>JANUYF010000001.1:159749299-160398145 GCA_026167975.1 Phrynosoma blainvillii
AGAATTTTCAGATATTTCATTTGCAAATGAAGTAATGAGGTGGGCACTTGAATGGGAGATTTGTTGTGGAAGATGTTTTTATTGCTGAAGTACTTTACCTAAACAGTGCCTCAGCAGCCATTCAGGCACAGTCTTAGGGGGGAAGCAAGACGGCGCTTTACCGTCTTGGAGGCAAGAAAGAGGAGGGGCAGCCTCACGCTGGGTGCCCCAACCCCTTCCCGAACACGTCATTGGAGCGCCCACTGCAGCGTCTGCACACGTTGCGGCGGAAGAGATGCCAAAGGTGTGCCCAACGCCTCTTGCAGTGCACCTTCGGTGCCTTGTGGAAGGACCGCTATTTTAGCGCTCCTTCAAGGACACGAAAAGAGGAGGATTGGGGCTGAGGAGTGCGGCTACCTTGGCCCCAATCCGCAGCTTCTCGGGGCGGCCCACGGCCGCCCGTCTGCTTAGGCCCTTAGTTGAACAGTTAACACCACAGGGTGCCATTCATTCTGCTTCTATATAAACTACAGCAAGATCTGTTTGGTTTAAAGCTTACCATCATCTTACGCCTTTTCTTTGAGACTTAACCACTAACAAAATATTATTTTGTAATTTATATGTATTTCATCTTCAAACACATTAGTCTGGAGTGTCTTGTCCATGCATTGTACTTCGTAGGATTTACTTGAGAGTAGACCTGCCTAGGCTTCTGCTCCCAGAGATGTGTAGTGCAATCCAAACAGCTAGTCTATGCAGAATAAAACGTCTGGATTTTGCCTTGTGCACCTTTAAGGCCACCTTTCTAAATTTAGGACTCCACAAATATACAAGAAGTTCCTCTGAGTAGACTATTTAGGATTGTATTCTATTGCAGTAATGTGAAGCAGGGCAGCATGATTTCTTTTTCTTTCTCAGCCTCTCTCCCACTTCAGCTATGTAGGGAGTCTTTATGTATCCCATAGTGTCCTAAAGCGAGACTTGTTTTCTTTGTTTTTATTTTTTTCAGGCACTAACACAACCAGTTTAGATGGCTTGTCTAGGTGGGAAATAAGTCCCATTGTATTTAATGGGATTTACTTGTGAGAAGGCCAACATTGATGTCTGCTCCCAAAGGTGTGTACTGCAATCCAAGCAACCTTACATCTGGGTAGGGAGGACTGGAATCTTACCCCCATTTTGCCTGAAAATAAGTCTCATTGCACAGAAGCCCCCTGTGTAGGTGAAGTGGGAGAGGGGTAAGAAACAAAAAGAAATCAGGCTGCCTTGCCTAGAGAGGAAGTGTGCCAGAAAATGTGGTCCACATTTGGCCCTGGAAAATGCAGAGCCAAGATTTTGAAAGAAATTTGGGATGGAGGGCAAAGGGGGGCAGCCCCCCCACACGCACGCACGCACGCATGCACACATGCACACACACACACACACACACACACACACTACACTATGAAATTTGATATATGAGTCTTTACCTACAAGCTTTCCTTGCTATTATGGACTTATTTCTAGGTGAAGTGGGAAAAGGTTCCAGTACTCTCTACTCAGAAGTAAGGCTGTTTGGATTGCACTACACACTTCTGGGAGCAGAAACCTAGGTTGACCTACTCACAAGTGAATCCCATTAAATGCAGTGGGGCTTATTTCCCACCTAGACAACTTGTCCACACTGATATTGACTGCAACTGCACTGCAGAATTAATACCGTTCAACACAGCATTTATGGTCATGGCTCTGCTATGGAATTATGGGATTTGTAATTTTGTGAGATATGTAGCCTTCTCTGTTAGAGAGTTCTGGTGCCAAACTACAAACCCTAGGATTCTCAAGGATGAAACCATGACAGTTAAAGCAGTGTCAAACTGCATTAATTCTGCAGTGTGTCAGCAGTCCTGTGTCAGTGTTCACAAAACAAGAGAAGAGCAAAGAAAAAAAATCTGATTTTAGGATAGCATGGGATACATACAGGCCCCTTGTGTAGTTGAAGTGGAGGAGGGGTAAAGAAGCAAGAAGGAATCAGGGCCAAGAAGAAAATGAATAACAATTTACTGTGCTGCTTAGAGGTTTGACATAGTGCACAATGCAAATAGCATTAGCACAATAACTTGAGCAAATGTTCTCTGGTCCTCAATATTTGGGAAATTATCAGGAATGGTGCAACCTCCCTGTGAAGGGTGAGCCAGCTGAAATATTTCACCCTCCACAGAACAGCAAGAAAAGTAACAACATTTTCCACCCTCTTCAGGGATGGGAAGAATAAAGGGAGAAAATTGCATCACTATCTTTAGTCAACAACTATCATAATAAGGAAATAGTTCTAAGAAAGTCTGAGTCCCGGCTCCTTTTCTCTTTAGAAATTATGCCTTTGTTTTGCAACACATTATATAGCTGGTTGTATATCCCTTGTTCTCAATTTGGTAGCAATATCCATAGGCCACTTTGGTAATTTTCAGTGCTGGAAATGTATGGTCAGATGGTGAGAAATGGATTTCAACTGACCCTTTGCAGTTGTGTTTTCTAGGAGGTCCTGTTCTGAAAAACATTCTGGAGAAAATGGTAGCTGATATTAAGAAGACATGTTCCTATGGACATTGACACATTTCATCCTGGAGTGCCTTTTGAAAGGGAGTATTTCTAAAGGATAAGCTGGTGGCTTCCAGCTAATAATGTCTAATAAGTAACATTTCTAAAATATTTGCTTCTATCACCTCCAAAACTGAAAGTGTGGAAGTGATTTTGTCCCTTCCAATAACTCTAGTTAATTACAACCAAATGTCAGAATGGCTGAAAGTTCAGCTGAGCCCTTATATAAACCTAGAATATATTTGTTTATGCACTTTACCCAACTGTGTTGTGTGCCTCCAAGTAATTTCTGATGTGTGGTGACCCTAAGATGAACCTGTCTCAGGGTTTTCTTGGCAGCATTTGTTCAGAAGGAAAGCCTTAGTCTTCTTCTGAGGCTGAGAAAATGTGACTTACCCAAGGTCACCCAGTGGGTTTTCATGAAAAAGTAAGGATTAATCCTTCTGGTCTCCCAGTGTCTTGGTCTAACACTCAAACCACTATATCACATAGTTACAGATATCTTTTCAGAACACGTAACTGGTTATGAGTATGTGATTTTGAGTAGTAGTAGTTGTTATTGTTGTTAACTGCCCTCAAATCAGTTCTGACTCATGGTGATCCTGTGGATGAGAACTCTCCAAGAATCCCTATCCTCCACTGCCTTGACCAGATCTGGCTAGCCATTGTCCATAACCCCCCCCTCCCCCGATCGAGTCTATCCATCTGATCTGTGGTCTTCCTCTCTTTCTTCCTAGAATTATTTTTTTTTCTAGTGATCTGTGCCTTTTCATTATGTGGCCAAAGTATGATGATCTCAACTTGATCATCTTTGCTTCCAAGGAGAGCCCTGGTCAGATCTGTTCAAGAACCCAACCCATTTGTTTGTCTTCTTGGCTGTCCACAGTATCCTAAATACTCTTTTCCAGCACCACATTTCAAATGAGTTGATTTTCTTTCTGTCTGCTTCCTTCACTGTCCAGCTCTTGCATCCATACATGGTAATTCGGAATACAGTGGCCTGAACAATTCTGACTTTAGTGCTCAGTTGTATGTCTTTGCTCTTCAGTATCTTTTCTTATTCTTTCATAGCTCCCTTTCCATTCCTAGTCTTCTTCTTATTTCTTGACTGCAGTCTCCATTCTGGTCAATGTTTGATCCTAGATATGGGAATTCTTTAACTATTTCAATTTCCTTGTTGTCAAGACTGAATTTGTATATTTCTTCTGTGGTCATTATTTTTGTTTTCTTTATGTTCAGCATCAGACCTGCCTTTGCACTTTCATCTTTGACCTTCCTTATTAACTGTTCCAATTCCTGAATGTCTTCTGCTAATATTATGGTGTTGTCCACATATCTTGGGTTGTTAATGTTGCTTCCTCCTATCTTAACTCCTCCTTTTTCTGAATCTAATTTTGCTTTTCTTATTATGTTTTCAGCACATAAATTAAACAAGTAGGGTGATAGGATGCAGCCTTGCCTGACCCCTTTGCCTACTGGGAACCACTGTTTCCCCTGATTCTGTTCTGACAGTGGCCTCCTGTCCTTGGTACAGATTTCTCATCAGGACTATCAGCTGTAGTGGCACCCCCATGTCTTTGAGTGCATCCATAGCTTTTAGTGATCTATACAATCAAATGCTTTGCTGTAGTCTATGAAATACATCCTAATTCTTTTTTGGAATTCTTTGGTGTGTTCCATTAGCCATTGTATGCTTGCAATGTGGTTCCTAGTTCCCCTTCCTCTTCTGAATCCTACTGCACCTCTGGAATTTCTCTCTCCGTGCATGGTTGGAGTCTATGCTGCAGAATTTTGAGCATTATTTTCCTTACATGTGAGATTAGTACTATTGTCCTATAGTTCCTGCAGTCTTTTATATCTCCTTTCTTGTGGATTGGTATGTATATTGAGCATTTCCAATCTGCTGGCCACCACTTTGTTTTCCATATTTGTTGGCATATTTCAGTTAGCACTAAAGTTGCATCTGTTTGTGGGTATTGTAGCAGTTCAATTGGGATATCATCTGTTCCCACTGTTTTATTTTTCCCCATTTCCTTTAATACAGATTTCACTTCACTTCTTAGAATTTGGGGTTCATCTTCATATGGGTCCTCATTCCAAATGTCATTCATTCCCTCATCTCTTTTGTGTAACTCTTCTGTGTATTGCCGCCAGCATCTTTTTATTTCTTCTTGTTCCTGTATTATGTTCTTTTTTTCTTCATAGAGCATCCCTGCCCTTGGTTTGAACTTGGCTTTAAAGGCCTCTTGTTCTTCCCTTTTTGTTGGTTCTTCTATTTTTCTGCATTGGTCATTGTAGTATTTCTCCTTATCCCTGCACGTCAGATGTTGCACAATTGTGTTCATACTTCTGGTTTTGTTCCTATCTCCCTTGCTTTTGCTTTTCTTCTTTCTTTTATTGCATGAAGTGTTTCATCTGTCATCCATTGTTTATTATCTTTCTTTTTGATCAATGCTAGTGTTTTCGTGCATTCACCCTTAATTATGTCTTTGACTTCTGTCCACAGTTCTTCAGGTTCCTGGTTGATTATACTCAATAGTTCAAATCTGTTTCTTACATTGTGATTGAATTCATTTGTAATGTTATTCAGGTCATATTTCAGTATAATGATGGTTTTTGCTTTATTCTTCTGCTTAACTATAATTTTTTTATGAGCAGTTTGTGGTCTGTGCCACAATCAACTCTTGGTCTGGTTTTGGACATAAGGATAGAGCTTCTCCATCTTCTACTTCCAATTATGTAGTCTATCTGGTTTTTGTATTTGCCATCTGGTGATGTCCAGGTGTATAGTCTCCTGTCTGGTTGTATGAAGCAGGTATTTGCAATGAATAGATTTTTGGCCTCACAGAATTCTATCAGACATTCTCCTGCTTTATTTCTTCTTCCTAAACCAAATCTTCCTACTGTTTTTGATTCTTCTTTGTTGCCAGCTTTAGCATTCAAGTCTCCAATGATGAGTTTGAAATCTTGTGATGGCATGTTGTCAATTTCTTCCTGGACTGCATCATAGAAACTCTCAATTTCCTCTTCATCTGCATCTGTAGTTGGTGCATATACCTGGATTATTGTGATGTTTATAGGTTTACCCTGAAGCCTTATTGATAATATATGGTCTGATTTTGAATTGTATCCTTTGAGTGCTCTAGCTATATCTTTCCTTAGTATGAAAGCCACCCCATTTCTTCTTGCTTTTTTCATTTCCTGAATAGACTACTGTATAGTTGTCTGAATCAAAGTGACCCACTCCTGTCCACTTTAACTCACTCACTCCTAGTATTGCTATATTAATGCATTCCATTTCCTTCTTTACTATGGGCCATTGCAGACTTGCCTAAAGGGCCGGCCTGGGGGTGCATGCTGCATGCCAGCCGCCCCGACTCCATCCCAACCCCGTCCTGATGCTGCACGCCCATTTGCATTGTGCATGCTGTCAGGACACCCTCTTGGCACAGCGTGCACACATGCTGCACCAAGAGGGCACAAAAAAAGCCGCCGCAGCTGAAAGGGCGGCCTTTTGTCGCCCTCAAAAGGAGCAGCATTTTGTCGCTCTTTGGGGGGCAACAAAAAGGAGGATCGGGGCCATGCCATGCAGTTGCCGCAGCTCCAATCCACCGCTCCCGGGGCAGCTCTGTACCACTCCTTTAGGCCAGTCTGCATTGGCCCTATGTCTAGTTTTCCCTGGCTCATGCTTCTTATGTTCCATGTTCCAATTCCATGTGTAGTGTTATTTCTGACTGCTTGTTTTATTGAGCATGTTTTCTGTCTGACTTCCCCCTCTCTAGTTGTTGGTTTTTGAGGTGTATCATCTAAAGGGTTTTCTTGGTGAAATGGTCTTGCAAGGAGAGACACCTTTTGCCTCCTTTCACTTAGTGCTGACAAGTGTCAGCTATGGTTACTCTACTGTTCTCTCTATGACAGTTGACTTCAGTGTCACCTACCACTACTGCTTCAGCCCAGTAGCTGTTACTCTATTATTTTATGCCTGTTAACCTTCCTGTTACTCCCTTCTTCCCTCCCTTAGTTCTCTTTTCCCTTTCCCTTTAACACTCCTAGATGTTTCTCCCCTCCCCTACCTCTTCTCCACTTCCCACTTTGTCCCTAGCGGCGGCATCAGTGACCTTTTGGTCTTCTTGTTGGGGGAGGGCCCTGATGTTCTGGGCTGCAGTGTCAAAGCCTCTCTCTTTGTCCCCATCAATGGTGGCGCCCTTCTTGTCTCGGAGGGGAGGGGTCTGATGTACCTGACTCCCAAGTCTCTCTTTTTGTCACCTTCGATGGTAGCACCTTTCTGGTCTCAGAGGGGAGAGGTCTGATGTACCTGACTCCCAAGCCTCTCTCTTTACAACTACTCTCTTTTGAGTAGTTGTAGCAGCTCCATTATGTTTATGACAAATTTCTTGCCTTTCTTCTTGCACAGTTATTATAAATAGAGGATCATAATAAGCATGCAGGGAAAAAACCAAGAATTTTGCTATAAACAATCACAAACCCATTATTATCTTTCCACTGTAGCTCCTGAATGTCACCCCCTCCTCCTCCTAGTATTATATAAGAAACAAGCTAGGCTGCTTTTTTATTGCAATAATCAGTTATTCATCACAGTAGCACTATGGCCCCAACAAAGAGGTGATCGCTGAGGAATTCTCTAGCTAGCTCCAGTCTGAAGCTGACAACTGTGTCTCTGAAGCTTATTATAAGAAGGAAAAAATGACCAAGGAGTCTATTAGATGGCTAAGCTTTCAAAAAAGCATGCATTATTCCCCTCTCTAGCCTTTTGCTGAATGGGTTTTGTACAGAGTGCTCATGATGCTTCTTAATGGCAGAGTAATAATGAAACATTGTAAATAGTATTTCTTGCTGGGAAAGCCATTTCAATAATGAATCATTCATTTCAGTTCAGTCATGGAAATGAATGCAGATTTGTTGGTACGGCTGTAAGGCATCTGGAGGGCAACCCAGATTGAGCCAATTACAGTAAACAGAAACCTTATTTAGGAAGAAAAATTGAGAGGTTTCTAGCCTTCCCCCCCATCCATTTTTTTAAATTGTCTGAGTGCATACATACAAATGTGTGTGTTTGTGTTTTATTCATTAAGTTGAAGAGATTTTAAAATAGTCCTTCCTCCTGAAGCAGACGACGGCTTAAAGGAACCAGACTAGAAGTCCAAGTACTTACAGCTTGAATTGCTATGAAGTATGGATGAAGCATGGTCTAATTTATATGGGGAATCTGCCAATCCCGTGCTTCACCTCTCTCCTGCCAGCTGTTTTCATTTGTTTCCTCCCAGCCTCACTCGTTTCTACTAAGGAAACCAGGTTGGGAAGAAAAACCTTTGAGTATTCCTTGTCTAAGAAAACCCTATAAAATTCATGGGGTCATCATAAGTTGATGGGTGACTTGAAGACACAGACAGACAGACAGACACATACTCTTAAAGATGAAGGGAAATTCTGATTCCTTTCCTGATGTAGTCAGTTTGGTTAAAAAAAAAATAGGCCTACTCCCTGTACTTCAAAGCTAAACAGGTTAGAACATATGTTTATTATACTCACATATGTACACAGATACAATTCAAAATGGCGAATTCTTCAAAATTCTACACTAATGGAGTTGAATGAGTAGTCACATGCAGAAAGCATTGTAGTGTGCACTTTTATTTAGATTTCCTGCCTTTCAGTTCCATTTCCTCTTTCATGCTGATAGAGCATACTCAGTTCCTACCAGAGTAGTTTGCCACCCTTTCCGATGGAGGTTGAACACACTTCTTGTCAAATCCAGCTACCATAAAATCTTGGCCATTTCCACTGATTTCAGCCATCATTTTGCTGTCTAGGGACATTTAAAAATAGGTTCTTGGTGTGAACGAGGAAATGTCCTATGTAGACAATGAGATTGTTGGCTCCACCCTTTTTATGTCTATTTGCTTCTTCCTCTGTCCACCTTTTCCAGGAGATCTACTCCATTTCCCTCCTGCCCAGTTACGCTCCCCACTGCTCATCATTCCATGGCAATGAGTCCTCACTGTGCTGTTGAGAAGAGGACTCATGCAGTAGACATCCCCGTACCTCAAAGAAGGTTATACTTCTTCCAATTTTGTGGTCAATGGCATCATTAAGGTTGGCTTAGTGCAGTAACTCAGGGTGTCACCTGCCCAACTGACCTCCTCCCATACCCACCATGTAGCATCCTTAGTAATGTTTATTGTACCAATGTTACTCATAAATCATACAGTCAGCCCTCCACATTTGCAGCTTTGACTTTTGTGGATTTGATTCATATGTTATCTCTAGGAAACTATAGGTCCTCCACCATGATTCCATGACCAGCTTTTACCAGATGTTGAGCTGAAGGACCTAGAGATTCCTACAGAAAACACTTCTCTAGGCATTTGTAGATTCTCCAACACTTCCAGTAGATGCTGACCATTTAGTTGTGCTGGAAGACTCAGAGATTCCTAGAGAGGTGTTCTCTTAGGTAAAAGAAGTGTGTGTGTGTGTGTGTGTGTGTGGGTGGGTGGGTATTTGCTGTTTTTCCACTTTCATGGGCACCCTGCATCCCTAACCCCATCAGGTGTGGAAGGCCCACTGTAATTACTTGTGAAATAAACAACTTGCAAAGTTAAAATTATAACTTTAAATTACAAAATCATAGGAACAGCCTAAATGTATTTACATGTACATAGTTTCATGTGGTTAAAGGGAAAATTTGATGTGCTTTAATAAAGAAATTTTTTAAATAATTTTTAAATATTTTAAAAAATTAAATAGTTATTTTTTTTAAAAAAAAACTGGGGCCTTTCCTTTCTTCTCCCACGGATCCTTGCCCCACTCACATAATCTATTCAGCACTTTAAAGGGGTGCAGGTGAACACCACTACCCTTTTCTACATAAAGCAGATGTTTGGGGAACAGTGGTTTCACACACACACACACACACCCTTAGACTATCACCTGGTATGTCTTGCACTCCCTGCACTGCCCTAGTAACACCCCTGCTTCAGATTACCCCAGGTCAGCTTCCTGTGCCCTGCATCCCTTGCCAGAGGTAATGCCATTTCGGCTACATAAAGGCAAACATATATAAACTTCATCCAGAAAGAGAGGGCATGGAGAGGACTCTTCATATTAAACAACCAGTATCAAGATGAGCCAGAGCTCTTGACTATCTGTTCCTACAGGTCTGTATCAAAAGTATATGGGAAGCTTGCTGTGCCATATATCACTTCAGGAGCATAAGCACAAATACTGGCAAAGTAAGGGATATAATTATACTTGATAAGACAAGTCATGGGGAAGATTATTAAAGTTATTATCTGAGACACATATCTGTGCATTTAAAAGTGCCAAATGAAGCTTAAAAGAAATTGATGTTGTGTGACATTTAAGTAAAACAGTCTGCTGTGTAAAGCTAGTGCTGCAGTTTCTTCTGAACCTAGTGATATTAATATGTGATGGTTGTTAATGTGACTTAATTTGAAGAAGATGGAATAGAACAACACATTGCATGCCTAATGGGTATGGCTTTTGGGTCCTCCCAGACTACTTACCTTATTATCCAGGTATGGGAATGGTATATGTGGCCATGTCCACATAGGCCAAATACCACAACCTCCCCACGTCATCATGGTGAGTAGTTTGGACAGTGCAGGGCTCAGGCCCCCAGTTCTGGTGCAAACTCAGCCTACATGCCTTACTCCAATTAAAAAATCTCACCTTTTGATCTGATTCTTCCAGAGCCCTCTGATGTGATGGTGTGTGGCTGTTTACAACATGTCTCGCTGTACCATCTGCTGCTCCCACTGCTGCAACACTTCTTCTGAGGCTGGAATGAGGCACCCTGCCTTGTGATTGATGCTGAACATCTCTTTCTGAACCTTAGAGGGAGTGACTTGGGTCGGTGGGGGTGGCACAGCAGAATGTACATGCAAATAGCCACCCACCATCACTCCAGCATGCCTAGGTAATAGGAGACTTCAGGGCAGCTTTGGGATCAGAATACTCCTTTGAGTGGTGTGTATTGACTGCAGTGAAAAATTATATTAAATTTAAGGTTCCATAATATCTTTTCTCCTTGCCAAATGTTACTATGAATTAATTGTACGTATACTTTGCTCTACAATGAGAAAGGAAGAGAAAGCAAAATAAATAAATAAATAAATTAAAATCATAAGGTCTAGATCTAGATCTGGTCAAATGGCCATCTCTTCATGCACTGAAAATTTACTCGGCTCTCCCCTTCCCATGTGAGAAATTCTTGCTGATGTCTTGCCACTAAGCATACAAAATACGATAAATGAACCCCAGAAATATAAAGTTGAAATATACCACTTTAACAAAGAATCATCAAATATAAGCTTTCTATAGCAACATTCTTACAAATTAAGTCTTATTAAATCAAAACGCAATCATACAAATTCCATGAAAGCCAATATTCTTTATCATAAGGTGGTATCATATAACATCATAGTGTCATGATAATTGTATTCCAATAGGTCCAAGGCCTTGGATTAATTACAACCACAAACATTGGCCAAGGATTTGTCTATGATTACCTTTATTTGAAGTACTGACTGTGGGCTCATTGGCATGTAAGTATTGTGACGTTATGGTGCTATGTGTTATTACCTTCTGATAAGGAATATTGGCTTTCATGGAATTTATATGATTGTATTGTGATTTATTAAAACTTAATTTGTAAGAATGTTGCTATAGAAAGCTTATATTTGATGATTAGTTGTTAAAAAGAGGTATATTTCAACTTTATATTTCTGGAGTTCATTCATCCTATTTTGTATGCTTATCACACCCCAGAGGGTTTGTGTGTGTGTGTGGGGGGGGGGTATCTTGCAACTGAGGGCTGTCAGATTGATGCAACCATGTTGATGATGTTAATTACGTGCATCATGTGAAGCTGAGAGAGTGTGACATATCCAAGGTCACCCATTTGGTTTCTGTGGCTGAGCAAGAATTTGAACCTTTGTTTGCCAGAGTTCTGCTCCAGTACTCAAACAAGTACACTACACTGGCTGTCTATATGAGGGGGTTGATTGTCATAAATTTAATTTGTAGTTAAGCCAGAGCTTTGATACAAGTAAGTCCTAAAAATGCTTGAGTAATATAGGAGAGTGCAGTGGCAATTTCATGTAATTTCCACCTTGAAAATGGAAAGCAAATTTGCCTATTAAGAGTTTTGATGAATGCTGTGTAAAATCCCCAAAAGACAGACTAATGTAATGTATCATTTCAGGGATTAGTTGCCAGTGCTGAAAATACAGAACAACAGGTTTCATCATTTGAAGGCTCCATATGGAACTCTCAAGTCAACACACTGAATTTCTGCAAGAATAAAAAATAACAATAATGATTTGGTTGTTCTAGGACCAGATGGCAGATTACAAGGCAGATCACGTCAGGAAAAAAGCAAAGTTTGCTGCACAGGCAGCAATGTCTTAGCTCAAGTGTTAACATCCTTTGTTTTTTAGAGATCACTAGGAGCTTAGTCCTGAGGTTTGCATGCTTGGAAGTAAACAAATAAGACCAGCTGTATGTTATCTTTTGAGTAAGAGAGCCCCTGCAAAACATGACAACACTGTTAGGGTTTTCCTAGAAATAATGATGAATGGGCTTGTGCAAATCACTTCTTTCAGAAGAGTTTATAAAGATCCTCCCTCTTAGAACATTTATTTTCTGATCTGTAATACAGACTCACACTTAGCAGTTTATTATGCCTGTGTCTCAATAAGACACAATCCTAAGTGTCCCTACATCTTTGTAAGTGCCATATAGATCCATGAGATGTTTACAGTGGTATCACTAGGATTGGCATCATCTGATGCAGTAACTCATGGTGTCACCCACCCTTTGATCTCCTCCCATACCACACCTTTCAGAACCCTTAGTAATGTTTTTTTTGTAATATTACTCATAAATTCTAATTCCCATATATTATTGAGGTAATGGTAATAGCTGTGACATAAAACAACTAGCAAAGTTAAAATTATACCTTTAATTTACAATATCATACACACATGCTAAATGTATTTATACCTGTACATAGTTTCATGTGGTTAAAGTAAAAATGTACTAAGATTTAAGGTTTTTGAAGATTTTTTAAAAAACATGTATTTTTTAAAAATTATATTTTATTTTTTTAAAAAAATATTAAAGTTAAATTTATTTTTTTAAAAAAAGAGACACTGAGTCCCCTCCTTTCTCTTCCCACTGAGCCTCACCCCATTCACACCACCTCTTCAGCATTTCAAAGGAATGCAGGAAGATGCCACAGCTCATTTCTGCCAAAAGGCAGATGTTTGGGCAGCAGAGGTGTGTCCCGGCCTTGTCACCTGGTATGGTCCGCACTCCCTGCACCCCCCTAGAGAGATGATTGCATTAGTAAGACAATGAAAATGAGAAGGGTGCATGCATGCTGATCTGTGCAGAGGGATTCCAGTGGGTGCAGCAAATTGGATTTGTGTTTCAGAAAAAAGTAAGGTTACATGTAATTAATTTCTTTTCCCAAGAACTATGCAACACTATGTTACATTATGATTGCAAAGTGATGCAATTGTGGTATAACTGTGTTTTAGCTACTGCTATAGTTAGTGGGTCCTCATTACTTAGGCCTGCTTTGTAACATAGGCCACCACAAAGGTAATGTGAATAAAGCAAATATTTTCAATAGTTCTTAAATAATTTTAACCCTGTAGAGCATTTATGTATTTTAGAATAACTTTTATATTTTTAAAATAATGATCCATATGTATTTTAATCTATATTAGTTTAACATCACTTTATTGGAAAAAATGGGACATAAGCAATAATAATCATAACAGCAATGTTATTTATAATAAACTATATCTGAGGCCTTGGAACTATAGCTGTAAATAATTACTTTTTAAAAGTAACATTCTATGCTTTTTTAAAAAAACAACTGTGAAGCTACATATTATAGTAACTTTTCACTCAGGTGACCATTAGCAATCTCTGCAAAGGGTGCTGCATAAAATTAACTAGAACATCTTCAAAAACATGGGCAAAAGGCTTATCCTTTAGGTTTAAGAAAGAAGACTTCCTGTTGGTGTGTGTGCTTTATTTATTTGTTGACATTTGTATGCCTTTTAAATGATTGTATGCTGTTTTAATGTGATTATTTACAATTGTTTTTAAATTTTTATTGTTAAGTTTTCCATTTATTCTTTATTGGGCCCAACATCAGAGGAAAGACATCATAGAAATGAAATTAAAAAATGAAATAAAAAAATTATCGAGACAGACTTAATGTGTCACTGTCAACATTAGCCGACCAAAACTTAAAGAACCAAGACATCATAGCAGTGAGATTAACTGACTATTTATTTTGGATTCCAAGACAGAGATCAGCCACAGACGTGATAGTGTCAAATCTGAATTGTCCCCCAAACCATCCAGCCTTTAAGGATTTCCTTTCTAGCCTCCCTTTTGTCTAGCCCATGTTCTATGCTCTTTCAAGCACATCAAAGCATTCTTTAAACTTGCCACTCTTCTTCCAATTCCCCCACTTCCCATGCCAATCCATCTCTCCCAGGAAAGGAGGTGTTGCCTTCTTTACCATCAGAATCTTTTCTCAGGAAACCAACAGGGCCATAAACTACACTCTCCCCTGCAATTGCCCATCTGTCCTGTTTTGTTTTTCATTCAGATTACACCGCCCCTTTCTAATTTGTCCCAAGCATATTCCCCTTCCATTGCTTGCCTCCCACCCTTTGTGCTTCCCTCTAGTTAATTATAGTGCAGTTTTACCATATCCAATTACTTTGATTTCACCATATCAAAGTATTACTACATCACTATATCAACATATTATTATATCCCCTCATATTTCATATCATGACAGATCCATAACTTCTGGATTCTGACAGTCACTTTACTAGTGAGTTACTATGCTCTTCTTGCAACCTTTCTCTTCCAAAAAATGTCTTTTTAATCAAGGGCTTTTTGAACTCATTTCTTCTAAATCATTCTGTTCCTGTTGAAGGAATCTTCAGAGCACAGTTCAAGTACTGTAGTTTATAAAAGTGGGTCATTTTGGTTCATTTTTGAGTGTCTGTTGGTGGCATGGAGTGGATGGTTAGCTGTGAGTATGTCTAATCACTTTTCCTTCCATTTTCATGTAGTACAGTGGTATCCGCTGGGGTTTGGTTCCAGGACTCCCCATGGATACCAAAATCCATGGATACTCAAGTCCCATTAAATGCAATGGCATAGTAATATGGTGTCCTTTGTATAAAACAGCAAAATCAAAATTTGCTTTTTGGAATGTATATATTTTAAAAATATTTTTCAAACTGTGGATGCTGGAATCAGTGGATAAAAAATCCGTGGATAAGGAGAGGTGACTGTAGTTCAAGTTTGGAATCTTCACATTCTTTGTCTCCTCCAAATTGTTGTTGTGTGTCTTCAAGTCGTTTCCAACTTAATGGCAACCCTAAGGCCATTGCCTACCTCTGAGGCTGAGAGCATGTGACTTGTCCAAGGTCACCCAGTGGGTTTCATGTGTGAGGGAGCAAGTGAACCCTGGTCTCCAGAGTCTGAGGGCCTTTGCAGACTGCTAGAAATAGTGCAAATTGAGTCCACTTTAAATTGAGGCACTGCCCTGGCTCAGTGCTAGGGAATCATGGGAACTGTATTTTTTTCTGGGACATTGGGCCTTCTCTGTCAGAGAGCTCTGGTGCCACAATAAACTACAGTTCCCATGATTCCCTAGCACTGAGTCAGGGCAGTTAAAGTGGACTCAATTTGCACTATTTCTGGCAGTCTGCAAAGGCCCATAGTCCAACATTCAAACCACTACACCACTCTGGCTCTACTCCTGTTTTATTTAACTCTCTTTAGTGTCAGTGCTAAGACAACAGGAGCCCTTTCACATTACATGATTATAGCACTATAAGTCCACTTGAACAGCTATGATTGCATCCTGTGAAATCCTAAGATTTGTAGTTTGGTCAGAGACAACAGAGGGGGGCTCTGAGAATTCTAAAAACTCCTACTTCAATTGCAAATCCCAAACAATTCCATAGGATGGAACCATAACACTTAAAGTGGACTCATTGTGCTATAATTGTGTCGTGTGAAAAGGCTCCTAGTGAAATTCTCTTGCTAGTCAATGCAGTAATTATTTGGCTTATGATTGTTTCCGTCTGCCCCTCTCCCCTTTTCCCACTCATGCAAGTACTGTGGAGTCTCTCACCCATTGCACAGCATTTCATTTTTTTTTTAAAAAAAAAAATCTCTAGATTAGAGCCATTTAGCCAATCTGAGATTGTGAAATGGTGAATTGGTGAAATGGGAGGGAGCAAAAATGTGATCTACCTTGATAATGGTGGTGTGCGTTTGTGTGCCTACAACTCGCCTATCAACTTACATCAATCCTATACATTTTGTAAGGCAAGCAATACTCAGAGGTGATTTAGCCAGTTCTTGTGTTTCAGAATTTTGTCATTTCATTGTTGCAATCTGGTGATCTAACAATGATACAAAATTTGTTTTTACAAAATGAAGAGCCATGGGCTGGGATGGGGAGCCGCAGTAGCTGCCTTTTTTTAAAGTCAGGTGTAAAATGTAGCAACATTTGGAAGAAGCAGGAACTGCCAAATGCAATAAAAAGTCGTGTTAAACATCAGAGAAGGGCGCAGCACAATTTCTCAAATGAGCCATTCAGAATGAGCCCAAAGTTTAGGGTTGAGAAAAATATCTGCAGAACATCCAATTTTGTAATATTTGTGAAATTTCTCAGGGAAGATGGTTGTGATATCTGCTGAACTGTGTAGTTGTGATCACAACACAGCTCCAGTTGTGATGTCTGTTGAATTCTGTAATGTGATTTTGGTGGTTCAAATGGCCAGATGGATATGTTGGTTCCTGTTGGAGCAGAATATTTAAAAAATTGCGAGGAAGGCCATTTCTTGAGAGGAGGGAAGAAGGGGGCTACTTTCTAGAAAGATCATCCAGCAATGGCTAATCCTAGCCTGCTGTTATTAAAATATTTATATCCTGTACTTCCACTGCATTTCGTGCTCAGGGCAGCTCACACCAATTTGCATCTAGTAAGGTAGTTCAGATGTTACTTTGATAGCACCATAAGTCATGCTGCTTGCAAAGAACTCCCAGCCAACTGAATCACATGTACTAATGTACTAATTAAACCTCACTATCTAAATATCTAAGGCTGCCTCATTCCCACACAAGTGTCAATAGAGTGGAAAGGTTCCAGCAGGACTTTAAACCACTAGTTGTACACTCTGGATATCAAGCTAAAGGGACCTCTGTATGGAAATCATTCATACAAGACCTCCTGTTATATACAGTAAAACAGCCACATCAGATTCCACACAGTAACAACGGGGTATTGCAGCCAGCATGGCACAATGGTTTGAATGTTGGACTAGGACTGTGGAGACCAGGGTTCAATTTCCAGCTCATCAATGAAACCCACTGGGTAACTTTGGTCAAGTCACACTCTCTCAGCCACAGGGGAAAGCAATGGCAAATCTCCTGTGAACAAGTCTTGCCCAGAAAATCCCATCATAGGTTCACCTTAGGGCTTCCATAAGTCAGAAACAACTGGAAGGCACACAACACCAAATTGGAATAAAAATCTGTCTGCTGCTTGGCCTGCCCTGAACTCCCTAAGCAATCCTGATGTCTTCTGATGGAAGCTGGCATCCCATTGCCAGTGATGAATAAAGGTTCATCTGTCAGTCTGGTTGATTTGTTGCCCATGGAATGGGTGGGGCACCATCTTCACCTCAGGTAACAAAATGTCTCCAGGTAGCTCTGCTTTCACTTATGTATCATTATAATTTCCTATTTCCTAGAGAAGAGAAAAATTCTAAGGCCCTACTGTCCCTGGATAGCTCTTAGTATGTAAAAACTGCTAAGCACTATCTAATCAAGTGTAAATATTGAGGGGGGGGGAGAGGATTGTTATGCAATGGAAGTGAAGCTCCCAGTAATGTTATTTTAGGAGCAAACTACGTATTAACTATATAATCCTCTTAGAAACTGAGAGCCCTTTGATATCAATGATGCAAGAGGAAAGTGTTGGCATATATTGAGTGTTATTAATGCAGTTATAGCATGACTTCCTTTCATCTTTTTTTCTCCATAGCTTTTTCAGTTGGACATTTGCCTTTCAGTCTTTCTTCATTCTCCCTTTCCATATATAAAAGCAATAACCCAAGGAACAGATTTTATTTTCAGTTTTAATTCTGAGAACACCTAGACAAATTTGGTCTATAGGCTATCTTCACATATTAAGAGACACCCCCTGGCATATTACAGGCCATTCCAGAGCATGGTTATTGACATTTTAAAATGTACTTGATTGCAATAATTAACCTCGAAAAAGTGTTTATTCTACTTACTGTTTTAAAACTTACAGGGGAAGCAGACGGGCGGCCCTGGGCCGCCCCGGGAAGCTGCGCCGCGGGGGCGAGGTATCCGCACACCTCGGCCCCGCGGCGCAGCTTCAGCACCCCAGGAAGGAGCACTAAAATAGCGCTCCATCCACAAGTCGTCGAAGGTGCCCTGCAAAAGGCTGGTGGCGCACCTTTGGCGACTCTTCTGCTGCAGCGTGTGTGGACGCTGCGGCGGGAAGGCATTGTCGGAGCGCCGGCCATGCGGAGGGGCCGGTGCTCCGACGATGCCTTCAGGAAGGGGCTGGGGTGCCCACCGTGCGGCTGCCCCTCCCCTTCCTTTCCCCCAAAATGTCCCTTTGCGCCGTCTGCTTCCCTCCTGAGCCTCCTGTTTCACAAAGACAATTAAATTGCTACTACTTAGATATTTACAAAAATGGAACACTACAACTCACTGGTCTGTGTCACACAAAAACTGTGGCACACAAAACACAATTTCCTCCTGTCCATCTTGTAGTTGCTTTGACACACAAATCATGAAGTAGCACAGCAAACTTTGAACCATGCGATAGTATTCCTCCAGCATTTAGTAATATTGCATTCCCTGTAATTATAAAAGTAACTAAAGTGTGCAGTTGCTGTGCAAAAGCAGTGAAGTTATAACTTATTACACTACAGTTATATCTTTGTTGTTGGGAAAAAAATAATTTGCAAGTAACTAGCCTGTAAATAGTTACTCCTAGGCTCTGTAGGAACACATCCAATATTAGGTAGAAGTACAGAATCACTGAAAATATATACAGCAGCCACACATTTGTGCTAGATAAACCAATGGGATTCAGTACTATCAAAGCCATACCATTTGGGCAAACATAGAGTTTAGAACCTGGCTTCCATTAACTGAAAGTTCCCAACTGAAAGTTGCCCACCAGGGTTGCCAATGACCAGAGGTTGGAAAACTGGTCCTGCTGCCTGGTGTATCCTGGGAGTTATAAATATACCATAAGAAAATGCATGTGTCATGTAATATAAAATAAACAACAACACAGGGTAATAGTCATGAGGAGTTCTGTTTCAACTTCAATTTTGTTCTTGAAAATGGCAGCCCCTCTCTCCATGAATGAAAAATGCTTGTTGTTTGGCAATGATGTGGAAAAGAAGAGTCAAAAGTGGTGTTAAAGAAAGATCTGTTGAAGGGAAGAGACAAGGGGTCTGGGGAAAGGAAAACCATTATGGGGCCTGCTCATTCTTTCATTATGTACCTTCAAGACAACTGCAACTTACAGTGAACCTCTCCTAGGGTTTTCTTGGCAAGATTTAACCATAGGAGGCTTGCCATTGCCTTTTTCTTAAGTTAAGAAAATATGACTTCCCAAAGGTCACTCGGTGGGTCTCCATGGCTGAATAGAAATTCAAAACCTGGACTCCCAGAATCCAATACTCCCTAGTAAAACATTCAAACTACTACACCATGCTGGCTCCAATATAGGTCCACTCCTGGGGAAGAGAGCGATCAATACATAAAAGTGGGAACAGATGATTGTGATACTTTGCAGAAAGAGGAGAGATGACTGGAGAACATAAACCCACAGTAGCATGGGAGTAAAAATGAAATGGAATAAAATGGTACCAATGATTATGAGAGCCAGAACATTTCAAAAAGCAACTATTAAAGGCACCCATCTGAATTCCTGTTGCCCACTCCCAGTTAACACACAACTTAATCCATTTCAGTCATTTCCCTACATACATTCTCAAAATGATTGGGAAGCTACCAAGGTTTAAGCAAAAATGCTTTTAAATAAATGCTGCCTCTTTAAAGCAAAATTAATGCATATGGCCACATCAGTCAAATTAAAAGAAGTACTTTGCTTTGAATATGAACATGACTTGAATAAGAAAATTAATGTTTGCATTGCGTTATGAACATGCAAATCACTATGTAAGTGCTGCCTTAATTATAATTGCTATTAATGATGAAATCAAAATTCCAGTGAATTATAATGCATCCTTTAATTAGATTTTGATATACAATTTCTGAAATAATTAAGTCTCCTCCAACTTGGATGTCAGCCAGGTTATATATAATACATAATATAGGCTTATCATGTAAATGTTTCATAAAACCATTGAAATAAGCTTCTATGTAACAATCTTCACTGGTATAAGATAAGATAGTGCTGTTTTCTTTCACTAGTGAATAATTCTCCAGTATGGTAATATGACTGATGCTGATATACATATGAGAATTTTCTTATGTATTTATTACCCATGGAAAGTATTTCTCTACAATGAGGCATGCTTAGCTTCCACAAGCCATTTTCTGTAGAGCTGAATAATGGTCCCAACTCCATATTCCCACAAGATAACACTTGAAAAAACTTTTCAAAATGCTTTTGGCACAATTTGCCCACCAGTTGTGTGAAAGATCCTAGATGGCAAAAGTGGTAATTCTGATGTGAAAACTGAAACTTGCAAACATTCAGTTCAGTTCATCCATGGTCAAAAGAACTTTGGTCTACTGCAGATCTAACACACATAAATGCATGCCAATCATATTTATTTATTTATTTATTTTGTAGCAGCTTGCTTAGGACCCTGGACAGCAATATTCTATTCAGCATGCATACATGTACAAATTCAATAGACATTCCATAATTAATCTTGATTCAAAATATCTTCTCTCTTGTGTTTCAAATCTCCTGGGTGAATCATGATGATGATCATCATGATGATGATGATAGCTTAGTGTTTAGTAGGAGCATGGCCTTGTCAATAGTTGCCCTATCGATATTGAATGCCCTCCCTGAGAGATACTGATGCACTAATTTTCCTTTCCTGAAAGTTACCAAATCATCTGTTGCATCCACCTAGCATTTCAGGGTGTGGCTTGATTAAAAAACAAAATATATTTGACTGATTCTAATTTTAGCTTTAGTTTACATTTTTAAAAATTGTACTTATTGCATCTTTATATTGTAGATCTCTTTGTTACTTAATGTTGAGAAATAAATCTCAAACTCTGTGAGGTTTATTTCATTGTAAACATATGTACAGTATGTCAGCGCCATGTGGATGGGCCTATAATCATATCTGTTAAATCAGCCAAAGGACTGGGTTTTTTGCACTCAATAAGCAGGCTCATGGTAGAGTTCACCCTAGAGCAGAATTCCAATTGTAGTCATCCAAATGCTTCAGGTTAAATGTTTGCTTAAAGTTTTTTCAGTGGAACTCTGATCATGGGATGCTGGCATTGGCTGGAAGGTGTGAAGTAATTTTTGGAGGTTGCTTCTTCTGCCTACAACTTCCTCCCCCCTTGAAACTATGTTCTTGAAGGTTGGAGGATCTTCTGAGATTCTTTCTGGGAATAGTGGTACAAGCAGAAAGAGAATCAGCAAAACATCCCTTCTGAGGCCCCCCTGGGACCATTTCACACTACATAATCGTAGCGCTATAACTCTAACTGTCATGGTAATATTCAACACAATTCTTGGAGTTGCAGTTTCAGGACGAACATTTAGAAGTCCTGACTCATATTACTCTTCTACAGCCTCATCAAACTACAAATCCCAGGATTCCATAGGATGGAACCATGACAGTTTAAGTGGAATTACAGTGCTGTAACTGTGTAGCATTAAACAGCCTCAAGAGTCTCTAATAGATTGGAGATCTGTTTTGGGGGAATGAATTCAAGACCATTGACTATTCGTATTGTAAAGAATGCATTATCTTGTATCAACTATGTACCTCAACTCTTAATGGGAACTAAGAGACCATATTAAAATAGCTTCCCAAATAACAAAACTTAAAATTTGTTAGCTTTGGTTAGTCTAAAAGTTCAAAGAGTTCAGTTTCTTCTTGAGAGAGGGGCTTAAAATGCAGGAAAGGTAACACAAGGCAATAGCTGTGGCAATGGCATTATTCACTAATTAAATTAATAAATCAAAATGATATTCCCTCTAAGAGAGAAAATAGCATAACACTTCCTCCAGAAGGACCTCATTACAATTATCTAAATAAAGATACATTGGAGACCAAGCACAATTATTTTTTAACCAGAAAGTTTATTTTAACGCTAAGACTCTTTACATTCTTTTATTTACATGCCACAACTTGTTACTAAATTCTGACAGAAAATTGCTAGAGTACAAATAGAGGGAATAGCTTGTTATATCCATATGGACCTATACTCTGGAAGATGTTTGCTCAGAGTTACCAGCCATCTGTTGGATGGAACAATGCCAAAATATGTGTTTTCTGCGTATATGCTAGTTTTGCAGATTAGGCCCTTGATACAATCTGGTGAATAATCAAAGAATGCACCAATATAAATATGAGACTCCAGATTTTGGAGGATTAAAAACATGACACGTCAAGCAAAACAACAACAACAAAGCACCTCCAAGCATATTTTAATAAAGTGGTTAGGTGACTGATTCAGTGCTGTTAAACCAGAGATCAAAGTTAATAATACACTACATCTTAAGTTTGTATTGTTATATTTAATCTTCAACTCTCCACCCCCCCCCCCCCCCCATACAAGCTAAAGTCTGTTTAGTGAAGTGAATTGATCACTTCAGAAAAATGTTATGGAAAACAGGCAAGATAGAAAATATAGTTGTCAAAGATGTAACCATTAGATACATTTAAAGTAGACTCATTGAATCAATGGAAACTTAGTCTGTCAATACATATGTAGATTTCATTTATCCACTTGAGCCTAACAGTTGCATTTCTGCCATTCTCTTCTTAGGCTTCATTCTACAACCCAGTGGTTGTGTTTTTGCCATCTGTGTTCCATACAACTGCAGGCACTGGCAATGGTGCAGTGCCAAGCATACTGTGCCCATCCTAACTTATGAGCTGCCACTTGGTGCAGGGATGGCAAATCTCACATTTTATGATTCCCAAAAGATGTTGAGAACAATGAAACAGTCAGGCTGAGTTTCTTTTTTGGCTGAGTAACATTTGAATTGTACTACATTCAAACCAGCAAAGGATATCAAACCCTTCATCATGTTTGATATGATAGGAATATAGTGTGCAATTTACTTTTCTATTTTATGCACTTTTCTCAAGTACATAGCAAAAACCAATGTAAGAAAGCTGGGTTTTAGAAAGCTATGCTATGCAGTTTTCCACCCTCTGGAACTCCTTTCCACAGAAGACGAGGCTGGCCTCCTCCCTGCCTAGCAAGTAAAAACATTTTTATTTAGGGAGGCATTTTAAAATCATGACAGAGCTTTTATATGGGGTAGGTTTTTTAGATTATATGTTTTAGCTTTTGTATGTTTTCAGTCTTAATTTTATACTGTTTTAACTGGGTTATATTAATTTTTTTAAATGTTTTTAAGGTGCTTTTATCTTGTGAGCTGCCTTGGGTCCCTTTTTGGGACAAAAATAAAATAAAATAAATCTATGTAGTCAAAAGACTGCCAGCATAGGATTTTACTGCAAAGCAGTACAGTTTCTCAAATTCTTGCATAGTTTTCAAAAATTGCACAGTTTGATATCACAACAACATTTTGTGTTGTGCCTGCAATGACAACAAACAAAATCCTGTAAATTGCAAGAATTTTTGACATGTGGTTTTTCTTCCTGCAAAAGTTGCTCAAGGAGTTGGGAATGACAGATTAGACCTCAGTCAAGAAGCTGATGGATTCCCATTTCATCTCCGCTTGGTGTTGATTGAAGCTTATTAGTTCTTTGGTGGCAGTGGTAATAACTTGGAATTATGGGATACAATGCCCTATAGTTGTTTCTTAGTGGGAAAAACAACTGAATAGAATTATAAGGACTGATATCAAACTGGCAAGTTATGTGAATTTGAAAGATTTTCTCTACTGAAAAATGTGACCCACATCATAGATAACATTTTTCAAAAATAATCCAATTAATTATTGGTAGTATAATGACCATGTTTAAAATTCCCAGTCTCCCTAGTTTATGCAATACACTATTAAAGTAGTTATTAATAGATAATGAATAGAACAGTTCTAAAGTATATGATTATAAATATCAAATGCCTAGCCTGCTCTCGTCTCTGCAGGTACTATGAATGTGTATGAATTAAATAAAGGTAACTGAACTAAGGATGAATTCACATCTTTGATATCATCATACAGGGGTCTGCAAAAGTATCCACTCTCCCCTTTGCGCATATATATATATATATATATATA
The DNA here is from genome assembly GCA_026167975.1 of Phrynosoma blainvillii. Lineage (NCBI taxonomy): Eukaryota > Metazoa > Chordata > Lepidosauria > Squamata > Phrynosomatidae > Phrynosoma > Phrynosoma blainvillii. Next base: position 159,773,427 of record JANUYF010000001.1, read on the forward strand.
TATATATAATTGTGTTACAATGAGGAAATTGTTGCTACTTGATGTACACAAGATACTCAATATTGTGAAGGAGCACAATGGCTGACATCCTTCATTGCAATTACAATTCATAACCTGAAGTGATGGATTGGTAATTGCTCTGTATTCAGTAATACTGTGTATTATCATGGCATCATTGCCATTATTGCCATTGTGGTACATGCCACCCCCCCAAAAAAGAACTATATCCCTCCTGAGTGATGTGGGGTTTATTCTGCAGGTGATTCGGGAGCAACAGCATGGCATTTCCACTAATCTCCCTCCAGTAAGTGAGGTTGAGATAATCAGAAAGCAGGATTCCTGTCACAATTCCTCATCCCAGCCTCAGCCGCTGGTGAAAGGGGGCTAGACATGTCCTCTAGCTGCACTTCCATTTCCAGCAGAAGAGACCTCTATTGGCCAGTGCAGCTGCTGGCTGTTAAGGTAGATTTGGGGGACTGAGCCAGGAGCAGGGTGACCACATGCCCTCCTTTTCCAGGACATGTCCTACATTTCAACCTTCTGTCGAGGAGAATTTTCAAAATGTCCTCCATTTGAAGCATGACTAAGAAGCATGAAGTTATATTTATAGGAGTGTTTTTAGCTTTTATTTGGTGGTGTCCTCCATTTTTCTTGAATGTCCTACATTTTCAGTGCCTTGTCCTCCTTTGCGGTTAGGACATCTAGTCATCCTGGCCAGGAGATATTACTTAGTTATGCATTTGTAACTAACCAAGTTACATAGGATCTCAGCCAACATTTTCCATTTGTTACAAAAGTTAAGTAAAGAAAAACAAACTGGTACTGTTGTTGGTTGTATATGTGTTTGCCCATTTTCTGCAAAAGTCACATAAGGGACTGAATGAACTTGTGTGAAATTCCAGATCAACATAATTTCAGATTAAAGACATCTGTTTCTGAAAGGCCCCATTTCATTTCAATTCTAGGGTCTATGACAGGGACCGGCAACCTACTGCTCAGGGGCCGGTTAAGGCCCAGGTCCCTGGACTTACCGGCCCAGGCAGAAGGTTGCCGCCGCCGCCGTGCGCCGCTGCACGTTTTTGGTGCCGTATGGCCATGCGCGCCGCAACCGCCATTTTGGAAATCAAAATGGTGGTCGCGACACGTTTGCAGATGCGCAGTACTCCTGCCCATGCGCAAATGAGTCGCGGCCGCCATTTTGGGAATCAAAATGGCGGCCGCGACTCATTTGCGCATGCACAGGAGTACTGTGCATGCGCAAATGCGCCGCACCCGCCATTTTGATTTCCAAAATGACGGTGGCGGCACGTGTGAAGGCGGCTGCGAGGCGGCAGCAGCCATCCCCCCTGCCTCGGCCCAGCGGCGGGAGGCACTTCGGGGGACTGGCCCCAAGTTAAAAAAAGTTGCTTACCCCTGGTCTATGACAACAAAATATAAAAGAGTCAAGGAGGGAAAAATATGTCTGCAAGGCACTGTATACTCATCTTTTCCTAATGTTTATTCTACATTGTGTGTGTGTGTATTCTCATTATGTATTGCAATTCCAGAAATAATCATTTTCTAACTCTTGTCTCCATCTATTCTGCTTTTTTATTAGTTTAATTTTGTGGGCAAATTGCTTGGTCCAAGAGGAAATTCTTTGAAAAGATTACAAGAAGAAACAGGTGCAAAAATGTCCATCCTCGGCAAAGGTTCTATGAGAGATAAAGCCAAGGTAATGTACCCATCTTTGGATTTTCAGTCATACCAGCTGTAGATGAAATTATTGCAATATCTCACTGGGAATTTTAGATTGATTCATGTATCCTTGATAGAAATAAATAATGGAAAAATGTATAAATTTATCTATTGTCAGAGTAAGGATGTTGAGGAAAGTGGGGGTGTTTGTTTGTTTTTTCATTTCGGCTACACATACCAAGTCAACATTGTCAGTAGGGCCATATATTCCCTACATTCAGTGTATGTTTTTGTTGTTTGCCTTTGAGTCAACTTGTAGTTTGGGGGGGGTTTAGCAAGAGATATTCAGGGGATTTACCATTGCCACCTTCTGAGGCTGAGAGAGTATGACTTGCCCAAGATCACCCATGGGTTTTGCATGGTTGAGTGGGGATTGAATCCCTGCTCTCCTTGTACAACACTCAAAGAGCAAGTATAAGAAATGTTTACACTTCTTGTTCAGGTATAAAAAAATTTACACCTAGATAAGAGGTGTGACCATTTACTGTTCTTCCTGTTACCCTGGAAATTGCATTAGATGTATGTGAAAGAATCTGGAACTGTGTTACAGCATCTTGAAACCTTTACTGGTTTAAAACTACTGGATAATATTTTGTTCCTTTGCCTTTTTAAAACTCTCTTGGACATCTCACAGCTCCTTAAGATGACAAAGTAGGAAATGCCAGCAGGATTTCTTAAAGTGGATTTGGTATTCATATTTGTGTATTAATTACAATCCCTTTTCTTTATTGCTATACATCATAACCCAGCATATTTATCAGTTGTATTCAAGCATTCCAAAATCCTGGGGTGCTTCTATCTTTTTGTCACCCTGACATCCATCTCAGCAGTTAAAAGCATAAAATAACAGAGAAAACAATAATTTTAGAAGAGAGAATTGTATCATTAAGTTGTCATTTCCATCAGTCTATTTAATGCTGCATTATACTCTGTTGCTGCTATTGTATTCAAGCTGAATCTTAAATATTAAAAATGTATATGATTAAAATAAATGGGATAGGCCATACAATACTGTTACTATGAGGTAGATGGGGTTTTTGCAAACCCAAAGGCTCTTGAGCCCAGGGTTCCACAAATTATTAACATATATCAGACAGCATCACTGAATCAGGACCAGCACTAATAACAGGGAGAGTAAGGTGACCACTTCAAATTGCAGGTCCTAAAAGATGAAGGCAACAGCAACTCATCAGAGTAGTGAATGAGCAGTGACAATACGGTAATAATAGGAATGCATGTACCTAGATCAAAGGAAGAAATAGTGTCATTCTGTTCTTCTTTGGTATTCATTTAGCTGGAATATGTTTTCCAGTTCTGATCACTACAATTTAAGAAGGATGTTGACAAGCTGAAATATTTGAGGGCTCCTTCTCCCCGCGGCCTCAGTCTTTCAATGGACTGGCGCTGGGATCGCTTCGATCCCAGCGCCAGCCGATTCAAAGACTGAGGTCGTGGGGGGGAAGGAGGGCTCCTTTTCCCCGTGGCCTCAGTCTTTCAATGGGCTGGCGCTGGGATCGAAGCGATCCCAGCACCAGCCCATTCAAAGACTGAGGCCGCGGGGGGAAGGAGGGTTTTCCTAGGCAAGGGTTTTCCTAGGCAAGGAATGCTCGGATGTGGTTTTGCCAGGTCCTTCCTCTGTGTATGAAATACAGCCTAGAGCACCTGGTATCCGTTAGCACTCTCCCATTTATGTACTATCCAGAGCTGATGCCACTTAGCTTTCAATATAAGATGGGCTCTGGTACCTTTAGGGTATTTAAACTCTTGATATTTTATTGCATCATAAAATAATCTCAAGCTGCCTCAAAGTAAAGCAATGAAAGAGTCTAATTAAAAATCTATGGACAAGTGAAATTTGATTACAGGTGAAATTATACATAGGCTCTAATTTTCAGAATTATCATGTATGATATACAATGTTTTCCAAAGTAGCATTTGCTAGTAATTATATTCCAAGTACATCTTAGGTTACTGATTAGGCACTATTAAAATATATACACTTGCAAATAAATAATTATTTATATAAACTCAAGTAAATGATGTTCCCTTCATTTCTGATGGTTATCGTCATCTGCATTGACTGTCTTCAAAGAGAAATTGCTATGCTAGTTGCAGGAAGAGTTTCAAACTCGGGACAGGATGAACTATGAGCCATCTACAACTCATTAGTCATTATGGAAGGGGTGACATTCAAGGAGGCTAAGAGGAGTAGTCCCTCTACCCTGTGTTTTACATTACGTTCTTCAGGTCACTTTCCTTGGGCCAGACTATTGTTTCTATAGAGTAGCCATCCCCACCCACCCAACTGTAGGTTTTAAAAATGGGGCTCAAATCTGGTCATTTTAGGATAGCAAAATTTAGAGATATATGTCACTTTGATGCCACCAAAGCATCCCACCCCCAAATTGTTTCTGTTTAATGACACTGCATCATTCTAATGGGGCTTATGGGGGGAATGAATCAAAATTACCCTCTATCTCAGAGTTCTCCTTCAGAGTGAGAATACCTCTTCAAGTAATGTTGCTCTGTGGTCTCTGAGTAGAAAACTAAAGTGTAAAGCAGGGGTAGGCAACCTTTCCCCTTTAAGGGCCGAGGGACTTCAGCTCCCAGAATTCCAGGAGCTATTGGCCAACATGGGACTATTGGCCAACATGGCTGAGGCTTCTGGGAGCTGAAGTCCCTCGGCCTTTAAAGGGGAAAGGTTGCCTACCCCTGGTGTAAAGGATCAACTCCATTGGCATCAGTGAATTTGAATCATCTTTTAATTTCATCCCATGCCTACGTTTCATTTGAGAGATTTCCACTCTCCAACATATACAGAGATATCCAGTGTAAATTTTTACTGAAAATAAAATCAGTGCTCTCCTATACTATGTATCCATGCCAAAGATACAAAGTTGTTTTTATTTTGAAAAAGAGGAAAAAACAATGTGATTTTTTTCCTTCTGTTGACAACCCTAATTGTATAGTCATTTTGAAGTTGTTTTGTTTTTTAATTGTTTTTTTAAAAAAATCACAGCAGAAATGTCAAAATTGAGTTTTAGATTGGCTATTTTTATTTTTATTTAATTATTATATTGTATTCTATTTTCTTATTATTATTGTTCTGATTTTTCTATTTTACTGATTGTATTTTGTACATTGTATACAATTCGATCTGTAGGGAGAGGCAGGAAATATAAATAAAAATATTATTATTATTATTATTATTATTATTATTATTATTATTATTATTGTGATTTGTTTACTACATAACCTAAAAGGTTTCCAAAAGTGAAGAAGTTTTGGGCTTTGCCTAAATCGTGCAAGGATAGAAGCACCATTAGCACCACATTGCATTTACTCAAAACACTAGAAGCTTTACATTAATTAGAGATGCTTCCCTGTCAGTATACAAATGGATCAATAATATCATATCACTTATCTTTATTACTGAAAGACATATCAGAGCACATAAAATAAGAATGAGCAGATATCCTGAAAGCTATTGTATATTTTTGAAAACACATAATCTCTGTTGTTTTCTGTTTGGATGGAGTTTTAGCCTAAGCTTCTTCCAGAGCATGCACCAGCAAGGTCTACAATAATAACTAATAACTTCTCTAATCCCCCAAATACAGGCTTGTCAGATAAAGCATTTCATGTACTGCATTGAAATAGATTCTCATCAGTGATGAAGTTCTTTCCTTTAAAGCTCTTTCAACATTTTCCCTTTCACTGCTTTAGAACAAAGAGTTCAACTGAAATCCAGCAACTTGAATATAGCTGGATGGAAAAGAAAATAATTGTTGTAGAATCTCTTTCTGCAGAGTTTTAGTTTTGTGTCTGCAAATATTGTTGTTATGGCAGAGCTAATGATAGTATTGAGAGAAGACTGGATTAAGTTGGTCACCACTTTAGTTCCCTAAAATTAATCATTATTAGTTACTCATGATTCAACCACTGAATCTTGATAGGACTAAACCATAACTAATTTACCTTTGTGATTTCAATAGGACTAAAGGGTGATTGTCTTTGTATGGAATTCAGCCCCTTGGCCTAAATCTTTAGCTGAAACAAGAGTAGAACTATTGGAGTCAATGGTCAAGATTCCACACTGATGATGCATAATATAGATCTCTGCATGTGGAGTTTTGCAGTGATGGTGCTATACAACTAAACATGTAAATGAATGCACAAAGGAATGTGCCTGCACATCTGCATGCACAGTGCACATCCATTAAGAACTCCACTTCTGCAACCTGGAACTGAATGGAGATGTTCCATATCAGAGAAAAATATCCAATTACTTCTGTTGGGAAACTGAGACATGCATAAGACACCCACACTTCATCTGGCCAGTGAGAGGTTAGTTTTGAATATAAGTCCCTTTCACTTGAGGTAGGTCAAACATTACCTTAGCCCCCTATTTGTACCATCACAGCAGACTTGATACTTTTGCTGTTTCTGATATTTTACAATAATTTGTTGTGCCACCCAAGTGTTGTAAGTAGGCACTTCACACAAATCGGTATGAAATACAGTAAGCAAAATTAACATTAGCATCCTGCAGGCTTTCTGAGCAAAGATAAGAGATTTAAATAAGATGAGCACATTATATAGAGGCTGTTAGCCAGAATGCCTTTCTTCATATGTTTTATAACCTTTTCTTTGGAGGGCTTCTCTAGGAAACAGATTGAAAGATGAGGAACATGATAATCATAGTGCACTTTCCTTCAAATCCATCCAGCAGTATTAAAGAAAACAATTACAATGTGCAGCCATGTAAAGGAATGGTAAAGTGAAAGAATTCAGGGTGGCTCAGTACATTGTCTAGATGTGGGTAAGTGAATCTGGTCTCTTTTTGGCCAGGATTCAAAGAGCTACTTTAGGTATTCCATTGATAGGGCCACTACTAGGAATAGAGAGAGGAAGTGTTTGAGCCTGGAACCATCTTACAGGAGGAATCTGTTGCCATCTGAGTATGCTGGTGCATCATCTCAGCTGCCCCTTCCCTTCTTCCAGCCATTCAGTGATGAAAAGTGTTTGGCCACTTCCTCCCTCCCTTTCGTTTCTAGACTAAGATATCATAAGTGCAGGGACAGCTGGTGGCTCACAGGTCAACATAGTCCACTAAATCCACTCAAGTTTGAGTTTTAATGTCAAAGGAGTTGCCCAAGACACTGAACCTATTTTCAAGACAAAGTTCTTTTAAAAAGCAGAGTAAACATAAAGTGGAGTCACTGCCCAACAAACACATAAGCCATCAGCCACCCATGGGTAAGTTATGGACTGGTATTCCTGGCTAAAAGAACAATTCATTTCTGGTACAAAGCATGCTCTCTCTGCTGGGAATAGATGTTGCTATTAAATTTGAACAGTGCCAATGGGTGGGAATGTTATTAGAAAGCATCTACCAGAATTCAAAACTGTCTGGATGAAAAAGACAGAAATAATTTAAGATTTTAAAATTGAATGCTAGTGGATGAGAAAGGCAAGACTGATCAAAGGCAGTCAAAAGGCATGTAACCTGGGCATCCAGACCTCCTGGCTTTTGTGCTGCCAGGGCTAAATAGGTTTTGTCTGCTTTATTAGGAAGGGTACAAATGCAAAGAAATCAATATTTTCTCCTCAAGAGCCAGAACAATGCTGAAGGGAACATGTTTTCTTCATTTATTTATTCTTCAAAATTCATTGGGTATGGTTAGGCAGCAGGACAGACAGACCTGTATACCTCTGCTTGTGTATCCATCTTCTTTTGTGTTATTGTGATACATTGTCTAGTCTGATCATCATCCATGTTTGGTCATCCTTTCCCTTGAGTTCTAAAATAATTTATTACAAAAGATTCCAGACTGGTAGCTCCTTGCAACAACAACAACAACAACAACAACAACAAAACAACAACATAAAGTCTTGTGGTAATTTCAAGGCTAACCAATATTATTATGGCATAACTGCTTCAAGGCTATTGGCCAGTTCATTAGCTGTAGGCTTTGGGCCATGAAAGTGCACAGTATAATAAAATATGTTTGTATTAAGGTACCAAACAACTCTTTGTTTTATCATTGTGAGTCCTAGTTGCTGTATGTTGAATGAAGGTCACACACAAGCTACACATTTTTCCTATTAACTCTAGGAACCTTACCATCGTGATTGTGCAGTGTTAATTCCTGGGATGTAGAACTGGATGATACTAGATTTCTTATAGAGATGAAGCCATCAGTTCCAGTTTGAATATTTCCCACTGAATTTATACATGAAGTGATATGATATTTCAGTGCGATTAGTGGTGGTATTTTCAAAACTGAATAATCAAGAGGGGTGATTTAACCTTCTTTGAGGCACTGCATACTCTAGGGCTAGTTCTTTAGAAAGTTACATTGTTTAAGGGAACACTTGGCACTTAATTGGATCAAGGCTGGAACAGATGCTTTGGAAAGGGGTCTCTGTTACTAGTGTCACACAATGGACCTTATCACATGCTGGCCATGAAGCAAAAAGCAACCGAAATAAGAATAAATCCAGTACTATACTGAAATGAACTGAAAGAGCCCCCGCAATACGTAAATGGCTATCACACACAATTACCGTCATTGCGCATTTATCACGCTTCCCGGAAAGCGCATCCTGGATACGTATTTGCCGTTCACACACATGTTACAAATTCCCATAAATAACCAGGCAATGATGTTCTAGCACATGCGCAGAAATATTGCTTTCCCACCAACCCCTGGTCGTGCGTTGGAACAGAGAGGGCCATGTTTACTCGTTCCGTTTGTTGCCCGATCAAAACAGGAAGTACACGTCATAAGATGCTTCCTCACAGATCCATGGGAAATAGCTCGGGGAACCATGGGTCATGACGGGGAAATGCTTCACAATACGTATTGCCTGTTCATATGCATTTCGGACCCGCGGTAAATGCGCAATGATTCTGGTTGTGCAATTGTACTTCCTAAAGAAACCGAAATTCAAAAGATCTCAATTTGTTTCGGATTTGTTTGGGGTTCTGTCGGGGTTCTGTGCGGTTCTGTGCGACGTCGTGTGTAAACACGGAAAAATAATACGTATTAGGTCGGTATTTCTTTTGGATTCTGTCTGCTTTGGACCCCGTGTGATAAGGTCCTAGTTTAGTAAACTATCCAGCTCTGTCTTCAAGTTGGTTTTAGAACAGAGTTTTACATTTTTCATCAGTGATGGAAGAAAGAGAACACTCTGGCTACTTGGAAAAAAATGGATGTGAGATGTTGGAGTTGTTTGTTTATTCTTTGGTCTTTAGTGAGATGAGGGGTGCATCTACACTGTAGAAACAATACACCTTTACACCATTTTAAGTGCTTATGGAATCCTGGGATTTGTAGTTTTACAAAGTCTTTATCCTTCTCTGTGAAAGAGTACTAGTGCTCTTTGTAGGAAGAAAAGTGGTGTCAAACAGCATTGTTTCTACAGTGTAGAAGCACCATAGGAATGAACCAAGTCTAGGGGTGCTCTATAGTGCCATCAGAGAAACCTTAATCTATACAGGGATTCTTCAGTTTACAAAGCCAAAGACCAATAAAAGCTCCTTTTTACTCAAATTCACCCCCCCCCCCCTTTCATCCTAATTCTCTATCTAGCTGGGAGGTTTTTTAACAGCAATGGCACTGGGAGAATGATGAAGAAGGGCTGGCAAAATACGGACTTTCTGTGTCAGGTAATAGCAGCGTGTCTGTATGATAAAGTTTTAGCTGGAAATGAAAGGAGTTCTTCTCTAGATGATCCTACTGTGGCAGTGTATGCCTGCCTACAATAGGCAAAGTTAAACAGCAGCTGCTTCCAGAATCCCATATTGAGCATACATAAACAGGAAAACAGAGAAGCAGAACAACAACAAAGCCTCCCTCACCAGCATCCTCCAGCTGAGGTATGTTGAACTGCTCTTTTTTGTGGGGGGGGGGGGGATAGGAACCTATCCCTGATTTTTCCATGTTATTTCTGTCTCTGATACAAAATGTTCTGTTAAGTAAAACCCAGGAACACATCTACATTGTTAATTGATGCCCATCAAGCCAAGCAGTTAGCAGCTGACCTCATCATATATGTAAATTACATATACTTTATAGTAAGCCATTGTAGTTGAAGAGGCAAGTGACAAATTATACAAAATTTGAAGATGTTTTTTTCAGGATCAAGCAAATGTCTTTACATAATGACCAACGTTTCATTCTTATTCCCATAAATTGTTGCTAAATGGTTACACTTCTCATGGCATGTTATTAAAGAGGCTAAGCAAACTTCATAGGATTAACATTTCCAATGTTTACAAGTAAATCGTAAGGCTAACCTGGTGGCATTTTCATTATAATATCCATTATGCACCTGAAAATGCTGACATTTCCAGGGGCCTAATGTCTAAATGTCCCCAAACAAAATAATAAAATAGCTCAGAGTTCTTCTGCATCTGGCCATATTATCATCATCTAGTTCTCATCAAGGTTGGAGAACTTCCATCCTTGAAAATCAGCTGGCTAAGTGCAGCTTGGGGACGGGTGGTAGTTGGCTGGTGGCATTGATGGCATTTTTGTATGCAATAAAACCTATTTCCCCCCGTCCAAGCGCAATCCTGTCCCATGCCTGGATCGGCCAGAAAAGTAAATGCGATAAACTCCTAAGTTTTGAAGAATGGCATAATTAAAACTAAAATAGAAATTTAAATAAAGAAAATGTTTGTGGGGAGTGTGTGAGAAGATGATTTTAGAAACAAAATTCTGAAATAAATAATTGGTATATTTTGATGCTGGCATGCTGGGAGTTTAAGAGCTATCACTTTTATTCCTTGATGATCTTGCCTGTCTGCAGAGTGGTTTAAAATGTTGTATTTATCTACATCAATCACCATAAAGACTGAGTTTAGATATTGCTCTGGTTATGATTTGTTTTTATTGTTTTCAGTGTTTTACATATAGATAAATGCAGAAAAACCCATTTTGAATTATTTGCTGCAATTATGTTCAATCCCTGTGTCCCTTTCTGCTGTGTTTATCCGTACTCTTGAGAACCATGATAAATACTTTTAATATGCCTTAATGGGTTACTGTATGAGAATTTTTTTGCACTTGCCACTATAGAGGCGGCATTACATGAAATTACAGTGTAGACAATTAAACAGAATAATGGGGGGGGGGGGGATCAAGCTCAGAAAAACAGCTATTTGGAGCCCTCTGCAATTCAATTCCTTGATCAACATAATAGGAGAAGATAGTGAGTGGAATTTAGATAGCTAAGCTAGATATAATTGTGTTTATAATATCCCCATCAGAGATTAATGCTTGCTTCCCTTATTCAGAGCCATTGATTAGCCTCTAGATTATTTTTCTGATTGATTACCAGTGTACTGTAATATCCCTTCTTCATATATCTAACCAAGATCAATATAACTTTATAGTTAGAACTTCATCTTGGCACAGTTATGGTGCAATCAGCAGTAATTTGTGGTTCCTCAATAACAGTTCTAAAGAAAATGTGTTACTTCAGCTTGTAGCCATTTATAACTGGGAGGAAAATTAACTTCCTAGCATCATGTCTGAAAAAGTGAAGCATTAATATTACATAAGCCTGGACATGACTGTCGTTCACAGGAAATTTTTGAAGTTCAGAGGATGCAAGAGAAACTAAGGTATGCAAAATTCATATAGTGTCTGTCTCGTGTAAAGGTTATGTAGTGATTTGCTTTCCCCCAAAAGATAGTGTTGTGATGCTAGCTCAAAGTGGCCCAGAAAGCCTCCCTTTTAATTCAGATGTTTGTGGCACAGAAATTGTGACTCATTTGTGAGACAAATACATTTTATACCTTCAGAGAGAGACACCTACTTTCTCCACATTCCTATTGAACTGGACAGAGGAGGAGATTGAATGAAATTCAGGACTGAGCCCACACTTTCTGGGACTGAGCCCTGAGGAACCTTGGCTGCAATTACTGTATATGCTCCTGTATAAGTCTAGAAATTTTAGTTTAAAAAATGGCCCAAAAAACAGACTTATCCACAGGGCATTGTAAGTACTGTACAATTCTTATTTTTATTTTTTAAAAAAGGAATCATTCTCTGGTGAAAGGCAAGAATATAATCTGTCCTGGAAGCGCTGACCTCCTGTGTACTTTGTCATCCATCCAAGCCTTTAGGGTGAGCACTAACAGTTATGCCTGCTGTAATTTTGTATGTTTGTATGCATTGCTTTCCTTCGTTTCTTTGTTACATGCTGCTCAGTTAGATTCTTTGTTTACATGCACCTAAGGTTTGCATGCCCCTAAGTTTAGATTCTTTGTCAAATACCCCTAAATTTTACCCTTGACATATCCATGAGTCATATCAAAATCAATACTTTTGTCTCCCAAACCAGCTATCAACTTATACTTAAGGTCAACTTATACTCAAGTATATACAGTAAGCAAGGAGTTGGCATCCTTCTTTCTGTTAAACTAATAAAGAGAAAGTTGCCTGTCATTGGCCCAACTTTGTAGAAGGCCATATTCCCTCAGAGGATTTCCTGTCAGAAAATGACATGGGCAAGCTGTTCCTCCCAGTACCAGAAATGAGAGTATCAGTACCAGAACTCAGCCTAATGAGCTGAGACTAAGGGTGCTGCCACACTGCAGAATTAATGTAGTTTGACATTGCTTTAACAGTCATGCCCTCATCCTATGGAATCCTGGGATTTCTAGTTTGTTGTGGCACCAGAGCTCTCTGACATAAAAGGCTAAATATCTCACAAAACTTCAACTCCCAGAATTCCATAGCATTGAGACATGGCAGTCAAAGCAGTGTCAAACTGCATTAATTCTCCAGTGTAGCTGCAACCTGAGCAGTAGAAGTTAGGTCTAGTTGACACAAATTGTGATCCAGTTTGTATTCTGTGTTGTTTTTCTTTGAAGAACAACTCTCCAAGCACATCTAACAAAAGGAGGCTTAAGCCATATGGACAGAGACGGGGAGGCAATTTAGTACAGCCTGAGTTTCTATGATGCCTATGGAGGGTACTGTTACATTTACCTTTTTTACATTTGCACTGAATATTTATTTCTTTGAAATCTTTGAAATCACTAGTAAAAATAAGCACCTTCTAGAAACATTTCAAAATCAGGCTATGTTTTTATTCAAGTAAAGTGCTATTAAAATCCAAAAACTGCTATTATATCTGCATTTTAATTAATTGCAAATGTTTTAATTTTTCATCAAGGTGTTTGCTTAGGGCTATATTTTGACAAATTATGTTGCTGAAACTAAGCATACAAAAGGTAACTTCACAAAGGGGAACTAATGCAAGACATAACATTAATTTTCACTTATTAGGAGCTCAGTATCACTAAATGATTCATAAGGACCTGACAAATTTCAGTCTTTTTATATCCAAAAATGTGAAACAGTTGATTTCTTGCAAAAGGCAATGCAGGATTTAATAACTTTCACTGGCCATATTTCTAATTAATTTGGTCTCATGGATTCTCTCTTTCTTTTTCCACCCTAAGACATTTTATTAAAGTAACATATAATAAGGTAAAGAGACTGGCAACTTCTGTACAGCAGTTCCAGCAAAGTCTGGAAGCACTGGCACCATCTTTAATTCGAGAGTAACACTTTGATATCTCTCCTCTGTGGAGATTTAGACTTGCTGGGATTCAGAACGTCTGCAGAGATGGGGGGGGGAACCCATTAAGATGGTCTGCCGCAGGAGACGTATGGATCCAGATGGATTCCTGATGGCTCCTGGAGAATTTCCTGTTGCTTTGGCACAGGTGATCCTGTCAAGGCCCTGGTTGATTCCTGGCATGGGGAAATGACCAGAGTGGTAGACATGATCGTTCTTAAGAGTCTCATCTGGAGTGGAGCAAAACCACCCCCCTGGGTTTCTAAGGAGCTAGTAGCAATGAAAAGAATGAGATGGAGGGTAGATTGATAGTGGCAGAAAACTCAGAGTAAGTCTGAACAAAAATAGGCTAAAATCCATTTTAAGACCTGTGACCATCAGATTACACAGGATTCTTCTCCTATTCTAAATAGTTTGAGGCTTTTCTTCCCTCAGAACTATCTCTCTAACCCTTGGTCCTCCTACTTTCTCCAGTTTATCTACTATCAAGTGATTTTAATATTCTTGGTAGTGTGTTTTCGTTGTTGTTACTTATAAATTACTTCAAGCCACTCTTTTGCAAACAAGAAGAAAATAACTTTTATTTACAGACATAACTTATAGTGTTTCGGTAGTTGGTTCTCAAGGCTTGTTACAATGCATACATCACTTCGTATGTTACAAACCGACTTTCATAGAATCATAGAATTATAGAGTTGGAAGAGACAACAAGGGCCATCCAGTCCAACCCCCTGCCATGCAGGAACTCAAAATCAAACCATCCCCGATAGATGGCCATCCAGCCTCTGTTTAAAGACTTCCAAAGAAGGAGACTCCACTACACTCTGAGGGAGTGTGTTCCATTGTCGAACAGCTCTCACTGTCAGGAAGTTCCTGCTAATGCTGAGGTGGAATCTCTTTTCCTGTAGCTTGCATCCATTGTTCCAAGTCCTATTCTCTGGAGCAGCAGAAAACAAGCTAGCTCCCTCCTCCATATGACATCCCTTCAAATATTTAAACAGGGCTATCATATCCCCTCTTAACCATCTCTTCTCCAGGCTAAATATGCCCAGTTCCCTAAGTCATTCTTCATAGGACATGGTTTCCAGACCCTTCACCATTTTAGTTGCCCTCCTCTGGACACGCTTCAGTTTTTCAACATCCTTTTTGAATTGTGGTGCCTAGAACTAGACATAGTATTCCAGGTGGGGCTTGACCAAAGCAGAATACAGGGGCACTATTACTTTCCTTGATCTAGATACTATACTTCTATTAATGCAGCCTAAAATTGCATTGGCCTTTTTAGCTGCGGCATCACACTGTTGACTCATGTTCAACTTGTGGTCTACTAGGACTCCTAGATCCCTTTCACATGTAGTCTCGTTAAGCCAGGTGTCCCCCATCTTATATCTATGCATTTCATTTTAAAAAAAAAATTGCCCTAAGTGCAGTACCTTACATTTCTCTGTGTTGAAATTCATTTTGTTAGCTTTGGCCCAGCCCCCAAAAGCCTTTTTTTATTGTCCTTAACCCCTCTAGCAAGCCTGAGCTCATTATGTGCTTTGGCTTTCCTGACTTTACCCCTACATGTGCTAGCTATTTGTTTGAAATCCTCTTTAGTGATTTCACCCCTTTCCCATTTCTTATACATCTCCCATTTAAAACGTAGTTCAGTTTAAAGTTCTTTTGTCATCCAAACCAGTTTCTTTTGACATCTCCCATTTTTCCTTCTCATTGGAACAGTTTGAGATTGCACCTTCAGTATCTCCCATTTGAGAAGCTCCCATCCATCCTGAACTCCCTTTTCTTTTAGTTTCCTGACTACGGGATCACTCCCAGTGTTTCCCTAAGTTTGTGGAAATCAGCTCTCCTAAAGTCTAGAATGAGTGTTTGACTATGCCTAGCTTCTCCTTTCCACTGTATAAGAAACTCCAGGAGAACATGATCACTCCCACCTAAGGTCCCACCACTTGCACCCCATTTACGAGGTCATCCCTGTTGGTTAGGATCAGATCTAAAATAGCTGGTCCCCTTGTAGCCTCTTCCACCTTTTGCACAAAGAAATTGTCTTTGAGGCAAGTGAGGAATTTGCTAGACCTTGAAGTATTAGCTGAGCCTGACTTCCAACAAATATCAGGATAGTTGAAGTCACCCATCAGTGCTACATCTCTCCGTTCTGAGTGTGTGGTCATCTGTTCTAGAAAGGCATCATCCAATTCCTCAGTCTGACTTGGGGGTCTGTAGTAGATGCCCACTATAACATCCCTGTTGTTTCCTTCCCCTTTAATTTTTATCCAGATGCTCTCCACCAGATTTCCAGGATTTAAGTCCTGGATCTCTTCACAGATGTAAACATCTCTGACATATAATGCTATTCCTTCTCCTTCCCTGTTTGGCCTATTTCTCTTTAAAAGGTTATACCTCTCTATTCCTACATTCCAATCATGAGACTCATCCCACCAGGTTTCATTGATGCCTATTATATCATATTTGCTTTGTTGTGCTAGGAGTTCAAGTTCATCTTGTTTATTTCCCATGCTCTGTGCATTAGTGTAGAGACATCTAAGAACATGGGTCCTCCCCACTTGCTGCCTGGGTGAGTTTTTTTGCCTCCCACTGTTGGGCCCTTGCATCATTTGCCTTGTTCCCTCTATAACACTTTGACTATTATCTCCAGCCCATGATGTACTCCTGCCTTCCAAGATACCTTCCAAGACACTGTCTACCTCCCACACATGACTCAGTTTAAACCCTACTGATCAAATGTTTGAGACTATTTGCACAAACGCTTCTGCGAACTGGTGTGAGATACAGCCCATCTCTTGCTAGAAGTCCACCATCATGGAACCGCAGCCCATGATCCAAGAATCCAAATCGTTCTTGGTGGCACCATCTACAGAGCCAGTTATTCACATCTGCTATCTTCCTCTCTGTTCCTGGATCATGCCCTTCAACTGGGAGAAGAGATGAGATAACAACCTGTGTGTCCAGCTCTTTCAGCTTCCTACCCAAAGCCTCATAATCTCTTCTGATATTCTGAAGACTATGCTTTGCAGTATCATTGGTTCCCACATGGACCAAGAGGAAGGGGTAATGGTCAGTAGGCTTGACAGGTCTGTCAGCCTTGCTGTCACATCATGGATTTTTGCCCCAGGGAGACAACACATCCCCCAGGACATTTTGTCTAGTCCACAAACCACTGCTTCTGTACCCCTCAACAAGAAGTCCTCCCACCACCACCACACCTCCTCCGAGGCTTAGCAGTGGCTGTTCCCTGCAGTGGTACTCTTAGGGTCCCCTGCACTGTCCCTGAGGACTGTTCCTGCTGCTCTTCCTCTTCATCCTTGATAAGGGAAGAGAGCTTCAAATTGATTGTGTAGCTGGAAGCTCCCAGAATGATCCCTGGTTTTCCTACTTCTGCGTGTGACGTTCCTCCAGCTGTCTACCTCCTGTGTGCATGAAGTGACCTCCTTCTCAACAACTTCCTCTGTGTGGTACCCGTCCAAGACCGTTCATTCTGCTCTGTCCAGGAAAACCTCTTGCTCCCTAATATACTGAAACGTAGCTACCTGGGCCTCCAGCTGCTGTACTTTCTCTTCCAGGAGGGCTACCAACTTGCACTTGGTGCAGGTAAAGTTCCCCATATCTCTTGGCAAGAAGACAAACATCCCACAAGTGTTGCAAGTGACTGCAGTAACTCCCTTAGTGTCCATAATGAGAAATCTTAAGTAAGCACTGAAACAGGACTGTGGCCTTCTCCCTCAAAAAGTTCCTTGGTAAAGACCCAAGTGAAGAGCCCCCTTTTCACCAGGCCCTGCCAATGAGCTCAATCAACTGGGTTTCTAACTCTGCAGATAGCTCCTGGATGCTACCTTATTCTGGAGGCAAGTCTCTGACACTCTTCCTCCACTCAAAATGGCTGCCCAGAAACTGCTTTCCTTCTCCTTCCTGGCAGGAACTGGTCTGCTTTGTTCTAGTACACTCAATGACTTCAGTTACACTTTAAACTGTGTTTTATTTCTTTACATGCACACCATCCACTAAGGCTCATTCATTAGGAGTATAAATTCTATGAAAGTTTAGTTCTATTCATAAATCACAGTTCCATAGAATAAGGTGGATATGAGCCTCCCTTAACTGACTCTCCACTTCTCAAAGAACAAAATACTTCAACTAATTTCACAGGACTTCTTTTGTCCTTTTAAATCTTTACTCCTTATATGGGAGTTTGAATCCCATTAAGGCTAATGTCATATACCCAACTGAATTCTTGGCAGTTCTAACTGCAATCCTCACAGTTTATGACATACTCTCTCCCCTTAATGGCTCCTCCTCCTTTTTATAGCTTCTCATCAGGCAGACCCCCATCTTTTTGCCAGTTTGTCTCCACTTGGCTGCTCTAAACATTCCTTTCTGCCAGTGTCTCTTCACAAGGCCATATTAAAGTGAGGCTATAAAGGTAGCAAAAAGAAAAAGAAAAAGAAAGAAAGAAAGAAAGAAAGAAAGAAAGAAAGAAAGAAAGAAAGAAAGAAAGAAAAGTTTTTCTGGCTAACCCCATTGCATCTGCATGGAACCGTTCAGCAAAGCTGTTTCAAGTGGTCAGGGATCTGTTATGATCTGGTCCAGAGAAGAATGTAAGCCATTCCACAGCTCATTGTGAAGAATTTGGCCACCATTTCACAGATGAAGTCACTCAGATTCACTCATTTAGACAGCAGAGTTGATACAGTTCTGATGGATGTACCCTTGGCCCCTGCTTGTCCAGTGTTGATGGATACTTTTCAATTTGTGTAGCCTGAGGATGTTGACAGGATCCTTGGAGAGCCAGCACATGTATAGTAGACTCTTGCCCTTCCTGGCTTATTAAATAGGCCAGAAGAGGACTTGCTGAGTGGGTAAAGAAAGTGAATAATGCCTCTTTACAACAAGGCAGGATCCCAACACAGCCGAAGAAGGCTGTAATAAGACCTCTTCTGAAAAAAAGAAAAAAAAACCACCTTCCCTGGATCCTACTATACTAGATAAATATAGGACAGTCTCCAGTCTTCCATTTTGGGACAACGTACTAGAGCATGTGCTGGCTTCTTAACTTCAGGGTTTCAGGACTGGTTATGGAACAGGGACAGCTTTGGTCACTTTGCTGGATGATTTACACAGAGAACTGGGCAGGGGGAGTGTTTCCCTGTCATTTCTGCTGGACCTCTCAGCAGCTTTCAATACCATCAACCATGGTATACTTCTGAGTCGTCTCTCTGGGATGGGGCTTGGAGATTCCATTCTTTCCTGGAGGGGTGCTCTCCAAGGATAGTGCAGGAGGATTCCTGTTCAGCCCTCTGGCCATTAGACTGTGGAGTCTCTCAGGATTGAGTCTTATCCCATATGCTTTTTAACATATCCATGAAACTGATGGGAGAGATTATCAGGTGTCAACCAGCATGCTGATAATACCCCACTCTGTTACTCCTTTCCACCTAACTCCAAGGAAGCTATTCCTGTGTTAAACCAGTGCCTGGCAGTTGTAATGGTTTGAATGAGGGCCAACAAATTTAAACTTAATCCAGACAAGGCATAGGTGTTCCTGGTCAGTCAAAAGACACATCTGGTAACAGGGATTCGTCCAGGGTTAGATGGGATCACATTTTCCCTAAAAACTCAGATTCATAGTTCAGGGGTATTCCTGGATTCATCTCTGAACCTGGAGGCCCATGTTTCAGCAGTGACCAGGAATGTTTTTGCACATTTAAAGCTAGTGTGCCAACTGTGACCTTTCCTGGACAAGTCAGATCTGACCCCGGTAGTACATGCCTTGGTTACATCTCATTTTGAAATTCAATTCAATTTAAAATCTGATTTTGAATTAGAAAGCCCTATATGTTTGGGTCCAGATTATCTGAAGGACCATATCTCCTTATATGGGCTTGTTAAAGCACTAAGAATGTCCAGAAAGACGCTTTTCTCTGTCCCACCACCTTCTCAGGCTTGTTCTATGGCAGCAACAGAGAGGTGCTTCTTGGTGGCTGCTCCCAGATTCTGGAACTATCTGCCTAATGAAGCTATATTTGCCTCATCCCTGCTTTCCTTTCAGGGGCAATTAAAAACATTTTTGTGATGACAAGCTCTTTCAAGCTGATGAGGGTTGGGCTTTTAAATGGAGTACAATTAACATTTTAAAGTTTGTGTATAGTTTTAAAAATTAATTTTACTATTTTAATGTGGTGGTGACATGTTGAGTCTTAGCAACCAACATGATGAAATTCTCTCTTCAGAAAGAGACAACATGATGAAATTCTCTCTAACAGAAAGAGACTTGCCAGTATTTTCCTCATTAGAGGAATGGGTAAAAACCATGTCACTTTTACTTGCATTGTTGTTGTTTTTAAGGTAACTAGTGCATTTATTATTATATTGTGTTAGAAGCACATATTGTGCATTAAAAAAACAGTTTTCCTATTTTAATTACACTGCATTAAGCAATATAGAAATGCTCAATAGAACTATCATTCCAACTGTATTTAGAAATTGTCTATGATTCTACTACTTCCACCATCCAATAGGCTGTGAGCCAAAAGGGAAAGGAAAAAATAAATTAGCTGTATATATTTATGTAAATAACTTATGTTATAAAAATTGAGTTGCTTCTCATTCCTAATGAGGGGAGGGGGGAAATGTAGAGTTGTACTTAAAATCCTATAAGAAATATGAAGAGGCATGTAGCCCAGATCATTTAGGAATTGAAAGTGTCCCTGTAACTCTATTAGTCTAATGGCACAACCAGCAGTTACTCTGTATGTATATCTGACCTTATCTGTACTGCAGAATTAATGCAGTTTGACACCAGTTTAACAACCATGGCTCAGTGCTATAGAATTCTGGGATGTTTAATTGTGTAAGATATTTAGCCTTCTCTGTCAGAACTCTGATGCCACAACAAACTACAAATCCCAGGATTCCATAGGATGGAATCATTACAGTTAAAGTGGTATCAAACTGCTTTATTTCTGCAGTGAAGATGAGACCTCTGAGGCAACTAAAACTGGCCATGATTAAGCTCCATGAAATCTATGGTCATTTGTTCCATTGGTGAATTAGCCACAACTAATTTGGGCTCAATTTGGACATCTATTAAGTTTGACCATTTAGTTAGAATAAAGAGAGACACTCAAAATGTATGGACAGATATTTTATCATCCATTTAATTCTGATCTGCAGCAGGGCTACTCAGTATGGTACATGCTGAAGCAAGTGTAGTTTTACCTTCTCATCTGATTGTCAAGGGCCACCCTGACCCCAGAGTCAAGATAATTATTTTTAGCTTGTCCTTGGCTGCTCTGTTTCCAAGAAGCTTAACATATTGTCCCTCCTCTCAAGTCCTGAGCCCTAGAGGTGAAAGGCAATCAAGTCCACTCTCAAAGGTTGTTCCCTTTCCTATCTCAGAATTCCATGGGGTCATGGACTACTCTTTTTCACAAAAATATGCCCGTGGGTGCTCACCATTTATTGATCAAGATTTCACTTCCCCTCACTAATCTGCTGAAAGAGACCAAATACTATTACAATTAAATAGTTATTTAAAGAAAAAAATAACTTTTGACATAATCTACTTAAATTACAGTTGGTCCTTCACATTTGCTGCTTTGACTTTTATGGATTTGATTATTTGTGGTTTTGACTAATATGTTATCTCTAGGAATCTCTAGGTCCTCCAGCACAACTCTGCCATAAGTTGACCATAGAGTTTTGCTGGAGAATCTAGAAGTTCTGAGTGAAAACACTTCTCTAGGCTTTTTTGTGGGTTTTTTGGGCTGTGTGGCCATGTTCTAGAAGAGTTTCCTTCTGACGTTTCGCCAGCATCTGTGGCTGGCACAGATGCTGGTGAAACATCAGAAAGAAACTCTTCTAGAACATGGCCACAACCCATAAAACCCACAAAAAACTATGGATGCCGGGCATGAAAGCCCACAACTTCACTTCTCTAGGCATTTGTAGGTCCTCCAGCATGATTCTATGATCAGCTTCTGCCAGATATTGACCAGAATTTCATTGGAGGACTTGGAGATTCCTAGAGAGGTGTTCTCTTAGGTAAAAATAATAGTGTTGGTTTTTTTTATTTGCAGGTTTTCCAGATTCACGGGGTCCTTCACCCCTAACCCCAGCAAATGAGGGGGGACCACTGTATATTCAGACCCAAATCTCATTTTAAAACACCATCCAAAGCCAATTTTCTCATAGTACTATGGTGAATCAGTAGGCAGAAGACATCCTCCTTTCCCTTTAAGGCCACAGGAGAAGCAACATTTCTACCCAGCCACAAAAATGGTGACTAAAACCAATGATGGCTGGTCTTCCTCAGTTCTGATAGGAAAGGAGGGGAGAATCATTGGGAGGAAAGTCAGCATTAGATGAGGCCAACTAATTATGGTTTTGTTCTCTTCCTTCTCTCTTGTAATGCCACTGCAGTATAAGCCATTATTGACTGCCAAATGAAAAGCAGCCTCTTATGTTAAAAACAAACCAACAAACCTCAGCTTATTGAGGGGTAGCCATGTTGGCCATAAAGCAATATACGGCAGCATTCAAAAGACATATCACAGTGATACTTTTATTTAGGGGTGCATCTACACTGTACAAATAATGCAGTTTCACACCACTTTACGTACTGTAGCTCCATTCTATGGAATCCTGGGATTTGTAGTTTTGCAAGGTCTTTAGCCTTCTTTGACAAAAGAGTGCTGGTGCTCCACAAAACTACTAATCCCAGGATACTGTAGGATGGAGCCCTGGCAAGTAGTGTTAAACTGCATTATTTCTACAGTGTACATGCATCCCAGGTCACCCAAAAGGTGCAAAACACATTACATTAATTCACAGGCTTCTTCATCAACCAGATATTAAAAATAAAATAGAAGAAAACTGGTGGTGTTACAAGTCTTGGACCTGCATCTTGTTTGAGATGTTTGCTTACTTTAGTGTTTACGGTGGTCTTTAGGGAGAGCTGAAGCAGGTACAATCCCCAGCCCATTCTTTGCCATGCAGGGAGTGAGGACAAAGGCAGAAAAAGCTGGAAAAGAAAATGTTGGTGGTCTCTGTTAGTAGCAGCAAAGTAACTATCTTTGAAAACAATTTCACCTCTGCTCTGTGTGGGCTACAAGCATACTCGGCCTACAAAGCGTCTGGAAGGTTTACAAGTACCTGCTCAGGTGGTCCCAGTGCCACAGAGGAGCCAGCAGGGCAGCTTTTTCTCCTATTGGCAATGGTTTTCTCACCTTTCCTATCACCTCCACCACACATGCCTGCAAAGAGCTCACCATGGGATGCATCCAAATGGTACACCAATGCAAAGCACCAGCAGGATTCCAGCTGTACATAGACCAGCTGTGTATTTGTTTGTCTCTCTAATGTGAATGGGTGCAGCACAGAAATAAGGTCCAACATTGTTAGTTCTCACTAATCCCTTCTTTAGAGTGGAGGAGGGAGTGAAAGAGAAAGTGGGAAAGAGAAGGAACACCAGACCTGTACAAGAAAGGGCCTCCACTGAGGAGCACAACATTGTGAGGAGTGACTTAGGGAGCTGGGTATCTTTGGCCTGCAGAAGAGAAGGTTAAGAGATGATATGATAGTCCTGTTTAAATATTTGAAGGGGTGTCATGTTGAGGATGGAGCAAGCTTGTTTTCTGCTGCTCCAGAGAATAGGACCCAGACCAATGGGTTCAAACTACAGGAAAAGAGATTCCATCTCATTGTACAGCTCTTACTGTCAAGAAATTCCTGACAGTAAGAGCTGTACAACAGTGGAACACACTCCCTCAGATCTGGTGGAATCTGGAGGTTTTTAAACAGAGGATGGATGGCCATTTGTTGGGTGTACTTTGATGCTGTTTTCCTGCATGCCAGAGGGTCGCAGTGGATGGCCCTTGAGGTCTCTTCCAAATCTATGATTCTCTCCCGGGAGCAGAGAAGTTGCCTGGAATTGTTGTTAGAGCTATCTTTTGAAACTTCTTGCTCCACAAGGAAAGAGAAAAATGAGGAATGAGAAGAATTTTTCTTCTTTTTAGTCCGTATTTATCTAAATCTGATAAAGCAAAAATATGAGCAAAAATGAAAGTGACAGATATGGCCATCCTAGCCTCCATATGAGGCATGCAGAGACCAAAGTATTTACTTAGGACGTTATCACACGGGGGAAATCTGTTGGTTAATCCACACAAATCCCAAACAAAAACTGAATTTGTGCCTCATGATTTCACACGACATCGCAAAGAAACTGGTCAGAAACTGGACAGAAACTGGTATTATCTGAAATCTTTTTAATTTCGGGAGTTTAGAGGAAATGCATTTGCGAAATTACAGTAATTTCACATTTACTGTAATGTGAAAAGCAAATACACACAGACAATTCTCTTTTAAAACCTGGAGGAGGGCCAAGAGGAGGAGCAGAGGGGCCTCCAGGGAGGGAGAGTCCTGGGCTCCTCCTCAGTGCCATGCAGAGAAGGGAAGGGAAGGCAGCCCAGGAGAGGGAAGTTTGGGATGGAGGAGAAGTTTGGCAGTTGGGAAGGAGGAGAAAGGAGGGGAAAGAAGGCTTCCCTCACAGCAGCTGTGGGTGGATGTGGGTGCAAGTGTGGGGTGTGCTTGTGGAGCAACTTGGAAATCCATCTCACCATGAAGTTCTGCCCTGCAGGTCCTACAAAGGGGAAAGGCTTATGGGGGGGGGCATGGGAGCTACCTCCAGTTTCCCCCTCTAAATCCCTCCCTTGCCTTGCCTTGCCTTCCCATTCCAGCCTCCTCTTCCTCCTCCTCTGCTCTCTTGAGAGGTCCTAACCCCAACGGAAGAGGGTTAGGACCTGTGCAGGAGGACATGACCCCAAATAGAGGACAGTCTGACATTTCCTCCTGGGAAATGCAGGACCCGCCCTGGAAAAAGGAGGAGTTTGGTCATGAAACACACCCATTTCCAGTACATGTACAGGTTCTTTTCACTTGTGTATGAAAGTTAAAAACGTCTTTTTTTTGCTTTTAACTTAATTCCGTTATTACTGTAATTACGTGTGGAAAGCATTTGCGCAATTAAGCTCTATTTTCGCTTTCTTTTCGGGATGCTTCATTTCCACTTTATTATCTCTTTAACAACGAAACTGGCCCACATGTGATAACATCCTTAGGGCCTTTGCAGACTGCCAGAAATAGTGCAAATTGAGTCCACTTTAACTGCCCTGACTCAGTGCTAGGGAATCATGGGAACTGTAATTTATTGTGGCACTAGAGCTCTCTGACAGAGAAGGCTCAATGTCTCAGAAAAAAAACAATTCCCATGATTCCCTAGCACTGAGCCAGGGCAGTTAAAGTGGACTCAATTTGCACTATTTCTAGCAGTCTGCAAAGGCCCTTAGTCTTATTTTACCATAATTATGGAAATAACTTTCCTTCACCCAACCATGACCTTTGTTATTATTATAAAATGGAGAGCATTTAGTTCTAATGATCTACTTCATTCAGGACATTCTTTATTTTTTTCCCATTTTTACAAAGAAGATTCTTCTGACCATATTCCATCAGGCAATGTTATTTGTTTAAAGGCTTCTTTCTTGTTCTTTTAACCTTTTAAGTATTAAAATGGTCATGACCTTCTCATCAGTTGATAGACTGGACAATTGGGAATGCTTGAATGGTGCTCCTTTTTTTTAAAAAAAAAAATTACACTATTTTCAAAAAGATAACTCTCATATGTTGGTAGATTCACCTTTAGAAAGGGAAAATAATATATTAATCATGACACTTTCAGCCTTTAAAAACACAAAAAAAAAATCTTATATGTGTCTTGGTGGTATTTTACTTCCTCCATCTGGACAGTGCAAAAGAGATGCTAGATTACAGGATATAAAAGGCAAAGGTTATAGCTTTGCCGCTCTCTTTTTTTTCCAAAACAGATTTTCCCTTTTCTCCTATAGCTATTGCAGTACATAGGATCCTGGCCTTATTCTAAGTCAGATGGATTTGTCCATCTAGCCCCGTATTGTCTATTGACTGGCAGAAACTCCCTGAGGTTTCAGGCAGAGAGTTTTCCCCATCATCTGGAGCCTGATCCTTTTAACTGGTGATTCTAGGAGTTCAAGTAAAGGCCTTTGGCATGCCACGCATGTGCGCTACTGCTGAACTATAGTTTCTCCCCAAAGCACTGACATTTCTTGATCAACATTTCTTAACACTTCTCCACGAGTGATTGCTCTTTTAGAAAAGTTTATAAGAACTGTTTCTACATATGGATGATACAGAGGTTTTGCTTGAGCCTAAGTTAAATAATCCAGCTCAGAATGAGAGGTGAGACTTTGAGCCACCTGATTTCTTTTTCTTCCTGAACTCAAAATCCAAATCTTGAGGAAGTAAGCTATACACTTGGTATCTTTTCCTACTGCCCTTCCTCCCCCAGACCAACCTCATCACACACATTCCACCTCTAAACATTTCCCCTTCCTCATTTAGAAAAGATTCAGGAGCAGCAGAAGGAGAGAGGTTTCCCCTATGCCTCCACTTCTTTTTCTCAGACTCAGGGGGGCCCTTCCAGCTCTATGAGTCTAGTATTTTCTCTATCTTGAAGTTTATCCTGAGTGACTGTACTATGGGGGAACTAATCCAATCTGATTGAGGACAGGTTCCAGGGAGTCTTCTGGACTAATCCACAGAGAGTGTTGCAAGTTGCATCCATCTCTATTTCTTCATGCCACAAAGGGGCACCTAATAATTGCAATCTGTTGAGAAATCTTTGCATTCTCTTTCCCTCTCCTTAGATAGATAGGGATTTCCTCCCTCTTTCTCACATATACATTCAAAAACTAACCATGTGACTTAGGTCACTCCCTCTTTGGGACTAACTGACTTTTTCTCTCAAGATTTTCAACTGAGCTGTTCCCATCTTCCTGCTCTCTCAATTTTGTTTGGAAAGACTGTGATATAAATATTTCTCTTTACCTGAACTATTCACTGGGTAGATTAGGATATAGCCTTTTATGTAAATATAGATTAAAGCCATTGTTTTGAACTATAAACTACATGTTGTTGGGGGGGGGGGGTTGAGTCAGTCTCAGTTCTTAGGGAAGCATAGGTTTTTCTTCAACCGTGCACCCTTTGGCCATTTATATTTTTTTAAAAACATGCTTCTTGTTTTGTGAGCACTTTATTTCTCTAAAATGCCCTGTAAGCATTGCATATGTATAGATGTTTAAGCTGAGGAGCAGTTCTTCTCACAGTGGGTCTCAAGAGGCATGAACATACAACATTCATCTATGCTGTCAAAGCCACCCCCCCCCCAAATATTTCCATCTCTGTATCCAGAGCATACTAATGGAAACCCCCTGGACAAAAGCGTAATTTACAAAATTTCTTTGGGGCCTGTAGTGGGAGAAAGATGAAATATAAATCAGTCAAATAAATAAAAAATTGTACAGTAGATCAACATTATACAGTATACCACACCCATGGCCTAGAAAGAGGCCCTTTGCCCTCCCCTCGAGTTCTCAAGGGATACTTTTATATATTACTTATTTATTTATTGCACTAGTTTCCCAGTAGAGAGCCAATGTAGTGTAATGGTTTCAGTGTTGGACTGACTCAGGAGACCAGGGTCTAATCTACACATAACTATATTATATAAATTGCTGCAGATTTTCATACATTCATATTGACACTTAATTGTCTTCACTTTCCTGCACACATTTGCATGTATTTGCCCTCCTTCTTCTGAAAATCTGCAGCTACACAAGTCCAATGGATGGTCACACATTCCATAATGTGCATTGTCGTCAATACTCATGAATACCTTGTTTAAAAAATCATGAATCCATTTTCAGCAGTTTATAGAGGGTTTTGGGGTGGCATAAAAAGCCTGAATTCTGACAAATCATAGCCTATTTGATTTGAATAAGGAATATTTTAATCATGTAGACAAGCCCCAAGTTTCAACTCCCCAATTAGCCATGCAAAGCCACTGAATATCTGTGGCAAGTCACATTCTCTCAGCCTGAGATGAAGGCAAAGTACTTTGTGAACAAATTTTGCCAGGAAAACCAAATACACACTTCCCATGTTCATATCTTCTGTAGGCCATCCATCAAGATAAACAAAACTGTCTTTATTCCATAATGAGAATTGAAACCAGTTCACCTTAGGATCACTGTAAGTTGGAAATGACTTGAAGGCACACAGCAAAATGTTTCCTAGCACTAGGAAATCAATGAAGCACTAGAATTGAAGACAGCTTACAGGAATTCAGATATAAAATACATATAAACATTTAGAAAACTGTAACTACAATTAAACTATCAAGGTATGTAAAAGAAATGTAAAGCATATGTATTAAAAATTCAAGGAATAAAAAACCTGTACATACACTATTAAAAACTCTTTCCTATTTTATTCCTGCTCCCTGCTGATGTCAGCTTCCTAGAATCATAGACTCATAAAGTTGGAAGAGACCACAAGGGCCATCTAGTCCAATCCCCTGCCATGCAGGAATATACAATCAAAGCACCTCCGATAGATGGCCATCCAGCCTCTGTCTTAAAACCTCTAAAGAAGGAGACTCCACCAGACTCTGAAGGAGTGTGGTCCACTGTTGAACAGCTCTTACTGTCAGGAAGTTCTTCCTAATGTTGCGGTGGAATCTCTTTTCTTGTACCTTGCACCCATTGTTCTGGGTTCTGTTCTTTGCAGCAGCAGGAAACAAGCTTGCTCCATTATCAATATGGCACCCCTTCAGATACTTAAATGGGGCTATCATATCACCTTTTAACCTTCTCTTCTCCAGGATAAATATACCCAGCTCCCTAGGTCTCTTCTCATAGGGCATGGTTTCGAGTCCTTTCACCATTTTGGTCCCCCTCCTTTAGACACACTCCAGCTTGTCAACATACTTTTTGAACTGTGGTGCCCAGAACTGAACATAGTATTCCAGGTGAGGCCTGACCAAAGCAGAGTAGAGTGCCACTATTATTTCCCTTGAGCTAGACACTATACTTCAATTGATGCAGCCTAGAATTGCATTTCCTTTTTTAGCTGCTGCATTACACTGTTGACTCATGTTCAACTTGCTCCTCAAGGAAACAAACTGTTAGAGGAAAACTTGGGTCCTCTGTTGGCTACTCTTAACAGCTCTGTGAGGATGGTCAGTCTGAGGGAGGCAAGGCCATAGTGCCATAAAGCCTTCTAGTCTTCCAATCTCAGACAGCTACATTGGCTCAAGAAATGGACAAATTCTGAGTGTATCTGTTCCTCCTCTGTCCAGCTTTTAGAGTATGACTCTGTCGTGTTCCAAAATACCAGATCTGCAAGAAAGTGGTGCCATGCCACCTTTATATAGGCCACCTCCTTTTTCCAGACCATCACAAAACTTATCTTAGGATTCTTTCAAGGCAGACATTGAAGCCTTATACTCTCAATATAATCTGATTCTTGCAATCTGTCTTTCTGAGATATTTTTCACATTCTGAGTTGCATCAGAGGGCTGTATATATTAGATGAGGTCCAAAAATCCAAAAGGCACCAGATCCTATATGATCTTGGAAGCTTAGTGTTAGTACTCATATGGGAGACTGTGAATGAATAGCAGGTGCTGTAGGCTATATTTCAGAAGAAGGAAATGCAAAACCATCTCTGAGTATTCTTTGTCTAAAAAAACCCTATGAAATTCATGGGGTCACTGTAGGTTGACAGGTGACTTGAAGGCACATACACACATACAGTCGATAGCTATGTGTGTATAGCTCCACAGAGACTAAAGGAGTAAGAGTGTTGCACTATGGAGGACATAAGCAAGAAAGTAAAAGGTATTATGTTATTTTAAAAATTCCCTCAAATAATCTAGGAAAATAGCTCCTTTAAAATGTATACAGTTTGTTATAAAGAGTGCACAATTATATCTCAACAAGATGGCAACTTTCCTTTTTCATGTGCAGTAATTGACAAAATTTTGATAAAGTAACTGTACAATGGAATTTATGATGAATTGGGTATTAGAATTAATGCATTAGTAGGACTAATGTAGTTGGACTCCTGTACTTTATAGTACAGCTCTAGGATCTAGATTTTGTTTCTTCAGATAAGATTAAGTATACCACAGCTTGTTTGGAGGATTTATTTTTTTCTAATTGCCTCTTAAAAGAAAACAGCAAAGCGTCAAACATATATTTTACCATTATTTTTAGCTTGAATACCTCTGTGGCTAATTGAAAAAAAGAGTTCAATCAAATTAAGATTGTAAGAGAACAGTCCAATAAGATATTTGTTAATTTATTTCCAGAATTTATATCCTGCCTTTCTCCCAGAGTGGGATTCAAGACGGGTTGCAATATATTTAAAAAGACAAAGCTAAAACATTGATTACAAAAGTTTAAAAAAATGAATTAAATACTACTAACATTAAAACAGCATAATTTAAAACAGTAAAAATCATTAAACATTAAAACAGCACACCACATTACTCAAATAAGATCTACCCATCAAACACCTGCCTAAATAAAAATTTCTTCAGCTGCCAGCAGAAAGAGAGTAGGGAGGGGGACAACCTGACCTCCCATGGCAAGGAGTTCCAGAATCTGGGAGCAGCCACACAGAAGGCTCTCTCCTTCGCCCTCACCAACTGCACTTGCGAAGGTGGTGGGACTGAGAGAAAACCCTCTCCTGCTGATCTTAGCACTCAGGCTGACTTGTGTAGGGAGATACAGTCCTTCAGATAGTCTGGACCCAAGCTGTTTAGGGCTTTAAAGATCAAACCAGCATCTTGAATTCTGCCTGTAAATGGACCGGTAGCCAGTGTAGCTGTTTCAGCAAGGGAGTGACATGATCCTTGTAGCCAGCCCCAGTCAACAGCCTGGCCGCAGCATTTTGCCAGGTCTGAAGCTAGATTGAAAGGGATCTAGATAATCAGTTTAATCCAAGAAACCCTGGAGTTGGGAGGCCACCACATGTTCCAACACCTTGCCCAAAAAGGGGGTATTTGAGATTGGCTGATAGTTCGCCAATCTGGTGGATCTAGGGAAGATTTTTTTTTCAGTAGTGGCCTCATTACAGCTTCTTTTAGACAAGCTGGGAATGTGCCTCGTTGTAGTGAGGCATTCATTCCTTCCCTTACCCAGTCTGCCAGTCCCCCTCCAGCTGCTTTCAACAGTCAAGATGGGCATGGGTCCAGTATGCATTTGGTGGCTCTCACCTCATCTAAGATTCTGTCCACATCCTCAGGTTGCACAAACTGAAACGTATTCAATGAGACTGGACAAGCAGGTGCCAAGGTTACACCCACAAGACCTGTGTCAGCTACAGCATCCAAGTTGGAGCTGATCCGAGAAATTTTATCCACAAAGTGCTGTGCAAACTCTTCACAGAGAGCTTTTGAGTGGTTTATATACTGCTCTTGAGGGGCAGAATGCAGAAGGCTCCTGACCAGTTGGAAAAACTAAGCTGGACAACACTGTGTGGATGCAATGGTGGCAGCAAAGAAGGATTTCTTCGCTGCCACCACTGCCACGATATAGATTTTCCAATGAGCTCTAACCCGTGTTTGGTCAAACTGCTCCAAGTCTTCTGCCATTGTTGCTTTAGTCTGTCCCACTCATTTCATCACCATCAGCTCCCTGGTACACCAGAGTGCTTGCTTGGTTCCACTCCATGGGAGGGGACACTTAGGAGCAATCATGTCCACCACCCTGTCCATTTCCCTGTTCCAGAGATCAGCCAAGGCTTGACAAGATCTCCTGCCAAGGTAACAGGAAACTCCCCAAGAGCTATCAGGAATCTATCTGGATCCATAAGCTTCCTGGAGCAGACCATCTTAATCAGCTGCCCCACCCCTGCAGAGGCTTTGAGTTCCAGTGAGCCTAAACCCCACTAGTAGATGATCTGTCCATGAAACTACAGAAAGCTCCTCCATACTCAGATCATAACATCCTGCCCTGCATAGAAAACTACATCTAGATTGTGTTGAGCAACATGGGTGGCACCACATACTGCTTGGGACAGCTCCATGGTTGTCATGGCAGACATGAAGTCCTGAGCCACTCCTGACAGAGCAGTCTCCACATGGATGTTGAAGTCCCCCAGCACAACCAGATGTGGAGACTCCAACACCACTGCTGACACCATCTCAGCCAGCTCAAGAAGAGAGATTGTTGAGCAGCAGAGTTGATGGTACACTAACAGATTCCCTTTTCTGTCTCAGTCACTCACCTTTAAATAGACACACTCATACCCAGTAGATTGTGGGAAAGGGCACCTAGTGAGGGAGATGGAATCCCAATAGATCACTGCAACTCCACCTCCCCACCTCCCAGGCCTTACCTGCTGCTGTACAGAGAACCCTGGTGAACAAAGCTGGGAGAGATTACCCCCCCCCCCCAGCTTCATCCAGCCATGTCTCTGTAATACAAGCCAGGTCAGCGTGCTCATCCAGGATGAGCGGTGTCTTTCCATTACCAACTTGGCATTGAGCAGCAGCATTTTCAGCCCAGGGAGCCTGTTGCCATGGCTATCCAGGCTATCTGAAGTGGGGGACCATTTGGGGACAACCAACACTCTATGGCTCTCCTGTCTTCTCTGTAGATTGCTTCATCTCTCCATACTATATCTCCCCATACCTGTTACAGTTCCAATGGCTGCTCCCATGGAGACTTCTATATTTTTTCCCATGGACTTCTATATTTTTCTGTGACTAGGCTATTCATTCTTTTATAACACACGAAACAAATGCAGTAATCTCAAATTGAAATCATGCAAATGCAAGTAGATAAATAGGTACCACTTTGGTGGGAAGGTAAACAGCAGTTCTATGCAATCATGCTGGCCACATAATCACAGAGTAGTCTCTGTCAACGCTGGTTCTTTGGCTTCATAACGGAGATGAGCACCACCTCCTATGGTCAGACATGACTTGACAACCTTGTCAATGGGGAATACCTTTACCTTTATCTTTTTAACATTTTCGAAGTTGTGAAATTCATATTTGCTATTTATTGTTAACTGTCCTTGAGTTGACCCCAACTCATAGTGACCCTGTGGATGAGAAATCTCCAAGATATCTCCACTGCTCTGCCCAGGTCCTTCAAACTCAGTCCCCGTGTTCTCCCTGATTGACTCCATCCAACTGGTATGCAATCTTTCTGTCTTTCTACCCATGGTGTTCCTAAGGTTGGTGTCACCCAGTGTGGTCACTGACTGCGGGGGGGGGGGGCAATTATGGGGGCAGGACTTCTGGCACATACAGGAGCATGAGAGCACAGCCAGAGAAGCCCCGTGCACCCCAGGGAAAGGCTGGGGAGGGCCAGAGAAGCCTGTGCACCCCTAGGGAACAGGCCTACTGCTGTGGGGAGCCCCATAAACCAGGCTTGTGGCCATGGGGAGGCCCCATAGGGGTGGGGGACCAGCTGGGTATCACCCTCTTCTGGGTTGTCACACAGTGCAGTCTGAACCCACCACACTCACCCAGTGATGCTACTGCTTTCTACCTCCACCTTTTATCTGTCCTAACATTATTGTTTTTTCTAATGAAACACGCCTTCTCATGATATGGCCAGTGTATGACAGTATCAATTTGATAATCCCAGGATTTCACACTTCTCAGTACTCTCCTCCAGCACCACGTTTTGAATGAGTTAATTTTCTGTCAGACCCATAGACTTATGGATCTGTCATGATAAGGGAATATATATTGATAGGGTAATATGAGCATAATTTGATATGGTGAAATAGTGCTATGGTTGAATAAAGAAAGATCGAAATGGGGGCAGTAATATGAAGGGAACAAATGGGCAGCAGCAAGAGAGATTTGCAGTTTAGGGCCTTGTTTATTTCCTGCTACAGGACACTGATAGCAAACAGAGAACACCTTCCTACCTGGGATAGATGAAATGATAATGGAGATGGGGAGTTGGAAAAAAAGGGAGAATTTTTAAAGGATCCTTTGATCTAGATCAAAGTCCAAGGACTGTGGTTTGGGAAAGAGGGGTTGGAAGGCAGGGGTATTCTTAAAGGGGAAAAATCAGAACTGACACAGCCATGTCTGTGGTGAACCTCTGTCTAAAAATCCAAAATAAAACCTTAGTCTTCTACACTATGATGCTGTCTTGGTTTGTCAAATCTGAGTCCACTAAACCTGACAGTGTGTCAGATTTTACAATGCTTCATACGGTGCAGCAGCATTCGGGCCATAGTGCACCTATTCCAGAGGAATCCTCTGAAAACAAGCAGAAAGGCAGCCAGGAAGGCCAAGCTCTGAAAGCGGTCCTAGACTCAGCCCGGAAAGCCCAGCCTAAATGCCCCAAGATGTTGAGGGAGGTGCAGGGAGTGGAGAGCAGTTCCAGCAAGAAACCCCACTAATGGCATGGAGATGCATAGCAACATAGTACTCTGAAGATGAGGACTAGCCCTTGGATGATGAGGACAATGCAGGGATAGAGGCCTGGCTTGTGGAGGAGGCCCACCCAGAACCATGGAGTGACAGTGAGGAGGTTGAGTTGTTCCAGACCCCAACCCCCAAATGACCCTGAGATGCCAAGTAAGGCATGGGGAGTGGAGAGCGGTTTTGGGGAGAAACCCACAAATAGTGTGGAGGTTCACGGCAACATGGTCCTTTGAGGATGAGGACATAGGGGACTGGTCCTCGGATGATGAGGGGATGGAGGACTGGCTTGGAGAGGCAGCCCAGCCAAAACTGTGGAGCAACAGGGAGGAGAACGAGTGGTTCCAGAACTCAAACCTCAAAGGACCCCTCCCCAACTTTGGGAGGAAGCCCAACTGACAGCATGGAGACACATGGAGGAATTATCCTCTGAGGACAAGGACACTGAGGACTGGTCCTTGAACAGCAAGAGCGACATGAGGATAGAAGGCTGGTTTTGGGAGAAAGCCCAGGAAGACCGTCTGATTTTCAAGGAGGACTATGAGTGGTTCTGGACTCCAAAGCCAGCAGCAGCCCAAAAGCCCCTGAGGTGCCAAAGGAGGAGCGGGGAATGGAGAGCAGCATTGGTGGGAAACACAGCAAGACACGCAGGGTTGCATGGAGGAATGGCCCCAAAATATCAAAGAGGGCACAGGAAACAGAGACTGACTTCGGGGAGAAGCCCGGCAGGATGAGTGGGACAGTGCCAGGGAGGACACCTGTGAAAAAGTGCATCTGGAGGCAGTGTGGTACCTAGAGATGATGCAAAAAGAGGTCCCAAAGCAAGAGCAGGAATGACAACTGATGATTGCCTGGACAGTGATGATAGAAACAATGCAGGCTTTATGGCAGCAGAAGATCCAGAGGTTTCAGGAGGAGGGCCCTAGGAGGCTGCACAACCAGATGGGGAGGACCAAGCTTCTGATCCCACCACCCAGGGCAGGTGAGGGAATATGACAAAAGCAAAATAGCCAGTCAGAGAGCCCCACAACAGGAATGAGACGAGCCTGCAGATTGGGCACCCTAGACCCAGAGAGGTTGAATAAGTGGCAGAGTGAGGGTGAGAAGGGGGACCCTGGAACACAGCAACAGCAATTTTAGACTGAAGGGTGCTCTGTGCATGATCTCCTGATAAAAACAACAAAAGCACTGGGATGCATCGTGGTGGGACCGTCAGCCCACAAGGCAACGGAGAGTTCAGTTAGAGAGTGGGTCCACAGGAGACTTTGGAACACCCCATGTGGTAGTAGCATCCCTGCTGCCTCAGCGACTGGCCCAAACCCGAGCAGGGGCAGCAGCTACCCCAGAAGCAGCTATTTTGCCAGCTCTAGCCCCTTGACTCCAGGAACCAGCGGCACAGTAAACAACAGCAGGGGCCACCAGAAAAAAAGGAGATCCAGGAGAGGATGCCAGGGAGCCAGAGGAGGGGGAGGAAATGAATGGAGCGTCAGAGAACCAAGCCAACCAACTCACTCAACAGAGCAGGCAAAGAAGAGGACCAGAAACAAAACAATTAAAAATAACCAATACGGGAGGTGGGAAGGAAAAGGCTCCAGCATCAACCTTGGAGGACAGACCGATGATAGAGGCTGCCCAGCACAAGGCTTCAGAGGACCCGATGAGCCCAAGAGCCATCCCAATGGAGCAACGAACCCATCAAGGGCCAGACATTGAGGGAGGAGATCTCGAAGGAGAAGGAGGCACCCCACAACAGGGTGCTACCTCAGCAATAGTAATACCTGAAACCCTATGTTTTAGTGCCCGCGTTGTGGGCCCTGTGGTTCCCCTGAGCCCAGTGGGGGGGGGGGGACTAGAGAAATAGGACAGATTGTGGGCCAATGGGGGGTTGCCAGGGCCGGGCTACTGCACACAAGCCCAGGTCTTTGTGGGCCCAAAAGGAGGGCAAAAGAAGACAAGCCTTGCCTAGAGACTTTAGAGGCATTGGTAAGGCTCATCCAAAAACCAGAGTGAATAGGCACCTCCAGATAGACATTGGGCCCATAGAGGGTCAAGCCCCTACTGGACAGGAGGAACCTATAAGAGAGTTGGCTGTGGCCATGGCCACCCACCCAGAGTACTCAAAGACTGCAGCATCAGGGGGTCCCAGTGATAGACTGAAACCTTTTGAAAGTGTGGGAGGATGTGGAGCAATCATGGTTTGCTCACTCACCCAATGCCACCTGAGGCCAATGTTAGCAGAGCCAGTAGAAAATTTCCCAGGGCAACCTGAGACAGCGGCAGAAGGCCAATGACAGACCCAACCACTGCACATCAATATTAGTGGAGGAACACTCCTGTACACCTTAAGAGCCAAACCAATAAACCCGAAAGGGGGAGGAAGCATGAACGTGGCGGCAGCACTAGACTCGGGCTACACCTGATGGGTTATAAACCAGAAGATAGCCACGGAACTAAAGTTAGATAGAGGCTGGACAGCCTCATTACCTCCCAGCAGATGGAGGACACCCCCATGGGGGAAATGCCTACTAGGGAAGGGACCAAGACAGTGTGGCTTGGGGTGGTGGAACACTGGGAAATAACTAAGTTTGGAGTAGACCCTACCATGGATTACCAGGTGACTATGGGAATGGACAGGCTGCGATTTCACCACCTCAGAGCCTGGAGAAGACTGGGATAACAGGTTTCCAATGACCCAATATGCAGGGAGAGCACTTGGGATCCTGATTGGAATTCAGGAGGGATGGATACGGCTGCATAGATTTGGCCAGCCCCTTGGTGAGAGCAGGCAGGGGGAGCTATCCAAGAGGACTGATTGGGCTGTCCTTCCATCACAGAGACTTGGAAAAAAAAGTTACAGAGAAAGAGAGTGATCAGCTCTCTCCCCACTGGGGGACAGATTGGACAGTTGAGTGGGAGCCAGGAGCTCAGGACTCCAAATCAAAATTACACTTGATAACCCCCTTTGAGCCAAGGACCATCAAGGGACTTATAGAACTCTTTAACCCCAACAAAGATAGTGAAAAGCTGGATCCACAAGGGACCTTAGATGGGGACGACCTAGTACCAAAGGACTTTGGTTTAAGGTGGGAGGACAGCCTAAACCCCAAAACCATGACACTGAGGATTTCAGAGCGGAGGGGCTGCCTAGCTCTGAATGCCTGAGAGAAAGGAACTAAAGTGTGCTAGGCCCAATCTGCAGAGTTCCTAAAAGACTCTAGAGACAGAGGCCCTGACAGCAGAGGGGCCATAAAGGCAATAAGAGAAAACTTGGATCTTGGGGAGACCCTCCGACCCGCTCAAGCAGACCAGGGCTCCAGAGAGCCCACTCAGATAGAGTCTTTTGCCCAGCACTTAAAAGGGTGGATAACTGAGGCCAAAGGAAGGGGGCCAAGAGATAAGAACTTAGAGACTAGCCAGACAGACTCAAGTTACAAATGTTCTAACAAGAGGTGGCAGCCTGCAGGGACTTAGCAAGCCACCTATAGCCCATGAGGTTGAACCAGAACTCGGGCCAAGAGTGATAACTGGCCCCAAACACAGAATTTATGGGGTCCTGATGACATTGGAGACTACAAAACCTTGCCTACAGGAGAGGGACAGATTCATTAGAAGACGGCCCAGCTGAGAACACAGGAGGGGAGATTCCCAGCAATATACCAACCCAGCGGCCCCACATTCAGAATCCATCCACAGAGCTGGAGTGTGTGGGGAGTGCTTTTCATCATGGGAGGGGGAAAATCAGACTGCCAAGAAACCTTGGACCTGTGACAACCCTCTCCTTTGGGGGGAGGCTTTTAAAAGTCACTCTGGGGGTGGAGGGACCAGTGCTGATTTGATCACCCATGGTTACGCTGACCACCCCACCAGACAGAGATAGGCTCTACAGTCCAATACTGATATGGTGTCATGTTTTGATATTTTACTACATGGGAATGTCAACCCTCAGGTTTCATTTGATGAAATTGTGATTCCCAAATGCTGTGATTGACTAATTGCAAAAATTGGCTTGCCATATTTCTTTGTGATTGGTTGAATGTCTTTGATATGTTATGTGGGCTTGATTTTATGATGCCTCTGTTAAAGCCAGCTTTGCCGACAGAGCCCTAAAAGATTGACCACAGGCCTCCTTCACCCCGGATGGTTAAAGAGAGATTTACTTTAGAGTTACTGTGGTAATGGATTTCAAAATCAATTGAAAGACTTGTAGGATCTGGTTTGTTATGAACCTTTTCCTGAATACAAAAATGAAGAGACATTTCTGAGCTGACTTGATTGTTTCATGAACAGTATCTAGACAAATTGAGGGAGGGAATTAAATAAATAAAGATTGGCTTCAGAGTGACGGAATGTCAGACCCACAGGCTTATGGATCTTTCATGATAAGGGAATATATTGATATGGGGATATGGGGATAATTTGATATGGTAAAACAGCGCTATGGTTGAATAAAGAAAGATCAAAAGGGGGGGGGGGCAGTAATCTAAAGGGAATGTAAGCCTGGCAACAAATGGGCAGCAGCAAGAGATATTTGCAGTTTATGGCCTTGTTTATTATCTGCTGCAGGACCCTGATGGTAAACAGAGAACACCTTTCTTCCTGGGACAGATGAAATGATAATGGAGATGGGGAATTTGAAAAAAGGGAGAAATTGTAAAGGATCCTTTGATCTAGATCAAATTCCAAGGGCCGCAATCTGGGAAGGAGGGGTTGGAAGGTGCAGGGTATTCTTAAAGGACAGATCATTTGGTGGGAATTCGGATCTGACACAGTCATGTCTGTGATGAAGTTAGAAATCTAAAATGAAACCTTAGTCTTTTACACTATGATGTTCTCTTGGTTTCTCAGATTTGAGTCCACTAAACCTGTCATTTTGTTCTTATCCGTTTTTTTCACTGTCCAGCCCTCACATCTGTACATGGCAATGAAGAATATAATGGCTTGGACTGTTCTGACAGTTGTATATCTTTATTCCTTAGGATCTTGTCTAGTTCTTTCATAGCTGCCCTTCCCATTGATAGTCTTCTTCTTATTGGCTGCAGTCTCCATTCTGATCAATGTTTGGTCCTAGATACAGAAACTCTTTATTTTGATTTCCTCATTGTCTAGGTTGAATTTATGTAGGTCTTCCACGGTCATTTTTTTTTTCTTCATGTTCAGCATTAAGCATCCCTTTGCACCTTTTCCTTGACCTTACTCAGTAATTGTTCCAAGTCTCTGATTTTTCCAGTAGTAATATGGTGTTGTCCACATATCTAAGATTGTTGATATTCCTTCCTCCTATCTTCACTATTTCTTCTTCTGAGTCTAAACCTTCCTTTCTAATAATATTTTCAATATAAAAGTTGAAAAAATAGGGTGCAGTGGGAAATCATACTTATTTAACATAATTAAAGGTAAATTCAGCAACAGCTGTGACGTTTTCATTTTTAATATGTGCCCATCGATATTAGATGGCAAGTTACTAAGCAAATAGAACCCAATACATACATACATTATTCATAAGTGATGTCAGTTCCATAACAATTCTGTTCCTCTTTTCCTACTGGGAGTCCACATCACTGAATATCATTGGCAAATGTGTGGTTTGAGTTTGACACACATGATTTACATGAGAGATTAATGGCAATTGTATATGGACAACTATTATAACCTGTGAAACAAAAACAAGAAGCAACAAAAAATAGAAGAGACCTCTTCCTCAAAATCTGAGAAATCAAAGAGAATTTCAAACCAAGATTGGGGATGCTATGTAACATATTCATGAAGACACTGTATGATCAAGAAAAAAATAAAAATATGATAGAAGTAACACAATGAAGAACAAATTAAATAGAGGAAAGGATAACAGATTCGTTCAAGGATGAAACTTTTGTTGATGAACCCACAATTTTAGAAAGTGAAGTGGAAGTTGTTCTCAAGGCACCAGGAGCAGATGGCATACCAATAGAACTGTTTCACACCACAAAGACAGAAACCACTGAAATTCTAATTAAAATCTGACAACAAAAATTGAAAACAAAATAATGGCCCACATATTGAAAGCATGCAATATACATACCAGTCTCTAGGAAAGGAGACATCAGAATATTGCAGTAACCATTGGACAATTGCATCAATCTCACCTGCAAATAAAGTGATAACAAAAACTTTTACCATATATGGAGCAAAAATACCAGATATACAAATGGGGTTCAGAAAAGGAAGAGGCACTAAAGATCATATTACAAATATAATTGAATGGAGCACACTAAAGAATTTCAGAAGGGGACTGTAAGGACAGAATATGGAGAAATACTATGGTTTTCCATTGATAAGGGGTTGATTAAGGCTGCACTGTTTATCATAGGGAAAACTGGATTAGACTTGGAGGAAGGACCTGGATGGTGGTTGGAGAGAGACCGTTGAGGGAGTTGGGAGTGTAGAAACTAAGGGCCTTTGCAGACTGCCAGAAATAGTGCAAATTGAGTCCACTTTAAGGGTTAGGGTTAGTGCTAGGGAATCGTGGGATTTTTTTTTTCCTGAGACATTGAGCCTTCTCTGTCAGAGAGCTCTGGTGCCACAATAAAATACAGTTCCCATGATTCCCTAACCCTAACCTTAACCCTTAAAGTGGACTCAATTTGCATTATTTCTGGCAGTCTGCAAAGGCCCTAAGAAACAGCAAGGTCTTAGTTTTTAGGGTATTTTTATTAGTTAGGGATTCAGGTTTGGCTGAAATTATTATCTTTTTGTAATTAATACTTTAAGTTTGTGCCTGGATGACCAGTTGTCCTCCATGTCTTATTCTTTAATGTTCTTTGCTTTATAATAAATCTTGTTCTTTAGTACTCTGTCTCATTCTTAATTCCTTTTAATGACCTTAGCTCAGTTAATGTCTATTCTGATTGTAGCTTACCAGTATAAGGCCCAGCAATGTCCCAATGAATTGCTGGGGTGTGACAATTTCAATCATTGGGTGATGGCAGCGAGTTGTTTATTTTGTGATTAAGGGGATCTCAAGGAGTCCCATCCATCTAAGAAGAGTGGAGTCGGACCATAGAGAACCTTCACGGAGGGAAATTGCAGACAGGAGATTTTCCAGAAGTCATTCTCACCCACTGCAGCTGCAGGGTTCTGTATAAAGTAGATATTTACTTGAAATATGACTTCTCACTGGGTAGGATCACTGTCCTGAAAGAGCTCATCAGCCCTTGAGTTAGCTTGCTTTACTAGACAAATTAGCTTCAGCTAATTTCCCATATGTATTCTTTCAAAACTACAGCCTAGAAGCAGAAGTAATGTAGTACTGGGTATTGTGTGTAGAATATGTTTGGTTAAACTGCAAGCATTTGTTTCTGTTTTTTTTTTTTTTCATTGGTGTTAACATGTTGGGAGAATTTGTTCTTTTAAAATTAGAGAGATATGTTTAGCAAACCTCTTCTATTATAAGGGATTTCTTCTTGTGTGGGGGGGGGGTTGCAGACTGCCAGAAATAGTGCAAATTGAGTCCACTTTTAGGGTTAGGGTTAGTGCTAGGGAATCATGGGAATTGGTTTTTTTTTCCTGAGACATGGAGCCTTCTCTGTCAGAGAGCTCTGGTGCCACAATAAAATACAGTTCCCATGATTCCTTAACCCTAAACCTAACCCTAACCCTAAAAGTGGACTCAATTTGCACTATTTGCACTATTTCTGGCAGTCTGCAACCCCCATTAGTTGCACTTAGGGAGATATACTGCTCACTGGGGTATTATTTACTGATATGTTAACTCTTTTCAAAATCTACTATGGATAGAGTCAGATTGGCTTTCTCCATGATGTTCTTGGGGTAGTAGGTGAAGCCTTATATTGTTTTGTAACATTTTAGGGAATGACTGTTTATGGGCAAAGGCCTTTTAATAATGTGCTATGGTGTTTTTACTTCTTGCTTTTTGATGGATATATTTTAAATTGCTTTTTAATAGCTCAGAAAAGTTACCTTATGATCATATAATTGACTGTAGTAAGGATAGTCTCCTCATTGCTTTGGTTTTGTTTATAAATTAATTACTACCATCATTTCAGTTAGTAACATAAAGTACAGCTGGCCCTCCATATCCATGGATTTCTTATACATGGATTGAAGCATCCACAGATTGAAAATATTTTTAAAAATCTAAAAAGCAAACCTTGATTTTGCCATTTTATATAATAAGGGACACCATTTTACTATGCCATTGTATTTAATGGATACCAAGGGCCAACTGTAAATATGAAATAATAAATTTTATTCATATCATAATTACCTATATTGTGGTGATATTTTTAAGACTGATAAAAGTTGCTTAAAGACCTAGACAAGAAAGAATAAAGGAAGGAAGAAAATGCACAGCAAATATCTATCTATATGTGTGTGTGTATGTGTTTTGTTGTGTGTGTATAATATATATGAAAAAAAGAAATATAAACATAAACGTAAGATATAGAAAGGTACAAGGAAAATTTAAACTTTATATTATTACTGGTATTTTCAAACAATAAATTATACAGGTAAAATATATTAGTGATCTTTTCATTCTTATTATTTTTTAATCAATGTCCATAGCTCTATTAATTTAGTCTCCTGCTGAAATTATTGTTCTCTTTTCCTATAAGTTTTAAATTGGTTTTAATTCTATAGAGAGTTTAGTTATATTTTAACTTTTCCTGTCTAGTTACTGATTTGAGCTTTTGTCTGTATCTGCTTTAATTTTTGCAAGCCACCTTAAATCCCAGGGTGGGGGAAAAGGCAGGATATAAATTATAAATATAAATGTAATAATAACAGCAGCAGCAACAGCAACGCCTTTGGGTGCCTAACTGTTTTGTTACATGTCCATTATTTTAAACAGTTTTAATATTTTTAATCTGTTTTAACTTATTAAATTGTTCAATGTCTATCTGTGTGTGTCTGTGTGAAACATCAAGTCGTTTCATAGGATTTTCTCAGGCAAGGAATACTCAGAGGTGGTTTTGTCAGTTCATTCTTCTGAAATAAAACCTACAGTACCTAGTGTTGATTGACAATTTCTCATCCATGTATTTATCAGGGCTCACCTTATTTTGCTTCCAAGATCAGATAGGTTTGGTGCATTTAGGATATTTAGGTCAATGTCCTTTTACAGTGTTTAAATTATATTTATTGTTTGAAATTTTAAATTGTTTAAAAGTTGTTTTACCTATATGCCACCCTGAGATTCCTTGATACAAGGTAGGATATAAAGATGATAATAATTTTCTACAGTAAACTGCATGTTACATGGAGCAAATGACGGTGACTTACATGGCACATTGGGAGGGTCAGGAAAGAAAAAGGAAAGCACCATCACACCACCTTCTGTTCTTCCCAAAAGAGGCAGCATTGCTACAAGTTCGTTAAAGGTTTTAAAAGGTTAACAAGAGCTTACATATTAAATGTCATGAAGGACGCTAGGGATGCAATTATTTTGCTGATTTTCTTCTGAAAGGAAGCAATGAGTAATTTTAGCAATTTCCATCATGCTGCACAAACAAATTCAAAAACCACATAGCTTTGAAGACTACATACAATTCAGGACTTATTCTGTGCAAAATTTGCCCATGTTGTTTTGCCCAGAAAAATTGCATTTTCTATTCAAGAAACAACATTCTCTTCATAGAAATATTATTTTCTGCACAAAGTATGCTATTTTCTGCACAGAAGATGTTGTAATTAGAGACATATTCTGCATAAAATTCACACATGGTTGTGCTAGATGCACCTTTTCCTGGAAATATTATTTTCTGAGCAGAAAATGCTGTTCCCTGCATAGAAAATAGTGTTGTTTGCAGTAAAGATTAATGTGTGAAAAAGTCCTAGAGTGCAAAAATTCCCATCAGTTTAGGATTCTTCTTACTAGGGATTCTGCTCACTAGGGTTTCTTGATACTAAAAATAAATAAATAAATAAATAAATAACCCACCATTTTTCTAATTTTTTCTATTCTTAAAGGACATTGATTGCTCATATTAGAAAATCATTTACTGGGTTTTTTGATATATTAAAAATAATCACTGAAAAACTCCATAATAAAAAATAAGAGTTTTTTTTCCTCCACTGACATGAGCATTTGTGTGTCACTGACTAACCAACAGATCTACTGTTGAAATTGAAAATGCAGCATAAAAACCTTCCATTCACCATAAAAGTCTCTCCTTCACTGCATGGCAGGGGGTTGGACTGGATGGCCCCTGTGGTCTCTTCCAACTCTATGATTCTATGACTATACAGTGGACCCTTGATAGCTGCTGGGTTTTGGTTCCAGGACACACACCCCATAGATACTGACATCTGTGGATTCTCAAGTTCCATTATATACAATGGCACAGTAAAATGGTGTAACTTTTATAAAACAGCAAAATCAAGGTTTGCTTTTTGGAATTTTTTGAAGGGGGAATATTTTCAAGCTATGGATGGTGGAATCTGTGGATGCAGGATCCATGGATATGGAGAGCTAACTGGGCTGCAGTCAACTATAAATGTAAAGGTAAAGGTTTCCCTTTTGACAAGGTTGTCAAGACATATCCTACTGTAGGGGGTGGTGCTCATCTCCTTTACTAAGCCAAAGAGCCAGCATTGTCAGAGATTACTTTGTGCTCATGTGGCCAGCATGGCTGCACAGAATGCTGTTACCTTCCCACCAAAATGGTACTTATTTATCTGCCTGCACTTTTACATGTTTTCAAACTGCTAGGTTGGCAGAAACTGGGATTAATGATGGGAGCTCACTCCATCATATGACACTTGGGTCTTGAACTGCTGACCTGCCGATCTTGCAATCGAGAGTCAGTGTCTTATCTACTGAGCCACCACATCCCTTCTATGGACGTTTTCACACTTGGGGTCTAAAGCCGCATGGAAGCAATGAAAGAATCATACCGAAATGGATCCTGCAGCTTCAGATCGGTGACAGCAGCATCATTCCGGTATGATTCTGGCCGCGGCAGATGCAATTCCTTTTAAAAAGAGGAATTGCAAAGAATGGGGCTGATGCCGGGGATGGGACAGGATGGGGCGGGGTGGGGCGGG
This sequence comes from Phrynosoma blainvillii, assembly GCA_026167975.1. Taxonomy (NCBI): domain Eukaryota; kingdom Metazoa; phylum Chordata; class Lepidosauria; order Squamata; family Phrynosomatidae; genus Phrynosoma; species Phrynosoma blainvillii. Next base: position 159,818,164 of record JANUYF010000001.1, read on the forward strand.
GTGGGGCGGGGCTTGCTGCGACGTCGTTTGAACAAGCGGAGAAAGGACCGTGAATGATGCCGGGGATGGCACTGGATGCCGGGGATGGCACTGCGACGTCATTTGAACACACTGGCAAAGGAGCCGGCATGGGGCCGGAGTGAGGTAGGATTGCTTCTGCCTTAAGCCCAGTGTGAAAACGTCCTATCAGTCAACTATATCTGATGTCAAATAAAACTTTTCAGATTTTAAGATGCTGGAAGATGTGTGTGTGTGTGTGTGTGGTACAATGATAAAACTGAAAGACATGAATTCCATACTAAATGCCCTATGGGAATGGCATGGGTGCCACACTTGGAGAAAGGCAGGATACAAAATAAATCAATTAAATGAATAAATATTCAACTTCTTATACTGTCTGCTGTCTGCATCACTGCAATATAAACAAGAGAAAAATAGTTATTAATAATCATGTTAGAGATTTCTACCAGGATTTCTTTTCTCCTCTCCTAAACCCTGGGATAGATCCATTAAATATTAGACTAAACCCAGCATGGGTCCAGTGTGTTTTCTACCTCCACTTGCAGCTTTCATGGCTTCCATGGTGGGCAGGAAAAAATATGATTCTTTTTTCCTCTAGAAGTACTAAAGCCAGGCAAGATACCTTAGCAGGCGAAGAACAACCATCTGTTTCTGCTCAAACAACATTTTTTAAAAAGTGACAGAAGTCAGTCCAAGTAGGAGGGACCAAGGATGAGGATGAGAAGCTATGGGATAGAGTGAAATACACCAGGGATCACATTTAGTCTGTGTAGCAGCAGAAGCCAAAGGCAGCCTGTACTTCATTAGCCGAGCCATTTAAATGCATCTGCTGTTATGGGTCTGAAGATGAGATGAACAGGGTGGGATGAAAATAGGGTTCTCTTCATCCTTTTTACCAAAAAAAAAAAAAAGCTTCTACAAGACTCATTCCCTTCTTGTTAAGGTGGTTACCTAAGTATACAACTTTTGTTATCATTGTTTGAATAAGAATGCCAAAAAAATTTAAGAGAACTATATTTGCTGGCTGCCAAGGGAAATAGGCCAGTTCTGAAGTAATGGTGAGTTAAATAATAGCATCAGGTATAGAGTTTGTTTTCTAGATTCTTGACTAAAGAATTTGCCACTCTTACATGGCTCATCAGACACACACCATAACTTTATCATTCAGAAAGTGCAGTCACATATAAAGCCTACCAGAACAACTGACACAAAAGATGAGAAGCAGTAAGGATAGCTCTGGGCAATGTCTTTCTCTTTCTCTCATCCTCTTCTCTACACAGCAGTAGTTGTTATTCCTGAGCTCATCACCTAGAAACATCAACCTTTGGGAGACTTTCTCACTTTTGTTTTTGTGTTGTTTGTTCTCCTTCATTGTCTCATACATTTAAAAAAACACACGAACAATTGCAGAAACTGAAGTGATGAAGGGTTGTCTTGAAGTTTCTTTGGCATCAAATGACTCCCATCTGAATCACAGCTAACAGAGATGCATTTAAAAAATCACAATGGCATCATTAAGAAGGAATTCATTTTTTGAGTTTTACAAGAACATTTGCAGGATGTGCTTCTATAACACTTGAAACAGAGGTGGTGTGTAGCCATATTGGTCCTGCTATATTGTGCTTCAGTCAGGAGGAAACCTAGATACAGTGGAATAGCACAATGTTGCCCTAGATATAGTGGAATAGCACAATGTTGCCCCCAGATTTGCATATTCCTTGGAGACACAACCATGGCAATATCCTACAAGAAGAAAATATTGACACATTTTTTGCCCTGCTTGTCTATAACAACATTGTAAGCAAGTGTGGTGTTGTGGTTTGAGTATTGGACCATGACTCTAGAGAGCAGGGTTTGAATGCCTGCTTAGCTATGGAAACCCACTGGGTGATCCTGGGCAAGTTACACTTTCTCAGAGAAAGGCAAAGGCAAATCCCTTCAGAACAAATTTTCCCAAGAAAACCTTGTGGTAGGTATGTCATAGGGTCACCATGAGTCAGAAACAACTTGAAGGCACACAACAACAACTTCTGAAAAAACTCGTGGCACTATACAGAGGTGAAGAACCTTTGGCCTTCTGAATAGGTTAAGCTTTGGTCAAAAGTAAGAATTTATGAGATTTTAGCTCCAAACATTTGGAAGGCCAAAGTTTCTTTTTCCTTGCCACAATGCTTTGCCAGCATAAAATTTTTCTGGATCTGACCTGTGGAAAGCAGCTGCTATGATGGCTCCTAAAATGAAACACAAGGAGGCATCTTTGGCCCACTCCCCCCCCCCCCCCGTTCAGTTACTTAGAGCATGTGCCCCATTCAGGAACTTTCTTGGAGTGCTGATGCCTTCTCCTTGTATCAGGGGAAGGTGGCTTACAGCCCTAGAGCAAAGCCCCACTGGGAACTATGGGAAAGAAAAGTTTTCAAAGTGGATGGAAAAGGCCCAAAGAAACAAAGAAGGGTAGCAAGTGGTGAGATAGTGTTAGGGCAGGGGTAGGCAACCTTTTTGAGTTGGGGGCCGGGTTGCTGTCCCTCAGACAACTGGGGGGCCGAAGCAAAATAAAATAAAATAAAATAAAATAAAATAAAATAAAATATAAAAAATAAAATTTAAAAAATATGCATGCATACTCTCTCAGCCCCAGAAAAGCCATGGCAAAACCCCTGTGGAGATTTTGCCAAGAAACCCCCAAGAACAAGCAACAACAACAATAATCAATATCATCATGGCGGGTGGCGGCAGAGGATGGCAGCGGCGGTAGGACTGGCATGGGGCCGGTCCAAAGGCCTTGGGGGGGCCGCATCCGGCCCCCGGGCCTTAGGTTGCCTACCCCTGTGCTAGGGAATCATGGGAATTTTTTTTTCTGAGACATTGAGCCTTTTCTGTCAGAGAGCTCTGGTGCCACAATAAAATACAGTTCCCATGATTCCCTAACCCTAACCCTAACCCTAAAAGTGGACTCAATTTGCACTATTTCTGGCAGTCTGCAACCCCCCTTACTTGGGAACATAGCTGACTTCACCTCGCCTCCACTTTCCACAGCAAAGCTCTGTTCTCAAAGCTCTTAAAGGGAGATCATACAGTTGGTTGTTGCTGGGCCCTAGCTGAATATGAGCTCCATCTGTCCTTCTGCTTTATCTTGAGTGGGGGCTCTAGCCCTCATTGCCCCCCTTCTGACATCACTGTGCTTCTAGCAGCACATGCATTCTTGTTTGTTGTTAGAATAATAAAAACATAAGAGTTAGAAGAGACCACAAGGAACATCCTGCTGGTCCATTTCTGGGGACAATTTAAAGGGCTGGTTTTGACCTATAAAGCCCTATATGGCGTGGGTCCAGGCTATCTGAATAACCCAAACTCCCTTTACAAACCCACTAGAACAGGGGTAGGCAACCTTTCCCCTTTAAGGGCTGAGGGACTTCAGCTCCCAGAAGCCTCAACCATGTTGGCCAATAGTCCCATGTTGGCCAATAGCTCCTGGGATTCTGGGAGCTGAAGTCCCTCGGCTCTTAAAGGGAAAAGGTGGCCTACCCCTGCACTAGAATAATGAGATCATCTGGAGAGGCCCTCCTCTCTGTCTAACCACCCTCCCAGGTGCGCTTGGCTCCATCCCTCCTTTCCTTTTGGTGGTAGATAAAAACATTTTATGCCACCAGGCTTTCTCACACTGAGTTGGGTGCTGTATAAAGTTAAATAAAAGTTTTATAAAGCGTTTTTATTTATTTTTAAATTGTTTAATTGTTTTTTAAACTTTGTATTTGTAATGTTTTGTAGTTTTAACTTGGACTGTTTTAAATTTTGTTAGCTACCTTGAGTCCCTATACCAGGAGGAAGACAGGTTATAAATAAATAAATAATCCAGTCTAACCCCCTGCCATGCAGGAATAAACAATCAAAACATCTCTGACAGATGTCCATCCAGCCTCTGTTTAAAAACTCCAAGGAAGGAGATTCCAGTACTTTCAGAGACAGTGTGCTTCACTATTGAACAGCTCTTACTGTCAAGAACTTCTTCCTGATATTGGGGTGGAATCTCTTATCCTGTAGATTGAATCCACTGCTCCATGTAATATTCTCTGAAGCAGCAGAAAACATGTTTGCTCCATCCCCAATATGATGCCCCTTCAAATATTTAAACAGGGCTATCATATCACCTCTTAACCTTCTCCAGGCTAAAGACACACAGCTCCCTAAGCTGCTCCTCATAGGGCATGGTTTCCAGACCTTTCACCATTTTGGTCACCCTCCTCTGGACAGACTCCAGCTTGTCAATATCCCTCTTAAATTGTGGTGCCCAGAATTGGACACAGTATTCCAGGTGGGGCCTGGCCAAAGCAGAATAGAGTAGTACTATTATTTCCTTTGTTCTAGATTCTAGATTCCTGTTGATGACGCTTAGGACCATATTGGCTTTTTTAGTTGCTGCATCACACTGTTGACTCATACTTAGGTCTATTAAGACTCCTAAATCCCTTTCACACATACTGTTATCAAGCCAGGATGTTATCACCCATCCTATATCTGTGTGTTTCATTTTCCCCCTCTGCCAAAGTGTAGTACTTTACATTTCTTCCTGCTGAGATTCATTTTATTAGTTCTGGCCCAGCTCCCTAATCTCATTATTTTGAATTCTGATCCTGTCCTCTGTAGCAGTAGCTATCCTTATTAATTTGGTGACATCTGCAAATTTGATAAGCATGCCATCTATTCCATCATCGAAGTCATTGATAAAGATGTTGAATACCACTGGGCCCAGGACAAAACCTGAAGAGGAGCCATTGGTGATTTGCAGGGAACCACCTGACAAATGCATTGTCTAACTCACACTTTACTAACCCTTTTACAAAGATATCATGGGGAACTTTATCAAAGGCCTTACTGAAATCCAAATACACAACATCCACAGCATTCCCTTCATTTGCTGAAGATATGAAATTAGTCTGGCATGGCTTGTTTTTGAGAAACAAGTGTCACAATATAATATAACAATGTAATATAACAAGATTGTTTTGTGCAATGTAACAAGTTAAACACAATATAACAAGTTTGTTATGTGTCTTTAAGTCAATTCCATTTTATGGTGATTCTATCACAAGGTCTTCTCATCAGGATGTAGTCAGAAGTATTTTGTCATTGCCTTCTTATTAGGTTGAGAGAGTGTGACATGCCCAAGGTAACCTACTCCAACTCTGGTTTTCCAGTCCTAGTCCAACACAGAAACCACTACACCATGCTCCCTTTAAATATATTTTTTCAACTCTCTCTCTTTTTTTTTTTTTTTGTGAATCCATAGAATAAATAGGCCAGAAATAAATATTTGGAAAGGATACCCAAAAAGACATTTTATCCCTGGAGAAATCTACACTGAGGCCTTAGCTGGAAAAAAGAAAGACTGGGGCTACAAATAACCAGAGTGTATATAGGTATTGAACTAGAGGAACTCTTGCATCTCTCTGACTGAAATCCAAGAGGGAAGAAGGATGAATATAAATAATGACTAAATATTCATTTGATTTCCTTGATGGAGAAAATGGAACTCTTCGAACATTTATGTAAGGGGGGGGGGGGGGAATCCTGCTATGATTTTATTTTTAATGCCTATCTGACAGACTGGCAGTCTTTCAATTTCAGTGAAATACTGTGGCAGTTGATTTGTGGTGCTAGAGATAAAATGCCCAGTTTTAAATATAATGAAAAATGGCAATCACTTCTTGTAAAGGATTTTCTGAAGAAAAAGTTAGTTTCTTCCTTTACATTCCTTTTGGCACAATGTACAGAAAAGAGGATGAGTATACTGTAATAAAATAGTCTCTAGCATTGCAAATGTAAGTAATTTGGATATGGAAGGAGTGCTGGAGGCATCATAACTGTCCTAATGAGTAAACTTACCACCTTGCATAGAGTAAATGAGAGACTGGAATACAATGGAATATTGGGGAAATTACAGGATTTGTTTCCTATGTAATAGAAATTCGTGTAATGTATTCTATGTGGGATTGCCTTTTAAAGTTTTTGCCCAAAAAATTACCGCCAGATTACTGTCAGGAGAGGTTACAAGATCCATTCAGCTCCTTTGTTGCAAGAGATCAACTGGCTACTATTCTGTTTCTTGACACAATCCCAAGTGTTGGTTACAACCTATAAAGCCTTATACAGCTAAGGGGATGGCTTTCTGAAAAAGTGGATCATCCTCTTTGAGCTTGTCTGGGCTCTAAGATTTGGGAGAAGCTCTTCTTTTAGCTCCACCATCTTCAAAGGCCTTTTTGCTGGTCTTTCTTAAGTTTCCAATTCCTTCCCTAAGGAGGCTAGGATGGTTCCCTCCCTGCCATCTTTCCATCATCAAGTGACAGTTTTTCTATTATGAACAGCTTTGGAGAAATAATATAATAATAATAAATAATAAAATGATAAAACTTTATTTATACCCCGCCTTTAGCCGAGGCTGTCAAGGCGGCTTACAGTTAAAAGAATACACCCATACAATCAACAACATATACCCCCCTTAAAAATATATTAAATCATAATAATAATAAAACTTGACCACAAGAACTTTTTAACAGTGTGCTATTTATTTTTGTCTTTTCTCGTTTTAACTGATTGGGTCTAAATGGGTTTAATTCCATGAAGAATTTAATTATGTTTTAGCAATCTCATTTTCCCAAAACCAGGATTCAAGGTGACTTCCAGAATAGTGCCAGAAAATGCAGTATGGTTGGAAACATACAAATGGTCAACATTAACACAGCATTAAACTATCAGTAACATTAAAACATATACCGTATTTTTCGCCCTATAGGGCGCACTTTTTCTTCCCCTAAATATGCGTGGGGAAGTGAGTGCGCCCTATAGGGCGAAGGGGCCGAGGCCGTGGGGAGAAGGAGCCCTCCTTCCCCCCGCGACCTCAGTCTTTGAATGGACTGGTGCTGGGATCGAAGCGATCCCGGCACCAGCCCATTGAAAGACTGAGGCCACGGGGAGAAGGAGGGCTCCTTCTCCCCACGGCCTCAGTCTTGGAATCGGCTGGTGCCAGGATCGAAGCGATCCCGGCCCCAGCCGATTGAAGACCGAGGCCGGCGGGGGAAGGAGCCTTCCTTCCCCCCCCCCCCCGCTTCGGTTTGGAATCAGCTGGGGCCGGGATCCAAGCGATCCCGGCCCCAGCCGATTGAAGACCGAGGCCGGCGGGGGAAGGAGCCTTCCTTCTCCCTCCGGCCTCGGTCTTGGAATGGGCTGCTGCCGGGATCGTTTCGATCCCGGCACAAGCCCATTCCAAGACCGAGGCCGGGGGGAGAAGGAGGGCTCCTTCTCCCCCCGGCCTCAGTCTTTCTATGGGCTTGTGCCGGGATCGAAACGATCCCGGCACCAGCCCATTCCAAGACTGAGGCCGGGGGGAGAAGGAGCCCTCCTTCTCCCCCCAGCCTGAGTCTTGGAATGGGCTTGTGCCGGGATCGTTTCGATCCCGGCACAAGCCCATAGAAAGACTGAGGCCGGGGGGAGAAGGAGCCCTCCTTCTCCCCCCAGCCTGAGTCTTGGAATGGGCTTGTGCCGGGATCGTTTCGATCCCGGCACAAGCCCATAGAAAGACTGAGGCCGGGGGGAGAAGGAGCCCTCCTTCTCCCCCCAGCCTGAGTCTTGGAATGGGCTTGTGCCGGGATCGCTTCGATCCCGGCACAAGCCCATAGAAAGACTGAGGCCGGGGGGAGAAGGAGCCCTCCTTCTCCCCCCAGCCTGAGTCTTGGAATGGGCTTGTGCCGGGATCGCTTCGATCCCGGCACAAGCCCATAGAAAGACTGAGGCCGGGGGGAGAAGGAGCCCTCCTTCTCCCCCCAGCCTGAGTCTTGGAATGGGCTTGTGCCGGGATTGCTTCGATCCCGGCACAAGCCCATAGAAAGACTGAGGCCGGGGGGAGAAGGAGCCCTCCTTCTCCCCCCCCCCCCGGCCTCAGTCTTGGAATGGGCTTGTGCCGGGATCGAAACGATCCCGGCAGCAGCCCATTCCAAGACCGAGGCCGGGGGGGGGGGGGGAAGGAAGGCTCCTTCCCCCGCCGGCCTCAGTCTTCAATCGGCTGGGGCCAGGATCGCTTAGATCCCGGCACCAGCCCATTCAAAGACTGAGGTCGCGGGGGGGGGGAGAAGCCCTCCTTCCCCCGCGACCTCAGTTCAATGGGCTGGTGCTGGGATCGGTCTCCAATCCCAGCACCAGCCCATTGAACAACCGGCCTCCGGCTAAAGGGAGGAATCCTTTTTTCTTGGATTTTCCCCCTTAAAAATTGGGTGCGCCCAATATGCCGGAGCGCCCTATAGGGCGAAAAATACGGTAATTTAAGTAAACACAATTCAAAAACAGTACAGTGAAACACTGTTTTAAGCTCTTTAAAGACATTTAATTCTTAAAAGCTTGTCAGATTTTTTTTTTTTTGTTTTTTTAAAAAAGTCCTTGTGTGCCTATAGAACGGCAAGGATTGGGACATTCTAGTCTCCCTAGTCATCAATGGTCCTGTCTCATGTCCCCACCTGATGTACCTGGAAAGTGGTAGAATTGAGAGAAGGGGCTTTTCTAAACATCTCAGGGTCCAGGCAGGCTCATCTGGGATGGCAGTCTGTTGATAGCCTTAATCAAAGCTGGACAGGGCTTTATAGGCACTTCACAAGTCTTCATATGTTCTTGTAGAAAGCCAGTGTTTAAAGTGGTTTGAGCACTGGACTATGACTCTGGAGACCAGGGTCAAAATTCTCATCCAGCCATGGAATGCCACCGGGTGACCTTGGGCAAATCACACTCTTTCAGCCTCAGAAGAAGGCATTGGCAAACCCTCTCTGAACAAATCTGGTCAATAAATCCCATGGGTTGCAATAAAATAGAAATGACTTGAGGGCACACCACAAAAAATGTGCTTTTATCTGTATTCGTTTACATTTTATTTTGTAGCATTTTGTGTACAGTGAGCCCTTGGTATCAGCTGGGGGTTGGTTCCAGGACCCCCCCCCCCCCATGGACACAAAAATCTATGGATGCTCGAGTCCCATTAAATACAGTGGCATAGTAAAATGGTGTCCCTTATATAAAACGTCCAAATCAAGGTTTGTGTTTTGGAATTTATATTTCATTTTTTAATATTTTCAAACCATAGATGATTGAATCCATGCATAAAGAATCTGTGACTAGTGTATATTTTGCAGAATGTTAAGAACTTCATTACAGAATAGCCTATCAATTTAATATTTAATAATAGTTAAGTATCAGCCACATAGAAACAAAAGGAAGTATATAACTGGAACAGTTGATTATAAATTAACCAGTGTTATACTGGTCTAAGACCGAATAAATTGATTGATTGAATTAACCAGTGGAATAGCTCACCTAAGCAGGTTCATCCCACTCCAAACATCTTAGAATATATATAAAAAAACCAAAATATAAAAAAGTTGCTTTCCTTGGACTAAAACTCATAGAATTCTTCAGCTAATGTCTTTGCTTTCCAAGTAATTTTCCCCCCACGCTTGAGAAAAACTAATCTGAACATATCCTTCCTTTTTAAATGAGAGTTGCTTACTGTATTATGAAATTTCAACACATTCTTGGGAAGTATTTAGCATTTTTCACTTTGCTGATTAAAATCTGTTGTAGATGTTGATTATGCTAGTTTTTATCACTCAGACACTCAAAAACGATTTTCAGATCTTCATGTAATTTATGCCAGATTTCTTTGTTTCTCAAAGGGTTTCATTATGTTGAAAGCGTGCCTAGATTATGCCCTTTTGTCATGCTCTCTGTAAATGCTCAATCAGTGCAAAATAGATTTCTATTTCTAAATATGCCCTGTTCCACAGGAAGAAGAACTAAGGAAGAGTGGGGAAGCGAAATACGCTCACTTGAGTGATGAACTACATGTATTAATTGAAGTGTTTGCTCCACCCGGGGAAGCTTATTCACGGATGAGTCATGCTTTGGAAGAAATTAAAAAATTCCTCGTTCCAGTAAGTTGCTTTCAGTGCTGTTACAAATGTACATATGCCAAAAGTTCTTATTTCATTAAGAGCAGTACTTCAAAATCAAATTCATTGTAAATTGTGGGTTCTTCCTTGCTAGTATTGTCATGGCCACAAACTGAATAATATTACACACTTATATATCTTTGATTGTTCTGTAATTAACATTGCTTTCTTGCACTGTGATGTGATCCAAGTGTAATGCTAGTATTAGCTGTGGGTGATTCAAGCCATGGAGGTATACAGATCCAGGTAGAGTGATATAAGTAAAATAAATATATTGTAGTCAGAGACTATAGGGGTGTGCATACAGGCGGCTCTGGGCTGCCCTGGGAAACGTTGGATCAGGGCCGCGGCTACCCCACACCGTGGCTCCAATCCTTCCTTTTGCCTCCCCGAAAAGAGTGGCAAAAGGCCACCCCAAGAGCCGGCGTGCGGCTCTTCCTTGCCCCTTCCGGTACAGTGGAAGGGCATCCTGATGGCGCGCGGTGTCAGGACGATGTTGGCGTGGGGTTGGGGCAGCCGGCATGGTCCAACTGTGCCTCCAGGCCGGCCCTTTGTTAGGTCAGAAAAAGTATCAAGAAAACAAATGTCAAGTATCATATATTTCAGGGACAGGTAACCTTTTTGAGACCTGGGCCAGTCTCCCGTTGCCCAGGTCTCGGCTGGGCCAGGGGGGGGGAATGGAGGCATGTTGCGGCTGCCATTTTGGAAGTCCAAATCGTGGCCGCGACGCGTTTGCACATGCGCAAGAGTACTGTGCATGTGCAAATGCATCGCGGCCGCCATTTTGACTTCAAAAATTGTGGCCGCAGCAAGCGCGGCCGAAAACGCGCCCTGACGGCGGCGAGCGGCGGCGCCGGCAACCTACGGCCTGGGCCGGTAAGTCCGGGGCCTGGGGCCTTAACTGGCCCCCGGGCCATAGGTTGCCGGTCCCTGATATATTTGATCAGTCCAGAAAGGGCATGTAAAAATGTGAAATTGACACATTCATGTCTTATTATATGTACACTGGCCTTAAAGTGTTTCTATAATGAAGATTATGCCTAAAAATTATACATAAAAATTGGTGATGGTGGGTGGATAAATAAGGGTGTCCAAGGTGAACATATCTTCTTGGTTACAATTTTCTTCTGACTATTCATCATAAAACCTTGAAGTAATGCATTACATATAAAATACATATGATTTTGATGTATTACTGACAGTCTTATTTTTTTCAGTGTAACAGGTAACATTTGTTCACTACTTCTGAAATGTTAGTTTGAAGGATGTTTATTTATTTTGCCAGTTTACTATTTTTAAAATATATTTTTTTATAAAATAGTAATAGTAATAATAATGTGCTAACAGTAACACATTAATAAATTTACTAGCACACTGCTACTTAAGTAAAGAGAAATTGAGAGTGCCATTAATATTGGGAAATAATAGCAATAGCAATGGAAAGTACATTTCTATACTGCTTATCAGTGCATTTAAGCACTCCCTAAGCAGTTTTCAGTGTGTAAACTAATTGACCCAACAAGCTGGATACTCATTTTAGCGACCTCAGAAGGATGCAAGCCTGAGTCAAGCCTGAGGCCCTTGGCTGGGATTGAACTCGCAACTTTATGGTTTGTGAGTGAGTGGCTGCAGTACAGGCATTTAACCACTGCACCACTAGGGCTCTGTAAGAAGTAATGGTTATTGCATCACTTTGTAAAAAAAAAAATCCAATAACATCCAAACAACGATACCTTTATTGGGCCAACCAAAATGAACAATTACATGTTGCAAGCTTTCGAAGTCACACTGGCTTCATCAGGCAAACAGGAGGTAAAAAGAAGAAGATGGTAATCTTAGGCCTGCATTTTCTGTTTCTGATCTCAGTTCAGATGTTAGGGGAGGTCTATCTGCAGACTGGCTCCTCCTCCTTTGACCATGTGGTCACTGGAAAATTTTGCAAGCCAAGGAAATTTAATGTCCATTTGCAATCCAAATAATATGTTTCCTTAGAATCCAATATATCTCCTTCCTTTGGACCTTATCACACGGGGTCTAAAGCAGACCTAATCCAAAGAGTATCCGTAGCTAATACATATTATTTCCCCGTGTTTACACATGACGTTGCACCGAAACTCGGCAGAACCCGGAGCTAATCCGTAACGAATTGAGATCTTTTGACATTTGGTTTTTCGGGGAAGTACAACCGAGCTTTCGGAATCATTGCGCAATGTCTGCGCAGGCAAAATACATATGATCGCGCAATACGTATTGTGAAGCATTTCCCCGCCCTGACCCATGGTTCCTCACGCTACTTCCCATGGATCTGTGAGGAAGCATCATATGACGTGTCCTTCCTGTTTGGATTGGGCAACAAATGGGACGGGTAAACATGGTCCTCTCTTTGTAATTTATGGGATTTTCTAACTTGTGTGTGCACGGAGAATACGTTTCCAGGATGCGTGTCCCGGGAAGCGCGATAAATGCGCTATGGTGGTAATTGCGTGTGGTAGGCATTTACATATTGCGGGAGCTCTTTCAGTTCATTTTGGTATAGAACTGAATGTATTCTTATTTCGGTTACTTTTCGCTTCGTGGCCAGCGTGTGATAAGGTCCTTTGTGAAGCCTCAGGCTCCTATGCAGGTAGAGAATGCTGAATTTCTCAAGAAGTCTTCATGTTTTCTATCAGGAAAACTTTAAGTGAAGTAGTGATAAAGCATGCCAATCAGTCCCAATATTAGAAAAAATTGCTTTACCTTTGTTGGCGGCAGAAGCCGTGTTGGGCATATAGCAAATCCAATAACATCCAAAAAATGGTATCTTTATTGGGCCAACCAAAATGTACAATCACGTGTTGCAAGCTTTTGAAGTCACACTGAGTTCTTCATCAGGCAAACAGACAAACAGGAGGCCAAAAAAAAAAAAAAAAATGGCATTCCAAACTCTTGCCTGTAACTGCTTTTTCATCTTTATTTGAAGCACTAGCACTCTTTTGAAAGTATTACTACAGAGGCACTTCAGATACATAGACAATCTGGTGATGTCACATCCCCATGTAAACAGCCAGTTTTAGCTAAATCAGAAAAAAATGGTGCTTCCTTTTGTCCTTTTGGATGTCCATGGAATCCTCAGCACTCTTCTCCAGCACCACATCTCAAATGAATTGATTTTCTTCCTATCTTCTTTCTTAACTGTCCAGCTCTCACATCCATACATGGTAATAGGGAATACAATGGCTTCTATGATTCTAACTTTTGTGCTGAGTTGTACATCTGTGCATTTTAGAATCTTTTCTAGTTCTTTCATAGCCACCCTCCCCATTCTTAATTTTCTTCTGATTTCCTGACTGCAGTCCCCATTTCTATCAGTGTTTGATCCCAGGTATGGGAATTCTTTTACTATTTCTATTTCTTCATTGTCTAGGTTGAACTTGTAAAGGTCCTCGGTGGTCATTATTTTTGTTTTCTTTGTTTAACATTAAGACCGCCTTTGCACTTTCTTCTTTGATCTTCCTTAGTAGGCTTTCCAGGTCTTTGAAGTTTTCTGCTAGTACTATGGTGTCGTCTGCATATCTTAGATTGTTGATATCCCTTCCTCCTATTTTCATTACTCCTTCTTCTGTGTCCAAGCCTGCTTTTCTTATAATATGTTCTGCATTCAAGTTGAACAGATAGAGTGAAAGGATGCAGCCTTGTCTGACCCCTTTGCCAATTGGGAACCATTCTGTTTCTCCTTATTCTGTTCTAACAGTAGCCTCTTCTCCTGAGTACAGATTCCTCATCAGGACTATCAGATGTGTTGGCCCTCCCAAGTCTTTAAGGGTGTTCCATAGTCTTTCATGATCTATTCAGTCAATGGCTTTGGTAGTCTATAAAGCACATGCTGATTTTCTTTTTGGAATTCCTTGGTGTACTCCATTAGCTACCATATGTTTGCAATGCATTCCCTAGTGCCTCTTCCTTTCCTGAACCCTGTTTGAACCTCTGGGATTTCCTCTCCATGTATGGTTGGAGTCTATGCTGCAGAATTTTGAGTATGATTTTGCTTGCATGGGAGAGCAGTGCTATGATCCTATAGTTGCTGCAGTCTCTTGTGTCTCCCTTTTTGTGGATGGAGATGTATATTGATCGCTTCTAATCTGTTGGCCATTGGAGCAAATAAAAACCTTTTTTTAAAAAGTCCTATTTCCCCCTCTGCCACATCTTCAGTTTGCGTTTGTTTAATCTAGAAAGGAGAAAAGTGTGTTGTTTGTGTACATTTAGCTTTGTACAAAAGGATACTGGTTATCTACATATTCACAAGGCAATCTTCTGTTTTCATAGAAGTGTAGCAGAAGAAATCCCAAGAGTTTATCGCATGCATTTTTCAGCCCAATCCATGCATGGAATGGGATCAGGATGGAATGAGAGAAAACAGGTTTTAGCTCACATGAAATTGCTGCTGTGCTGCCAGCCAACCATCACCTGTTCCTGATCCAGCCTCTGCTGGCCGATTTTGGTAGTATGGAAAGCTTTTGTAGTACCAAAATCGTCTGGCAGAGGCCACATCAGGGACAGGTAGTGGTCAGCCAGCAGCGCAGCAGCAATTTCATGTGCAGTAAAACCTGTTTCCTCCCATTCCAGCCCGATCCCGTCCCATGCATGGATCAAGCTGAAAAATGCATGCGATAAACTCCCAAGTACAGCAGCAGTAACCCATGCTTTCATATATCACAAGTACATATGTGCTTTGTACATGGCAACTCCACAAAGTAGATGAGAAAAATTATGAGCCTTTATAAGCAGCCAGTATCATAAAGATAAAACCAAGTATTTAGCACCAAGTTCTTCTGTGGAGTTATGAGAATAAGGAATAATCTAGCTCCTTGGCCTCTGTCTGCATTTTCATTGAGCTCTATTGTAATATGCACTTTACTTAGGGGGATTTTAATATAGCTCAAATAGTTAGCAGGAGACAAACCCAGCTTATATGGAGGTGGCTAAGGGAATAGATGTATAGAGAAAAGGTTTTTCCAAATCAATTTTTATATTCAAACACATAAGACATACATTCATACACACACATTCACATAAGATCTCAGGAATAAAACAAGTTAGCATGGGATAGACATGAGGCTTTCTAAGACCTGTTCGGAGTGCTCCAGATGGACGGATGTGTAATTGGACTCAACCAGGAGAATGGATGGGGATACAGAATGAGTTGGAGCTAGATCAGAATTCAGAGTGACGCAGTGTCACAAGGAATTCTAACCAGGCTCACATAACCAGAATTTTGGTAGTCTATTTATAGGCTGCAAATAGCCCAGGACAAGGTTGATTGCTGTATATCAAAGACCCAAATTAACATTATAGAGGCTTCTTTGAAGTAGATAGCTTCCAAAGGGGGGTAATGGGCCTGTCTGTCTTGCAGCCAAAGCTCATCCAGGCTGTAAATTTCCTGGCTTCTCTGTCACCTGAGGTGTGAATCTTTCTGTTTACAGTTCCTAAAGCTAAGTGTTTGATCTATAAATGGATGCTGGAATCTACATGACCATCTACCTCCAAGGTCCTATGTGACTATGGGCCTTTGCAGACTGCCAGAAATAGTGCACATTAAATTGAGGCACTGCCCTGGCTCAGTGCTAGGGAGTCATGGGAATTGTATTTTCTGGGACATTGAGCCTTCTCTGTCAGAGAGCTCTGGTGCCACAATAAATTACAGTTCCCATGATTCCCTAGCACTAAGCCAGGGCAGTGCCTCAATTTAATGTGCACTATTTCTGGCAGTCTGCAAAGGCCCTAAATCACTCTTGGGTGCATGGGTGAAACTGTACTTCCATTTTTGTGTCATGCCAGAACTATACACACAGAGAGAGAATGGGGGAATGCTCCATTTCTGGTAACATTACACATAGAGTGAGACAGCATGATGTGGTGGTTTGAGCACTGGACTATGACTCTGGAGACAAGGGTTCAATTCTCTATTCAGCCATGGAAACTCACTGGGTGACCACATACACTCAGCCCTCAAAAACTCTATGATAGGTTCACCTTAGAGGTGCCATAAGTCAGAAACAACTTGACGGCACACAACAATTACTACTACACATGGAGAACACTTTTCTAAAGGGGATAATCTTCTCTATTTGGTTTGGAACACTGTTTTGCATCACTAGCACTGGGACACTGAAACACTATACAACTATAGCAGGCATCACATTTACTGATTCCCCCAAACAATATGGTTAAAAAGAAGTGTGAGCAAAAAGAAGTTTATAAGTGTGTTATATGAATTGGACTGCTGTTGGCCAGTTCCTAAAGGTGGTGCCTGATACATGTGTGAGCTCTTATCCTTTCTTTATTTAGCAACACCTTTGTGATAGTGACAGAGCACTGTAGCATATGTAGCACATATGCTGCTGCTGCTGCTGCTAGAAATGGCACTGTCAACTGCAGCTAAATTATAGCATGTGTCTTCAATCCGAGGGGAATGTTACAGCAAAATGAGGAACCTCAGGAGGTACAGTAGGATGAAATTATTGACTTGTCAAAGCAGATCACTTTCATTAGGGGCTCCAATATAAAATGTCCAAGATGAATCCATTAAATCAATGTGAATTAGAATGTAGAGTTTAGACATGCAATGCAACTGGACAGTGTTATGTTTATTTATGAACATTTATTGCTTGCTCATTCATATGAGATGGTTATCTTCCCCAATAACAAATTTCTTCTTATTTATGTCCCTTATACAGTTGGAACAGACCAGCCATTGTCTGTCATAAACATAGTCCTGCTAGAGTAGAACTACAACAGCTTTCTTGAAATAAGTGCATACCAGATGTGTTGGTTTGTAACTACAATCATCTCTCTCCAGCACAGTCAGTTGGTGACTGGGATGGTGAGAATTGTAATGTAAGACAGCTGAAAGCCTTTAGGCTGGAGAAGGTTGAGTGATAAGGTGAAGCTTAACTGCATGTTAAGGATTAGCATGCATTAGACAGTTTTCTTAGTTTGTTGGCTCATCCCTCAATATTCCCATGATACCATTAAACAAAGAATGGGCTGTTGTATTGCACCCCAATCAGCAGAGCGAACAGTAAAGAGTTGTGAGAGTTACAGTCCAATATATGCAGGGCCACAGCTTCCTCACACCTGCCTTACATACTATCATATATCAGTTCACAGGCTGCAAAAAGACATGCTAGTTCACATTCCTAATGATCCTACAACATTAATGTGCATATCTTTCATCAGCCACACTGTATGGAATGGTATACTGTGGTACCTTAGCAGTCATGTGTGTACATGACCTGGGGGCACTTTCACACTGCACGGTTAATAGCATCATGATTCACTTTAGCTGTCATTGTAGCTTCCTATGGAATCCTGGAGTGGCAAAGCATTAGATTTCTGTATGCTCAGAAATCTCGTAAATGCCTCTCCCTAAATTGGAAATCCCAGGTTTCCATGGGAGAATCACAGCAATTAAAGTGATATTGAAGCACTATAATTATGCAGTAAGAAAAGCTCCCTGGACCTAACAAGGAATACCTATGCTCCATGTGGTCATTTAACATCTGGAGACCCATGGAGCTGAAGTGCTCCAGCACTTGGGGGGACAAAATTCTAATGAGGTATTCCTAATAGGCAAAATGGGGAGGGAGGTGGCAGAAAAATGGTGCTATACTTAGGGCCTCGGCAGACGACTAATAGAGTCGTCTTCCGGGCAGGGAAGAGGAGGGGCAGCCGCACGAGCGGTGCCCCTTCCTCTTCCTGAGGTCGCCCTCGGAGTCGCCGGCCCTCCGCATGGCCGGCGCTCCGAGGATGACCTCACGCCACGGCGACCGCACGCACCGCGGCGTTTGAGTCAGGGAAAGTGCGCCCGCCGCTTTTAGGGCGCACTTTCCCTGAAATCTAAAAGGAGCGCCAATTTGGTGCTCCTTTTAGAGTCGCCGATGGTGCGCCGCAGTGCGGCTGCCGCGGTTCAGCGGCGCTCCATCCCGCGGCGCACGGGAAACTCCCGTCTGCTTCCCCCCTTAGTAAATAGGGACAAATGATGAATATCCTAAACCACTTGTTATAGTCCCATGACAAGGAAACACTGCAAGAGGGCAGGAAAAAACAGCCACCTCAAGTAGCAGACATTCAAGGGCAAGCAGAGAGCAACAATGCGGTGTTGGAGGACAGTGATGTGCACAGCCTATTCTGTGACCCCTAAACTAACCTATTGTTATTTCACGACTTTCTTACAGCCACTGTTGAACTTTTAGTACTATTCATCTGCCAATCTGGTCAAACACACAGAATGTCCTTTGTAACAGACATAATAGGCATATAGATTGTGATTTACAATGCTGATCTTAAAGGAATTTTTTTTCTTTGAAATAATGGGCTACTCATAAAATTCTTAGTTGATAACTATGGTTTAATTGACCAGAAACTAGCATGGCACCTACACACATCCTTTCCTTTAAGAGTGTGTTTTAAATATTAAAGTTTTGAGTGCTCTTCATATGAGTGTGTGATGCGCTTTACAATTCATTCCTCAAAATCTTTTTTTAAAGTCCTCACAAATTGTGAAGTTTAGGATTTGGTTTACTACAACAATAATCACCCAGAACAAGTAACAACTATATTTTATTACTTGTTTGCTAGCTTTATCCCTGCCAGCTTCATTTCAGATTTATAATACAGCTAACAAAGCTGTTATTAACTGGCTTGTTAAAAATATAAGCCAAGGGGTTCAGTTTGCACAGGATTGCACTAGAGAGTTTGACCTTTATTTCCTTTTTTTACAATATCTCTTTAATTTGTTTTATTGCTTACAAAAGCTTTATTTATTGTGGTAGCAAGTCATTTGTGTTCTATTAACCTTCCATATTCTGTGTGCTTTGCTGCTAAAGCTACAGAGTCTTGGTGGTACATGGTTGCCCAATACTATCTGTCCTCTCCTCTCGCCCATAACCTTTATTCCACAAAATCTGTGAAGTGATATCATTTCAGTTTGAGTTTCTTCAACCTCTACTTCATTAGCTGCTGCTTTTGATACTGCGAAAATTAAAATATGACTGCATTGTCTGACTTGTTTTCTGTGACTAGATATTTACAGAGAGGAGGGGGAAAACAACATCAAGCTACTTCATAGCTGAAGGACATTTTGTTCTGACCATATTATGGATGGAAGAAACCTATCTGTCTGACCATCTATGAAATTCGGTGGTCTTGATCAAATTTGCTAAGATCTTGATGGACTGCATATTCCAGAACATCTAGCCAGGATAAGAAATGACAGGGAATGCTGGGAGTTGCAATATTTGGAGGGCTGCATGATTCACAATAGTGCTTTAAGCATATTTAACTGGGAATAAGGGCCAATGCAAATGGGCAGGAAAAGGTGACCTGAAGCTGCCTTTTCCCTAAGCTGCAGCAATCTCACCACCTGCCCCGAGGATGCCCTAAATGGGGATGGATTAACCACCTGGGTGGAGTCAATGCAGCTTTTCTGAGGCTGTATTGAAGCCCCAGCAACCTCACCACCAGCCCCAAGGACGCCACAAAGGGAGACAGAGCAACCGCATGGGCTGGCAGCGTCTGCTTTAATTTTTGTTTGTACTCTCAGAGTGCATCCACACCTGGAAGCGCATGCTCTGGATCACCAAGTAAATTTCCACTGCACGTACGACAGTGCATTTATATAGCCATTTTCTGGTGCATCAGTGTCACTGCATACATACACACATGCAAAGGTGCACATCTTCATTGAAGGAGCAGAAAAAAAGGCTCCTTTTTGAAGCAGCTTTTCTCGGCATATGATGGCTAGATGGCGCTTTCCTGGAGACTTTTAGGCATGCATCTAAAGGCCTGCATCTAAAGGCATCTAATCTTTGCCGAAGAAGTGGAAAAAAGCTGCTTCTTTTTGAAGCGGCTTTTCCCAGCCTACAACGCCTAGAGGGCACTTTCCTGCCGGCTTTTAGACATGCGTCATCTAAATGCCACGCCTTCAAGTCTTCCTGAAAGCACCTCTTTTTGCCCGTCTGTATAGCCCCAAAGTCCCATTAAATTGAACAGCACTCACATTTGTGTTAACCATGCACTGAACAATGCTCAGGGTCATCAAATGTCAGGCTGCAAAGGAGGACAAGGCACTGCAAAACATAGGAAATTTAAGTAAAATGGAGGATATTACAAAATAAAAGCTAAAAACATTCATATAAATATAAATCCATCTAATATGGCTTATTTACATGTAAATTGTGTTCTCAAACAGCCCATTGTCTACCACGTTTGCTGTCCTTTCTGCCTCTGAAAATCTTGGGGGCAAGTCTTGTCTGCTGCTGCTCCCAGGAAAAAAAGATATTTAGAAGAATCCATACTGTCCCCCTATTTGTAGCAAGGACAGGCTGTTAAGTAGATATATTTCTTGAAGGAAAACAGCAAACATGGTGCTACTTAATGGGCTTCTTAGTCATGCTCAAAATGGAGGATATTTTGGAATTTCTCCTGGACAGAAGGTTGAAATATGGACATGTCCTGTAAAAGGAGGCCATTTAGTCACCCTGACTATTCTGTGGCAGGCCACGAATACTAGCTTGTCAATGGAATAAAATACAACATGAATATATTGTTATCAACTCTGATCCCTTGCAATGGGGAATGAAAGAAGCATAAATAAACGATTCAAAGCAGATTCCATAGGGACTGTATCTACAAGTCTATATCTCTGGCCACATTTAGGGACACATGTCTCCCTTGGTTTTGCCTTCACCACTCATACATTTATATGTAGATGTCATGTCTGAAATCCACCACAGATGTCCATATTTATGTATTTGTTTTGTTTTGTTTTTGTTTGTTATGTATTTGTTTATATCTCACATTTTCCCTGGCTGTGGGTCTCAAGGCAGCTTACAAAAAATTAAGCAGAGACAGGTGTTGTTCTTCCTCTTGTTGTTGCTGTAAAACTAATTTCTGTAAAACCATACACAATGTTCAAATATAATTAAACAATGAGCAGTCAGTTCTCAAAGGCCTGTCAAAACAAAACAGAACAGAACAAAATCTTCACTGTTTTCACAAGGATACCACTGGGGTAAACCTTTCAAGAAGAGATTTCCAGGGAAGTTCCAAGCTGAGTGGCCCAAATTATCCCACATATTTGTGCAGTTACCCTAAAAGATAACACAGATTTGTCTCAAAGCAATATAACAATCATTGGTTGACACCAGTGTTTGAAATACTCACACGTTGGATATTTATGGGATTCTGAGAGTGAACTACAGGTAGAAAAGCAGTTTGGAGTTTAGTCTCCTCCTAGAGACCTACTGGTGCATTTGCAGTGTGTGTGTGTGTGTCCATCTTGATCTGTATAAGGAGGATGCAGTTATCAAAACTGGTTAACATAAATGTGGGAATATATCTTTGTAATATGTGAATATGTTTCAACAAGAAAAAAAAGATCAAGAAGGCCAAGAAAAGGCAAAAAAAAAATAGGACTAATATAGTTTGAGGTCAAAAACATTTGTTTGATAAGGGTGAACCACAGGGCAGATTTCTGCATTATTGATGTAGCCAAGCAACATCCAGATTAAAGCAAACAGTTTATAATTAGAAAACCAGCTATTTATCCTGCCAGCCTAGTGACCGCTTCAGCCCTTCGCAGCATTTCATGTTTATGTTCTGCAAAGCATTATGATAAGTATTTTGGGGACCTTTAGACTGTTGTGTTTGTTCCATGCTTTCAAATTAGTTTCAGTTTATAGTGCCCTATGACTGTCCCTGTGAATGAGAGACCTCCAAGTGTCCCTATTACTAACCTCCTGAAAACCCAGGGCTGTGGCTTCCTTGATTGACTCTATCCATCTATGTAATGTGACCTTCCTCTTTTCCTACTGTCTTCAACTTTATCAAGCATTTTTGTCTTTTCTAATGAACCATATCATCTCATGGCATATCCAGAGTAAAATAGCTCCCATTTAGTTTTATTGGCTTCTAGTAAGAGGTCATGATTGATTTGCTCTCAGCCCCATGCCTTGAAGCAGTCTATGGAATCTATGAAACTCTCCTCCAACACCACATTTCATTTTTTTTTCTGCTCAACTTTCTTCGTTCTCCAGTTTTCACTAGGAATGCAATTATTGACTAATTTCATTATCCCAGGACTAGAAGAATCCTGGACTAACAAGAATCTTTGCAATTGGTACCTTTCCCTGAGGCTGAGAGCATGTGACTTGCACAAGGCCACCCATGGGTTTCATGGCTGAACTGTACTGGGAATCAAACCTTGATCTCCAGAGTCATAGTCCAACACTCAAACCACTATGCAATGTGTGCAAAATTCTCCTTTCCCTGCAGAAATATTATTTGCTGTGCAGAAAATTCTGTTACCTGTTCATAAAATGCTGGCTAGTATTCTACATCAGCTACTCAGTTAAACTGGATTTATTCTACACAAACCTAAGTATTCTTTCCTGGCCCAAGCCCCAAAACTGATGGAAACATCATTCACCCCATTCTCCAATCTCTGGCAAAATTAACCACTTTTTACTCATGCAGATTATGCCCAGTAAAGTAAGTTAGGGTGGGGTGGGGATTGTGATTGTGGCAATAGTGTCACAGTCATGAGTAAGTAGTAACTGAGAAACAGTTACACATCAGTAAATCTAGGTAACTGCTCCAAATTCACAATCAATCCTAGTAATGATTGTGACACTACTACCATGATTCTAATTCCTCCCCCCCCCCCGCCCCCTGCCTGGCATCAGCTTTATGGAAAGAAGGAAATCATTTCGTCCAGATATTGGAACACAAGGGAATGACATTTTGTTAGGTTGGAGTGTAAGGTTCTAGCTGTTGTAGAATACAAGGCACAGTTTTCTGCATAAAAATGTATGATTTTTTTGCAGTATAATTCCCCACACGTTCACTACAAAAAATATTTCTGTACAGTAGATTTAACTAAGTAACTTCTCCTAGCTCACCCCTCTATCAAACTGACAGAAACATCATTCACTTGTTTCACGAATATTTTTTTTCTGTACAGAAAATGTTGTTCCTGTACAGAAACTATTTTCTGATTCATAGAATCATAGAGTTGGAAGACACCCCAACCCCCCTGGCCTGCCCTGGCCTGCAGGAACACACAATTGAAGCACTCCTGACAGATAGCCATCCTGCCTCTGTTTAAAGACCTCCAAAGAAGGAGGCTCCACCACTCTCAGAGGGACTGTCTTCCACTGTCAGACAGCTCTTAGTGTCAGGAAGTTCCTCCGAATGTTGAGGTGGGATCTCTTGTCATGTAGTTTACATCCATTGCTCTGTGTCCTAGTCTCTGCAGCAGCAGAAAACAAGTTTGCTCCATCCTCAATATGATATCCATTCAAATATTTAAACAGGTCTATCCTATCACCATTTAACCTTCTCTTCTCCAGGCTGAATATTCACTAAATATATTTAGTGTAGCTAAATATACCCAGCTCTCTAAGTCACTCCTCATAAAGCATGGTTTCCAGACCTTTCACCATTTTGGTCACTCTCCTCTGGACATGCTCCAGCTTGTCAACATCCTTCTATTCCAGGTGGGGCCTGACCAAAGCAGAATAGAGCGGTACTATTACTTCCCTTGATCTAGACCAGGGACCGGCAACCTATGGCCCAGGGGCTGGTTAAGGCCCCGGGCCCCGGATTTAACGGCCCCATCCGAAGGCTGCCGCCGTCGCTGCCGCCGCACGCCACCCCCGCCGCCGTGCGCCGCTGCCGGGGAGCGTTTTCGGGCGCGCTTGTCGCGGCCGCCATTTTAGAAGCCAAAATGGCAGTTGCGACGCATTTGCGCATGTGCAATACTTTTGCGCATGTGCAAACGCGTCGCGCCCGCCATTTTGGCTTCCAAAATGGCGGCCGCGCATGCGCCATGGCAGCTGCGGCGGTGCGCGCTACGGCGGCGGCCGTGGTAGTGGCTGCGCCGGCAGCGTGCGCGGGGGGGGTCACACGCGCAGGAGGAGGGTGTGTGCGCGCTCCGCCATTTCCCCCCCCCTTGGCCCAGCCGAGCGGCAACCTTTTTGAGGCCGGCCCAGGTCTCAAAAAGGTTGCCTGTCCCTGATCTAGACACTATACTTCTATTGAAGAGCCTAGAATCATATTGGCTTTTTTAGCTGCTGCACCACACTGTTGACTTATGTTCAATCTGTGGTCTACTAGAACTTCTAGATCCCTTTCACATGTACTGTTGTCACACCATCTGTCCCCCATCTGTGCATTTCATTTTTTAATTTTTTGCCTTTACATTTCTCGCTGTTGAAATTCATTTTGTATTTTTTGGCCCAGCTATCTAATCTATTAAGGTAATTTTGAATTTTGATCCTGTCCTCTGGGGTATTAGCTACTCCTCCGAATTTGGTGTCATTTGCAAATGTAATAAGCATGCTCTCTATTCGTTCATAGAGTCCAAAACACACTGCAGAAATAATCCAATATGAAAGTGCTTTATTTTGGCTCAATGCTAGAGAATTCTGAGAACTGTAGTTTTGTGAGACATTTAGCTTTCTCTGTCATAGAGCTCTGGTGCCACAATAAACTACAATTCCAAGATTCCTGGTCTCCAGAATCATAGTCTAATGCTGAAATTACAACATCAGCTGTTCAACAATGGAACACACTCCCTCGGAGAGTGGTGGAGTCTCCTTCTTTGGAGGTCTTTAAACAGAGGCTGGATGGCCATCTGTTGGGGATGCTTTGATTTTGAGTTCCTGCATGGCAGGAGGTTGGACTGGATGGCCCTTGTGGTCTCTTCCAACTCTATGATTCTATCACGCCATCTCTGTTCTTTTCATGTTTTTTAAATTCAACAGGAATATTCTTCAGATTGTGTTTTGGCACTGTGATGGATTTATAGTTCTTCTTTAACTTTACTCTTTTTTGTTATTAGCAGTTCAAGGTCTGTGTTGCAGCCCACTGCATTTTCACTGTAACTTCAGTTAAAATTGGGATGATGCAGTAAGTGAGATGGTGATTCTATACTGACAGAAGAGGGAAAGCACATGGTTCTATAAGGGTCAGGAAGAACATAAAGCATGTCCACTGGTTATTGTAGGATTTGAAATTTCCATTCACTGGAAGTTTTCTTGCCATATGCTGACATTGGTGTGTTGAAACAGGAAAGAAAGAAATGACCTTTCAACCAAGAGGCCATAGTTTAAAATATTTGTCATGCAGTAAATCTCTGATAAGTTCAACTCTGACTAATACATACGGTAGGTAGAATTCCTAATACAAGGATGGAAAGACACCATTGAGGTAGAACTCTTTGAGCAGCAATTAACCTCTGAACCATTTGCACTATTTCAAGGGAAGAAATGTCCACTAGGATTCTTTTTTCAAGTATTGGCAGGAAAATGTTTTATGGAATGATTAGATGAAATGTTTTGACAGCATAAAACCCCACTTGTTTTTAACTTCTTGTCCAATTTATAGTTGCAAAGTGATATCTAATGGTCTTCTCTCAGAGGCACTCCTTAACATGGTGAGATGGTTTGCATGTCTAAGAAGGGCTGCAAACTGGTGAAACCACCTCTGGGTGTTCCTTGCCTAAGCAAACCCTATGAAATTCATGGAATTGCCGCCATAAGTCAAAAGGTGGCTTGAAGGCACATACACAGAGAGACATGAAAGAACTGATAGTCCAAACATTTTACTTCAGGCTGCATATTTTTGGGTGACTATCGATCCTTTGAAGCATTTCATCTGAGCTGAAACACACCTTGGTGTCCTATATCCTTTCAAATAGGGAAAAGATTATTCACGTGTATGTGATTCGCTGATGAAAAATGATTTCTTGACTGCCAGAAAATTTTATGAGGAGAATCTTCACCGTCTGGGACTTTTCTGCACACAGAAAACTTGCATGGTCATTTGTGTGCAGAAAACAGACATTTCTGAACAGGAATTCCAGTTTCTGCACAAGAAAAATATTTTCTGTGCAGAAAATGACATTCCTGTACAGAAAACACAGCTTTGCAAAACAACAACACACACACACACACACACAAAACCTTTTTGTGGGTATAGAATAGACTTTTTGTGGGTATAGAATAAGTCCTGAATCATTAATAGTCATAAAATCAGCACCATTTTCACGCAGTGGAGAGAAAATAGGGGGGAATCATTGTAGCATGCAGGAAAGAAATTTACAAAGACTACATAATTGTTTCCTGAGGGAAAAGTAACTTCAGGTCAGGGAATTTCCTGAGGACAATAGTGAGAGAGTAAAGAGTTGCATTCTGCCCCCTATCCATGTCTTTAATCCCCAAAATGGTCTGCTACACTCCTTTACAATTAATCTATTTTTTTGTTTTCTTTAACTTTTCAGTATGGATGCAAGAATACTTTAAATGGCATGTCTAGTTTGACTGTAGGTTTATGGCCCTGTTATCAAACTGGAACACTCTGGAGATGGGAATGGCACATTAATTCCCTGTTGCAGGTACAAGCAATGGAAAACATGTGCTTCAGATTTACACAAAACCTCCAATCATCAGAAAACCAGCAATCTCAAAAACCCCAGGCTAGGGATTTTTCTTCTTCCTAAAGATAAATTATTTGGTCTACAAGGGCTTAGGAAGCTTTGTCAACAGATATTGGTCTTGAAACAGGTCCTGTTTTGTTTTTTGTTTTTTGGGGTTTTTTTGGTTTTTTGGGGTGTGTGTGTGTTAATGCCAGCATCATGATCAGTTGCTTATTGATTTATCTACAAATAATATAATATTTATTATTATTTAAAAGGTAAAGGTATTCCCCTTTGACAAGGTTGACAAGTCATCTCCGGACATGACTTGTCAACCTTGTCAACAGGGAATACCTTTACCTTTTAAATAATAAAATAAATGGGGAGTGTGTGTTCATCTCTGTTATTAAGCCAAAGAGCCAGCGTTGTCAGAGACTCCTCTGTGATCATGTGGCCATCATGATAGCACAGAACACTGTTCATCTTCCCACTGAAGTGGTATCTATTTATCTACTTGCATTAGCATGCTTTCAAACTGCTAGGTTGGCAGAAGCTGGGACTAGTGACAGAAGCTCACCCCATCATGCAGCACCTGGGCCTTGAATTGCCAACCTGCCGATCTTGCAATCAACAGAGTCAGTGTCTTAGCCATTTGAGCCACCGCATCCTTGCTATAATATATTATTATTTATATTATTTTTATTTTCATTTCTAGGAACATATCTTCAAAAGATGGCTTACACAATCAAGCCTTAAAAACATATAATACAATTGTTTCGGAGGCAAAATGTCTAATCAATTCTTTTTAAATAGAAAAAAAAACTTTAATTAGCAGAACGCAATGTTCTTGTCTGTTGACTAGTCTAACAAAAGAACACCTGTGGACTGCACAGATGCTCCAAGGTGATATCACATCTTCAGATTTGCACACTCATGGGAAGTGACATGCTGGGATTTAAGTGGATTAAAGCCTTTTCAGGAACATATTTAGCCAATGAAAGCAATCCCTTGATAAGCCTTTATAAACACACTGTGGAATCCATCTAAAGAGGGAAATCATTATTAGAGCTGCCCTATTGCCTACCCATCATGTTGGCATGCAAATATCTTTGCTGTTTGTGGTTGGAAGGGAAGGAGGAGCTAATGACATATTGAGCCTGTATGAATAATTGAACCACAGTTTTGTGAAGTATTTGCCAGCTTGTTGGGAAACTCACCAGGAGGGAACAACAAACCTGGTTTATGTCATGCACAGGTCATCATGAGTTATAGATTTCCCATCAAATGACAGATCAAGGGCACAGCAATTGAATGTGGATGAGAAACACATATTGTGGTATGAATCCCATGGTAATGCTTCTGTTTTCTCCATAGCAGAAATAGCTAAGCCTCAGTTGCAGCTTGGGGAAAGAAATTACCTTCAGCTTCTGAGGATGAACAAAATCTCCCCATAACAGCTGGCCTTTTGTTTCTGAATTTTATTATTCTATATCTATGGCTACTTTCATCCCTGGAAATGTTGACTGCTTATAAAGCATGATAAAATAGACTCTATTTGTTGTACACAATGGTGGATTTCACATTTCTTCTATACACCAAGTGGCTAGAAAAAGGCTCATGATGAAACACAGTACAGTTCACACAAATTGGAAAGCTTTACATCTTCAGTCTAGGGATTTTTTTTTTTTTTTTTTTTTTTTTTACTGATTGCTACCACCACTGCTATTTTTACTACGTAACATTTTTTTTTAGTATCAAGAGTAAGCTAGGTTATAATGCTTCTCTGTGTTAAGCAAAGTACTGGATGTGAAGTATTTCTTATCTTAGTACTTCATTATTTAAACCGTGGTGGGTAAGATGCAGACAATGGGCTGCATGAGTTACTTTTTGCATTCCCACAGACCTTGCCATTTAATTTTGAGGGATGAAATATCAAGCATAAATGGCCCAAAATGTCACTTGAAATAGTATTGTTCAACCCTAATAATAATAATAACAACAACAACAACCCATTGCCCTGATTTCCTAAACTTGCTTCAAATGTGGGAAATTGGTTAAAAAAAATCTCAGAAGTGAAATCAGAAGTAACTTCTGATCACTTTTGAGTTATACTTTTGACTGATTTTTTTGCTGATGATACACAACTAAGACCTACTGTGAGGGTGAAAACTGACTGCCACTCTATTTGTCCACTCCTGATATAAAACAGTTAATGTATATACTCATGTATAGTTCTAGAAATTTTAGCTAAAAAATGACCTCAAAAACCTGCATCAACTTATCCACGGGTCAATGTAAATCCTGTACTTTGACTATTATTAAAAAGGGAACAATCCTCTTGTGAAAGGCAAGAGCATAATCTATCCTGGAAGCACTGGTTCTCTTCTATTTTCTCATCCATCCAACCTTTAGTGTGAGAACAAACAGTTAACGTCTGCTGGAATTTTAAAAGTTCTCTGGTGTTGCTTTACTTTTCTTCATCCTTTAGATCTTTTGTTACATGCCCCTAGGCTTTACCCTCAACTTATCCATGGGTCATATCAAAATCTATAATTTTGGCTCCAAAACCTGCCCTCGACTTATACATGAGGTCAACTTATAATTGAATATACATGGTATATTCCACATCATTTTGCAAAAGTTCTCCATTTGCCTAATGATAAGTATAACAGAATTAAAACTGTAGAATAGCAGTAGCACTTACATTTCTATACTGCTTTATAGTGCTAGGCACTCCCTAAGCAGTTTACAATGTGTTAGCCACATCATTTAGTAATTAACATTGGAGAGATTCACTGTAGACAGTAGTTTGACTAAGAAATGCCTATACACACTGCCTCCTACTCATAAATAGATTGTGTAATAGAAGGGAACATAAGAAAGCAGTAATATAATTAAAACAAAGTAGGTTATCCAAGAAGGAGAATGAAAATGTGCTCCACTAATATTTTTAAAGTCCAGGTAAAATGAAAAGATTTTTCATGTTAAATTCAGCTACTATTTCCTACTGGCTCAGGACTAGCACAAGAAATGCAAATAGCTGAAGTGCAAGACCTGTGCTGTTGATATTCAGTGAGACAGATGCCTCAGGCATCTGATTTGGAATAGCCTGGAATTGTTGAATTTATTCTTATGGCGATGAGGGTTTCCTCACTGGGAGAGATGCATGTCAGATTTTCTGTTTCAGATGCAAAAATATACTGACTAGGTAAATACTACAGACCTAGACATGGAGGGGGAGATACCTTTTGCTGTTCTCTACCACTTAACACCAAGTTTTCTGAACTTGCTTGGTCAGAAGAGCAGCAAATGATGCCTCATTCTACAGACACCTTTTCTCAGAAATAGAAGAGTCACTGGACGTTATCACACGGGGTCTAAAGCAGCCCCACCCCTTCACCATCGCTGCATCATTCCGGTTCCTTTGCCTCCGTGATCAGACGACGTCGCGGCAAACCCCGCCCATCCCTGCATCATCCTTGCGACATCGCTGCATCATTCCAGCTCTTTTGAATTCCTCTTTCAAAGAGGAATTACGGCCTGCGCGACCAGAATCATTCCGGTAAGGCTCTGAATTGATTCCTTGCCGCTTTTCTTGCCGCTAGTGTGATAACGTCCACAGATTAAGTAACTGCCACTTTTTATGACATTGAGGATCAAATACCTAAGGTAGCTGCTTCTCTCTGCCTAATGGTAACAACCGTCTTGCAAAACTAATTTCTATCTAGTGATACAGCCTCTGTTTACCCCAGGGTGAATAGTGTTGCTCTATGCATATGTTTTGCAAGTTATGTAAATACTCTTAGAGATGAGTTTTATGCCAGTGGTGGCTGCCCACTCCCGTGTCATGTAGGATTCAGTATCATGGATAACATATTTAATTTTTTAGACTAAAACCTATAGCTTCACTGCCCATTGGCATGGAAGCCACCCTATACACTTTCCCTCCCAGCCTTTGAGAATTTTAATCATGAGTTCACTAGAACATGAGCACCATGTATGTGGTTGGCTGGCCTCACTGCTGGGGATTCATTTTTATGGTTGTGAATGACCAAACTGACCCCAACCCTGCTGTTGCAGTATGGCAGCACCTCACCAAAGACTATCCAAGGCCTGGCAGATTGAGATGCTCTGGAATGATACCTGCAGAGCTCTCTTGGTTGTAGGCTGGATTGAGACAAGCAGTTACAACAGGACCCAGAGGGCATCTCTCCAGCTCCCTGTTCATAATGAATTCCTCAATGCCCTGACTTGCAGCATCTCAGAAATCAGAGTGCTGCCAGTCTGCAAAGGCAGGGTTTGTAGGGGTGGCATTGTGTAATGTTACATTGACAGTGCAGGATCTCAGCTGATTGATTCTCTTGTAAAAGGAAGACACATATAGCATAAAAGGGATGTTACCACAATCTATTAATGATTGGAGGAGGTAGTGTTGGCATTTCTTAGCCAAACTACTGTCTACAGTGAATCTCTCCAAAGCAGCTTCATTTATATACTGCTTCATATCACGCTATGGGATGTCTAAGCGGTTTACAACTGTAAGCTCATTGCCCCCCAGCAGTTGGGTACTCATTTTAGCAACCTCGCAAGGATGCAGGCCTGAGTCTAGCCTGAGCCCTGGCTAGTATTGAACTCGCAACCTTGTGATCTATGAGTGAGTGGCTGCAGTACAGGCATTTAACCACTGTGCCACCAGGGCTCCAGTATTAATTACTACATGATGTGACAATTGTGGTTGGCTTGACTTAAAAACACAAACCCTAATTCATGGGAAAGGACATTTTTTCAGCATTAAAGCCAGGAGGAGTGTTTCCTGGCCTTACTTCAAGACCAGATGAAGTCACATGATGCTTCCTGCCACAGCAAGACTACAGAGTCTTGTGTGATTTTATTGTTGGGTGGGGGGAACATTATAAGGCATCAGTGTCATCTTATCAACCCCTCTAGAATCAGTTTGCAAGTCAGCTTTTCTTAGATTACTGCCGTGCTTAACTTTAATTGGCTGGTTGTAGGCTAATGCATTTAATAAAAAATGTGGCCTAATTTGAAATTTCATGTCATTAGTCTTGGGAGAGGGAGGGCATGAGTAATGATCTGTTAATAGCTGCCCAGTCCAGACTATGGTGGTCAGATCATTCACTATGGCATGGCATGGCATGGTGAAAATTTCACTAGCACCATTGTTTGCATTGCTGACTATGAAATGAGCTGGAACTAGAGTGTTTAAAAGACATACATATATATCTCATGTGGACCTGCTAGACAGCTTATGTCTTCATTGGAGGCCTATCTTTGGAAATTCCTCTTTTCATTCCTCCTTACCTGTGATGACAACCCACCAAGGGAAGTCCCTCACTTGGCATATTTGCCTGGTGTCATTGCTGTGGTCTTCTAGGCACCAGGCCAAGTCTTTCTTGTCTGGTTGAGCTTCAAAAGGCATTTAATATTGACTGGTGTTTAATGGCTGGTTAATTTTTCCTGTGGTTAAAATGTTATTTAGCTCTTAATTTAGCATTATTCCTAGAAGTTTTTATATTGTTATATACAGTAGTTGTATACCCGTATTTTCCGGCGTATAAGACGACCCACGTATAAGACGACCCCCCCCCCCCCATTTTCCCAGTCTAAATATAGAGTTCTAGCACCTCTATCCTCATTATCCTTATATCCGGCGTATAAGACAACCCCCCCCACTTTAGCCACAGATTTTGCAGGTAAAAAAGTAGTCTTATACGCAGGAAAATAAGGTATATAAATAATATTAGTCATGATAGTTGTAAATGTTTCGAGGCAGTCTGCCTCTGAAAATCATGTGCTAAATGTGACAATATGTATGGAGCTCAAAAGTGAAACCAGAGGTAACAGGCAGGTGGAGTTTAAAGGAGGAACAGAAAGTGTGTTGGTTAAGCAAGGAGCGGACTGTTGGCTCAATAATTGCTCTGTAAGGACTTAATTTAAATCTTGTTGTTGTGTGCCTTCAGGTCGGTTCCAACTTACGATGACCCTAAATTGAACCTATCATGGGGTTTTCTTGGCAAGATTTATTCAGAGAAGGTTTGTCCTTGCCTTCCCCTGAGATTGTGTGACTTGCCTAAGGTCACTCAGTGGTTTTCCATGGCCCAGTGGGGATTTGAACCCTGCCTATATCACACCCTGTTTCTAGAACATGGACATGCACTCTGACTCAGAGACTGAAGCAATGGACTTGCTGGGATCTGCTGCTGAATCAGAGCGGAACAAGGGTCCAGAGCCACATGTCTCAGGGACAATCCAGAGTGCAGTACCAACTCTAGTAAGACAGTCCTGTCTATTCAGATATAGAAAATCACTTACCCCAACCTACCTTCACTGAGAACTACCTTCACTAATGCCTTCTCATTATGTGGCCAAAGTATGATAGTCTCAACTTGATCATCTTTGCTTCCAAGGAGAGCCCTGGTCTGATCCGTTCAAGAACCCATTTGTTTGTCTTCTTGGCTGTCCACGGTATCCTATGTACTCTTCTCCAGCACCACATTTCAAATGAGTTGATTTTCTTTCTGTCTGCTTCCTTCACTGTCCAGCTCTCACATCCGTACATGGTAATTGAGAACACAATGGCCTGAACGATTCTGACTTTAGTACTCAGTTGTATGTCTTTACTCTTCAGTATCTTTTCCAGTTCTTTCATAGCTGCCCTTCCCATTCCTAGTCGTCTTCTTATTTCATGACTGCAGTCTCTATTCTGATCAATGTTTGATCCTAGATATGGGAATTCTTTAACTATTTCAATTTCCTCATTGTCTAGATTGAATTTGTGTATTTCCTCTGTGGTCATTATTTTTATTTTCTTTATGTTCAGCATCAGACCTGCCTTTGCACTTTCATCTTTGACCTTCCTTGTTAACTGTTCCAATTCCTGAATGTCTTCTGCTAATATTATGGTGTCATCCACATATCCTAGGTTGTTAATGTTGCTTTCTCCTATCTTAACTCCTCCTGCTTTTCTTACGATGTTTTCAGCATATAACTAAGTTAAATTAAGTTAAAGCTGTTTTATTACCTAGTGAGGGATAAGAACAGAAAAGTAAGTGCAGCATTGATTCAAGGGGACTCTGGAGTGTTAAAATAGGTAATAGAAATGTCTGGTGCCTACTGTGACCATAGAGAGAAAAATGAAAAATCACAGCCCTCAAGATTGTGTCATCCATATGTGACTTCAAAGAAGCAAAAGACTCCTTAATCAAGGATAGGATTGAGTGTGGCACACAGGACTCTTTCTTGAGAGATATACAACTAAGAAAAATAGGTCTCAGCCTTGAAAAAACAATGTCAAGAGCATCAGAATTGTTTTTAAAAGGTTCAAAAGCATCAAATCAGCTGCAAGTATGGAACAAGTATGCAAGCTCAACCTAATGGACTCTGGAAAGCAAGGAGTCTGATAGAAACACTTGCTATCACACACAATATAATTCAGTGTATGTATTATAGTTAGCTACATGAAAGGTGAAGGATAAACATGCAGCCTATAGGAAAGCATGCAAAGGGGGTAGAAAAGAACCGCTTCAAAGGCCAATGTTGTTAAGAAAACAAGGGGGAAAGAAACAGTCAAATGAAGTGCTGAGGGATTAGTGTACTACAGATGAAGAGGAGCTTTTCACTGTATTCATCAGAGATTGTGGACAATATATGAAAAAAGAACAAAAATTTAGCTGCATTTGCAATAAAGCTGCCATAATAAAGATATATAAGATTCCAAGTGGGTTGCAGAGGCAGTTGCAAAATCCCACCTGTGACTCTATTATGTAGCAGCATCAGAATGAAAAAAAGTCACCAAGTGCTGTTCATGTGTAACAGAAGAACAATGAAATCACTGGGAAAGGTGTATATTACAAAACTATGCAATGGAGGGGAAATATTGATTGGAACTGATGATTGGCAGGGATACAAGTCAGCCTTTAGTGGGCAGACATATGGCATGGACCATATATTTGTTGCCGCAGTATTCTCCAGGGGAATACCACTATATATCCTCCTGGTTACAGAAGATCAAGAACAACAAATGGATTCCTACCTTACATTCTGTCAAGATGTGGAAACATATTCCAAGTCACTGCATACTTTCAAGGCAAACTGAGATTAGATATAAACACACAGGGGCCACCCTGAAACTCAGACCACAGAATCACACTAGTCCCATTGGAGCGACAAAAGAAACAACTGGCAAATTTGCAGGGAAAATGCAGTAGAATGCAGGAGGAAAAAAATGAAGATGTTAGTCATAGGCCTGCATTTTCTGTTTCTGGTCTTAGTTCAGATGGTAGGGAGTGACCACATGGTCAAAGGGGGAGGTGCCAGCCTGCAGATAGTCCTCCTCTCACATGTGAACTAAGACCAAAAAAAAAAAAAAAAACAAAACAAAACAAAAAAAAAACAAAAAAATGAAGAAGCCAGTGTGATTTTGAAAGCTTGCAACATTTAATTGTGCATTTTGGTTGGCCCCATAAAGGTATCATTGTTTGGATGTTACTGGATGAGCTATATGGCTAACACAGCTACCCCTAGATGTTTACATTATGGTTAGAGTTTCCCTTAATTGTATAGATGGTGTAATTGTGTAATGTTTGTTGTTATTGTTGTTGTTATGTGTGTTCATGTCCTTTCCGACTTATGGTGACTCTAAGGCAAACATATAATGGGGTTTTCTTATCAAGAAATCAGAGTGAGACTTGCCCATGTTCACCCAGTGGGTTTCATGGCCAAGCTGGGAATAAAAACCTGGTCTCTAGAGTTGTAGTCCAGCACTTATACCACTACACCATACTAGCTTGGTAATGTTGGTTAGGGATGAATAAAAAAATGGTTTTATCTTCATCATGCCTTGCATGCTGCAGTTAATCTGATTAACCACTTTAGGCAACAAAATGTTGTATCCAGCAAGGCACTTCTTATGTTCTTTATCTTTCAATTCTAAATGCCCTTAATGAGAAGGAAGGCAGAAAGGGAGCCCTCATTACTTATTTCCAAATAAACATACATAAGATTTGTCCATGTTAATGCATCTCCACTGTCTTTTGCTCTCTCTTTCTCTTTCTACAGGTACTTTTAGTGGCATTTCCATTTCAAAAATTCGAGGTGGTTGTTATTTTTGTCTTCTCCAACTTTTTTCCAAATATGGCAGCACAGGTTTTCTTTGCCTCTGCAGGGTCTATTTTTGTAGATGCTGTAAAAACTACCTGCAGAAAGAGAGAGTGTCTCCTGCTGACAACTGTGGCAGACAAGCATGGAGGAAATAGTAGTCTGACTTTGCTTTCATAGGACTGATGAATCATAGATCAAAATGTTCTGCCTAGAGACACCTCTGTTTAAAGACAGAAGAAAGGTAATCTCAAGAGATCCTCATACTGAGAAAGTCTAGCGATCATTTCTGGCCCAAGAGAAACCAAAGCACCTTTGAGAAGTAAAGTAACCTTGCGCAGCACATCTGCAGGTGTCACTGAGAGAACACAAAATATGCTAGATTTTGGCTTATTTTTGCTAAGATTTTGTTTGTTTTGTTTTGTTTTTTGCTGAATCTTATTTCTCTCAAATTACCCACATTGTAACAGCTTGGACACAGAAGGCACCTTGGATGGTGCTTGCTCCTGACTGTGCAATATAGTGTTTGTCTTTGGTGGAAAGCTTTGCCCCCCCCCCCAAAAAAAGCTTAAGATAACAATATATAAGGTAACAGCTTGTGAGCCAAGCTGAAGGCAGGCATAGTTAATAGCAGGAATAAGCCTTTGAAAATTGTTTTCTACAGTCACAAATCTGACATACCATTTGGCTGCAGCATTTTGATTGTGGTGCTATGATGCAGATTATAAAATTGTATAGGTCCCTGTTCTGCTGTTTTTTACTTGCATGGGAACACTGGCTTAAAAGGTTCCATCTGTTTCTCAGCCACAGTGATTGTAGTAGTTTGGTTAAAGTTTGGCTCATTTTCACATGGCTAACTGGCCATCCCAAGGAACTCAACTTTCACCATGACCAGAAACCCTGTTGTTTTTATTTCAGGTACCTTGGTGCATCTTGTGCTATACACCCATGGCCAGTAGCACTTTCTACCCACCAAGAAATAAAATGTTGAGACATGAGTGATGGGTTGAAATATGGTCACAATTCTATTAACCATTTAAACATGATCTGCAGCTGTGGTTCCCAATCTTTGGTCCTCCATTTGTTTTGGACTTCAGATCCCAGATGCCCCAGCCAATAGTCAGGAATTATGGGAGCTGAAGTCTAAAACATCTGGAGGACCAAGGGTTGGGAACACTAATCTACAGTAAAACCAGCATCTGCCAAGGGTCAAAGAGGAGTGTGGGATTGTCTAAGGCAAGTGCTCCACTTGAACCATTTCCTCAGCACTCTGTTAGGTAAGCCACCCATGATGCCTTTCCCAAAGTTTATCCCTTCCCATCCACCAGTCCTCCTGTTCAGGGCCTTTTCTCCTAGTGCCATCTGAGTCCCATGACTCAAAAGGAGGGGCAGACCAGGCACATCCTAAAAAACCCTCCCCACCTCTTGCCTCTAGGATCTGAATGGTAGTCAGAGGGAGCACCTTGTGTCTTAACCTGCATGTTAATCCTTCTGTACTTCCTGCCAACTGTGATCAGCTGTTTTAAGGCTGTCCAACCCTATCAAGTCACTTCATCATCTCTATTCTTCATCAGTGCAAGAAAGATGAAAAAAGATTCTCCTTTTCCCCAACACTGCCATTCAGAGAGTCAATACTAAATATCTCACCCTCACCCTGAAGGAATTGTTAAAGACTGGCAAGGAAGAAAAGAAGGTGCCTCAAAAGATGAAGAGGCTGTTGGATTGGTGGGAGCCCACTTCAGGGCCTGCCCCAATTCCACTAATACAAATGGTATCATGGCACATATTGCCCTGCCTCCTTCTGAGACACTCAATGAGCTTCTGTCCCATGCACTTGGCCCAGCAATGGTCATAACATTCTGATAGCTGTTTCTAGAAAGGGAGAAATGGCTCACACTCAGATTAGAAAACAGAGAGAGAGAGAGAGAGAGAGAGAGAGAAAGCTTACACAGTTTCATTTGGTCTTTTCCATTCTTTCTCTTCCTAATGGTTCAGAAGAGATTCAAACACATTATTCCACTGGTAGAAACAGTTATAATGTCCTCCCCTTCACTCCTCCTTGACTCCCCAATGTCACATTTTTTTTTATTATTATTTTTGGTATGAAAGCTGGCTGTTTCTATCAGCTTTATTATTATTGCTTAAGCCAAAGGCCATTCGCAATTTTAACATTATAAAATACATCAGTATTATAAAATAAAATACATCAATTAGTTAAGCAGTTAGCATACAAGTTTGAAACAATTTAAAAGGAAAAAAAAACACACAACTAAATCAATATTCTTAACAGTTAGCTAAATCGGCATTAAAAACAACCTAATAAATTAGATACGATCATCACCACGGCAATCAACTGCAATATCAGCTATAACACTAGCCCGAATTTTGATTGCTGCTGTGGAAAACATTGCGACTTTATAAGTTACCTTAGAATTAATGTCAGATAACAGATAAAATATCTTTTCAGAAGTGCTATTACACTGTAAATTAGACAAAATAGATCCCAGAAATTTAGTCCTCGGTTCTATATAAAGTGGACAAGAAAACAAATAGTGAGGCAGATTCTCAACTTCTGGTGCTCCGCAAATACACAGTCTTTTGGTGTACGTAAGTATCTTCCATCAATCATGGCCGAGGGCATTGTTTGAAAACGAAGCGCTGTAAAAGCTTGTCTAAGCTTTGGAAATGTGAGCTTCTCTAAATAGATGGCCATTTGATGATCCAGTTTATATAACCTGAACCATTCAGAAAACTTTGAATTATTAATAGCTAATCTGTCCAAATGTACACCGTGATTGTAAATATATTCGCGTAACTTTTCTTTTGAGTTCCAGATAGAGGGATTTTCAATTAAAGCAGGATATAATTCCAACAATTTTTGATATTTCAAACTCCAGGTTTTACATTTTGGTAGATATTGAAAACACAATTTAGGGAAAACCTTAATTGTAGAATCTTTTACCGATTTCCAATAGTTAAATAAAGCAAAATGGATACGGACTCTAATGGAAGGTAAGCCAACCTCTGCTCTGACTAAAGCTGCCGGTGTACCAGGCGGGAGGATAAGTAATTTCTTAAGAAATGTATTTTGGAGGGTTTCCAATTTATCCAATTGAGAATCATCCCATCCCCACACAGCAGCACCATAGAGAATTTGAGTTATTGCTTTGCTCTGAAATATTTTTAGAGCAGGTGCGACCAAATGACCCCCGGCTTGATTATAAAATTTAAGGATTGCTCCAATAGATTTCATTGCCATTATTCTGATAGCCTCAATATGAGATTTCCAAGAGAGATTTTCCGTAAAATAAATACCAAGATATTTAAACTCCCTACATTGTTCAATCCGGTGACCATTTATAGAACAGTGGAGGTCAGAGTGTCTATTCCCAAACACCATCACTTTTGTTTTGTTATAATTGATAACAAGTTTTTCTTTAGAACAAAAAATTACAAGTTTAGAAATTAATCTTCTCAAGCCTATACGCGTAAGTGAAATCAACACCATATCATCTGCATATAACAGAATAGATATCTTTTTCGACCCAAGTGTGGGAGGGAAAAATTCTGGGCCTGAGAGTGCTGGAATGATGTCATTTAAATACAAATTAAAGAGTGATGGTGCCAGAAGACACCCTTGTTTAACTCCTTTGTTTGTGGGGATTGGTTCAATTAATAAACCAGAGGTACCAACTCTTATCCTCGCTGTTGTGTTAGAATAAAGTTCCCTAATTAAAGATTGTAAACGATTATCCATATTAGTGTTGGCCAATTTGAGCCATAACAAATTTCTATCGATTGAATCGAAAGCTGCAGCCAGGTCAATGAAGGCGACAAATAGATGTTTTGTTGGGCCATTGATTCCTTGTTGAGCTAAAGAATAGAGGGTTAAACAGTGATCGATAGTACTCTGGCCCTCCCTAAATCCTGCTTGTTCTGGGTAAATGACTTGGTTATTTGATTCCCATTCCTCTAATTTATTTAGCAGATGTTTACTATATAACTTGGAGTCCATATCCAACAGGCTTATAGGCCGGTAGTTATTGGGGTCTTGCTTATCACCCTTCTTGTATATTGGAACAACCACACTCTGTTTCCAACCTGATGGAATTATCCCTGTGTTATTTATTTGAGTGAAGACCTTAGCTAGGATTGGAGCCCACCAATCAGGAAAATTTTTAAATATTTCGGGGGGCATCATATTTTCACCTGGAGCTTTATTCAGTGCAAGGGATGCTATCAACTTTTTTTATCTCAGACTCTGATACAGGGAACCAGTGAGGCAGACAATTAGTTTTTTGAGCAATGGAAGAATGATGTTCAACACCTATATCTCCATAAAGTTTACTAAAGTGACTATACCATTGCTGTGATGTAATATGTCCGACAATGACCGGTCTAATCCTATTCATACCTAAAGCAGTGATGTCCCAAAATTGCTTTTCATTTCTTCCTGAGACCGCCTGTGCTAGTTGTTTCCATTGTGATCTAACATATGTGTCCTTTTTTTGTTTTAGAAGTACCTTGTAAGATTGTCTCATAGAGGCTAGATATTCAGGGGAGCTGTTGTTATTATTTCTAAGTATCTGACGAGAGTAGTTCATTAACGCTCTCTGGGCATTTCGGCATTCCGCATCAAACCACCTGTTAATTACTATTTTATTGGGATTAAATTGTTTATTGCTCACTAACTTGGGCTTAAGTTTTTGAATTATAATTTGAAAAACTTTCAAAATATCCAAGTTATTATTTAGAATATCATTTTGTAAAGATTTAAAGATGGAACTCTCCAAGGTCTTGGAGATAGAAGTATTTAAATTGACTGTCCATCGTATTCTCCGTTCTCCTATATGGATTCCATTTAAATTTTGAAGAGTATTTGGAGGATAGAGCGGCCTGCAATTAAATAGTAATGACAATGGAAAGTGGTCACTTTCAGCTCGATTAACAGCTTCTAATCTACAAATATCAGATAGCAAATTTGCTGAGACTATTATATAGTCTATCGTACTTGCTCCCCTACTGGTAACATAAGTAAAAGGACCCAATGTCAGGTCACAATGCGTTCCATTAAGACATTGCAATCCATGTAAAGATAGAATTTCTACTAGCTTTAAACCAGATTTGTTAACATTCATATCTTGAGAGACTCTAGGAATGGAAATACCATGGATTGCTGGCCCATGATTAGTGCTCTCCACTTGCCTTAGATCATTTCCAATTCTAGCATTAAAATCTCCACACATTAATAACTTTATGGAAGGGTATTGATTTTCCAGAGAGGTCAAGGTTTCAGATAAGCCATCCCAGATATTGTTAGGGCCTACATTCTTTGCTAATTTAGGCGGGAAATAGATGTTTATACAAATTACAGAATCAAAATACTTGCTCTTAATAAACAACACTTGTATATATTGCGGAAATATACTAGTTATTGGGTGGATCTCAGCATGTAAATCAATTGAAATGAATATTGTAAGTCCACCACTTCCACGACCTCTTATGGAGGTTTTAACTGCAGGAACAGAAAATGCTTGGAACCCATGTAAAGATGGTAAACTAGTTTGGGAAGCCCATGTCTCCTGTAGGCAAAGAATCTTGAAGTTTTGTAGATAGTTTACAAAA
Organism: Phrynosoma blainvillii; assembly: GCA_026167975.1. Taxonomy (NCBI): domain Eukaryota; kingdom Metazoa; phylum Chordata; class Lepidosauria; order Squamata; family Phrynosomatidae; genus Phrynosoma; species Phrynosoma blainvillii. The sequence goes on from JANUYF010000001.1 coordinate 159,859,366, forward strand.
TCTGCATCATAGAATTTATTTCCCCAGCCCATAATATTCCAACTTAACAAATTTAATTGTCAAGTTGATGTAATCAAGGCCTTATCATCGCCAATATCCAAAATTTCTGTTTGAGCTATGACTTTTGAACTGCAGGATAATTCATGTTGGGCAGATGGAATATTAGCTCTCGTAGGTTCTAAGAGTTGCATTGAAGTTGTAATTGTAAAATCTTTCTCATTCATTGATAATAAGGTGTCAATAAGATACTTGGGCGGAACCCTCTCTATATCGGAGGCTTCTACAGAGGATATTAAATTCAACAATGGTAAGGCCAGATCTTTAATGGTGAGCAACATATTTTTAAGATCGTCCACTCTAGCAATAGAGTCATTTTGTTCTACATTAGTTATTATATTCCTTGAATCTATAATTTGTTTTTCTGTGGGTTGACTCTCAGTCCTGATGTTGGAAATTTTAGTTGAAACTAACTCTAATATGGTTTCTTTGGGAGTTCCTTTAGAAAGTGTCAAGCGGGTCTTATTTTGCTCAATAAGTTCCTCACTATTATGCCTATAAAGAAATAAAGGGGCTATTGTTTGATCTCGGAAAACCTGTATTGGAGTTATTCGGAAATTAGATAGAAAAGGTTTCATTTTTATCAACATAAGAGGAATTGTAGATTGATCAAAGGTTAACAAAATACGCTTATGAGCTAGTATGCTAGGTAGCCATTCCACAGTAAGAATGTCAATATCATAAGAGGGTGCCTGTAATAATTGGCTCAACGAGGATTTAATAGTTCTTTTTGACCCCCATCTGCCATTGTTTATTCTATTATGGGCAATTTGCAACACAACTTGATTCACTTGTAAAGCCCTGGTACAATCTCTTTTTCCTTTCTCCTTAGATAATAAGTTGCCCCTAGAGTCACATATAATGAGATTCCCCATTTTACTAGATGTTACTCTATTGATATCATCCTGGTTTTCCTTTATCACTATCTGTTTCTGTTTAAAGGTCTCAATAGAGTGTTTGAGAAGCTCCACCTGGTGCATGATCTTCCCTAGTCGTTCATAAATTGAGATAACAGTATGGGCTGTCAAAAGACACTGTTTAGTCACAAAATCAGGAGGATTTAGTTGTTGTTTAGTGAAGTGTTTCTTTTCCATATCTGTCAGTTTTCCCCAAATGGACTCATTTAGCTCTAGGGACACATCTTCATAAGAGACCACTGTCTCATTTCCGGGAGATACTGTATGATCGGATAAAAGTTCATTTTCTTTATCCAAAGGAAGAAATCTATTAGCAGTTGGAATTGCAAACTCCAAATTAGAGTTTACAGGTATGGTTGGGAAGCTTAGGGTTTCCTCATTAGCTAATAGATCGTCGATCTTAAGCTGTTTGGAGGCCTTATTATGTTTATTTATATCAGGGCTTGTTCTAGAACGTTTTTTAGTGCCCATTTTAATAGTTATTCCAAGACAGTAAGGATAACAAACAATTGTTAACAACACAGAAGGGGGAACTTGAAAACTCACAGTGTAATAGGATAAGAGTATAAAATATAAAATGAATATTAAAAAATGTAAAGACTTAAACCAAACCCAAATGGGCCCAAAGAAGCCTCTTGCCCCACGTTACTCCGCCGCCTCTCTCTGGCCCCAGCGGGCCTAAAGAAGCCTCTGGGGGATGGGTGAGGCCCAAACTTGCCCCACACGGGCGTCGCCGCTGCTCCGCCGCCTCTCTCTGGCCCCAACGGGCCTAAAGAAGCCTCTGGGGGGTGGGTGGGGCCCAGGCTTGCCCCGCGTTACTCAGGGCTCGTTGGGGCCCTTTCAAGGCCCGGTTCTTCCGGCCGCTTGGCCGCCGCCGCTTGCGCCGCTGGAGGGAGGGAGGAGGCGCAGGTGGGGCCCTGGAGCGCGGCCTCAGCTTGCCGCCGCCGCCACCGCCGCCAAAGGGCTCCCAATGTCACATAAAAAACTGTTTGGGAGAGTTTCCTAGCCTTCCCAAACCATTTTGTTCTAGTTCCATTGGCAACTTCCATTCTACCAGTGGAATGCCACCACTGGATATTGCTTTTATGTACCAGTCAACTAATGCTGGCATTCTTTATGTGCATGCTAATCAAGTGAATTTCATTGGTAGTGCCCTTTGTTTTGTCTTTGTGTTCATTTATCTTACCCACCTCCCACCATCATTATAAGCAAACTTGAATGAAGATTCAACAAGGGATGGACAAAACCTCTGAAACTCTCCTCAGGTTGGCACCAACCATCACCATGAAAAAAAGAGGGGGGGGGGAGAAAACGAAGTGTCCAAAGCCCTTTTTCCAACCAGGATATTGATCTGAGTGAAAGAAGATTGTGAAAGAGGATTTAAGTTGTCTTACAAGGGGCTTTTTAAATATTCTTCACAGGTTTCTTTCTGAGCTAGGCTCATGAGAACTCCTGCAACTTCTCTCAGTTTCAGTCTGATTTGTACTGAGGTTATTCAGATATGCAGCTAATGGTTACCCTTCATTCTTCCAAACTCACATTGACAATCTAACACCAGGAATATGGTGGAAAGGGGGAAATCATTTCTACATAGCAAAAACAGTTTTCCTGCCTATTTACCTGTTACGTTTACATCCTATCTTTTCTGCAGAGAGGTCAGACTGCTACAGGTATCTCTCTTCCTCTCTACCTTATCATCACAACAACACTGAATGATATTGGTCAATCTCACAATAAATAACTAGGCCAAAATTATTCACTGAATTTACAGGGATCTCCCAAATCCCAGTTGAGCTCTCTGATTGTTATACCTGGATGGGCTGTCCAATGCCTATGGAGTCAAGTAAGTATTTATTTTCCATCCCTGACAAATGATAGGGTAGCTGAAAATAATTAGGCTGGGATGTTGTTGAGGCACAATGCTAGAATAGCTTCTGGTAGTACTGTTGTGTGCTTCTAAAAAGCTTTCATAAATGTCCCTTATTGTCCCACAGTACAGTGGGCCAGCTCATATGTAAGTTGACATGTGGACATAGATCATCTTCCCCATGACCTGAACAGCCACTGAATGCCCACGCAGTGTGGTAGAAAGCTACCAATAGAATGCCAATTCTGTCCTCCCACCTCTGGAAACTGCTGGACTGGCTGTCAATATTGTTGGTCTCAGGTCTTTGGCAGAACTTTATGTTTTACTGTCCTGAAACAGGATCTTGGCCTTAGACTTGTATTTTATCAGACCACAGACTTTTGCATTATAATTTTTTTCTGTCTGAAGCACCAAGCAGGGACTGATAAATAAGGATAATGATAATAACGACAATAGTATTTCTTACCCACCATTTCCTGTTGATTGAAGCAGAGAAAACAAATAACACAACACATATAAACTCAACCATATACCATATAAAACATACATAAAAGCATATAAAACTAATACATATTAAAATCCACCAATAAACAATTTAAAACATCCAACATCCATTGGACTATCTGAATCTTGTGATACACTTAATAGTTTAATCCTTTCCTACACAATATCTAAATTCTAATAAAAATAATAATAACAATACATTTTATTTATAGCTCGCCTCTCCCTGCAGATTGAATCATAGAATCATAGAATCATAGAGTTGGAAGAGACCACAAAGGCCATCCAGTCCAACCCCCTGCCATGCAGGAACTCCCAATCAAAGCATCCCTGACAGATGGCCATCCAGCCTCTGCTTAAAGACCTCCAAGGAAGGAGACTCCACTACTCTCTGAGGGAGTGTGTTCCACTGTCGAACAGCTCTCACTGTCAGGAAGTTCCTCCTAATGTTGAGGTGGAATCTCTTTTCCTGGAGCTTACATCCATTGTTCCCGGTCCTAGTCTCTGGAGCAGCAGAAAACAAGCTTGTTCCCTCCTCAATATGACATCCCTTCAAATATTTAAACAAGGCTATCATATCACCTCTTAACCTTCTCTTCTCTAGGCTAAACATCCCCAGCTCCCTAAGTCATTCCTCATAGGGCTTGGTTTCCAGACCCTTCACCATTTTAGTTGCCCTCCTTTGGACACACTCCAGTTTCTCCACATCCTTTTTGAATTGTGGTGCCCAGAACTGGACACAATATTCCAGGTGAGGCCTGACTAAATCAGAATAGAGTGGCACTATTACTTCTCTTGATCTAGACACTATACTTCTACTGATGCAGCCTAAAATTGCATTGGCCTTTTTAGCTGCTGCATCGCACTGTTGACTCATGTTCAACTTGTGGTCCACCTGGATTCCTAGATCCCTTTCACACGTAGTCTCATTCAGCCAGGTGTCCCCCTTCGTATATCTGTGCTTTTTGTTTTTCCACCCTAAGTGCAGTACCTTACATTTCTCTGTGTTCAATTTCATTTTGTTAGCTTTGGCCCAGCATTCTAGTCTGTTCAAGTCATTTTGAATTTTGATCCTCCTAATTTGGTGTCGTCTGCAAATTTGATAACTATGCCCCCAATACTGTCATCCAAGTCATTGATAAAGATATTGAATAGCACTGGGCCCAGGACAGAGCCCTGCGGCACCCCACTGGTCACTTCTTTCCAGGTTGAAAAGGAGCCATTGTTGAGCACCCTTTGGGTTCGGCCAGTCAACCAATTGCAAATCCTTGTAACAGTTACTTTGAGGTGGGTAACAACTAATAAGAATAACAATAAAATACAATATACAATTAAAATCCACATTTCTAAATAATCCCCTACCCCAACACACACTCCCACTAGTTATCTCTCCATACAAACAGGCACTCTGTAATTTGTCCAGAGAAACCTTAGTTATTTGAATATCTGAAATATTCTCAGTAAGAATAAGTAAGGGTCTAACAGCTTTGCCTTGTCGATATGGTTGAACTCATGATTTGCACACAAAAGGTCCCAGATTCAATCTCTAGCATCATCAGTCAAAGAATCTCAGGTTGCAGTGATGGGAAAGATCTTTTGCGACACTAGTATTGTCAGCTCAGAGCTATATCCATTGGGCTTACTATAAGGCTGCTTCATATTCTGACATGAGTACAGGGCTCCTTCATACATCCTGCTAAAAGAGGTGAACAAATTATGGTCTTTTGGGTGCTGTTGAACTATATTTCTCCTATCATCCCTCACCAATAACCCTGTTGACTAGGGCTGTTGGGAGTTGCTGTCCAGCCTCATCTGCAAGGCCACGAATTGACTTCCTGTTTTATTGGTGCATTTTTCATAGGAAAACTGTAGTTTCTCATCAAAATAGTAATTCCCATGATTTGTTGATTGTCTAAATTTACCTTCCCCTGCATTCAAATCTACTCCTTCCTGTAATATTGAAGCTCATACCAATTTAGTCCTCCTTGGCTCCACTGTTCCAGATTCCTTGTTGCTGCCTGTCATATGCCATCATTTAGGTCTACTCTGATATTGAGACAAACAATTATTTGGCTGAATCAAGTGGCACACACATTTCATTTGCACTTGTAAATCTAGTGACACTGACTGGCCCAGAACTATGTTGCCAATTTTTGGTTTTTCTAGTCTTAGGTTTGCAACTATGTACATATGTGTGACTTGCTTTAAAACGTATTGCCTCACAAGACAGGCAGAAATCATTGATGCAAATCATGCATTAAAGTTGTAAAATTGATTACAAACACACTGAAGGAACAAATATTTAAAAATGGGACAAATATAGTGTGTGTGTTTGTGTGTGTGTGTGGATGTGCATGCATACATTGCCAAATATGTTTTTTTTTTTTTTACCAGAAATACTATTTGTTCTAGGGCTGTTCTTATTCATAGGCAAGAACCTAGACTGATTTTTTAGGAAATCTACCTTTTGATGCCCAAATGCCTCAGTCAATTGAAGAAACGCCAACGTTCTTGTCTGAAATGGTCTGATTCTTATACAAATAAATGTGTGTAGTATATTAATTATTATTGGGAAACATGTTTCAGGATCTTTATTTACAAGCCACTTGCTCAGCCATTGTATTGGGCTAAAATGGTTAATCCCTCACTATTGGTTGTTACTAGTTCACCTAGGTACTAGGAGAAAAAGTGTTCAAAAAGTACATACATTGAATGAAGTCAGAATGGTCCAAAATGCTGCCACTTCTGCTATAGCTGCTGCTTTTGGACAGACATGGAACTCTCTTCCCATGGACAGGGTCTTCTTTTTTCGAATAATTATTTTTTATTTGTTTTTTTCACAAATATCAAAAGAATATCAGTAATCTTATTTAGTAACTGACAGTATCACAAATCTTATTTTACACCACCATTTTACACCATCTTTTTGATATCTGTACATTTGTTTCTTACTAAACGAAGAAAGAAGAGAAAGCAAAATAATAATAATAATAGATTAATTTATGTTATCTTAATAATCTCACTTCATTTCTAATTTGTGCAGTATCTCTTTCCATTTTTTATCATATTGTTGAAAGGTCTTTCCCGCTATAAACATTGATAATTTATCCATTGTTATTAATTCGTAAAGTTTGGTTTGCCATTCAGTTATCGTTGGGGTTCTTTCAGATCTCCAATATTTTGCCAAAATTAGACGTGCGGCTGTTACCATGTATAATATTACACTTTTTTCATTTTGAGTTAGTTTACTATCTATTACATCTATTATATTTAACAGATACAGTTCTGGTTTTAGAGGGATATTTTTTTGAGTAATCTCACACATTTTCTTACCATGGACAGGGTCTTCTGATATTTTTCCATTCATCAAAGTTGCCATTTTTCAATTTCTCATATTCTGACTCCAGTGTAATTTTACTCTTCTTGAGTCTCTCTTCCAAAGTTGGATCAACCTTGCTGTGGAGCTTGTGAGCATCATATCTACTCTGGGTGAACTTACAAAGTCCAAAAGACCCACCAATTATGGGCAGTATAATTGGGATTTCATATTGTAGCATCTTATTCTTCCACCACGCTCTCCTTCCAGCCATAGCAAGACCCTGTCTGGCATTTCATTCTATTAGGGACCATAGAGACGGGCTGCTGCATAAAGTTTTTAAGATGAATTTAGACATTTGTTTGGGAGAGGAGGAAGCATGTCTGGAAATAATAATAATAATAATAATAATAATATGCATTTTTTAGGGGGGAATATCTATTTTGAGGGAATATATGTTCAAAAACATTTCATTACATATTTAAAGGAAACTCCCATAGATTTTTTAAAAATGTGATGGAACTGATTATGAGCAAACCTATGTGAAAGTGACAGAAAGTAGAAATAAACTGGTCTCTCCATTCCTAACTGATGGCACTGTATAATTCATTCATTCATTCTTGAGCTCCTGGCCTCATTTTTACAGACTGTGGATATAATATAATTTTCTGCAACACTATAAACCTGATAGTGAGGACCAGAAAGAAGCAGAACAGATGATGTTAAAAGGATGTGGGTTTTAATGAAACTTTTGCTAGCTATGACTTTTCACCTTTTCCGTTCAGAAATAAAGATTGCTCATCTGGCAAATAGGAAAATGGGACATAAGAGGGGATTTTTTTTCTGAATGGAAACATGAGCCGATTTGAAATACAGAAGGCAGTATAATATTTAAGGCCAGGGAAAATGCCCTTAGGTTATGTAAATTGGATAAATAATACATGGCTAGAGAATATGAGGTAGTGTCAAACTGGAAACCATACTAGATCTTCTAATCTGCAGTGGGAATCTTATGCTAGTCTGATTTATACCAGCTGAGGCATCACATTGATTGTGACTGACATTGTCCATCAACGCAGAAAGAGTACAACTGTAGAAATTGAAGTCAGATAATGATTTGCCAATTGGCAGTAATAAATTCATGTTTTATGTTCAGGCCCACTAAAACAGCTTCATCAGTTTTTGATGAGTATTAATAAAATACGGGCATCAATTTAATTTGGGACTAAGTAAATGCTGTGTTTAAAGGTTATAGCTGTAAAAGTCTGAGAGTCTAGGCTGCGGGATAAGTGAGATGGCTTTGTCAGCAGCAGCACCTTAGTTGGGAAATTAACTCCCCTCAAGGGCAAGTCAGATTGCCTTCATCATTTTAATGTTTCCAGTGGACAGCCAAGGTTGTGTTCTTTTGCATGGCCTTTGGTCTTTAAACTGGATTTTCAGGTTGGCTTTTGGATTGCTTTGTGTATTTTTAAAAAACTGATGTTTTGAAGTAATGTATTTATCTGTTGTTCATTGCCTTAGGGGCTCCTGCTGAGCTGAGAGGTAATAAAGAAATACTTATACAAACAAACAAAATCTTTAATGCTATGAAAACTATTTTACTGTAGTCTGAAAATATTTAAAGCTATGAGAACTATTTCACAGTAAAGTATCTGACAACAGCTTTACATTAATGTTTTAAATGAAATCAAGTATTCACTAAACCATAGATTACCAAACTTCGGTCCTCCAGGTGTTTTGGACTTCAATTTCCTGAAGCCCCAAATACTTTGGCCAACAGCCATAAATTCTGGGGGCTGAAGTCTAAAACACCTGGAGGATCAAAGTTTGGGAATCATTGCACTAGATTCTTCATTAAATATTGCACACTTTGGCCCTATTTGTTCCTGCCAAAGAAAGTGTCCTTTCCCTGTCCTCTCGGCATAGAGTCTGGACAACCCCCAGTTCTGATATGAACAGACTTAGATTACCTTAACCTGTTCAGCACCAGAACCAGGGTATATTCCTCCTTATAACGGAGTAAAAAGTCCTTTCAATTTGCTCCAGACCTTCCTGGAAGATCTGGATTCCTCGATTCCAACACCAGATGTCCCACTGAGACACCAGCTGTCAGTTGCTCACTTTGAGATAAAATGAGGCACTGAGCCCTGTGATGGTTGCTGGGTGCCTCTTCCTGAATCAGAGCAAAGCAATCCAAAATCTGACCTCAGAGCAAAGCAACCCACAGCAGAGGTGAACCCTCTGGATAGGTCAGTGGGATGTACATGCAAAGAGCCAGCCAGCATTTGAACAGAGGGAGTTTGTAATGGGGAAACTTGGGGGCAACTCCTGGCCAGCATACTCTGGGCTGCATGTATGCAGACAGATCCATTAGAGCAAGAATAAATAAGATTCAAAAGGTCTCAATACAACCAATTGATAACTTACTTTAAAAAGAAAGAATGGGGAGATGAATTTATTATAGGCTTTGGTTAAGATAAAACCTACAGTTATTATCGTAGAAAGTTATATTTATAATAGGGAGTTATGAAATAAAAGATCAGATGTACAGAAGTAGTAAATATTTGGAACAAAGCAACAGTTAAAAAAGGTCAAGGAAGTTTCTCTTTTTGTTATGTGTTTTGTCACACAATATTTGTATCCCTTTGGTTAAGTGTTACTATTTAGTCATTTGTTGATGTTTGTTACATTTTGCTAGTTTGACATACCTTTTAAAGATAATGTACTTTAATTTAATAAAATTTAATAAAAATATTTTTTTTTAAAAAAAAAGTTCACAGTAACTACACTCATGTTGTGAATGGGACAGAATTCAAAGAACCACTATAGACTGCCAGGGGAAAATGGAGTAAATCATTTGATGTCAACCTTTCTGATAGTGAGATTGTTTATATGCAGATTGTGATGGCTATAAGGGAAAGGAACTTTAAAAGTTAGGCATAAGCATCCCGACACATGAGATTGAGGACACGACCCCCAAAGAATCAGATGACATAGAAAAAGGCAGTAAATGTACACACAATATTTCCTAGAAATGTTATTGTGCTGAAACTAGATTAATATTATTTTAGTTTTGCCAATTCTGAACCTAAATCCTAATATGATTTTAGTTTTGTCAATTCTGAACCTAAATGTTATTGGTTGTCCCAATTAGAGTAGATCCATAAAATCAATGAGATTTGTGTAACTGTTGTTTCACTATTCAGTAATGGATTCAGTGGTTCTACTCTAATTGGGACTGTTAATAGGATTCTGTCAAATTATTCCCCATGTTATGACTGAGACAATATATTTGACAGCACCTCTGCCAACAAGTAACATTACAAACATTAAAACTTCAGCCTTAACAGTTCTTGAGACAACCACTGCAGCTGCCAAAAAGAGAAACCTTTATATGTGTCACCTCCTTGCCCCCGGCCTTTGTTTCTTGCAACTGTTTCTTCATGGAAACATAATTTACAAACCACACTTATGTCAGCTTAAGCGGGTAGATTGGATACAAAGAGCAATGTTCCTGTGTTAGAAAATCACACGCATGGCTTGAACTTTGTTTTTTGTATTTTCACTGCAACACTTCACATTGACTAAAGGCACAAACTGATGTACAGGATTAAAAGTGGTTTGAGTTATCTTGGCACTATTGAAGCATCACTGAAGATGAATGAGAATTTTACTTTGCTTTTTATCGGAATCAACCAGCATTTGCAAATTTCTTTATAACTGAACTTGACGTTTTTAATAACCTGACTGTGAGGAAAAAATTAAAACCTATCCAATCAGGCCCTGTGGTTTCAGTACCTCTTACATGCCCTGGTTTGAAACCCTAGCTAGATTTTAAGCCATGTCAGTGAGAAATTAGGGTTGACACTGCTGATAGGCTCTTTTCCTTTCTATTCCAGAGAGACAGCAGTCAAGATTTAAAAAAGGAAATGGACACATTTCCTTATCCCTTGACATCATGCCAATGAAAGTTAAGGAAGCTTGCCCAATGGTTTAGTATGAGATCTAAATTGATAAACTATTTGTTGCAGCCATACAGCAAACCAAAATCAGAAATTCTGTTTTTCAGAGAATTTTACAAACCATGGTTTGTGCTAGCTATCATTTACTCTAGTGTCCCTACTGACAAATACTTGTTGCTTCTGATGCATCACTAGAAACTCTTGCATTATAGAAATGGGGCAGTATAGAAATGGTGCTCAAGCTGCTTTAAAGAATAATAGTGTAAGCCATGGTTTGGACAAGACACTGTAATACGAGCCATGGTATGCTAGGTCCTCTCACAAAACTGAATGAATTGTATAGTGCCACAGCAAATAAACAAACAGAAGCAATAGCTTATATAAAGTAAGATTCTGGTCTAGCATTAAAAACAAGTTTATTTTGGGAGGTAAAGAGTACTGTTCTCAACATGAGACTATATATGTCTAAGTATCACTTAACTGTCTCCAGGCATCCCAATTAAGTGGAATTATCATCCCAATTAACCAGTGCCCCTTGCCAGTTAAATCCCATTTGGTTTAATTTTATTCCTTGGGAAATGTCCCAGTTAAATGGATGTCCTAATTAATCACATCCTGGTTGAGTCAAGAACATTGACATCATTTGAGTTTCCAGAATGAACTATTGCCATATTTCCTCTGTGTTTCCTCAGAAGGATGTCCAAAGTTTTCATTTCGTCATAATCTCTCAAACTGGATCAAAACATTTGCTGTAGTTGCCAAGAAAAACTAAGGCCAATTAGTCAACAATAACACATAAAGTGATATAGGGCCTTTGCAGACTCCCAGAAATAGTGCAAATGGAGTCCACTTTAACTGTCCTGGCTCAGTGCTAGGGAATCATGGGAACTGTAGTTTATTGTGGCACCAGAGCTCTCTGACAGAGAAGGCTCAATGTCTCAGAAAAAAATAAAATTCCTATGATTCCCTAGCACTGAGCCAGGACAGTTAAAGTGGACTCAATTTGCATTATTTCTAGCAGTCTGCAAAGGCCCAAAGTGATACAGATTGTTTTGATGAATTAGAGTAATCATAAAGATGACTAAGCAAGCTTGAGGTAAATTCCATAATTTTACAGAAGCTTATTTCTCTCTCATCTTGCTGAATAGTAAAGATAATCTGACAATGCATATGGGGCAGATGTCTGCTAAAATGTCTGATAAGTTAGAAGGTCATACATCTACTCATTGTTAACATCTCCTACTAAACCAGCATTGCGTAGCAGCTTGAGTGTTGAACTGCAACTCTTGAGACCAGGGTTCAATACCTCTCTTGGCCATGAAACCCAGTTTGTGACCTTGAGCAAGTCACAGTCTTTCAGCCTCAGAGGAAACCCCCTCTGAAAACCTCCTCTAAACAAAACTTGCCAAGAAAACCAATGATAGGTTTGCCTCAGGGTCGCCATAAGTTGGACGCAACTTGAAGGCATACAACAGCAACAACTAAGCCAGAATTCAGGAGTTTTCACACCATTCCAAAAAGTTCCAATAATGACACCATGAAGATTTGCTTTTTTTGCTGGCATCAACACTACACAATCCACAGGGTAGCAAATCATTATTTCTTTTTAATGGGACTCGTAAATTTTTCTCCACCTGTAGATAGCATTCTCCCAACTTGCTTAATTTCCCTCATCTCAGGAGCCAAATAGTCTGCGGATGGTGTGCTTGGAGATGTGCATGTGTCATCCACCAAGTCATCTCTGCATTCCACAAAGTAATCAAAGTTTTTGACATGAATCCTTGAAATTCTTTTTTCCATTCTAAAATTTCTATAACCTATTGTAAGCCTTCCCCTGAACAGGAAGCCACCTGACTGCTAAAGATAGACCCAGAATGGATAGACCCAGAATGTTTTCTGTTACATGTGTTGACATGTTGGGATAGCCCACAGTTGTCATGGCAGCTGTGAAATTACAAGCCAGTGCAAACAGTCCCTAACATGGACTGTACCTGAAACAATAATCATGAGAGGAAACACCACCAAATCTCACCTCAGGAGGGAAGACTCCTGAGCATGGGAATCCCCAATCTGTCCAAGTGCTCAACACAGTGTCTGAACACTCAAAGTTGGCACTCAAGTGGGGATTATGTGACTGTGGGTGGGAAAGAACAGATAAGGCAGATAATATCAATAATTATTCTTGCCCTTTCCTGGCTTGTCAGGGACAGAAACTCAACATCGTGTTAGTGATCTGAATGTTGGACTAGGATTTAAATCCCACTCAGTTCATGGATGCCCACTGAGTAACCTTGGGCAAGTTACATTGTTTATACATTGTTTATACAATGTAGATATACCTGTCAGCCTGGCCAGGGATGAAGAATAATGGGAATAGTTCTTTACTGCCATGTATGTCCCTGCTATGTGCCATGTTTAAATTCTATTAAAATGCGGACTTTCACAACTACCAGTACTGACATATAAAAATAAAATATAAATATTTTAGCCTTAGGAAAGTTTTCCTGCACAAAAAGTATGAATTTAGTGCAGAACAAGTCCCAGAATGAAAATTCTTGTTAGTTCAGGATTCTCCTTGGTAGTGTTTCCAACACTTGAGAAACATAGGTTTATAACCATTTACCATTAAGAAATATTTTTGGATATGATTTCCATCTCTAGCTATTAGGCTTTTATATCAAAATACCAAGGATTCCCTTCAAAAGTGTAATTCTAATTTTTAAAGATATGAAACTGATCAGATGTAAAGTGTTAAGATATAAATGTCTCTTCATGCCAAACAAGAAAAAACTGCTTATTTGTCATTAAAATGTCATTTAACCCAACATGTTGGTCTGACTCATATTGATAATCCCAGCTAGAGTAGATCTCCTGAATCAGTGGGAATTTACACAAATGTTGACAAAATATTATTGAACAGATGAGTCAATGGATCTACTTTAGTTGGGACTAAATGACAGGATTTAGTTTTTGTGACACAGTTGGGTCAAAATAATAATAATAATAATAATAATAATAATACATTTTATTTGTATCTCATCCCTCTGTCAAACAATCGGGGCAGCTTACAGCAGTTAAAATTCCATACAATATATTAAAATACAGTCCAAAAAAATCCCAGAACCCTACCACCCATTATAAAGTATTAAACCAGGACCCGAATTGTGGGTCCTCAAGGTTCTTAAGGTATTGGTTAGCATCAATCATCCATGCAAAGAGGCAAGTAAATCAAATGTACAATACACATTTTAAGCATTCTGGAGCCTGCAAGGGACAATATTCTGTAGCTTTCCAGATGTTGATGATGTGCCATTCTCAGCATTTCTTACTATTGGGTAGCTAGGGCTGTTGGATTCTGCAGTTTAATCAGATCTAGATGACCATACAATGCCTATATCTGAGGCTCTTTCACACTGCACAGTGTTGGCACTATGTTGTGTCTTTGACTACAATGGTTGTACTCTGTGGATTCCTAGTTTTTGTTTGTTTGTTTAATGAGACACTCAACATTATGGCTGAGAATTTTAAATTATTATGTGCCTTCCATTTGTTTCTGACTTATGGTGACTCGAAGGAAAAATTATCACAGGGTTTTCTTGGCAAAATTTGTTCAAAGAAAGTTTGCTTTTGTCTTCCTCTCTCGTATGCTGAGAGAGTTTGACTAGCCCAAGATACCTAGTGGGTTTCCATGGCTGAGTGGGGATTTGAACTTGGTCTTCAGAGTCATAGTTCAATGCTCAAAGCAGTATACCATGCTGGCTCTCTCAAATTCTAAATGCCTCTCTCTGAAATGACAATTTAAGATTACAGAGGATGGCAGTTGAAGTGGAATCATAATTCTATAGTTACGTAATGTAAAAGGGGCCCTGGTCTAGTTAATGGTTTGTATAGTATAGATGAGAGCCAGTGTGATGTAGTGGTTTGAATGTTGGACTATGACTCTGGAGATCAGGCTGTGATTCCCCACTCAGCCACAGAAACCAACTGGGTGATCTTAGGCAAGTCACACACTCTCAGCCCCAGAAAAACTCCTGATATATTTGGCTTAGGATCTCCATAAGTTGGAAACAACATAAAGGTAATAAAACAACATAATATAGATAGTGGTGGGTGTGAGAATGTTTTGATAGAACAACATAAAAACACACCCACTAAAATAAAGAAACCTGAAATTTCATTTTGCAGATATTTCTTCTGCTTTCTCATAATCAGTGGGAACTTACATGTCAATGGAGTGGTAACTTTGGTTTTAATCTGAAATAAAAAGTACTGTTCAAGTTTTGAAGTGCTACTTCCTCAATAGGTTTACCATCATTTCATTTAAAGCTGTGGAATAAGATTATGAAATTGGATTGATTTTGCTATCTGCGTGGTGATTGATCACTGAACTATGTTGGAAACAGGGATGGGGCAAAGTGGGGTAATGATAACTACAAAAGTACACTGTATTAAAAACAAAAATTGGTTCAGCATCTTGAATGCCTCCTTTAAAGTTCAAGGTGAAACCCAAAGCAGATTCATGGCTCCACCAACATGGGAACCAGCAATGCCATTAAATTAATAGAAATTAATGGTTAAATAACAAGACTCCAGCACAAATAAATAAAAGGTATGGATTGATACCTTTTAATAAGATAA
Organism: Phrynosoma blainvillii; assembly: GCA_026167975.1. Lineage (NCBI taxonomy): Eukaryota > Metazoa > Chordata > Lepidosauria > Squamata > Phrynosomatidae > Phrynosoma > Phrynosoma blainvillii. The sequence continues at coordinate 159,874,624 of JANUYF010000001.1, forward strand.
GTTTTAATATATAAAATAATACTAAGATAAGTTTAGCCCACCTTTTAAAAGAACTGAGTGGGACAAAGGCCTGTCCTAGATCACCCCTCAGTTTTCTTTTAAGTATTTAAAGAAGCACCCTGGTGGTGCAGTGGTTAAATGCCTGTACTGCAGCCACTCACTCACAAACCACAAGATTATGGGTTCAATACCAGCCAGGGGCTCAGGCTTGACTCAGGCTTGCATCCTTCTGAGGTCGCTAAAATGGGTACCCAGCTTTTGGGGGGCAATTGGCTTACACACTGTAAACTGCTTAGGGAGTGCCCTTAAAGACATGGGAGTGCCAGCACATCTGATAGTCCTGATGAGGAATCTGTACTCTGGACAAGAGGTTACTGTCAGAACAGAACATGAAGAAACAGAATGGTTCCCAACTGGCAAAGGGGACAGGCAAGGCTGTATCCTTTCACCCTATCTGTTCAACTTGTATGCAGAACATATTATAAGAAAAGCAGGCTTGGACACAGAAGAAGGAGGAGTGAAAAATAGGAGGAAAGAATATCAACAATCTAAGATATGGAAATGACACCATAGTACTAGCAGAAAACCTCACAGAGCTGGAACACCTACTAAGGAAGCTCAAAAAAGAAAGTGCAAAGGCAGGCTTAAGATTAAACATAAAGAGAACAAAAATAATGACCACCAAGGACTTTCACAAGTTCAGCCTAGACAATGAAGAAATAGAAATAGTAAAAGAATTCCCATACCTGGGATCAAACATTGATAGAAATGGGGACTGCAATCAGGAAATCAGAAGAAGATTAAGAATGGGGAGGGTGGCTATGAAAGAACTAGAAAAGATTCTAAAATGCAAAGATATCCAACTCAGCACAAAAGTTAGAATCATAGAAGCCATTGTATTCCCTGTTACCATGCATGGATGTGAGAGCTGGACAGTTAAGAAAGATGATAGGAAGAAAATCAATTCCTTTGAGATGTGGTGCTGGAGAAGAGTGCTGAGGATCCCATGGATAGGCAAAAGGACAAACAAGTGGATCTTAGAGCAGATCAAACCGGAAACCTCCCTGGAAGCCCAGATGACCAATCTGAGGCTGTTATACTTTGGACATAGCATGAGAAGAAGGGACTCTCTGGAAAAAAACAATAATGCTGGGGAAGGGGGAGGGAAGTAGGAAGAGAGGAATGTCACATTCTAGATGGATGGACTCTATTAAGGAGGTCACAGGTATTAAGGGGTTGCAGGAATTAAACAGAGCAGTGGAGGACAGAGGGTTTTGGAAATGTTTCGTCCATAGGGTTGCCATCAATTGAGATTGACTTGAGGGCAATTAACAACAACAAAGTGCACTGATAAGTGGTATAGAACTTGCTATTGCTATTGCTATTGCTATTTACTATCTGAAATTGGTGTGCATTTTATTATTTATACATTCCCTTTAAATATGTTTTCAATATAGTATGCCTTTCTAAGAAATAACATCTTGTATATCATATGCCGTTATTGATGAAACTGAGTATGATCATTGTACTCTTTTATGTAATTATTCCTAAAGTTAGCAGATACTCAAATGTCAATTTCTAATTTTCTCACCGAGCACTACTATTTTCCCAGTTTGAAATTAATGTCTGATGGTGTTGATTTTAACTTTCTAATGTTTACAATCTTAAATGCATTACATGGACATTTCAACAAAATCAAAAAGGCTCACTTCCAAAGGCATGTGTTTAGAATCAGGGCATTAATTTTCTTTCCCAATTTTGAATGTAAAAAAAACTACTTCAATTAGTAGCATAATGTTATATGGATAGGAAGGAGAAGGATCTCAGCAGATGGCTATCATAAACTGCAAATCTCATTCCAGAATTTGTGTAGAAAGCTGCTTGGCACCAATTATGGTCTGCAGTTTTCCTGCATGTTCATGCCAAAAGAAATCTGGCTTAAATCATATTTTACAAATGATTACTGGACTTTATTTATGGTCACTGATGCTTACATATAAATCAATATAACCTAGGTTTTCTGGAGGAACCCAGCCAAATAACATGCATATACAGCAATAATCTAATAGTGATCTGTGTTGAAATAATTTGTATTTCCTATTACAATTTGCCATGTTGTCCAAGTACTGCAAATTCAGTATTGTTTGTGTGAGGACTTTGCAGAATTTCAGTCTTCAGGGAACCCTTTGCATGTTTGTTTATCTTTATGGGATTCTTGCAAATTCAGCATGGAAGACTATGCCTTGGAGAAGCTGTTAAGGAGTATTCTAGCCTGCACACATAGTACATGGTCTATTGAGCCTTATTGCTGCTTCAACATTAACTCAGGGCACCTTACAGAATATCCAACATTCCCCTGATCATATGAAGTGCAGGAGAAGATGGTCAAAGAAGGGCAAAGTGATTTTTACACAGTTCTACAAATAATGCCTACAAGCTAAAACAATTTGGCACAAGTAATCATATTACCTGCATCACGTTACTTTGAGTGTAATTAAGAGATAATTAAGAGGTAACAATGACCATTTAGAAAGGAATGCAAGAATTAGCAATATTGTTCCTGGTTTCCATGTAATAAATAACAATTACTTCTTGCTCTTTCTTATTGCTTTGGGGACATTTTCAGGGATTATTTTTGTCAAACATGAGGCCATTTGAAAGAAAGAAGGTGGAAAGATCTAAAAAGTAATAAAATTAATATTATAAACTAAAACTTTCAAAATAGTGCAACAAGTAATGGCAACAAATTACCATTAAAAACACAGGCTGGAATACTGTTATGGAATTACAAACACTATGCTACACAGTGAATCCCATCCTGATCCCCCCCCCCCCCCAGTCTCCACTTACTGGGCAGCAGCTACTGTGATCAATGGGAGCCTATTTCCCTGTTGATCAGGAAACAGCTAACTGATGTTTTCACCCCATCCCATAAGTCAGGGGTAGGCAACCTTTTTGAGCTGGGGGCCAGGTTGCTGTCCCTCAGACAATTGGAGGGCTGAAGCACCAAAAATAAATAAATAAATAATTTAAAAAAAAAAATTTAAAAAAAATATGCATGCACACTCTCTCAGCCCCAGAAAATCCATGGCAAAACCCCTGTGGAGATTTTGCTAAGAAAACTCCAAGAACAAGTAATAACAACAATATTCAATATCATCATGGCTGGCGGCGGCGGCGGGCAGCAGCAGCGGCAAGACCGGCCTGGGGCCGGTCCAAAGGCCTTTGGGGGCCGCATCCGGGCCTTAGGTTGTCTACCCCTGCCATAAGTAATCTCTGGTGTGACAGGAAGAAGCAGGACCTCAGTCACAATTTCACTTGTTCCTGAGATTGCTCATGTGAGGGGGTGAGTGGGAACATCAGTTAGATGCTTCTTGATCAACAGGGGAGCAGGCCCCCATTGAACACAGCAGATACTGCCTGCCGATTGGGACTAGAGGACTTTCACACTCCCTATGTATCTCCTGAACTAGAGGCTATGCAGGGAACATGAATAGGGAACTATCACGAGTGCATAATTCTGTGTTACACCCAACAGCATTCTGACCAGAATAATTCCTTTTAAAAGTAACTTTTCAACCTCTGCTTTCAGCCTCGTGATAGCTTTAGGGATGCCATAAATTGGAAACGTCTGGAAGACAGACAACTACAGCAAACTCTGCTATTATTCATCCATTCATAGAGGACAACTCAAGACACCCAAAGACATAGCCATATTAGACTAGAAAATCACTGTGCAAAGGGATCTTGTAGCCCCTTTGAGACTAAGGGGGGTTGCAGACTGCCAGAAACAGTGCAAATTGAGTCCACTTTTAGGGTTAGGGTTAGTGCTAGGGAATCATGGGAATTGTGTGTGTTTTTTTCTGAGACATTGAGCCTTCTCTGTCAGAGAGCTCTGGTGCCACAATAAAATACAGTTCCCATGGTTCCCTAGCACTAACCCTAACCCTAAAAGTGGACTCAATTTGCACTATTTCTGGCAGTCTGCAACCCCCCTAACTAAAAAAAAGGCTTTAGTAGACTTGAATCCACATTCATCTGAGGAAGTAGGCTCAAGTCTATGAAAGCTCATGCTACCATCTTCTTACTTTCAGTCAAGATGCTACAAGATTCCTGTGCATATTGACACCCCCCAGAATTCACTGGGACTAATACCTGGTCTAGAGTAGATCTAAAATATATAGTCAAACACAACCTAAAAGTGGGGTAATGGACGAAACATCACTTTTCCATTCCTTTGGGCACAAGCACTTCATTCTTTTAGATATCTATACTGTGTTGAGTTCCCAAATGACCACAGAATAAGCCTGAACAGGAAAATAGCATGGAGGGGTATGTTCAAGGTCCCAGGAATTTTTGAAGTCACACCAGCCAGTTGCAGGTGGGTATAATTGCTGGATAGGCAAGTAAAATGATTGTATTGTTACACCTCATGGAGACAACCATCCTAATCAGCAAGAGAAGCAGCTGCGTCTTGTAAAGTTCAAGATATTTTGCTCCAATTCATGATTTTTGTTATGAGGTTAATAATGCTTACAGCAGTCATTGTTAAGACTCTTGGAACAAACAAGTAATGAGATTCAGCTGGTATATTTAAACAATGGCTGTTTGACAGCCTTCTCATTGTAGAAAAGAAAAGAGAAGCATTCCATTGATAGCTGCCAGATAAACCTGTTACCAATTTTCACTTATCTCTTTCATGGAAGTTGCCAATGGCTATTATTTGAAGAGGAAGAAGCCATGTCATACCGGTCAAAAACCTTAATCCCTTTGCTATGTCCAAAGATGGATGAATCTCCTGTAGGTTTGAAGGGCTAAATATCAAAGGATTTATTATGGTGTGAAGGATGTCAAGGGCTGCATTTACATTGCAGAAATAATGCAGTTTGACACCGCTTTAACTGCCATGGCTCCATACTATGGAATTCTGGGGTTTGTTGTTTTGCAAGCTATTTTGCCTTCTCTGTCAGGGAGCTCTGGTGCTACTACAAATCCTAGGATTCCATAGCAGTGAGCCATGACAGTTAAAGTAGTATCAACATAGATTATCTCTGCATGCAGATGCAGCCAAGAACTTTATACTTCTGAACCATTAATGTATACTTGTTGGTTTTCTGGATAGGTTCATGATGGCCTTTTCAGAAAGTCAGAAGACAAACAAAACCAAACTTTTATGCTTCAATGTACTTTTCAAAATTTGATGTAGCTAGTGCATCATTTGACCCTTGTTTCCTTCTCTCTTTTTTTGGTGGTTTTCATAATGTATGTTTGCTGTTTCAGGTATTGAATTCATTGTGCCTTTTCCTCCCCATTGTAGTATGACACTGCATCATTTTGCATAATTTGGTATTAGGGCTGCATGAATATATCAAACTTAATTTTCATTAATACATTTTAGAATGTCTCTATACTAGGAATGTTCAGAATGCTCACCAATTGCCTCATCCTTGGCAGGGAAGGGTGTCTAGTCCCAGTAAGATACCTGTTGAGAAGATGGTCAGCTGCACTTTTCACCTTTCTGTGGATTTATGGGAGGCAAAAATTCATTTGCACACAAAACACCTTGTGCAGAAAGCAGTATCATTAATTCATAACACCATTTTCTGGACAAAATCAATGGGCTTTGCACATAAATAAGAGGGCATCGCACAAATTATTTTTTCAATAAAAAAGTCAAAAAATTAGAACAATAATTGAAAATGAGCAAGGATTCTTGTAATCTTATGCAATGGAGCAGAAATTATTACAATTCTTTGTTCTTGCGTGGGTGTGGGTGTGAAGATTACATCCCTACCACAACTTCTTAACTTTGAAAAATCCAATTGTATTTTAGAATTGGTAGCCAAAAATAATAAAATAAAAAGCAACAAGAAGAATAAAATACATATAAAACAATTCATTAAAATCTGGAGTAACTGATAGTTAATAGTGAAGATAATTAAGACAATGAGGTAAACAATCAGCACTGGGACCATTCCACATTGTAGATTTCAAAAGAGAGAAGGCCCTCTACTACTTAGTAGAAGACTTAGTTCTTCCATACGTATATTTCAATCAGTTCCCCCCCACACTCTTTTTTTTTCCCAGTGGAGCTCATTCCATCCTGATTCTGCATTGGATAATTTTTTCTTCTTCTTTTATGTCACACAAAAAAAATCATCGTCACTTCTATCCATACTTCCACCCCCCCTCCCATGGATGCACTTTTCAAAATGTACACATTTTTATATGCACTTTTCCAAATATTCGTTTTTCAAACATTTCTTCAATATGTTTTTCCCATTGAGGAAAGTGTTTTTTGCACACATTTTTCCAAATATATGCATTTTGAACAGCCTTTTTCAAATGTATATGTTGTGTGCACATTTTCAAATATGCATCAGCATTCGTGTTTATGTGAACTGTATCATGAAGATCAGGACAGTATGGATTTTAATGTCTGACTGCATTCTAATTTATGCTCAAGTTTGGGTGGTGTGAATTTGTTAAGTTTGTATTGAAATGTGAGCAAAGGCTTTCTCATTCATTTTCATTTTTTAAACTTATGCTTTATCACATAAGGGAAACTGTTGTATTATACAAACCCATCTAACCATGGAAGCTAAGCAACATCAGTTCTGGTTAGTTTTTGGGTTGGGGACACCAATAAATACCAGGTGCTGTACACTATATTTTAGAGGAAGGAACTGGCAAAATCACTTCTCAGTATTTCTTGCCTAAGAAAACCCTATATGAAATTCATGAGATCACCATAAGTTGACAGGTGACTTGAAGACACATACGCACCCACACACAGGCTGCTACATTTATCAGTTTAAAATAGGAGGTCCCCAGATCTCTGTAACATCCAAAATGTCATGCACACAAAGATAATCTCTTGTACAAGGTTCTGAGAGTATACTACTCCTCAGGTAGATTTTATGAAAATCCCAATCACTTTATATAATTAACACCTCTTATCACTAAATATGGGATTGAATAATGACAGCTCTGAATAAGTCTTATCTACAGAGTCATATTAACACAGAGAGAACAGGTGTAGAACTTGGCTGTCCATAGAACTTGGCTTATTAATGGTCTTTGGTGCAAGTTTTCTGGAATTTTATAATGTGTATTTATCTTTCAAGAATGCTGTTTTCATCATACAAAATCAAAACTGGATTGACATGTATGTATGGAGAGATAGAAGAGATTAGCTCACTGACCTGTATTCCTATGCTAGGTGCAAGATGTAAATACACAGGGACGGATTCTATCACACAGCTCATCCCATACTCAACCCAGGCTTGTCCTGGATCTTTTAAAGAACAGGATTTTCCCATTCTTTAAAAGGTCCAGGAGAAGCCCAGGTTGGGTATGGGATGAGTACTGTCGGGGAATGCATCTGTGCGATAGAATCCATCCCTGTGCATTTACTTCCCATGCCTAGCATGGGAATAAAGGCTGGTGCACTAATCTCCAAAGATTCTTCAATATCTGTTTAATAGAGGTAAATTGTGAAAACCAGAAAGTTCAACTTTTCAACATTTCTAGACTAGATATTTGAAAAGTATGGTGGGAGGAAGGAAAATACTAACTAGTGTCACAAAGATTACTGACTCTTGATTTTTTTCCATTCTCAATAACATTTTTGGAACTTATTGGGAATTCACATACACGTTGTGTCAGCAATTTAAAGAAGACAATGTTTGCACCTGATTTTTTGGAAGATTTTTTCCCTCTCCTGTCTGCCAGAAATGGAGATATGAGTCTGTATATTATTTAACAGCAAATAAATAAGTTTATTAAGGTAAATTTTGTTGATGTGTAAGATTGGCAGGTTGGCAGTTCAAGATGCAAGTGTTATGGGATGGAGTGAACTCCCGTCACTAGTCCCGGCTTCTGCCAACCTAGCAGTTCAAAAGCATATAAAAGCGCAAGTAAATAAATAGGTACCATTTTGGTGGGAAGGTTACAGCATTCTGTGCAGTCATGCTGGCCACATGATCACAGAGTCGTCTTTGACAATGCTGGCTCCCTTGGCTTAGTATCAGAGATGAGCACTGTCCCCTGCAGTCAGACACAACTTGACAACCTTGTCAAAGGGGAAACTTTTACCTTTTTAAATAGATATCTGGAGGAACAAATGTGGTGTAATGGTCTTAGTGCTAGACTTTTACTCTGCAGACCAGGGTTCAAATCCCTGTTCAGCCATGGAAACCCACTGGGTGAACTTGTTTCAGCCTCAGAAGAAGGGAAAGCAAATGTCCTCTGAACAAATCTTGACAAGAAAACCACATGATAGGTCCATCTTATGGTCACTATAAGTTTCAAAATGACTTGAAGGCACACACACACACACACAAATAAATATCTGCGGAAATTCGATTTATAGATACCAGGTACATATATATGTCGAGATATGAATATAAATTCTTAAGCAAACCACTGGAAGATATTGAGATTATCATGCTAAGGCAGTAGAGCTTTGTGAGCGAATTAAAGTTTGATTGTATTTATAATCCACAAATCAGTTAATCTGGAGAATGTACATTTGTAATATACTGTAATCAATGGTAGGACCTCCATGTCCCTGAATTGATCGAGACTGGATTGGATTTTTGGCCAATTTGTGTTTTTATATGCTGTAGATGCTGACATGAGTTGGACTTAAATCCAGTTACTCCATCTCATCATTATCTTGTGAATCACACTGGTTTTCATTGAAAAATGACCTGTTTTTATGGATTATTTTAAATTGCAGTGCAGCAAGTTGTGTTTTAGACTCTTCAACAGTGGAAGTGTGTTTGTCTACACCAGCTTATAAAGTTGGATGCTAATTTTAACAGAAGCCGGTCCACAGCAGAGCATTTAGAGGGGGGAAAGCTGGCAGAGAGAGAAATGAAGGGAGTAGGTTGTGAAGGAGGAGTCAGAGAGCTTACTGGATGGATGAGGAGGAGTGGAAAAGGCATGTAATTTGTATTGGGTAACAAAGGGTTGTATATACACATTATACACTTAAGTTTCTTTTTAAAGGGAAACAAAAATATGCAAGTATGAAAGTTAAACTTGTTAGAGTTCAGCTTTTATCAGCAGAACAGCAAAAGTATAGGGCAGAGTATTTAGTCTAAACCTGCCTTCCTAAAGAATACTTACTCCAAAAAACAAAAACAAAAAACAAGCATGCATTTTGTAGTTTAAAAACAAATAACAATGGCTTTAATAAATATTTACATAAAATAAATAAAATCTAATCTAACTGATGATGGTTTGGGTAAGGAGAAATAAATCTCACCCTCTTTTAGAATGCAGGAAGATGAGACAACTGACTGCTTGAAGCAGGTTAGAATCTTGGCAGAGAGTGTTAGCATAGTTACGCTGCAGAGAGTGTTAGCATGGTTACGCAGCACAAGGATCACAATCTTCTCAGATGCAGCAGGTAGCCTGTCAAATGGAGAAGCACCTCTCCCTTTCCAGACAGAGTAAAGAGACTCCACAGACAGACATCTCTCAAATGAGGCTTTAATCTTAGTTCCTCTATTTACAAGGCTATTTACAACAATCATCCACCGTGATCCACAGCAATCCACTATGACAACACCAACCAACACACACATGTGTGTCCAGAGGCTTCTGCCTTATATAGCCATGGCTCCACATGGCCTTCTGGCCCTGCCTTTTCCGGCTGGACACCTGTCACTCTGCAGTTTTGCAGCAGTTTTGTGTGCTTTACAGCAGCAGGTGACCATCCTCATGATGTTACTTCCCATGACACAACATGAGTCAGCATGACTCAGCAGTGATCAAGTGCTGTGTCATCATGGCTGCTGCTATTCCCCACATTGTACATTTTACCCCAGGGACTCCATCCTAACAATCCCCTCCAAAATGTACAGTGTATGCACATCCCTTAACTTGTTTCACTTGGAGTGTTTGTGTGTGAACCTCCCTGTTTCCTTTTGTGCCATATCTTACCAGCCTGACATCTGCCAATGTCCTCCCGCCGGCACCCAGTGCTCTGGTACCCTGTCTGTGCCACTGTCAACCTGACCTGTGCGCCCCAGACCCAGAAACTTGTTCTGCTATCCCCAGCAGCACCTTCCTTGATATGTACACACCTCTTCTGGAAACTCGTCCACCACTCCAGGCATTTCACTTCTAGTGCTTCTGCACTCTGGCCTAGATGTTCTGCCACTCTGCACATGCTCTTGGGCTGAAGCTACCATCCACCTAGGATCTAGAGCCTTGAGCTTCTGCTGCTGCTCCTGGTGCCAAGCCCAACTCCACAGACATTCACTCATGCCTATCCACCTGCATAGCCTTTGTGAGGATGTCTGCCACATTGTCCTCCGAACAAATGTAAGACAGACTCAGAACTCCGTTCTGGACCAACTGCCTCACATTCTGGTAACAGACTCCAATGTACTTAGTCCTATTCCTAAGGTTCTCTGCCTCTGACATGGCTATGCAGGCCTGCAAATCTTCAGGCACCACAGTTGGACTGTGCACTCCTCACCAAGATCCAACAGAAGCTGCCTCACCCACTGCACTTCCCCTGCCATTTCTGACAAAGCAGCAAACTCTGCTTCCAAAGTGATGAGTGCTGTGCAACTCTGCTTCCTGCTCCTCCACACTACAGGACTGTCAACATACCTGATGAACAATCCTGTGACTGACTTCCTGTCATGCAGCTGTGAAGCAAAGGAGCTGTCAACAAAGCAATCTAACTGAGCTTCAGATCCCTGTAACACCAGCTTCCTCTCCTTGCTGCCCTTCAGGTACCTCAAAAGCCTCTTGACAACTTCCAGTCCTCAACCTTAGGACTGCTGCCCCTTCTGCTCAGCATGCCCACAGCAAATGCAATGTCTGGCCTGGTGTTGTTTGCAATGAACATCAGACTGCCTATGACTGATCTATACAGACTCAGAACTGCTGGTAAACCCTGGGGTTATGGGGCTCTTTACCACTTGGCATTCTCCAAGCCACACTTCTCCAGCAACTTCTCTATCTTCTTCATCTGACTCAACATCACTTTGCCATCCACAGTCCTCTCAACCTCAATACCTAAGTATGCTTTGAGATTTCCTAGGTCTTTTAGGACAAATTTCTTGGCTAACTCATCCTGCACCGCCTTCACCTCCTGTTCTGTCTGAGCAGCCACACAAAGGTCATCTACATAGATCACTAAAGTGACCCCTCCTTTCCTGTGCACACAGGCATCTGAGATGTTGCATTTGTATCCCAGCTGGACCAGTTCCTCGTGGATACACAAGTTCCAACAGCGCGCACTTTGCTTAAACCCATAAAGAGCTTTCTTGAGCCTGTAGACTTTGCCCTCCTTGGCATCGACAAAGCCTGGTGCCTGTTCCATAAAGGCCTCCTCCTCTAGCTTGCCATTCAGGTAGGCCATTTCAAAATCAAAATGCCTCACTACCTGACCCTTTCTGGCAGCCAGTGCTAGCACCAACCTTAGGCTCTCTGGCTTCACTGTAGGTGAGAAGGTTTTATCAAAGCTCTCAAAATGCTGTTGAGAGAATATTTTGGAACACTTGCCAAACACAGACCAAGTTTTGCATGTTCTGGAAAGGATTCTCCAGATGCTATAATTCTAGACAAAGTTGTCATAAATCCATTAATATGCTGATTTAAAAACTGAGGATGATGCAAGTTGGGTGTTAATAAGTTTGATCATGAAAGGTGTTTGGTTAGAAGTACTTGGAGAATTAAATAGAATTACATTTCTGTACAGTGGGCCCTTTGTATATGTGGGGAATTCATTCTGGAACCACCACCACCCATATATGGAAAAAAACTGCAGGACTTCAAGTCCCATTTATTTTAATGGGGGTGCATTCCTGCATGCACCACCATGCATACGCCACAGGCACGCATGCCATTTTGTCCCCTGGGCAGACTGTACTTTGTCCCATATTTGTTTTGCATCAGTTAAACCATGAATATGGTAAGCAATGCTGGGATCTACAGATAAGCAAATATAAGCTGCTACTTTCTCTACATTTTCATCAAATTGTTGTTTATATATTCCTGCTTCTGTGGGTCTCTGCCCATTTATTGCTTTAAATAGTCCCATAGTAGTCAGGTACATTTGTATTTTTCATGACCATGTTTTATAATTTGTTCCAGTTAGTATTTCAGTAATCATTGTGAAATTAGTATTAATTGAAGCCATTCTCTCTTGTTTGAGTAGAAGAAAAATCTTTCTTGAAGTCAGTATCTTCAGGAGAAGCAGTTTAAAATAATCTGGAACATATTCTGAGATCTTACTGGGTCTAGACTAGAACCCCTTCTGAACTCATAACTTAAAAATGTGGGGTGCAATTTAAGTTTCCCAGGGTGTTAACTCTTTTAAAGGGAAACAAAAATAAGCAAGTATGAAAGTTAAATTTGTTCAGCTTTCATCAGGAGAACAACTAAAGTGTAGGTCAGACTATTTATTCTAAATCTGCCTTCCTAAAGAATAAAGACTTACTCCAAAAAACTGTCAGGGATGATGGGAGTTGTAGCTCTTCACCTCTGGCTCTAACTCACCACCTTGTTATGCAGCAGAGCTGACCAGCTTTGATCAGTGGTTGATGCTTCTTTCCCAAGCAGCAGAGTTTCAGAGAATAGGCTGAAGACCCTGACAAACTCTCCAAGCCTTCTCCCTCTTCTTCCTGAGATGTCTTCAAACTTCTCCAGGATTCCTCTGGCTCTTGTATCTTCCCTCAAGACACCAGACAACTCAGTAGTCTTATATAAAAGATCTACTTTATTCTACTATATACATAAATACTATATGCCCTACAAATCACAATCTCTACTCCACCAAAATACTCCACACTACACCACAATGTACATTAGCAAACATTGCAATTTATAGCCATTGTTAGACACCACCACCCCAGTCAGTTTCCACCCAGTGGGTGTGTACATACATCTTGATTGGTCCACATAGATCATCCCATACCTAAGACCAACCCAAGTGTTTCATCACTTTACCTTGACCACTTAATGAGTCTCAGGTGTTTGCTATCTATCACAGGTGTTCTCAATATACCTTCTATAACTTTGTCCTTGGCTCTCAAGGCTTCTTAATTATACTATCTTTTTCACCTGTGTATCTTCCTGATTGCTCCTGCTTAGTCACTTTGACATTCACATACATATTTTTATTTCTATTACTGTATATCCCATGTTGCATTTTCCTTAACAAAAACAACAAACATGCAGTTTGTAGTTTAAAAACAAATTATTATTATTATTATTATTATTATTATTATTATTATTATTGACGTGGTGGTTCAAAGTGGTTAAGATGCTGACTCTGTTGACTGCAAGATTGGTAGGTTGGCAGTTCAGGGCCCGGGTGCTGCATGATGGGGTGAGCTCCCATCACTAGTCCCAGCTTCTGCCATCCTAGAAGTTGGAAAGCATGTAAATGCAAGTAGATAAATAGCTACCACTTCTCAGTGGAAAGGTGAACAGTGTTCTGTGCAATCATGCTGGCCACATGATCACAGAGTAGTCTCTGACAATGCAGCTCTTCAGCTTAGGGCCTTTGCAGACTGCCAGAAATAGTGCATATTAAATTGAGGCACTGCCCTGGCTCAGTGCTAGGGAATCATGGGAACTGTAATTTATTGTGGCACCAGAGCTCTCTGATGGAGAAGGCTCAGTGTCCCAGAAAAAAATACAATTCCCATGACTCCCTAGCACTGAGCCAGGGCAGTGCCTCAATTTAATGTGCACTATTTCTGGCAGTCTGCAAAGGCCATTAGTAATGGAGATGAGCACTGCCCCCTATGGTCAGACACGACTTGACAACCTTGTCAGTGTGGAATACCTTTACCTTTAATAATGGCTTTTATAAATATTTACATAAAATAACTAAAACCTAATCTAACTGGTGATAGTTTGGCTAAGGAGAAATAAATCTCACCATCTTTTAGAATGCAGGAAGATGGGACAACAACTGACTGCTTGAAGCAGTTTAGAATCTTGGGATGGAGCTGTTAAACTGTCTCCAAGAGTCAGTGACCAAAGTCACATGATAGTTAAAATGGGGGGGGGGGGAGGAAGTCCCTATCTAACTAAGAAGGGACAGGAGAATGCAAACATATTCCAAAAGTCTACACCAACTTTTAAAGTTAGGTGCTAATTTTAACAGAAGTCAATCAACAGCAGAATATTTAGAGGAGGAAAGCTGGCAAAGAGAGAAATGGAGGGAGTAGGTTGTGAAGGAGGAGTCAGAGAGCTGACTGGGTGGATGAGGAGGAGTGGAAATGGTGTGGAATTTGTATTGGGTAACAAAGGCCTGTAGATACACACTACACACTTATAAGCAGTGAATCTTTAGGCTCATCCAACAGAATTTCTACCAGAAAGAATTCTAAATAAAATCATAGATACCGTACAACATAATGTAAATTGTGCACTAATAGTAAAACTTAGAAAGATTTCATGTTCAAAACCAAATTGATGCTTAGTGTTCACTTGTTTATTTGCCTGTGTTTAGCTAAATGTGAAGTGCAAAATCTATGTCTGTATTGCACTACATACAGGAAATGACTGGAAGTTATCTTCTTGTCCCTATAGTTGTCTACTTTCTAAGTATTCATTGTGAATAGCAATAGCAAAACAGATGGGAAGTTGTAGTTCCATAAGTAGACTTGGCGATAGTTATCAAAACCCGTAACACACTAAACCCACAAAGCATAGAGAGTGAGCTACAGGGTACCTGTTGTTACCAATGAGATTGGCAATAGGAGCAAACTGGCTAGAAAGGCTTGAATTCAGCAGATGTTGTTCGAGTCATTATACAACAATGACATTCTGACATAGTGTGTTTCCCAGTAATATGCCTGGTGGCACTATAAGATGCCTGTGGAGTTTGTAACTGCCAAAGTACATCATACTTTTCAGTGCTGTTGTTACTTGCTTGACAGCTCTTGAATTTGTAGCAACTTTGTTCCTTATGTCTTGTTTATTTGCTCTATAATAGTCTGAATACCATCTGTTCCTTCTCTCTGCATCTTTATCCATCCACCAGCTCTCCATTTTCAACTTCACAGTGTCACAGTATTTTGTTTTCAAGCATAATCTGTGAAAGTCTCTTGATTTGAGGATATTACTGTAATAACTAAAATGGCTCCCCATCATGGCCCAGCTACCTGATTGGAAAACATCTAGAAGGGCAATGAAAACAATGTGTCACATCATTGTCTCCCACACTGGTGATGGGACAAACTTCACTAGACAGCTCAGAAACTTTAATTATCCTCACCCCAGTGCTCAAAATGTGACCCAATTTGACATCAGATCAAACCCTGTAGTATTCCCAAGGATGCCAGAACAGAATGTCGGCATCTCATCCCATTAGCTTTACAAACTGCTGAAATTCATATAATCAAGCCATGAATCTAAATTCCAGCAATGCTAAAATCCAAAGTCAGTTTTAGTTAAACTTTCATTATCAGGAATTTTAATTCAAAGTGGTATAACTGATAATAACTATGGAATTCTTAACATTTTCTCAGAAGATATAATTGGATCACTTAGAGCCAGAGTGATAGTGCTTGATGACTAGATCTGGCTCTTTTGTTCAGATCCCTGCTGAGCATTGCAGACCATCAGACAGCCTTAGGCATGTCCTCAATGAAGCAACATAAAATGTTGTGATTATATAATGGAATAACTGCTATATGCTGACTTCAACTCTAAGGAGGAAAGGTGAGATACAAGCCTGACCAATGCAGATTTCTACCTTTTGCACATCTGACATCCAAAATGTCTGAAAATTACATTAAGAAATTTAGCTTAGCATGCTATGTTTTAGAATTAAGTATGACACGAAGTGGACAAAGGAGTGTGAGGGAGACTGAATGAATAAGTATCTCATATATTTTTATTTTGAATTCTTTGTTTCTGTCTTTCCCAACACAGGAAACTGGAAGGGAGGGAAGTTGCTGAAGAGAATATTTGGATAAGGAGTGCTTTTGAAGATTTTATAAATGATAAATAGTTTCAGTGTTCCAGGACAGAACATTCAACAGCTGTATTATAATTTGAGCAACAAGAGGATGTAAGGGCTTCAAAGCATGAGACCATATCCAGTGTGATGCTAGAAGGCAAATAGGGAAAGATGGTGTTCAGCTGCTAGTGGATGCATTGTTCTGCATCGGTCAGGTCTCACCTGGGCACCACAATTCCAAAAAGATGTTGACAAGCTGGAGTCTGTCCAGATCAAAATGGTGAAGGATATGGAAACCATGCCCTATGAGGAGAGACTTAGGGAGCTGGGTATGTTTAGCTTAGAGAAGAGAAGGGTAAGAGGTGATATGATAGCCCTGTTTAAACATTTGAAGGGGTGTCATATTGAGGATAGAGCCATCTTGTTTTCTGCTGCTCCAGAGAATAGGAACTGGAGCAGTGGATTCAAACAACAGAAAAAGAGATTCCACCTCAACATTAGGAAACATTTCTTTACTGTAAGAGCTGTTTGACAGAGGAAGACACTCCCTGGGAGTATGGTGGAGTCTCCTCTTTGGAGGTCTTTAAACAGAGACTGGATGGCTATCTGTCAGGGGTGCTTTGATTCTGTGTTCCTGCATGGCAGAATGGGTTTGGACTGGATGACCCTTGTGGTGTCTTCCAACTCTATGGTTCTATTATTCTAATTACTGAAGATATTCCAAATAAAATAATCGAGTTGTGAAAGTGCTTCTGCAATGTTTTGTACAAAAGCATGAGCTTTACATAGGGTCAGGATGGACTTTCATTACACATGGCTGTTAAATCAGGAGTCAAGCAGGAAAATAGGGACTTTGGCAATCCCTATTACACAATGTCACCTCTGTCCAGTTCTTGCTATGTCTCCAAAATGTGGTTAGAGTGTCTTTGGCCATTAACAGGGAATTGCTAAATTCAGGAAAGAAAGAACAAAAAGAAAAGAAATAAACAGCAAAAGAAAAAAAACCTGAAAAGCCTGCTGATTAAGGCAATGGTGAAGGAATTGGGGTTAAAAAGCATGCTGGGAAAGTGAGTCTATGCCAGGAAACAGCTTCAGTTGCATTAACGGAGGGCATGTGATAAGGAAAGCTCCCAAACTGGTATGTATCCAGTTCCTCTCTCTACCATGATTACCATAAGATTGGGGCTTGTATGATAAAGTCCATAATGAGTTGCAAAAGTGCTTGTGCAGTGTTTGGCACAAGGGCTTGTCCAAAAGGGCTTGTGCAAAATTTAAAATGTATACCTCTGAAATATCAGTACACAAGGGATCTGGTAGCACCTTTGAGATTTAGAAGATTATCACAGCTATAAATTTGGCCAGGGTAGACACAGGATTGAAAAGTCAAACATGGGTGTTAGCACACATAGCTGCAGCTGGATAAGGGCAACCTGTATGCAGCTTGGAACCGCCGCATTTATCCAGTGGCTTTTCAAAAATGGCAAGCTCCCATTTTTGAAAAAACGCTGGATAAGTATGGCTGGGGTTTGGGCTGCATATGGGTTGCACTCACCCAGCTCTGGCTGCATGCGATAACACCCATGTTTGACTTTTCATTCCCACATTTATCCCGACAGGATTTCTAGGTGTGATAATCTCCTAACTGTGTGAAAGAAAGTTGTAGCATTAGCTTTCATAGATTTGGTCTTCTTCCTCAGTAGACCAAATCTATGAAAGCTTATGCTACAATGTGTTTTACTCAGTTTCAAAGGTACTACAAGATGCCTTTGCATACTGATGTTGACCAGGCTAACACAGCTATGTCCCTGAAATCTAAAATATATGCAGCGGTCTTTAGTCAATGAGGGAAATATGCCTTTTTTTGTGCAGGAAGAAAACAAAACATCTTGGAAGCTAGTAGAAAACTGGAATGGGATGAGAATGCTGGTAGGATTCTGAGAAATCCTATGAAAGTGACACTGACAAATCCTTCCATAGAATTGACTAAGCCTTATTACGTGTGCATTTTTGATAGCTTGAATTTTTAAAAAGTTTAATATTAACATGAGGAAATGTATCCACATGTAACAATTGAAAGTATAAGCCATGGAATTTGTATTCATTGTTTTCTTGAAAGTGATCGTTTTGTTATAATCTGGATTTTTCTTTCATATTTGTTCAGAGCTGGGATGAAAAGAATATTTATTATTATCTGGTTCTAGATTTTAAA
Source organism: Phrynosoma blainvillii (assembly GCA_026167975.1). Taxonomy (NCBI): domain Eukaryota; kingdom Metazoa; phylum Chordata; class Lepidosauria; order Squamata; family Phrynosomatidae; genus Phrynosoma; species Phrynosoma blainvillii. The sequence goes on from JANUYF010000001.1 coordinate 159,892,782, forward strand.
AAAAAAGAAAAAGAAAAAGAAAAAAGTGGATGGTGTTTCCTGACAGACAGGAAATCCTGTCAAGAAGAGTTGTAGGCCAGTAAGAATTCTGTTCAGTTTTCTCCTGCTATTCAACCTCCCAACGTATTGTGAAAGTATTATTAATATTTGTAAAAGAACATTTAGCAGCACACAATTGCAGAGCCATTTCTTTAGAGTAAAAGCTCATTCTAATATCATGCATAATGCTAATATTTGTCAGATTTTAACCATTTGATTTACTCAGTCAGCCCCATCTTTTAGATCTACTAGTGTTACAGAAGAAATACTTGGAAGATTTTAAAAGGAGAATTACTAGCATTCAAAGACAGTGTAAATTACTGGACTTTTTTATGTTGCTGTTAACACTGTCAGGCAGCAGCCATAAAGTGACTTTGGCAGAACTATTTACAACCATATTTAAAATGCACAATTTAACCTGCAGAGAATAAAAAACCACATTGATCACATCACCTTTAGCATCTCAGACTCGCTCTCATTTTCTTTCTGTTGTTTTTGGCACCCCATTGGGAAAATTCACAAAATGATTGCAAAAGGCTTTCAAATTACTTTTATTTAATTGCAGATCAAACGGGCGTGCTAAAATGAAATAAAACATTACCTTTGCAATCATAAACATGCCCTTCTCATCTGAAGAATGAAATTGCTTACTATGAAAACTTTCAGTGACATCCCAACAAAAGGGCTACTGTGAATACCTTAGTATGTGTGTGATAAACCAGTGCCTCTAATTTTTCAACCTTTCAAGGGTAGGAGGAGTTGTAAAACACCCTTTATCTTTTCCTCAAAGGCAGTGCCACCACTGGTTCTCAATATTAAATTTATATCATTGCATGCTTGCAATAGAATCATGGAGAAGGAGAGGTCTCTTGTCCAGAGCTTCCTTCCTGCTCTTTCACCCGCTTATTTCTTCTAAGCCATTTGGGAAAGACCAAATCCCAAGCAAGTTTAGGAGTGTAGGTTGAATATATGATGGGGCTTATGTAGCATTAATTATTAACATATCCTGGATTAGGAAGTAGTATGTGGTATAGTGGTTTGAGTATTGGATTATGGGCCTAAGCAGATGGCGCAAAGCGCCGTCTTCGAGGCCAGGAAGGGGAGGGGCAGCCTCACACTGGTCGCTCCAACCCCTTCCTGAATATGTCATCGGAGCGCCCGGTGCTCTGCACGGCTGGCGCTCCGACGACGTATATCCACCGCAGCGTCCACACACGCTGTGGCGGAAAAGACTCCAAAGGTGTGCCGGAGGCCTTTTGCGGCGCACCTTCAGCGTCTTGCAGAAGAAGCACTATTTTAGTGCTCCTTCCTGGGCCTGGGACGCTGAGGCTCGGGGCCGAGGAGTGCAGATACCTCGGCCCCAATCTGCATCTTCCCAGGGCAGCCCCGTGCCGCCCATCTGCTTTCCCCCTATGACTCTGGAGACCAGAGTTCAAATTCCAATTCAGCCACGGAAACCTACTGGATGACCTTGGGCAAGTCACACTCTTCCAGCCTCAGAGGAAAGCAAAGGCAAACCTTCTCTGAAAAAATCATGCCAAGCAAACCCCGTGAAGAGTCCACCTTAGGGTTGCCATAAATCAGAAATGTGAAAGCACACAACAGCAACAAACATAAAGTTCAGTTGTGTGGAACTACAACATACCTCCCTCTCGCCTCAGCAAAAAAATCTTGGAGTTGCTACATCTCATCAATAGCAATAGCAATAGCATTTACATTTTTATACCAATTCATAGTGAACTAAGCACTCTCTAAGTGGTTTACAATATGTTAGCCAATTACCCTCAACAAGCTGGGTACTTATTTTACCAAAAATATGAAAGGATGGAAGGCTGAGTCAACCTTGGAGCCCTGGGATTGAACTCATAATGTTGTGGCTGCAGTACCAGCATTTAACCACTGCCCCACCAGGGCTCCTGAACACCAGGGCTCCACCAGGGGTCCTGAACTGGGTGCTAGAGAGTGGGGTGGATACATGAAGAAGCATCCAGCCCTGTAGCTAGACACACAGTACTGAAGGTGATGTTACTGCTAGCCAATTTGGGATTAGCATTCACTGGAGAGCCTTCTTGTTTGTAGCATGTTCATTGTAAAGCTCTTTTTCCAAAGAAGATTGGCTTATCACCCTCACTATCAGCATTTGGTCACCCAGCAAAAACACACACATATTTGTGAAATCCCTTGGGGGATAGTCAAATGCTACATTTCATATAGTCTATTTTATTAATTTTTTCTTTGTCTAATTTTTATTTATTAATCTCATAGATATTTTTAAACAGGGCTGGATATGTTTTTATTTATTGAAATAAACTTTAATAAATACATTTCATTTCCATGAAATTAAAAATATTTTATTTATTAATTAAAATATTTATAGCTTGGATTATAACCAAGATTGTTTATGTACCAGGTAAAATAGCCTAGACTGTTTGTGAGGAAAGATGAGATATAAATGAAATAAATAAAGAGATATGTTCACTAAGAGCCAAAGGCACAGCACTTTCAAAGGCAGTGGGCATTTCTCCCCATGGAAAATGGCTGTCTTTTTCTGAGACGGGATACACAGACAAAATGGTTATTAAGTGGCAACTGTGAAAATAACTAGTCAACCTAATGTTTTATAGGACCTAAGGCAGAATAGAACTACTGGCTGGCATTTTGTATTGCCATTACAAATTAGTATCATAAGGGGCATCTACAATGTCGAAACAATGTCGCTCGACACCACTTTAAGTGCCATAGCTCCATCTTACAGAATCGTGAGATCTGCAGTTTTGTGAGGCACCAACAAAAAAGGCTAAAGACGTTGTGAAACTACAAATCCCAGGATTCTGTAGGATGCAGCTATAGCTCTTAAAGTGGTGTCAAACTGCTTTATTTCCACAGTGGAGATGCACCCCTTGAGATACAGGTCTATAACGTCAGTAAGACTTTGTAGTCTTACTATAAAAGTATGCTAATATTACTTAGCCCACCTTAACTGCCAGCAGCTGGACTGGGCAATTGAGGTCTATTCAGCTGATAATCAGGTTGCAGGAGGACAATGTTCCCAGCCCCCTCCAGCCAGAGAGGAAAGTTGTGATAAGAATTGATTGTCCTCCTTCACCCAATCCAGATGCGGACTGTTAAAATGGAATGGGGTATTAAGCCAGTATTTGCATGTATGTAACTGTTATCATATCCCCTCTTAACCATCTCTTCTCCAAGCTAAACATAACCAGTTCTCTAAGTCGTTCCTCATAGGGCATGGTTTCCAGACCCTTCACCATTTTAGTCACCCTCCTCTGGACACACTCGTTTTTCAACATCCTTTTTGAATTGTGGTGCCCAAAACTGGACACAGTATTTCAGGTGGGGCTTGACCAAAGCAGAATACAGTGGCACTATTACTTCCCTTGATTGAGATATTCTGTTGATGCAACCTAAAATCGCATTGGCCTTTTTAGCTGCTGCATCACACTGTTGACTCATGTTCAACTTGTGGTCTACTAGGGACTCCTAGATCCCTTTCACATGTAGTCTCGTTAAGCCATGTGTCCCCCATCTTATATCTATGCATTATTATTATTATTATTATTATTATTATTATTATTATTTTGCCCTAAGTGCAGTACCTTACATTTCTCTGTGTTGAAATTCATTTTGTTAGCTTTGGCCCAGCTTTCTAATCTATTAAGGTCATTTTGAATTGTCAACCTGTCCTCTGGGGTATTAGCTATTTCTCCTAATTTGGTGTCATCTGCAAATTTGAGAAGCATGCCTCCTATTCTGTCATCCAAGTCATTGATAAAGATGTTGAATAGCACTGGGCCCAGGACAGAACTCTGTGGCACTCCACTGGACACTTCTCTCCAGGATGAAGAAGAGCCATTGCTGAGCACCCTTTGGGTTCAGTCAGTCAACTAATTACTAATCCACCTAACAGTTGTATTGTCTAGCCCACATTTTACTATCTTGTTTGCAAGAATATCATGGGGGACCTTGTCAAAAGCCTTACTGAAATCAAGATATGCTATGTCTACCACATTCCCTTCATTTACCAAGCAGGTAATTTTATCCCCCCCCCCCAAAAAAAAAAAAAAAGAGAGAGAGAGATCAGATAAGTCTGGCATGACTTGTTTTTGAGAAACTCTTGTTGACTTTTAGTGATTATGGCATTCCTTTCTAAATATTCACAGACTCTCTGTTTAATGAACTGTTCTAGAATCTTTCCTGGTATTGATGTCAGACTAACTGGGCGATAGTTGTTGGGATCTTCTTTTTCCACCTTTTCGAAGATGGGGGACAATGTTTGCCCTCCTCCAGTCTACTGGGACTTCTCCTGTTCTCCAGGAGTTCTCAAAGATTATTGCCAGTGGCTCTGAGATTACATTTGCCAGTTCTTCTAATATCCTTGGATGTAGTTCATCTGGTCCTGGAGACTTAAATTCATTTAGGTTAACCAGGTATTGCTGTACTACCTCTTTACTTATTCTGTGCTGCATTTCCCCTATTGTGTCCTCTGCTCCATTTTCCTCAAGCTGAACACCCTTTTCCTTTTGTGAGAAGACTGAGGCAAAGAAGGTGTTGAGTAATTCTGCCTTTTCTTTGTCCCCTGTTAGAATTTCTCTGTCTTCTCTGCGCAATGGCCCTACTTCTTCCTTCTTCCTTTTGCTATGGACATACCCAAAAAAGGCCTTTTTATTGTTCTTAACCCCTCTTGCAAGCCTGAGCTCATTCTGCTCTTTGGCTTTCCTGACTTTACCCCTATATATACTAGCTATTTGTTTGAATTACTGTTTAGTGATTTTGCCCCTTTTCCATTTCTTATACATCTCCCATTTAAAACTTAGTCCAGTTGAAAGTTCCTTTGTCATCCAACCCAGTTTCTTGAGACACCTCCTATTTTCCCTTCCCATTGGAACAGTCTGAGATTGTGCCTTCAGTATCTCCTTTTTGAGAAACTCCCATCCATCCTGAACTCCCTTCTCCTTTAGTATTCCTGACGATGGGATCACTCCCAGTGTTTCACTAAGTTTGTTCAAATTAGCTCTCCTAAAATCTAGAATGTGTGTTTGACTATGTCTAGCTTCTCCTTTCCATTGTATAAGAAGCTCCAGGAGAACATGATCACTCCCACCTAAGGATCCCACCACTTGCATCCCGTTTACCAGGTCATCTCTGTTGGTTAGGATCAGATCTACAATAGCTGATCCCCTTCTTGCCTCTTCCACCTTTTCGGCAAAGAAATTGTATTTGAGGCAAGTGAGGAATTTGCTAGACCTTGAAGTATTGGCTGAGTTTGACTTCCAGCAAATATCAGGATAGCAAATATCAGGATAGTTAAAATGTTGCAGAACTAGTGACAAAGTGCCATTGCATTTATGATGACTAATCAAAAGCATTTTAGGAAGGGTCTTCCATACTGTTTATGTTTGGCTGAAAAACAGAATCCATATGTTAGGGCCAGAACAGACCGGTAAGAGGAGGCAGCTGGAAGCCGCCCCTGCAACAAACACATATGGTGGCCCAAATCTGCCTTGCACTTAGCCCAAATAGGAGCAGAAAAGATCCATTCCTGTTTGGGCCAGGAAAGAGGCAGCTTTCCTGGCCCTGCTGCAGCCCAGGGTGGCTTCAAGATGCTTCGGCGACATGCGGCATGTAAATACCACACCACCAGTGTGTCTTGAAACTGCCCACATCTGGGCAGCCTCCAGGCTTCTGGGCATCATTAGAGTGTGCAATGTGTAAACGTGGCAGTCCGATGATGCCTGGAAGTTTTTTGGTAGTGTGTTTCAGCCCTTAGTCTTGTGAATTTAATATACGGTAGTTACTAACAGGTACATCGGGAAGCTGCAACCCATCCCAACTAATGAGGAAAACAAATTAAGTATTCAGTACTGATCTGCAGCAACACTTCATGTTATATTGAACAGCAGGAAGCTATACGGTGGCATAGGCTTTTTATTTTGTGTAGGCAGGTAGTCTTGTGTAGTTCTCATCTAAGTTTTAGAACAGGTACATTGCAAAACTTTCAGTCAACTGGGACCTCCTCCTACTAAGTCTGAAATCCTTCATTTTGCTTTATAAGTGAAACCATTCTTGCATATGGAGCATTGTTCATGCACAATATGCTTCAGGTTTCTTACTTTTTGTTCATTTATGAAATATCCCCCTGTGTTTCTGTCTACTCTCCATCTTCCATGCATCAGGGTATTTTGGGTGCAATTTTTTACTGAAGTATATACATGGAATTTTATTGAGACCATTTTCTGTATGGCACATCCCCTCACCCATTACAGAGTTTCTTTTGAAAATGCAAATAGGGCATGTTGATGATGATGACAATGACAACTTTAATATCCTGCTTTTCCCCCTAATATTGAGACCCAAGGTGGCTTACAAAGGTGAAAACAAATGCAATTAGAAACTGTTACAACAAAAGAAGCCAAAACACATTAAAAGTTATTATTAAAATACCATTAAACAATACCTATAATTAAAGCCTTTTAAAACAGATCCATTGAAAAACAAGAGATTCAATCACCAGAAAAACACAACACAAACAGCACACCGTTAAAAGCCCTGCCATTCAATTTCTCAAAAGTTTGTCAGCTTTGTATGTTCATGAGCTAAAGTGACTTGCTCTTCACTGAAGCAAATTCTCATATTCTATTTCAACTGACATGGTGTTTATTTTTAAAAAATTAAAACAAAAAGTCAGTTTTCCTTCTGGTTGTTTTTGAGCTCTTTTGTTTCAAACTGATAAGATCTTGGCAGATGCAAAAATCTATCTTTGTCCAGTAGGGGTTCTTCTTTTCACCATTCCTGTCATAAGACATTTTTCTCCACAAGAGGTACTTTACACTTACAATAAAAGCTTTCCTGGAGGGTTCAGACATCATGTGTTAACAAACAATGCCATTCATTTCTGAGATAATGAGGGCATAACAACTCTATACACACACACGCACGCACACACATGCACACACACACAAACTGATTACATTTTTTGTCAATTTGTGGAAGGTGCAAACACTGTTGGAGCATTTTCAGAACTACTTTTAAACAACATATTGTAAGTGACTTTCTAGCTTTTTAAGACATCCCCATGTCCCCTCCCCATCAAAAAGGATGCAAAAAGTATTGGAAAAGTAATCACTAGCAGAATAAGTAACTTAGGGGCGAAGTAGACTGGCAGTAAGCGCTGGCTTGGGGGCAGCGTAGGAGCATTGCATTTAGATGCCACATGCCCAAATGCCACCCCCACACCACTAGGAAGCTGCATGGCTGATCACTAACATGGCACCTTCACGGCATTTCAGAAATGCCCAAAAGCTGCCTCAGCAGTGGAAAAAGCACTTTTTTGCTGCCTCAAAAAGGAGTGGCAATTTGATGCTTCTTTTTGAGTTGGCAAATAGCCAGATCAGGGGAATGGCATGTGGTTGCCGGAGCCCTGATCCAGCGCTCAAAGGGGCGGCACAGAGCTGGCCTTTTGAGGTGGTCTGTTTTGCCCCTTAGTTAATTTTTGAAACCAAAATACAATGTTAATGGCTATTCTTTGTGATAAATTATTCTTAAAAATTAACTTTCCAACCTCTGGGCTTTCCCATATAAGCTGTTTTATCCAGCTCTTTTACATATATGTTCCTGGATGCGACTATAAAGCACTTGACTAGTCTTTAGTAATCCATTGTTTTGAACAGAATTGGCCTATTGCATCATCATCAAATGGTGGGCTGGGATGCTCCCCTTGAGCCATAACCTGCCTATGGTTTTCAACCAAGATACATTAATTCGGGTCAGATTGTGTGCAAAGTTTTACAAATATGACAAGGGAACTGTCACAAGATCTATTAATTTTCCTGTCAAACTAATTTCATGTAACACTTTAACAAAGGAAAAATTAACATTTAAATGCATTACTTTCATTTAGTCATATAGAGCAACAACAACAACAACAACAACAACAACAACAATAATACTTTCTGATAATTTGTGTATGTATTATGGAGAGTCAGAGAGATGTAGCAGTTAGATTGTTGGACCATGCCTCTGGAGAATAGGTTTCAAATCCCTGCTCAGCCATGGAAACCCACTGGGTTGCCTTGGGCAAATCACACTCTCTCAGCCTCAAAGGAAGGCAAAGAGAAACCTCTCTCTCAACAAATTTTGTCAAGCAAAAATCCCATGATAGATTTGTCTTAGGGTCACCATAAGGTAGAAACAACTTGAAGGCAACACAACAACAATGCATTAGTATCTGCAAATATTAATGTTACAGTTTTTGCCCCTGAAATTAATTTTTTCCAATATAACTGGAAGAACCTTAATCAATATAAAAGTGAAGTTATAAAAATTTAAAATGGAGTTGGTGCGACTCTTAACTCTTTTTCCAAATAAATCATCTGGCATTTAAGATTTCCTCAAGGCAAAGAAGTTTAAAGACTACTGTGGTACCTTGAATTTATGGTAATTTATCTTTCACTACCTATGACTGTGCAAGATAAATGCATTTTGTATCACTGAAACTACAGTAATGTTAGCTGTGGAACTGCACTGCATCCCTCCCCTACCCCCAAAGACAGCTGTGTAGACAGCAGGCAGAATTATGCCCAGCTAGCAACAGCCAATCAGGAGTAAGCTGGTGACAGCCAATAGAATTTTGGGCTGTAGGAGATAAAGAATTCCGTTGTTGACAGTTGGAGTCAGACCGGGTCTGGTTGTGTAAGAGTCCAGGAGTGAGGGACTGTGAAAGAAAAATCCAGTAGTGAAGGACTTAGTTGAATATAGCACTCCAAGTGAGAGAATTGCTGATATTGAATATCCTGCAGAATTCAGTGCCTCTACACATGGCCCGTTTGGAGCAGCTCTGTGGACCGGGGCCATGGCAACCCCACGCCATGGCCCCAATCCTCCCTTTTGCCACTCCTAAAAGAGCAGCAAAATGCCGCTCCTTTTAGGGGTGGCAAAAGGCCACCCTAAGAGCTAGTGCTGCAGCTCTTCCGTGCCCTTTCGGCACAGCGTGTCTACACACTGCGCCGGGAAGGCATTCTGATGCCATGCGCCCTGCAAACGGGCATGTGGCATCAGGACAGTGTCAGGGTGGAGTTGGGGTGGCCGGCGTGTGGCTGCCCCACCCCAATTCCACCCCAGGCCGGCCCTTTAGGCTGGTCTGCAATGCCCCATAGTTAGGCTATTATAGAAATAAGGTTAAAAGGCTAACCATAAATAAGGATGGTGTGAGGGTCCTAAAGAATAGTAACTGTTGTTCTCTATATTTAAGGACTATGTAACAAAGTATAACACGAACAAGTGAATACAACATCATAACAAATGAAACTTTGGGCCTTTGCAGACGACCAATAGGGTCGTCTCCGAGGCAAGGAAGAGGAGGGGCAGCCGCACGAGCGGCGCCCCTTCCTCCTCCTGAGGTTGCCCTCGGAGCTGCCGGCCCTCCGCACGGCCGGCGCACCGAGGGCAACCTCCACCGCAGCATCCTCACACACTGCGGCAGAAAAGCCAGGGAAAGTGCACCCGACGTGTTTAGGGCGCACTTTCCCTGTCTTCTGTAAGGAGCACTGATTTTGCGCTCCTTTCAGAGGCACCGACGGTGCGCCGTGGTGCGGCTGCCGCAGTCCCGCAGTGCACCGTCCCAGGGCGCCCCCGACGCCATGGTCTGCTTCCCCCCATTGTTAACCATCATTCAAATAAAGTTTTATTGTTATTTAATTACAAGCTGGATTGAATTTCCATGTTACTAAAAAATAAAGAATCCAAGTTTGGGGAGTAAACACATAGATATAAATAAAAGTGGTCTGGTACATCACAAATTGGTGGCAGTGGTGGGATAGTAAAACCCATTGGGCTGCCATCTGAGGGGGGGAAAGTTAGGTGAAGGAGTGGCTCTTCACAAACTATTCCTGATTTAATCTGTTTATTAAAAAATATGCACTGAATAATAAAACAACAGATCTACTTTCTATCCTGAACTTTTTAAAAGCTTTGATAATCACATAACATTTAGTAAACTCTTTCCAAATATACTTCTGATTTAAACCCATATTCACATATTTTATTTGACTATCATCCATGCTTTGTGTGTTGATGGGTATGGGAGAGATCTATTGAACCTTGTGGTATTATAAAGCAATTTCTTCAATGTTGAAAATTCACGTTTTACCCAAATTAGGGAACTGGAATTCAAAGAAATTCATCTTACAAATGAATGGCCTTGTGCTAAGGAAATCATGCAGCCATAACTGTTGCTGTCTGGGCTCTATTTGCTACCTGGTCTCGACCTTTGCTTGGTCTACGTACATCTTGTACCTTCCCCCATTGGTTGGAAGAAGTGCTGGAGGTTAGGTGAGCAGGTGAGCAGGCAAATTTAGAAAACTTTGCACATAGATCTGTCCCATAATACTAAAGAATATGAAGACAAAGGCCAAGAGAGCAATGGTTTTATCTTAATATTAGCCCTGTGAAACATGAATGTTTTTAAAGAAAATATATTTTCTAGTTTTATAGGCTGAAGTACTTATAAATGAAATTCCTGTGGATAACATCTTAAAGAGAAGTCAGTCTATTATCAACATGTATATATGATATGTTCACTTGATATGAATGTTTCAGCAGTTGGCCACCTTAATGCCAAAACCTCATTATCCAACATCTGTTTTAGGAGATGTTTGCCATATCCAAAAGGGTGACTATGCCATAGTTTCCATCGGAGCAATGTATTAAATTTTCCACATCAGTGCTTGCTGTTAAATATAGCTAGCATTTCAGATCACTCAGCTATACAGTATTCAGGAGGGAAAGACAGAATGAAACAAAGCAGCAGCTTCACTCATAAAGCTTTCAAGTTAGCCTACTAGTTGTCACCCAAGCATGACAACAATAACAAAACATTGCTTCTTCATAAAGAAAGGACTTTACCTGATGTTTTTGTTCTTTTAAAAAAAAAAAATCAGTCATTTCATTTCTCTATCATTCCACCATGGATCCTATTCTGATTCATATGTATGGACACTAATAATAGGCTACTGATAATGCTACTGGTACCACTAAGAAATTATTGTTGTGTGCCTTTAAGTCTGGATAGAGACATAGGGGGGTTGCAGACTGCCAGAAATAGTGTGAATTCAGTCCACTTTTAGGGTTAGGGTTAGTGCTAGGGAATCATGGGAACTGTTATTTTTCTGAGACATTGAGCCTTCTCTGTCAGACAACTCTGATGCCACAATAAAATACAGTTCCCATGGTTCCCTAACTCTAACCCTAACCCTAAAAGTGGACTGAATTCACACTATTTCTGGCAGTCTGCAACCCCCCATAGCTACAGTATTTGTTGCAGTTGTGTGCCTGCATGTCATCTCCAACCCCAACCTAAGGGGTCATGGGGTTTTCTTGTCAAAAGTAGTTCAGATGAGGTTTGCCATTGCCTTCCCCTGAGGATGAAAGCATGTGACTTGCCCAAGGTCATCCCAGTGGGTTTCTTGGCTGAGTGAGAAATCAAACTTTGGTCTCCCAAGTCTCAGTCCAACACTCAAACCATTAGAATTAGTGTAATTTTTCAGGAAATTTCTTCTCAAGCAATGAATAATTTGTGCAATTTTCTTCCTACTGCAAGAAAATCTTCAAAAACCACAGTTTTTGAAAACTATTTGCAATTTGAAATTTCTTCTCAAGCAATGAATAATTTGTGCAATTTTCTTCCTACTGCAAGAAAGTCTTCAAAAACCACAGTTTTTGAAAACTATTTGCAATTTGGGACTCATTCTGTGCAAAATTTACATGTGGTTATTGTGCCCAGAAAACATCACTTTCTCCTTGGAAAATAACATTTCAATGTAGACATACTAATTCCTGAACAGAAAATGCTGTTTTCTATGTAAATTAGCAATATGAGAATTTTATGCAGAACAAACCCCAATTACACCTTTTTTCTACTTGGAAAACAACATTTTATGTGCAGAAATTAATAGTATTATTTTTCACACAGAAAGTGCCATAGAAAATGCTGCTTTCTGTGCAAGACAATCATGTTCAAATTTTGCACAAAATATATCCTGAACTGCAAAGATTCTAATAATAATAATAATAATAATAATAATAATAATAATAATAATAAATTTATTTATACCCCGCCCCTCTGTGCACAATTGGGGCAGCTAACAACAATTAAAAATACATAGAGTACAAATCCATAAAACCTAATACCCACCCCTCGTCAGGATTTCTTGACAAGCAAAAACATGTCATTTGATTATTTTTAGAATAATTTTTAAAATATTCTTTTCATTCCTATTGAGAAGGCTACTGACAAGATAGTAGAGCAGGGGTAGGCAACCTTTCCCCTTTAAAGGCCGAGGGACTTCAGCTCCCAGAATCCCAGGAGCTATTGGCCAACATGGGGCTATTGGCCAACATGGCTGAGGCTTCTGGGAGCTGAAGTCCTTCGGCCCTTAAAGGGGAAAGGTTGCCTACCCATGTAGTAGAGGAACTGGTGCATGCTGGTAACAATATGTTGATGATCACTAGTGATTTCTCTCATATTCTTCTAATTTTGGCTTTATAGTTGTGTAAGCTATAAATATATTTTTGTTTAAATGAATGTAACATTGCATCCTTGGGTTTGTATGTAGTGATGTGGCATGGACTGAAACTTGAACTACACGTTTAGGTAGGGCCTTTGCAGACTGCTAAGGATCTTATAGCATCTTTCAGACTAATTGAGTGAAAGACATTGGAGTGAAACAGATGATCAGGAAAAAATGGCTGGAACCTGCATTTTCCAGAAGTGAATCAAACTCCCAATGTCTGCATCGGCTGCTCTCAAGGCAGCCTGAATGCACATGGTCTGACCACATGGAGTGGCATCAAGCCACAGAGCTGGGTAATTTTTTTTTGGTCACCTCCCCGCCTTGCATGCACACCATTGCACAAACACACTACCAGTGACTGCCTGCTGCCTAGATGCCATCCCATTGGATGGCTGCCCCTTTGATCGGCCACACAATCACACCTGCAATCCTCCACTAGTACAGGGCATCGGTGTATCGGTGTGCCCAGTAAAACACTGACAAAGTACAGTCATGCACCCTCCACATGCCCCCTCCACCCCCCGCCCTCTCTTGTACTGTCTGATTCGTCTATGCTTTACTTATATCTATTGGAACACTTTCAATTTTTTGCATTGCCAACCTAACCCACTTGGGTATGCTGGCTCCATCCTTTTTTAATGCGCACCTGCACCAGTACATTTATATGGGTTAGGATGGATCACTTCTTCAGAAACACTCTCACATTGGGGTGTTTAATATGCAGGGTCGAAGGTGTGAATTTTCCAGGCTAAATTGGAATATTCTGGCTTCATTTTGCTCTGGTTTTTAGCCCTGGAGCACAGCTTCAATCTGATTTCTGCTCACCTTGGAGGCATGCACCATCTAAATGTCCCACCTTCAAAGCAGGTGCTTTCATTGGCCCATCTGATTCACCCCATTAGAGCATAAGCTTCCATAGACCTGGTCTACTTACTCAGACAAATGGAATGAGCAGGTGTTCATGTATCTGAGGAAGTAGACCAAGTTTATGAAAGCTAATGCTACAATGTCTTTCAATCAGTTAATCTCAAAGGTGCAACAAGATCCCTTTGGATACTGATGTTCAAGACTAACATGGCTATGTGTCTGAATTTTACCACCTTTAGTTAGTATATGCTTTATAATAATGCTATGTGTAGGTCAGATCACTCATTTCACTGAGAGTGAGGGCTATGCCCGGCTGGTAAGTAGATCAGGGCCACCACCTCTCCATTCTCTACAAGGGCTCAAAAACTGAGTGAATGGTGTGATGTGGCAGCAAAAGAAAATGAAAAAAAATAAAAAGTTAATGCAATTCTAGACTCCATTGGCAGAATTATAATGCCTAGAGCATGATTTTTAAAAAAATACACACAAAAAAACAAATCCAGTTTATTCTGTTTTCCTCAGACCTCAGTTGGATTACTGACTCTAGTCCCAAACATCTCAGGTTGAGAATGTCATTGAGAAGCTGTTCAGAGGAGAGTGAGGAAGGCTGAGAAATGAAGCCCTGTGAGGAACAACTTAGGAAGTTGGGTATGTTTGGCATGGAGAAGGAAAGACTGATTATGATACGATAGCAATCTTCAAATATCTCAAAGGCTGTCATGTCAAAGACTTCTGTTCTGCCCTTTAATAAAGGAGAACTTAAACCAATGGATTCAAATTACAAAAAGGAAAATTCTATATAAATAGCAGGAAGAACTTCTTGATGGTAAAAGCTGTTGAACAGTGGAATCGACTAGCTTGGAAGGTGATTAAGGGGGGTTGCAGACTGCCAGAAATAGTGCAAATTGAGTCCACTTTTAGGGTTAGGGTTAGTGCTAGGGAATCATGGGAATTGGGTTTTTCCCCTGAGACATATAGCCCCTAACCCTAAAAGTGGACTCAGTTTGCACTATTTCTGGCAGTCTGCAATCCCCCTAAATCTCCTTCAGTGGAGCATTTAAACAGAGTTGGGATGGTTATCATTCAGGAGAGTTTTAGTTGTTGATTTCTGCACTGGTAGAAAATTAAACTAGGTGGGCTCATCCTTTGGGATCCCTTCAAGATCTGCAACTCTGTGGTTCTGTGAATTAATTATTAAGCCACTGTGAAGTCAGTATCAGTCACTGATAGCCTACTTCCTCTGTTTGAGATCTGTAAACTGAAATGAGAGTAAAGAAGAGGAAAGAAAGATAAACACAATAGTCAAGTGGGAATTCCAGTTCTCTAAGCTCTAGGTTCTGATACAGGGAAAAGGCAATAATGAAATCCCTCTCATTGGATCATGGATCTCATTCTGATTCATTTGTATCTAAGGATACTGATAAGATTACACAGAGATGGGTGTGTGCTGGTAACAATATACTGTTGAGAGTTAATGTTCTTTCCAAGGAAAACAAAGGGTGTAAAGGGTAAGAGAGAATTCTCAGTGTTAGGTGTGCATGAAATCTTAAATGAAATGAGGATCCATACCTGTGGGATAAATTAGCCATCAGAACCTAGCCTATCAGCAAGCTCTCAGATTTCTCTGATTGTCACAGAATAATCCTTGTATTTTAACCATATAAAAATATTAATTTAAATAGGTATTGCAAGATAAGATATGCATTTAAATATGGTACATATTTAACTAGGCATTCTGAGGGACATTTTAAAAATAATAATACTTATAATAAATAATTTGTCTTGCGATTGATAATGGTGGTGGACTTGAATCACATTGAAGAAAATTATGAGATAAGACTCTTTTTAAAATATGTCTATATATTGATAAAAATAGGCCTATTCTAAAGAAGTTTTGTCTGAATCAAAAATTATTGAGGCATGATTGAAATGTCTGCTGGAGGAGGGGAACTGGCAATGTTGCCAGCCATATTATGGACGGTATCACACGTGGGTCTCAAAGCGGCAACAAAGCAGTATGGAATCAATCCAGAACTATACCGGTATAGACCCCACAAGACGGAAATGGCTATCAGACACAACTAGCATCATTGCGCAATTAACGAAACCGCGATAGATGCGCTCCTGGGAACCGTATCTGCCGTTCACACACAAGTGAGAAGATCCCTTCCAGAACCCAGCAAGGATGTTCTTGCCCGATCAAAACAGGAAGTACACGTCATAAGATGCTTCCTCACAGATCCATGGGAAATAGCGCGGGGAACCATGGGTCATGACGGGGAAATGCTCCACGATACATATCTCGTGATCAGACATACGGCAAAAGCGGTATTATTGTGGTATCATTCCGGTCGCGTGATTGCAATTCCCTAAGAAACCGGCATTCAAAAGAACGGGGATGATGCCGCATTGGGACGGGGTTGGGACGGGGTTCTGTGCGATGTCATGTGAACACACGGGGGGAAAAACGCAATAGGACGGGATTGGGTGTGGATTCTTTCTGCTTTAGGCCCTGTGTGATAACGTCCAGAGTCTATAGGCTGGTCTAAAGGAAATTTCAGTCTTAAAACAGTCAAGTAATTTGCTTGCTCTTAACACCCAGTCTTAAGGCATTTTACTGCCTGAGGGCAAGAAAACACTCCCTAGTCTCATGTCCATAAACTGATTAGGAGTTGAATCTTATTTTACTGTTGGTGATAGGAAAGAGATATCCACCACAATTGAACCAGGGCACATTGTGAGACATTCTATCAGCCTTCTTTCCTCCTTTATCATGCAAGAAATTCCTCAACTTGTTCCTCAACCTTATTATGATTCCACATCATTTTCAACATTTTCTTGGAGCAACTATTGTCCATCTTTCAAATAATTCTAAAAGTATTAATACCACATTGTCTAAACAGCAACAGATGAGTGTTGTCAGTTGGGTTTCCTGTATTGATATAGCACAGAGCCTCTACTTGTCACACTGATCAAGTGGTTAAATGGCATGTGTTTATGTTGGTAGTATTATATTTACCTATTGTAGGTAAAGGGTTCACTTACAGAATCCTAAGCCTAAATGTAAAGATGAATCAAATGGACAAATACATTAGAGATATAATTCTTTGTTAATGTTGTCAGAGGAATGCACATGGATTCCCAACAACTCATCATCAGTATCCTGACCCCTACCCTTTGGTTCCCTCCTTATTTCATGTAAGACATTCTGTTCCCACTGCATTTGCATTGTATCATGACTGCGGATGAAGGGTTGAGGAGAAATATCTCCATTCTCTACTATGAGGATTACAGTGAAGTATGCATGGGTATGCATTTGTTGGGACTCCTTCTCTAAAGCTATAGATACTACAGATTATGAGGTAACAACCAGTTTCTCACCTTTGTCAAAAAGTGTGCATTTAATATTAACCCCTCCCAGTACACTTTCATGGCTAATAATTTTTTAGTGATGGGAAAATGTTGGTAAATATTCAAAAATTGATCAAAAAATGTCTGTCTTGAGTGCTGAAAACTCTGACAAGAGGAATCTTTATGAGAATCTTCACACTTTAGAACTTATTCTACTCAATTTTTTACATGGTTTGTGTCTTTGCAGAAAGTATCTTCTATGCAGGAATGCTGTTTTCAGCAGGAAAAAAACCCACATGAAATTGTGCCAAGTAACTCCCCAATGCCAGCATTTTCTGCACAGAAAATAGAATATTTCTGAGAAGATAGAAAATCTGAGAAAATGTTTTCTGTGCAAAATAAAAGTGCGCAAAATTTGTGCAGAATAAGCCCCAAACTGTGACCAGTATTTTAAAATTGAAAGGTTTTCAAAGGTTTTCTCACAGAAGGAAGAAAATTGCTAAAATGACTTGTTGCTTCCTCTGACAACATTAACAAAGAATTATATCTCTAATGTATTTGTCCATTTGATTCATCTTTACATTTAGGCTTAGGATTCTGTAAGTGAACCCTTTATAACCTTTGAGGACTATGTTGTCATGCTTGCAAAACTGCTTATGTTCCCATGAGCCAGTACCCATTTCTCCATCTATGGTGCCAATGACAACCCTGTTCCCAGTTATTGTATTTCCAGAATACAGGAAAACCAGAAGTGGCAGGTGGACTGTTTTCAATTTTGTGAGTACAAGTATTTTTTCAAAGAGTAGGGTATTGTTCCTGTTTGAACAGGCTATCCATTTATTAAAGAAATACAAAGGAAAAGATAGGGAAGAAAGAAAGAAAAATCAAGGAGTGGTGTTATGGACGAGAGGGGATGTTTCTGAGATTTAAATATTTCATTTTTATAATTACAAACATTATTATATGTGCTGTTTCTGAAATGTAATGAAACTGAAGTTGTCTCAATATGAAGTCTGCAATTTTAGATTAAAAAGCTTACATCAAACTTTTTCATTAATCTGGAAGACAGCATTAAATGAATCTTTCACAATTTTTATGTGTGGTATGCTAGAAATTTAGGATGTGCATCAGATTTTGACAAAATCTAAGATGAATCATACTGTTTCTGGAACGTTCTGACACAAAGTGGCCTATGAAGTAATCAGAACCAAACCTGGACTGTTTGTGAAGAGCCAGTTATTTCAGTCATCATACCTCTCTAGCACTATCACAAACCTTTCTAAAATTGTTGCATAAGTTATCTCTGGTCCCAAACACATTGCAGAAATAATCCAGTTTGAGACCACATTAAATGCTAGGGAATTCTGGGAACTGTAGTTTTGTGAAACATTTAGCCTTCTCTGTCAGAATGCTGGTGCCACAATAAACTACAATTCCCAGGATTCGCTAGCACTGAGCCAGGGCAGTTAAAGTGATCTCAAACTGGATTATTTCTGCAGTGTGTTTGGGAGCTCTATTTAAGCCATTTTTGTACACATTTTCCAAATGACTATGTGGGGGTGGGAAGTGAATTATCCTGCTTCGAATATTTGGAGACTCAATGGTTATACCTTTCCTTCTGAAGCTTTGCACTTTTGTTATGTAGGTCTATCTCTATGTTCTTCATCTTTCAGAATAATGGCTCACATGGAAACTAGGGGGTAAAATGCACATCCTGTCCCCTTTTTTGTTGTGTCCTCCAAATTGAAATACTGTTCTTGCAAATAAAAATTTCCACACTTACTCATCTGAAATTTGATAGCCCTGATGACCCTCAAAAATGTAACTTTGCCAGCAATATTCTTCCAATTTTATCTCTTCAGTAAAAAGGTATTTAGGATATAACTGAGGGTTTAAATATATGTGTAAATATAAAGGCATGTAGCACAACCCCCCATACCCATTTGTCCAACATTTGTTCTACATAATCCTACCTCATGTAGCTACTATATCTGCAAATTTCGTCCAAATTTAGCAATCAGAAAAAAAGTTATAGCTATTTTTGTTTTCTAAATTAGTGGGAGGCACAAAGCTAGGCATTTCTAAATTTGAACTTAGGTTGAAGACCTAAATTGATTTGAATTGCCCCTGGATCTGTGTTGATTTGACCAGGATCTGAGTTGATTTAATCTGCATTCTAAAGTGACAAATTTGGCATTCAGACTAAGGGGGGATGCAGACGGCGAAAAGCACCGTCTGCAATCCCAGGAAGGGGAGGGGCAGCCGGATGCTGGGCACCCCATCCCCTTCCTGAGGACATCATCAGAGTGGTGGCTCATCCACACGACAGGCACTCCAATGACATCCTTCTGGCTCAGTGTCCAGACACTCTGAGCCAGAAAAGACGCCAAAGAGGCACGCCATGCCTCTTGCGGAGCCCCTTTCACATGCGGAGAAAGGGAGGATCGGGGCCGAGGTGTCCGGCAGCCTCGGCCTCGATCCTCCACTTCCCAGGGTGGTCCAGGGCCGCCCGTCTGCATCCCCCCTTAATCATGTGGCCTGGGGATAAATCATTTGCAGTTGCCTAGCTGGATTGTACAAATAAGGTTAAAAGCAAACCTCTCTTCCTAATATGTTCAGCAATTCAGAAGCATGCAAATGCAAGTAAATAAATAGGTACCACTTTGGTGGGAAGGTAACTGCATTCGATGCAGTCATGCTGGCCACATGACCACCAGAGCAGTCCTCAGAAAGTGCTGGCTCTTTGGCTTAGAAATGGAGATAAGCACCATCCCCTACAGTCAGTTACAACTAGACATTCATGTCAAGGGACTACCTTTACCTTTACCTTACATAAAGAGAACATTGATATAATCCCATTGAAGATCATGTTTATAGTTGCTCATGGGCACAGCAAAAAGCTCCCATGAACAAACTAAAAATAAATGATGGGATGCTTAGACAAATAAAAAAGATAGATTGGTCTCTTTATGTTTCATAACAGCCAGAACACTGGCAGAGTAAAAATACATACGTATTCCTGTGCACCTAGGACAGCTGTTAAATTGAGAGGACTCATTGGAACAGGAAAAATTTGAAACCATCCCTATTGACTATGCTGTTTAATACACAGGTACCTAACATGCATGGCCAGCCCTGCTATTAAGCAAAGTAGGCATGTTGCTTCAGGCAGGCAATTTTAGGCTTCATAAAAGGGCAGCAAATTCTTAGCAATTTAATTTGTTATTATTGAATTTTTACTGCATAGGAGTGCGGAATGGTACTTGTATTTGTTTCTTGTGCTTCAAATGTTAATATAACTTCACCAGTTTGGAGTATTCTTAACCTTAACCATTGATATGTTATGAGGAGGGGGAACCATTTGCTGCAACACCTCAGGCATGAAAATGCCTTGGACTAGCCCTGCTAATCAGAAACAGAATCACTCTACTGAAAATTGTTTCAAGACTGAGATATACCTTAAGTAAACTTGAATGTTGGTGTTAGGATGTGAAAGGTTATATTTTGTTAACCACTGCATGAAAGAAGCAGTTAGTTTTCTCTATATGAGTAATATATATTGGCCGCTACAATGTTAAACATAATCATATCTCATGTAGGAACCAATAGTCTCCTTTGTGATACATGGGAGTATCTATGAATATCTATTTATTATCCAGAAATGCAAAATACTCTAAAATCAGAAATCTTTTGAGCGGCTTCAATTTCGGAATAGTTTGGATTTTGGAATACACAAGTAGCATAGTACATACTATATTTGTAAGGATAGAGAGAAATGAGAGAGATGCAAGACTGTAGAGAGATGTGGCTGGAGAGATATACAGGGATCTGTGAAATGGCAGGAAGCATAGATTTATACCAAGCACTATGCTTGTATTCTTGCCATTTCATGGATCCTTGCTTCTGTCTCCAGTGCATTTCTCTCCAGCTTCGTGTCTCTCACGTTTCTCTCCACCTTGCAAATATAGCACAAGTATGTACCATGGAATTTATATTAAAAGCAATAACAACAACAATTCTAACTCTGAAATGCTTCTGGTCACAAGCATTCTAGATAAGGAATACTCAACTTGTAACTACAAGATGAGTTGACTTTATATGTATGGTGTGAATAACAAAGGCTTGGCAAAACTACATTTCATTTTCACATTTCAAATGATGAAGAGAATCAATCTAATTGGACTCTGTAATGAAAGTTTGGAAGAATGAATCATATCTAATCCTTTTTTTAGCATACCTATTTATACTTAGTTCTTTTATCATAGAGATCAATATGGCCATTCCAAATCAATGCAACTGTGATAAGTAAAAATTCCAGATGCTATGACTTACATGGCTGCATGCAGACTATAGTATAAAATGTTAGACAGTAACATCCTTCTGATTGGGACTTATCAATCAACTGTATAACTCCTAACGAGGTATGATAGGGGTGTGTGTGTTTGTGTGTGTGCAAATGTACATAATAATAATAATAATAATAATAATAATAAGCAACTTTATTTTATACCCCGCCTTTTGCCTGAAGGCAATCAAGGTGGCTCACAACAATTGCATGTATAAAACACCCCCACAACAAACAACAGTAACATAAAAACAAGTTACCTCCCCCTTAAAATTACATGATACTAAAAATTTTAAAATAGCTGGCATACTCACACCAGTGATTATAAAATGTGACATATCCAAGCATATGATCTTAATTACATCCAGAAGAAGTTTAAATTTATATAATTTGAATGTTCCTGGATGAAATCTGGAACGACACTGACAATTCATTTTGCTATCTAATCTTTCCACTTTGTCCATCTGTTTGAATGGTATTGCGCTGACTCATAGATTGGTTTGATTATCTCACTAGAGCATAGGTGCCAGCTAATGATGGATTTATATGGGCAGCCTGCAGAGCACATAAGTAACAAGCCCATTGCCAAAATCCCCCGCTCTAAGGCATTAGCAGCTCAACACATTTTCACCTCTGGTAGCAGTTTTTGTAAGGATGTTATGTTTGCACCAGGAAAGAGTAGTAACTCAAGAAAGCAAACCTCCTCAGATTATATGTGTCCACCACTGTCAGTCTACTGTAATCCAGAGTAGTACCGCAAGCATACGATAAGATCTAGAAATATGTACACAGCCTAGACACGTTATTTCATCCAAAGCTATACAATGTGTTGCTCAATGTGTACACTTACCCTAAATTGTCTTAGAGGTTTGGTGGGATTACATGGATTAAAGTGAACAGGTAGAAGAAAATTTTGTTTACAGCAGGATTGCCAGGTGTCCCTTATTATAATGGATTTATTTGAGGTTCAGGAAGCTTGCCCCTTATAAGATTGGCAGGTGTCCCTTATTATAAAGGATGTCCCCTATTTGAAGATGGAAAGCATTTCCTTTTAAAGTGAACAAGATCCTATATTTTGGTGTATGGGCCCTTCATAAAGACAGAAATCTGTGCATCATGTAATTTATGAATGTGGGTAATATGTTAATTTTACAGAAAAATATATTCCTAGTTGAAAGAAATTAATGTTATCATTTGGTATAAAGGTTCAACACAAATTTGTTAATACCTACTTCCTGATTGTTGACTCTGCATGTTGTGAAGTTTGACTGTCCCTTGTGCTATTTTGAAAACCTCACAACACATTAGGAGATCAGTCTGTGTATTTTGTGTGTGTCAGAGGCTCCCTCCTTGGCAATTCTACATAAATCTAGGAAAGACCCTGCCTGAAACACTAGTGCTCTGCTATTGCTAAGGGTGGACATTACAAAGGTAGATAGACCAACAGTCTAACAGATTCATATGTTTATAGGTTTATTTGAGCTGAGGAAAGGTTTTGAAGGAATGGCTTGGTGGCAAGTTAGTTCAAGAACCATAGCAATTCCACTTTTGGGAGGCAACTGCTGACAACCTCCATGTTAGGTGAGAAAATTAAAACAGAGTAGAAACATGGGGTTGACATGGCTTTTTCGTATACAGCAGAGTATAAATAAAATATTCTTTACTGAATATCCTGGGGGGAGGAACCACAGTATTTTGTTTTCAATCTAGTTTATTGATTGCAACACAGTTCATTTTTAATTGTGCCAGAACAATTGCAATACACACAATTGTTTAGACAGTTTGTAGGCTCAGTGAGATGGTCTTCCAGGGAATAGGGGTCCAGAAATATCTACTGGCAAAGTGCAGAGACATAAACCTTGACCGGGAATGCCTCCTCCCGAGGTTAAATGATGGTTGATGGAAATGCATCAGCTTGCCACAGACAAAACTGATCCAAATATAGATGTCATTTTTCTCTATGAGTGTACGCACAGTTAAATCTGTCTGGCATCATAAGCTTGTGATGGGGATAGGCTTTACAATACAAAGGAAAAGAGAAGGAGAGAAGTCTTGCTCCTTAATGAGCTTACTTGGGGGGGTTGCAGACTGCCAGAAATAGTGCAAATTGAGTCCACTTTTAGGGTTAGGGGGGGGTTGCAGACTGCCAGAAATAGTGTGAATTCAGTCCACTTTTAGGGTTAGGGTTAGTGCTAGGGAATCATGAGAACTGTTATTTTTCTGAGACATTGAGCCTTCTCTGTCAGACAACTCTGATGCCACAATAAAATACAGTTCCCATGGTTCCCTAACTCTAACCCTAACCCTAAAAATGGACTGAATTCACACTATTTCTGGCAGTCTGCAACCCCCCAGGGTTAGTGCTAGGGAATCATGGGAATTGTTTGCTTTTTTCTGAGACAATGAGCCTTCTCTGTCAGAGAGCTCTGGTGCCACAATAAAATACAGTTCCCATGATTCCCTAACCCTAACCCTAAAAGTGGACTCAATTTGCACTATTTCTAGCAGTCTGCAACCCCCCAAAGTCTTCTATTTCAGTGCCTCCATGAGTCCGATTGTGTTTGGGTGTGTGCATGTGGTTTTAAGTCACCTGTTGGCTTATGACAACCCCTTGAATTTCATAGGGTTTTCTTAGGCAAGAATTCTCAGTGGTAGTGTTGCCATTTTGTTCCTCTAAAATATAGTTTACAGCACCTGGTATTTGTTGGCTGTCTCCCATTCAAGTACTAACCAGGGCTGATCCTGTTTAGCTTCCAAGATCAAATAGGACCTGGTGCCTTTTTAGCATTTAGGCCTGTTGTGTTTTTAGCAAAAACTTAAGGTATTGTTCAAACCAAAACAGAAAGTCTTGGGTTTTAAAATTGTAAAATAGCTTTATAGCAACTATGTGTACCCAGATGCTATTTAAAAGGTGGAATTTTTCCAATATTTACAAAGCAAATTATTGGAAATGTCTCCTTCCAGAGGGTTTTTTTCCCCACATGTCATGGAGCTGTTCAGTTGATCATAAACATTGGGCAAAGTGGTTAATGAAGGAATTCAGCATAATTGTCAATCTGACAATTGGAAATACAGCCCACTCGCCCCAACCGCAGACTTGCTATCCACGAATCTGAGCATCCATGGATGGCAATCTCTATTGGCCCTAATGGTGGCATGTGCCATGTGTGTGCTGCCATTAAAGACCATATGACCTAAGGTCCCACAGTTTTTGGCATCTGTTTGTGTGTGTGTGTGTGTGTGTGTGTGTGTGTGTTGTCCAGTACAGAACCCCCATGGATACTAAGGGGTGACTTGAATGGATATTCAATGACT
Organism: Phrynosoma blainvillii; assembly: GCA_026167975.1. Classification (NCBI taxonomy): domain Eukaryota; kingdom Metazoa; phylum Chordata; class Lepidosauria; order Squamata; family Phrynosomatidae; genus Phrynosoma; species Phrynosoma blainvillii. The sequence continues at coordinate 159,917,283 of JANUYF010000001.1, forward strand.
GGAATCATACAAGCATCAATGCTGTGGAAATAATAGAAAAGTTGGTATCTGGGATTGCTAGACTGGGAGCAAATTGCTTTACAGCAGAATTTGACCCATCTGTTGAGAAGTTCTATTAAGTTTCATTAAAGTTACCCTCATGTAAGTGTATATATAGTATTTCAGCTTAAGCTGACCTGACAAATGGGGTGAAAAATAGTTACCCCATATCAGAGTGATGGTTTCATTTGTATACATTCTACTTAAGGAAGTAAATAAAACCATTTTTATGTCTTTCAACTAGATGATTGCTTTGACCAGGGGTAGGCAACCTGTCCCCTTTAAGGGCCGAGGGACTTCAGCTCCCAGAATCCCAGGAGCTATTGGCCAACATGGGATTATTGGCCAACATGGCTGAGGCTTCTGGGAGCTGAAGTCCCTCGGCCCTTAAAGGGGAAAGGTTGCCTACCCCTGGCTTTGACATTTGTTGTTCTGTAATGTATAACTTCTGTGTTGTCTTTTTAATGATGTTGCTACTCATTGTTTTTCTTTCTTAATTAAGATTTTAGTATAATACATGTTTCTTATTATTATTATTATCTCAATCTATTAAGGATTTTGCACTGCATGAAATAATTGTGGGAACCCCCCTGACACTACTGAAAGAATTTGCATCCAAATAAACTAGGGATGATGTTGTCAATCCCACTGGATTCTTCAATTTCCTGCTGATATTTTCATTCTGCTCCTATTTCCATATCAGGTTGCAAGACCATTTTTGTCCTTTCTACACATTCCTATATGTACATATTTAAATGTGCACAATTCAGTATACATGTTTCATAATATTTTTTGCACTAATGAGAGTAGGCACATTTTTCAAATGTATGTATGTTTGTTATGTGCATTTCTAAATCTATGCATGGTTTTGTATGCCTTTTCCCATGGTTAACAAATGAGAAACCATACATACAGAGTTACCTGAAGCAAGATGTGTTCCATTCTACTGGCATTTTCAGGAGGGCTATAATGGGTATGTCTTTACAGAAATGCAAATCCAAAGTATTTCCCCCCTATTTCAGAGGAAATCCAGGTGAACTAGACAGTTTCTACACTTGCTTAATCTGACACATGCCTCAAATATTCCACAACTAGGATGGTGGTTGGAGAGGAATTCATTAATTAAAACACTCCCATGTTGCCCTAGCACCAAATCAGTACTATCCAAGATGACTTGCACAATCTTTAGAACAAGATGCCATGCCCAGATGAAAACAGTGAGTTTGAATGAGATTTAGTTTGGTTACATTTTGAGAGCATGTTAATCATGACTAATATGATTTTGATTGGCTTCATTGAGTCTTCTCCAGCAAACTCTGGATCCAACAGTAATGACCACAACATTTAAAAAGACATCTGATAGATTTCACATTTTCAGTTCCCTTCTGTTTAGTAGGGAAAGTTTCATCTCCTGACATTTGTATGATTTCAGATAATCCATTCCTGGGATCCTTTCACACCATAGAATTCCACTACCATGGAAACATAATATGAAATCCTGGGGTTTGCTATTTATTTGAAATTCTCAGCCAAATAGCTGGAGTCCTTCAAACTTCAAAACCCAGGATGCCATAGGATGCAGCCATTGTAGGTAAAGTAGAATGATAGTTCTATAGTGCTATAATTGTATAGTGTGAAAGGGGCCCTGGTTTATGTAGCACTCATAAGCTGTTTTTTGAAACTTTGATGACAATATGTTTTGAATTTTGTCAATCATGGAATCACTTCAAGTTATCATGCTGTTTTAGACTACATCATATCTATGAGAAATATCAAAAACTAAATTACAGAGGGTTTTTAAAGCATCTGTGTTTTCAAGAGGAATGTAGATTTCTATGGAGAGGAATGTAGATTTCTCAGTCTAGGACAGCACAATCTTATAAATATTACATTGTTAAGAAATTTAACATATTACACAACACTATAACAGAAATATATGTTGTGGAATTGTACTTATAATGTTCCCAACAAGCATCCATGGAGGAAACCATATCTTTCCACAGGCATCTCTATACCTCCATCTATATATTTAAAGTAAATGCATCTTCTATATATTTTTCAGAACAGGCACTGCATTATAGTATAATATCTAATAGACTATCGGCATTGCCAGGTATGTTACTTACCTTATAAACAGCACTGTAGACAGTTGTTTGTACAACTGGAGAAAGCAGCTACAAACTGCTTACCTTCTTTCTTCTTTGGACCTGTTTTTAAACCATATCAAGCTCCTCCTGTCTGTTTGTCTCTACCTATTAGGAGTCTTTTTTTTTTTTCAATCAGCCAGTTAGGGCCTTTGTAGACTGCCAGAAATAGTGCAAAATGAGTCCACTTTAAGGGTTAGGGTTAGTGCTAGGGAATCATGGGAATTGTTTTTTTTCCTGAGCCATTGAGCCGTCTGTCAGAGAGCTCTGGTGCCACAATAAAATACAGTTCCCATGATTCCCTAACCCTAACCCTTAAAGTGGACTCAACTTGCACTATTTCTAGCAGTCTGCAAAGGCCCTTAGAGACAAGTCTTACTGGTCTTTTGTTATTTGTCAGTTAGACTTGTAACAGTCCATTTGTTCAAGGTTCATCATCCAATTGGAAATGAAATTTTAGTGGTCTTTTGTACAATGGCACTACTAATCAAATCACATAAAATGTTTACTAGTCTATCCACGATCACCAGTCAGATGATTGTTTACCATTATTCTGGCTACATGGCATTAGATGACTATAAACCCAAACTGTGCAGAGCCAACTTTTCATTCTATCTGTGACTTACAAGGCTTTTCCTTGTAGATGGTATTTATCTTATTCTTGTTAGTTAAGAGGCTGAATGCCCAATGAATTAACTCTGTACATGCTTAATTTCTTGACCAATATACATTGATTCTTTGATGAATTGCTATTAATAACCTATTTAGAGGACCCTCCCTTTGTAAAAAATATACAAAATAGCAACCACTCTATAGCACTTTACACACATAGCTGATTATCCCCTCTATTTTGGTTATCTCCTTCCAGGTTCCTAAATTCCAGAATTGTACATATGTATTTGCATAGGTTTTGAATGGGCACAAATGAGACCAATTTAAGATTGTAAAGCCATGGAATCACTTAATTCCTCAGTACCCTTGGCACCTTTCCCTTGTTATTAAGCTTGTTCTAAATCAGAAAACTACAGAAAACTCTGTAGAGACCATGCCAAAAAGATTCTAAAAGTGCAGTCTTATACATGTCAACTGAGACATAGGTTCCATTGACACCAGTGAGGCTTACTTCCTGGTAAGCATGTTTACATGTGCAATTTAAAATAATGTCATGAAGAATACTGTCCCATGGTAAATCCAGAAGAAAGATTCAATTATCAGCCCAGTCTGCATCTGTAAATGGAATGGAAGTGAATAGAACTCCTTTTGTGTCAGCTACAAAATGTTTCAAACAGTCTTGTTCAGTGGGATTCTTCACTGATGGCCTTTGCCACAGAATGGCAAATGTGTTGGTACAATTGCATGCTGGGGTGGTCAGGGAAGCTATTCTATGGATACATTTGTCTGCAGTAAATAAAATATGCAGGGCAAAGCAACAACCTGATTCTATTAAGAAGCATTACTTCTGAGTAGACATCAATAAGAGTGCATGTTTTGTTATCCTCTGCGGAGAGAAATCCAAAGAAATGGATTGTTTCTAATTATTGGAAACAAATAACATGGGAGGAGACAACATAAGATGGGGGATTCCTTCAACAGAAACCTAACCTGAGAGACAAAAAGTCTTTTAGGATGTCTTTTTAGTAGCATGCCTTGGGGCTCCACACATCGGAGCATAATTCTGTCTTTTTATAATTAGTCATCATTTTGATATACATATCTCCTCTCCACTTATAAACACATAGATATTGATATTATTAGAGATGTATAGTAAACTGTCATTGTAACACAGCGGTAAACATGGGTCTTTTAAAAATGTAATCCCATCCCCAATGAAACAAACCTGGCCATTCTGCCACTTCTGCTGTATTCTTTTTTGGCTTCTTTGGTAATTTCTTAGAAGTAGGAAAGAATATTGTCATTTGATTTGCTTTTTATCATAGCTGTGGAAGACTAATTAAACTAGTGTGCTGTTTTACAGCTTGAAAGTAATGCCTTAAAATCTTTCTAGTACACCCACGGACATAAGAGCAAAGTGATGCTGATACACTTCCTGGAGAAATACTATAGATATTCTATGAAGGACATGTTATGTAACTCTGTTATCTAAAGAAACAGTCATTCAATCTTCTGCCTACTGGTTCAGAAGAAACACAGAGTGTTCTGGAAAGGAGTCAGTATGCCGAGATTTTATTGGGAAAAGTGTATCTCATGCCACTTAACTGGGTAATGTTTTAACAATTAACAAGCCAATTTATAATCTCCAAGACAGATGCACCTGGTTAGAAGGTGTTTGCTACTCTGTGACAAAGAAAATTATTTAAAGACATAAATGGTCAAAGATCATAAAATTCATTGGATACTAAAAATCCAATCAGTTCTTTTACAGTATAAATGAATCTTCTCTCTATAAACATGTGTCAAGTGAAGGTTTTGTAAAACAGTATTATGGGGGGGGGGGGAGTAATGGGCTCAAACTGGCTGCCTCATCACCAAACTCCATGCATACTAGTTTGTATTTGCCACATGTATGTCATGTATGATCAAATGTACATAAGAAAGTATTAGCATAGTGTGACTCATGGGGGTGACACATAGTGGCCATGGCAAACTTTCCTAGAACAACTTCTCCCTGGCCAAATCTAACCCACTCCTAGCTTTTCCCAACTCTCTTGGGGATCCAGTTGGCCATTTGGGGGCACTTGAGGGAGGTTGGCAGGATCAGATAAGGTCTGGCCCACCAAGGTCTGGGAATAGGGCAAGAATGAGCTCCAGACTCTTGAAAGGTGCCCATTTCTGCTTTACAGAAAATAGATCATTGGAATTTTCTTAAATAATTTCACATGCATGAAAATAGTGGACCTTGGACCTTACTCCTGTGTAAACATTTATAGATTAGCACTGTTAATCCAAAGGAATTTAACTTAACTTGTATAGGTTGCATAAGCTGTTTCCCCACTTTTTATGCAAGGAAATGACTTATTTGTTATATATGTAGAATTCCAGGGTTGTTTTTTTTAAAAAAACAAAAAACAAAAAACATACACAGTGATATCAATATGAGAATCCAATACAGCAACATCAATAAAAAAAATGTTATGACTAGCAAAGATAGCAAACACCAACTATATATGTTACATATATAGTTGGCGTTTGCTATCTTTGCTAGTCTGACACTTACATCTCCCTTCTCTCAACCCCAGTACCAAGTCCACTCTATCACAGCTAATCAGCCCCACCACCTTCTGGACCATCCGGATTTCTATATATGTTACATATATAGTTGGCGTTTGCTATCTTTGCTAGTGATAACATTTTTTTATTGATGTTGCTGTATTGGATTCTCATATTGATATCACTGTGTGTGTTTGTTTTGTTTTGTTTTTAAAAGCAACCCTGGAATTCTACACCCACTTAAATAGATGCATGCACCACTGAACACTGTGACTTTTGAATATAGACATGAACAGGATTCTGCTGTAAATTGCTGAGGTTTATGCAAATTTCCCTCTATCTCTTTTTAAACATAAAGTATTATTCATGTTTATCTATCATTCCCTGCTGTTAGTGGTTAGGAATATAGTGGGTACAGGAGGGGGAGTAAGATCTGAAATCCGGATGGTGCAGATGGTGGTGGGGCTGATTAGCTGTGATAGAGTGGACTTGGTACTGGGGTTGAAAGAAGGGAGATGTAAGTGTCAGACAAGCAACCATAAAGGTACCTGTAGGACTGGACTAATATGCAAACAGGGGAGTTTCCTAGCCTACCCTCCTTGTGGATAATGACACGAGGTTGTGCAAATGTGTTGACTTATGCCCTGTCTGCATGGGCCAAATAAAATGTCCTCCCTCTATCCTCTCATTGGGGAGTTCAGATCACACAGAGCCCAATCTCCACTTCTAGTGAGAACAGTCTGTATGATATCCAGCCAGTTCAGCACCAAACTTGGGGTATAATACCCTTAGTACAGTTTTTTAAAACCTCACTATTTGCTCCAGATCTTCCCAGAACATCTGTATCACTTTGTTGCAATACCAGCTGGCTGTTGGCTTATGCATCCCACTATGCTGGCTGGCACAGCTACCGCGGCATCAAGTCACTTGCTCTGAGGTCAGAAAGAGGCATCCACCCATGTGACTGATGCTGGGCACCTCATTCTTACCTCAGAATGAACAACTTGATGTGGTGGCAGTGCCAGCAGGTGGCACAGGATGATGCACATGTAAACAGCTGACCAGCATTGTTATCAATGGCCCCAGGTAATGAGGGGAAGTTGGGGCTGCTCTAGGAGTATTCTGGCCCATGAAGACACCACCTGAGTTGGACCCAGACCTTGCTTTCTTAAAAAGGAAAGGAATTTGGGAAGCCAGGCCAAGCCACGGCACAAAGGAGCCCCAGGTGGAATCTGAATAGCTACAATCTGGGCACAACAAGACAAGCCGGGCAATGTGCAATCCATTTCTTCCTTCCTTTCTCTCTCTCTCTTTTTAAAAAGAATTGATTCAACAAAATACTGATTTTTTCACATACAGGTATAAAAATTTAGGTTCCTTTGCAAACAGGAGCAAGTTGAAGGCAGAACAAGTAGACATAATTCCAGTCCTATTTCAGTGCATTATTTCTCTACTGAATAACTATTGGCCAATGACAGTTTATGAAAACCTAAGCATACTGGCAAACAAGTTTCACTGAATTCAATTTGATTTATTTATATTTAAACATGGTGCAGCCAATAAATTTCATTATGTAGATGCAAAATATTTGCTTCTACCTTTAACAACAAAACAAAAAAACCCAAAACCCCCTCATAAACAGAAGATTAATTTATGTCTTTTTGAAAATATGTAAATTATTTTGAAATTTCAAAAAAGAGAGAAATAAAAGAACCAAAGTTGTGTGGATGACAGATGTTCTTCTGCTTCCTTTTCCTAGGACTATAATGATGAAATCCGTCAAGAGCAATTGAGAGAATTATCATATTTAAATGGTTCAGAGGATTCAGCTCGTGGACGAGGCATTCGAGGAAGAGGAATCAGAGTTCCTCCTGCAGCACCTTCAAGGTGAGTTGGTTTGTCCTTTTTTAACAAGAAACATAAAATAGCTATACAAGAGCTGCCACCCAAGGTACCAATAATGTGACTTAAATGCACAGATGGTTCACAATTCAGGAAGGTGGTTGGGACAAAATCTGGAAATTTTGTTTATACCATATATTTGTTTATACGAAGTCTCTACCTGTTCACAGAACAGCAACTATGATGTAGATAGTGGGAGGTTAAAATATAGCTTATTCAATGCACGAACGATTGATGGCCATAGCTAGCCATGAGGTGAATGAACAAATAGACATGGCTTTCCAATGCTTTCAGTGACATTTAATATAATTGGAGTCCTATGTAAACAAAAGTAAACACTTCCACCTGAATCCATATGTTCTGTGTTGTATGACCTTAATTCTCTTAGAAACTTTGAAATTCTAAAATAAACATTTAAAAAAAAGTTGATTTGCTTTATTAATAATGAGTGAGGTCAAAACTCTAATTCAGTTGTGTTATGTTTAGTAGGATTTTTTAAAATGCATTATCTTAATCATTATCAATAGCACTAATCTCACATGCAAGCAAATTAGTGTTCAAAATTCTGCAACACAGACTCCAACCATACATGGAGAGAGAAATTCCAGAGGTGCAAGCAGGATTCAGAAAAGGAAGGGGCACTAGGGACCACATTGCAAGCATATAATGGCTAATGGAGTGGACCAAAGAATTCCAAAAAAGAACCAGCATGCATTTCATAGACTACAGCAAAGCATTTGATTGTATAGATCACAAAAAATTATGGAATGCACTCAAAGATATGGGGGTGCCACTACATCTGATAGTCCTGATGAGAAATCTGTACCAAGGACAAGAGGCTACCGTCAGAACAGAATTTGGGGAAACAGAGTGGTTCGCAGTAGGCAAAGTGGTCAGGCAAGGGTGCATTCCATTGCCCTACTTGTTTAATTTATATGCTGAAAACATCATAAGAAAAGCAGAATTAGAATCAGAAAAAGAAGGAGTTAAGATAGGAGGAAGCAACATTAACAACCTCAGATAAGCGAACAACACCATAATATGAGCAGAAGACATTCAGGAATTGGAACAGTTAATAAGAAAGGTCAAAGATGAAAATGCAAAGGCAGGTCAGATGATGAACATAAATAAAACAAAAATAATGACCACAGAATACACAAATTCAATCTAGACAATGAGGAAATTGAAGTAAAGAATTCTCGTATCTAGGATCAAACATTGACCAGAATGGAGACTGCAGTCAAGAAATAAGAAGAAGACTAGAAATGGGAAGGGAGCTATGAAAGAATAGGAAAAGATACTGAAGAGCAAAGACATACAACTGAGCACTAAAGTCAGAATCATTCAGGCCATTGTATTCCCAATTACCATGTATGGATGCAAGAGCTGGACAGTGAAGGAAGCAGACAGAAAGAAAATCAAGTCATTTGAAATGTGGTGCTGCAGAAGAGTACTTAGGATACCATGGACAGCCAAGAAGACAAGCAAATGGGTTCTTGAACAGATCAGACCAGGGCTCTCCTTGGAAGCAAAGATGATCAAGTTGAGACTATCGTACTTTGGCCACATAATGGAAGGCACGGATCACTAGAAAAAACAATAATGCTAGGAAAGGTAGAGGGTAGAAGAAAGAGAAGAAGACCACAAACCAGATGAATAGACTCAATCAGGGGGGTTGTGGGAAGGCCTTGCAGGATCTGTGCAAGGCAGTGGAAGATAGGGATTCCACATACTCCACACACTTCTATCCCACCACCCTCTGAAGATGCTAGCTACAGATGCAGGTGAGACATCAGGAATAAATTCTTCCAGAACATGACCACATAGCCTGAAAAACCCACAGAAAACTGGATTTAACTCAGTAACCCCAAAATAAGTAATCATAAATTGCATAATCTCAACATCCAGGATTCAGTTTATGCTATTTATACTGATACATATAAACCCATAGTTACATGTGATGTTCAGTGCATGGACATTGTGAATGCCCAGGTGGTGATCTTCACATATACGTAAGTCAAGTTTCCACAGGACTGTTAGGTTTAGCCTTTTATTATTGCAAATGAGAGCTTAGCAAGTTACTTTTAAGAAAATGAATATAATGACATCCATAATCAAAGAGTGGGAAAACAATTATCTCAATTGTCCTAGCTAACACTCTTCAGTTAAAAATGGCCTGAGCATGGCATCATATTGATTCCCCTTAGCTATAGCTTTCCAAGCTCTGTAGTAATTCCCCTATTCAAACCAGGAAACCTCAACTAAAACTTTGCAGGGTTCTTTTAATTATCATATTGTTACTGTACTATTTTTTTTAAAAAAAAATAGCAGTTGTTGCCATGTTCAGGCAGAATTCATATCATATCCTTCTACTGCTAACATTGTTTTCTAACTTAACTAGCTGTTAACCTTGTAATATTCCCCCACTGCCTGATATATTTATAAGCCAAAGTCAAATTATCTGCCACTCTTTGCTAAGTTGGAAAGAATGTTGGAATCTTTGAACCTAAAGTAAAATGAATTATTCAGCTTCATTATGGTTTGAATCAATTTCCTACTGAACAACCCACTTTCTAGTTGATTCTGTACAACCCTCATTACTGTATTTGAAAAGGTACTAGATTATGCTTAATGAAGACGTGAAAAATACATTTTATATCTTGCCTGTTGTATTTCATCCTTGATTTGATATTAATGAATGCAGAGGGGATCCTTGGCACTTATGGAAAGAATTAAATTAATCTCTTTATTTTCCTTAGTAAAACACACACACATAGTCAAAAATAATATTTATTATTTATTGAACCTTTAATATTCTCTTTAAAGTCACAAAACTGGAAACACAGTCTAATACTTCACAGATAATTGACTGTCTCAAAAAGGTAAAGAGAACCAAAATAATAAAGACCGATTTTTGATAAAATATTGCTCAGTTGAGGTTAAATCAATATGTAGGAAATCAAAAAGAACCCAGAACACTACAGATGGACATGTTTTCAGTTGGACATTAAGGTAACATTAAAATCATAATAACAGTATTACAAATATTCTTTCAATGATCAAGAGTTGATTTCAATGATCAAGAGTTTTCAACAATAAATTATTTACTATATTACCTGGTGGCTTGCATGGGCATTTTACCTGGTTCCAAAGGCTACCCTTGCAACAAACCCTCAAAATGTAGATGAGGCTGCATATAATGATTGGCCCAAGATCTTCCAGTAGATCAGCAATGGAATAGAGGTTTTCCTTTTTCCGTCTGGATCACCATCACTAATTTGATCCATCACTAACTCCATCACTCCCCTGTTTGCTGTTTATAAAGGAGATTATTGCACACCTTTTTTTTCCCTAGTCTGGGCACAGGCTGGACATAGGCTTAAATGGGTGAAAAAAGATCTTATTGCATGTCTCCATGCCCAACTGAACCACATCACATACCCGATCAGGACTCCTGGCGGACTCCTGGTGGACTTTTCATAGAATAATACTTTGCTGTTCACCAGAAAAGTACACCAGAAGTTTAGTTCAGGTTTGTGATGTGGCTGAGATGAGACGGAGGCATGAGTTAAGATCTGTTGTCACCCATTTAAGCCTGTGCTCAGACTGTACCCAGATCAGGTAAAGAAAGGCATGCAATAATCTCCAAAGTTGTATTGGTATCTCTTTCTCCAGTACTGACAGAAATAATTCATTTTGCTTTTTTTTTTCAATGCTCATAATACACTAAAATATGTTTATTATTTTTTTGGTTTATTCTAGAAAATAATTAGACCATTTTTCAGCTGCCTGAAAAACCTGCAAGATAGCTTCCAAACTAAAAATGTAGAAATCATTTTTTTTAAAAAAAATTGACTAAAATAGGTACAATACACTGGCTAGATATTGAATAGCAGCACAAAAGTAGACAGAACAACTGGATAAGGTTTAAAATGCATTATCTCATCAGAATGTTATTGTCTGTATCTTTTTTAAAAAAATAGCCTATGGCTACATGCTCTCAGAGAGATGTACAATTAACAACAACAAAATCATTGCAAGTCCAGCAATAAAAGAGTTTAAAACAAATAGAACAACAATTAAAAGCAGCACATACTTAAAGAAGCAATATAAACACCATTGTGAAGACAAAATGGCTCAAAAATGCAATGTAGCAGCAGAATTCAACAGATGGGGAAATCTGCCCTTTTCAGTGTTTCCCACATTCAAATTCTTTACACTTGAAGTTCATAATGACTATGAAGAGATTTCAGAATTTGGTTAATTCTTCAAAAACAAAGTGAATCAAAATCCCCTGATACTGATAAGCTATTCCAGCATGGAGAGGACCATATTGTACTTCACTCCCATAGAAATGTTAATATGAAGAGGTTATGAGAGAAAATGCCCAAAGAGGTGGCAACCTTAATTCAGTACCAAGAAGGCTGGATGCACAGGAATTCCAACCCAGAGTTTTAAGCACTCTAAAGTATTCAGCCTGGTCTGTCAGAAAGTTCTGGTGACTCACCAAACTACATTTTGTAGGATAGAGTCATGGCAATTAAAGAGGTGTCAAACTGCTTTAATTCTGCAGTGTGGGTATACCTTGAGTTGTCCATCCCACATGCATTTAAAAAACAAGCACACAAATAAACTCAAACTCTTTCTTTCCCAAATAAGAAGATATTTTTGAAATTGTGCAAAGGTTTACCAGGAGAAGCTAACTGAAAGGAAATTTTCACCTAACCCTTAATAGGAATAATAAGATTGAGACGATGAAATATTTTGATTTGTAATGGAATATAAACCACTTGCACTTTGACTTGTGCCCTGGAACCAACTGGCCATTTGTGCAAATAGAAGAGAACTGGAGTAGTTTGACTTGAGAAGCAAAAATTGTATTGGCCACTGCATTTTGCACTAACTGGAGTTTCCAAGTAGCCCCATGTACACATCACAGTAATCAATTCTGCATGCAACCAGCATATGAATGAAACTGCAAGATTTGTGAAATTCAGGAAATGACACAACTAGCACCAAAGTTGAGCAAAAGAACCTACATAAAGATTTCCTAGGTTGAGTGAAGGGCCTTGCCTAGAGTTTCCAAACCTTCAAGCCCCATCTGAAGTCCCAGCCTTTGGAATGCTGCCTGGTCCTTTGGATGAACTGCTAAAACTCCAAGTGTTTGAGGTTCCAATGGTGATGCAACAGCAGCAAAGGGAGAGAGGCTACAGCACCAGCAGCAGAAAGCCCCAACATGTCAGACTCTGGCTCAAGTCAGGAGTGAGGAAAGGGATAAATTGAAGGAAAGAGATGGAGAAGAGGAGAAAAGACCAGCACAGCCAGACCTCACCCAAGGAGGAACACAGGGCCCCTGGGGGTCTTTGAAGGCCACCCCCCCCCCCCCACAAACACCAGGCTTTGCAATAGTCTGGTCTTTAAATCTGCCGTGGGCAACTCTGGCAGATCCATGTCCAAACCTCTCAGGGCTACATCCCAAAACCACAAATAGGCTAGAATGGCACCTCTGATTCTCAAAAATCATTACTTTTTATGTTAAACAGTACAGGGACAGCTTACCAATTATTTAAAAGGCAAGTTGCTACACCCGGAGGCTTCCAGGAGCAGCAATTCAACTTATATTTTGGGCAGAAGAAGATTGATTTAGGGATTCTGGTAGGGCTGAGAGCCATAAAAATACCATTGGGGGTTACATACTTTACCCATTCCTGCTTTAAATTGTAGGTGCTGCAGCATGCAAGCTGGTCGTCTGAAAAGCCTGATGTGTGTGTAGGTGATAAAGAATCTCTGGGGCTCTGTTTTCTTCTCTTGTGAAGCTGGTAGCATACAGAGCTCAGAGGGAGATTAGGGCTGTGATTGGGCCTCGGCAGACGGCTTATTGAGCTGTCTTGGAGGCCCGGAAGAGGAGGAGCCACCGCACGAGCGGCGCTCCTTCCTCTTCCTGAGGTCGCCCTGGGAGCTGCCAGCCCTCCACACGGCCGGCGCTTCCGGGGCAACCTCCCGCCGCAGAGACCGGACGCGCTGCGGCGGAAAAGGCAGGGAAAGTGCGCCCTACGCTTTTAGGGCGCACTTTCCCTGTCTTGTGGAAGGAGTGCTGATTTTGCGCTCCTTCCAGGGACGCCGCAGGAGCGCCACGGTCTGGCTGCCGAGGTCCCGTGGCGCTCCGGACCAGGGCGTCCCCAACGCCCTGGTCTGCATCCCCCCATTGTTGGCTTCCTTGCTTCCTGCCCTGAGCCAGGGGCAAAGCAGCTGATGCCAGAGGAGCACATAGGAGGTTCTTCTTGCTACTGCTGCTCTTCCCCTTTCTTCATGCATATTCTCAGTATGGGTTATACCAATTTTTTCCATCTGCCTTCAGCCATCTACTCGTGTTGGTTCCTTGACTAGGGCTGACTCCAATTGCTAGGGCCCTATGACTGGACAGGACTACCACTACCATTTCAACAAGGTAAAAATAAAGGGAAGAAGGGAGCAGAGGATACTGGGGAATGGAGATGCATCAAATGACTAGACATGAAGACCTCGGGTTATATTTCTCTGTTTTTGGCTGACTAGATTATTTAGACAGGAGACAACCAAAATCTTAATGCAGATATTTGTGTATTTCTATATCATTGTTGTGTGGCCTTAACAATGATTCCTATTGGGAAATGTACAGGCTGAAGTGAAGGGAAAGGGCAAAAACAAGAGCCAGTATGGTGTACTAGTTACGTTGCTCGGAAGAGTCACATTCAACCTTTGGTTCATTTCTCTGTTAACACAATAAAATTGGAGAAGTGTAGTGTAGTAGTTAGATTGTTATACTGGATCATGGAGTATTCCAGTTAGGGATGAAAAGATTATTTTTTAAAAAATGAAAATATGTTTCTTGCATGTTGAAAAACCCTGATGAGGAGAAACCTAGATGGGTTTCTGTGATAATCTTCACAGTTCAGGACAGAGTCTGTGCAAAAACTTACATAGGGCCTTTGCAGACTGCCAGAAATAGTGCAAATTGAGTCCACTTTAAGGGTTAGGGTTAGGGAATCATGGGAACTGTATTTTATTGTGGCACCAGAGCTCTCTGACAGAGAAGGCTCAATGTCTCAGGGAAAAAAACCAATTCCCATGATTCCCTAGCACTAACCCTAACCCTTAAAGCGGACTCAATTTGCACTATTTCTGGCAGTCTGCAAAGGCCCATACTCTTTTGTACAGAAATGACATTTTCTGCACAGAGAACCACATGTTTGTGCACTTCAACCACTAAACCATAAAAGCACAATGGTTAAGCATTGTAAGGATGATTAAATCATTTTATAATATTTATACTATTCTGTGATTGCACATAGAAGTCATGGCATAAGTACAAAAAAATTGGATATAGGAAAAGTGAACTAGAATCAGGGACAGGGTTTGATACAAATTTTGGCATTCTCAAAATAAATCAGAATTTGAGAAAGGTGTGAGTTTATGTTTTGCGCCTGCACAGTCTTATCTAGTAGTCATTTCATAAATAAACTGGAGCTGCATAACCTTCACATCAAAATAAAAGAGAAAAGATTTTAAATAATGTTGTCAGAATGTTGAACTAGGGCTTGCTTTATCCAGGTTCAACTGCACACTGAGCCATAAGACTCACTGGATGACTTTAGGCCAGTTGACAGCTTGTCAGATCTCACAGGGCTATTGAGAGGACAAATTAAGGAATAGAAGAGCTCTATACATCCCTCTCAATGTATTGGAGGAAAGACTGGATATAATGGTAAATAATAAAAATGACATCACCAGGGCATGTGCTTGTGACATTACCAGGAACCATCTTTTGTTCTGACAGCCTGGGATATTCCTGGCCTGGTCTAGTCTTGTCTCACTGCAAATCTCTAACAGAAGCTTCCTTCCATCCTTAGGGCCTTTACAGACTGCCAGAAATAATGCAGATTGAAGTCACTTTAACTGTCCTGGCTCTGCGCTTGGGAGTCATGGGAACTGTATTTTTTTTCTGGGACATTGAGCCTTCTCTGTCAGACAGCTCTGGTGCCACAATAAACTACAGTTCCCATGATTTCTTAGCACTGAGCCAGGGCAGTTAAAGTGGCCTTGATCTGCATTATTTCTGGCATTCTGTAAAGGCCCTTAGAGGGGATGCAGACGAGCGGCCATGGGCCGCCCTGGGAAGCAGCGGATTGGGGCCGAGGCTGCCCCACGCCTCGGCCCCAATCCTCCCTGGGAAAGGAGTGCTAAAATAGCACTCCTTCCACAAGCCGCAAAAGGGGTGCCCCAAGAGCCGCCATGCGCCTCTTTTGCACCTCTTCTGACTCAGCGTGTCCGGGCGCTGAGCTGGAAAGACGTCATCAGAGCGCTCTCTGTGTGCAACAGCAGGCACTCCAATGATGTCCTTGGGAAGGGGTTGGGGTGCCCGGCATGTGGCTGCCCCTCCCCTTTTCTGCCTCCAAGACAGCACTTTGTGCCGTCTGCAGAAGCTGTTAGTCTCCTTTGTTTATTCTTCATTCACATCTCTAAATTATAGTCTGTTTGAGCTACTTTTTGCCTTCAGTCTATGCAGGAAACAGAAATATCAAGAACATCAGCACTGTGGGCATTCTAATGGTGATATTAAAAGAAACTATTATCTAGTAGAAAAAGCTAAGGCTGCATTTACACTGTAGAACTGATGCAGTTTGACAACACTTTAATTGCCATGGCTCAATACTATAGAATTGTGAGGTTTATAACTTTGTGAGATTTTTACCTTTCTCTGTCAGAGAGCCCTGGTCTCACAACAAACTACAAATAATTCCCGGATTCCAAAACATTGAGCCATGGCAATTAAAATGTTCTCAAACTGCGTTAATTCTGCAATGTGGTAGCAGCCTTTGTGAGTAAATTTTGCAGTCGATGCGGTTTTTAGTACAGAACAGGCATATCCATAGGCAGAGGTAAAGAATACCTCTGCACTGTCATGGACGGATCATTTCCTGATCAAGGTTGGACTAAGAGCCACTGTCCAACCCACCGGGGGTGGAGGACCTATTAGAATGGCCCGCCCTCAGCAGCTAATGGAGCCAATTGGATTCCAGAAAGCCTTGGAGGGTCTCTTTGTTGGAAAAGCCAGTGACTCTGTCGAAGCCCTGGTTAATACTTGGAACATCGATTTGACTAGGGCTATCGACATGATTGCTCCCAAACGTCCTTTCCAGCCTGCTCCGAATCGCCACCCCAGTTCACAGAGGAACTTAGGAATATGAAGCAGGCTGGACAACGACTAGAGCGTACCTGGCAGAAAACTCGACTCTTATCTGATAAGACTTGTCATAGGAAATTTCTTCATTCCTATCGAGAGGCAATGCGTGCAGCGCAGAAATCTTTCTCCTCTGCATGTATTGCATCTGCGGAGTCTTGTCCAGCAGAGCTGTTTAGGGTAGTGGGGGAGCTGACACAGGCTCTGCCTGCGCAGAATCCTCTACTTAACCCAACAACAGCCTACTGTGACATTTTTAACAACTAATTTGCAGATAAAATCTCTCAGATAAGAGCTGACTTAGACGCCGGGATTACAACAGAAGTGACTGATGAGGTGTCCAGTAAATCTGTTTGTGAGATTAGACTGGATCGATTTGAGCTAGCTAGTACTGATGATGTGGACAAGATCCTCGGAAAAGTGAGGAAGACAATGTGCTCCCTTGATCCCTGCCCTTCATGGCTGGTCATCCAAGGGGGTGATGCCTTGATGGCCTTTCTGGAAAGGGTCATCAATGCATCCCTTAGGGAAGGATTTGTTCCATCTAGTGTAAAGGAGACGGTCGTTAGACCTCTCCTAAAAAAACCTTCCCTGGACCCCCTGGATTTGAAAAATTATAGACCAGTTTGATCAACAATCAGGAATTCTGGGGGCTGAAGTGAAAAACTTCTGGAATACAAAGGTATGGGAATCACTAAGTTAGATTGTATTAATTGTTTTTAATTTAAATTTAATTTAAAGTTTTAAAACAATTTTCTTTGTATGTGGCCTCAAGTCCCTTTCTGGGAGAAAGATGGCATAGAAATGAAAAAATGAAATAAAATCTATCTGTCTATCTTTAGCATTTCCCTTCATAGTAATACAAATGCCATGTTCCTTCTCAGGGGACGTGGGAATGCAATTCCTCCTCCACCTTCTGGACGAGGAGCTCAAGCACCAAGAGGAACTCCTGTGACACGTGGAGTACTCCCTCCAGTAGCCAGGGGTGTTCCAACCCCTCGAACAAGAGGAGTCCCAGCCATGCCAGGTTACAGGCCACCCCCTCCCCCAGCACATGAATCTTATGAAGAATATGTAAGTACTTTTTCCTTAACAACAGCAATAAAGTATTCAGTGTTGGCCATCTTTGATATCTTTGCTAGTGCTAATTCACAGGTGAATTGAACATTGGGTACTCAACCAACATATTAGAGGTACTACTTGCACTGTAGATGGTTGGTGGTAAAGTGTTAGATTTTGCACTGAGTCACCATCAAAAATGGCATTGTGGCACCAAGACCACTTCAGAAGCAGACATAACACGATGATGCCCATTTGAGATGATTCATGGGATTGTCTGCTGCATTATGCATTTGAACCCAGAAAAGTAGAAGTTGAAATAATGAACTAATCACTGGTTATTGTGTTATTGTGGGTATATTGCATTTTCTTTATTTTTCTGTTATTGCATTTCAATATGGGTTGGTACATGAAAGGAAAAGCATACACCAGTGTTTTCTTCTGATACTGTTTCATTTCAAGGCTTTGGAAATTATCACATTATTAATAAAAGCAACTTACCTCTGCTAGTTTGAATTCTCTTCCGGGATGCAGCCAGATTCTATCACATGCAATTCACCGCTGGTGCCACCTCCTGGCTGCATCCCACCTAAAACTTGGCTAAAATCCGCCCTCAGCTGACTGATTTGCAGTCAATTTGCAAAGTACAGGTTAAATGACTGTACTTCAGCCACTCACTCACAAACCACAAGCTTGTGAGTTCAATACCAGCCAGGGGCTGAGGGTCAACTCAGCCTGGCATCCTTCCAAGGTCGCTAAAATGAGTACCCAACTTGTTGGGGGCAATTAGCTTACACATTGTAAACCGCTTAGGGAGTGCTTAAGTGCACTGATAAGCAGTATAGAAATGTACTTGCTATTGCTATTGCTATTCTGAAAACACAATTAACAATAAAAGAGTTCTTTCATATTGCTGATCTAACATGGCAAATGCTCTTTAGTTAGCTGGTCTCATCTCAAATAAATCATGCACTTTGATAAGCTTTCAAGTATCATTTATGCATGTGCCCTTTTATTAAATGTTATTTATTCTGCAGGGCCTGTAAGATAGTTTTTGAATAAAGAATAATATTATTGCAAAAATTTCAATAATTTTAATAGTAATTTTTAATTAATATTTAAATACCTTCATAGAAGTGCCACGTACATACAAAGTCTAATGAAGGAGGCATGCATATGATTGATGCTGTGTTGTTGTTTTTAAAGCTATCCATAGTGATTTTTTGTTATTCAGCTTGATATAGTCTTTATGAACTGTAGTAGGGAGTTGACTGTTCTAAGAGTCTACAGATGATGTGTCAGATGATCTGGAATACTGTGTCCAGTCTTGAGCACCACAGCTCAAGAGACATATTGATAAGCTGGAGTGTGTCCAGAGAAAGGTGACCAAAATGGTGAAAGGTCTGGAAACCGTGTCCTATGGGGAGTGGATTAGGGAGCTAGATATG
This sequence comes from Phrynosoma blainvillii, assembly GCA_026167975.1. Taxonomy (NCBI): domain Eukaryota; kingdom Metazoa; phylum Chordata; class Lepidosauria; order Squamata; family Phrynosomatidae; genus Phrynosoma; species Phrynosoma blainvillii. The sequence goes on from JANUYF010000001.1 coordinate 159,936,263, forward strand.
TTTAGCCTGGAGAGGAGAAGGGTAAGGGGTGACATGATAGCCATGTTTAAATATTTGAAGGGATGTCATATTGAGAATGAAGCAAGCTTGTTTTCTGCTGCTCCAGATACTAGATTCCACCACCAGGAGGAACTTCCTATGGTAAGAGCTGTTCAGCACTGGAATACTCTGCTTTGGAGTGTGGTGGAGTCTCCTTCTTTGATTGTGTATTCCTGCATGGCAGGGGGTTGGACTAGATGGCCCTTGGAGTCTCTTCCAACTCTATGATTCTATGAGATATAATCTAAGTTTGAAGAGATCTTATATGCTGGTTAGGAAATTCTTGGAGTTATAAAAAAGGGGGGGGAAGACAACATTCCTGTGCTCTCTCTGAGTTTGAAACCAGCATTGCTGAGTCAGTCAGACTTTGAAAGAAATTTCTAGGGGAAAGCTGCTTGGTGGTGGTGGTTTTTGAAAGTGTTGGTGTGTTTTGCCCCAGAATAGTTTCCTAGTCTACATGTTTGTATTCAAACTAGCCATGTTGGAACTTTTCAAGCTCCCTTGATTACAATAGGAAATAAATTAAGGACATGCTTAAATTTTCAGCTGGAATTGATATCATTTAGCATTATTTAAATCCACTTTAATGTCTCAACTTGCGCAGACTATCAAGTTAGTTGCTGAATCGCAACTCAATACTTATGTAAATTACAGTTATTCAATTGATATGTTCTGGTTAGGACTAGCAATTGGAGCTGGGCCTTATGTGTTTAATTCTGAATGTAGGTCCAGGAAGGTATCCTGTGATATTTTACGCCGTAAGCCGCCCCGATTGCTTTGGTAGAGGGGCAGGATAGAAATTATTATTATTATTATTATTATTATTATTATTATTATTTGATAAATATATAAATAAATAAAATTTAAAGATATGCCATTGATTCAAAGGGGACTTGCTTCCAAGTGATTCATACTTGTCAACAGCAATGCATGAAGACTCTGCTACATGAGATTTTGCATAAGACAGATTGCCTCATAATTTCCCACACCAGCCAGAAATGAAAATGGACTGACAGTATTTTGTAAACAGAAATCTACAAATTTCAGAATTTCTGGTACATTCTGTGGAACAAGAAAAATGCATATATTTACATCTGTAAAGTTCACATAGAAAAATGCATGCATTTCAAAAATGCATACAAATGCTATTTAGTCAATGGGAGGATGTTTGAAAACAATGTGAATGTGAATTTACAAAATGAATACAAAAATATGCAAAAATATTTTTTAATATGCAAAACAAAGCTGAATCTGATTTTAAAATAAATTCTGCATAGAATCAGCACAGAATAAACTTTGAGGTGTGAAGAAGTGGAAGGTTGTAATTAACTTTCAGATCTCCTCATCTGAATCAAGAACAGGTCCCAAAGAGGTGGTTCTGTAGACCTCCCTTCCACCCAAACAGTGTCCAAGGAGCTCACCAAAATCCAAATTTATTTCAAAACATGCCAAATAAACCTATTTAGATGCCACCCTAGCTAACTTCCCAAAGTCCAACTGGAAGCAGTACGGGGTAGGTGAAAAAAATCCTACTCAGTTCCAAGATAAATTCATACTGTACCAGCGGCGGGAGGATGGGTCAATTCCCAAAGCAAGCTGGGGAAGCTGGGGGTGGAAGACCACAAGTCAGCTCTAGCCATACCCCAACACCTTCTTGCCTAGGCATAACTGCAGAAGCATCATTTCAATCTTGTATCTTCTGTGGGCATGGACAAAATATGCATCCCATCCCAACACCTTTAGCATGTGACTGGGATGCAAATTCACCAATGAACTCAGAATACAACTACTTTTAGTGAAGAGTGTAAGGCTAAAGAGATCAGCATGGGAAACTGATTATGCCAAAGCATCTGAGGAAGCAGACTGAAGTCTACGAAAGTTCATGCTGCCAGTTTCTTTCAGTTAGTCTCAAAGATGCTACAAGATCTCTCTACGTACTGCTTATGCCATGTCAGCTTTTCTCAACAATACTGATCAGTGTTAGTGTTTGATTGGCTTCAGGCTACTGTAAAGATAGATAGATAGATAGATAGATAGATAGATAGATAGATAGATAGATCCCTCCCTCTTTCAGTCTTCAATACATTATAATCTGTTGGTTCTAGAACAGAAGTAATGGAACATATGAGTACACATATTTTTGGTATCAAAAATAATATTGGCAAACAGAATTGGGCCTAAAGCCAATGTCATTCCGGCAGTTGTCTGCCAGTGTAATGGAGCATCTTCTTCTCCCCTGCATAGCCCTCCAGTCCTCCAAAAACAAAAAACAAAAAAATAAGTCACCCAAAGGAGGACAGGCATCAATAGAACTATCCTTCTGGGTTTTGGCCCTAGTAATCAATAACTATAGGTGGCTCTCCACATTTGTAGCTTTGATTTTTGTGGATTTGATTATTTGTGGGTTTGATTAATATGTTTTCTCTAGGACTCTTTAGGTCCTTCAGTGCAATTCTGCCAGACATTGGCCATAGAGTTGTGCTGGACCACCTAGAAGTTCCTAGAGAAAACACTTCTCTAGATATTTGTAGATTCTCCAGCATGATTCTATGATCAACGTCTGGCAGATGTTGACCGTAAAGTTGCACTGGAAGACCTGGAGATTCCTAGAAAGGTGTTCTCTCAGGTAAAAAGAATAGTGGTTTTTTATTTGTGGTTTTTCCACATTCACAGGGATCCTTCACCTCTAAACCCAGCAAATGTGGAGGGACCACTGTATATCAAACATTATCAAAATATTTTAGAATGTCAATGCATTGAAGGAAAGGCAATTGGAATTTTAACTGTGGATGTTTAATCAGAAGTAATCCCCAATATGTTCAATTAGGCTTATTCACATCTGTGTATACAGATTTGCTGCCTGAGTGAGACAACCATATTGTTTTTGTTCTATTATTGCAGCAGTACTAGATGCTTGATTATGCACCAGAAATGTATTTATTCCATATTATGTCTCACAAAAGACATAATACAAGATGTCTAGATGCTAAAACAGCCATGCACATTTATATTATGAGGAATAAATTTGCCTTCAAAAGCAAAAGCTGCTAGGCACAGTGCATGAACCCATGAAATGTGATCAAATAATGACTTGTAGACCGGGCTCATAGTTTTTATCTTCTGTTCATAAATAACCTCTCTGCTCCTCTGCTATTTATTTCTTTGACCCATATACTAACAAGGATCTATATAATATAGAGAGTAGGAATTCTTGAAGAAGATTAATATACGAAGTTAGCTGATCTATACTTCTTGGATTAATATGCAGAATGGAACTCAGCTCTATACTAATTTTGACATTTTTCTGAATGTTGCAGCACAGTTCTTGGAGGTTAAATATATCAAAACAGACATTGTAAATCCATGTTTTGGAAAAAAAATAGGCATTTAAATAGATATTGTGAGAGAAAATAGAAATGTAAACGTGTATAAAAATAAATATTTTGAGAGGATTAAAACACTGCAGATGACTGTCCAGTGGGATGGTGATGGCTCACTGGTTTATCACTGACTCCAGACTGTGAAGGGGGCCACACCCTTATTCATAGATACTATGTGGTGACATTGGAGATAGAGTGTTCCAATTTCACCCATACAGGGAGACACTGGCTGTAGGAAACTGCCAGCAGCTCTATGTTTCATATTACCAACATCACTATGCCTCTAGGACTGCTTCATGGTTCCCAGTGGAAAGAGTTTGGAGCCTTCTCCCCTTCCATCACCATTCAGGGTGTGTGGCCATAACTAGTTCCATTCTGGTCTTGGTGCTACAAATACTGCTGTACTATCTCAGCCACTGCTGTTGAGAGCTATTGACTGGCTGTGATCACCTATCTCATTTATTGTAGATGGGTGGATATTACTGCAGACAAATTAAATTACAGTATGCAGTGAGAAATGCCAATAAGTAAGGCTCGGTTAGGATTAATGAGAAAGAAAGATAATACACTTGAAATTTGTCAACATGAATTTGATAACTTGGAATAAAATTATGTGGTGATACTGGACAAAAAGTTTTCAGAATGAGCATAGTGCCACCCCTTAATTACATCTTTTTTTTAAAAAACCACATTTTAAGCTAGAGTGACTATAGAGACCACATTTATTTAGAGACAATATACTGGACAGTTAAGAAAGATGATAGGAAGAAAACCAATGCATTTGAGATGTGGTGCTGGAGAAGAGTGCTGAGGATCCCATGGACAGCCAAAAGGACAAACAAGTGGGTCCTAGAGCAGATCAAAGTGGAAACCTCCCTGGAAGCCAAGATGACCAAACTGAGACTGTCGTACTTTGGACACACCATGAGAAGAGAGGACTCTTTGGAAAAAACAATAATGTTGGGAAGGTGGAGGGAAGTAGGAAGAGAGGAAAGCCACATGCCAGATGGATGGACTCTATTAAGGAGTTGATGGGTTTTAAGGGGTAGCAGAAATTAAGCAGAGCAGTGGAGGACATAGGGTCGCCATGAGTCAAGATCGACTCGAGGGCAGTTAATAACAAATACTGTACATAATGTATACTGTGAGTAATGTATACTTTGTATAAAGTATATGGTTAATATATAGAGGAACATACATGAGTTTTTAATTAGGTTACTAGTTTGACATTGCATCAACAAATCTGTTGAAAAAGATTGGTTTCCTCTCTTTATTCAGAAGGCTGGTTTAAGATTTACTTGTTTGTGGCTCCATTTTTCCTCATCAGCTTGGGGAAATTAATACCAGCTCACAAAATACCAACCAGGTCTGTGTGTATGTGCTTCCAATCAACAGTCAACTTGTGACAATCCCATGGATTTAATAGGGTTTTCTTAACAAGGAATACTCAGAGATGGTTTTGCCAGTTCAAGCATAGACTTTCTAAAGTCATTGCTGGTAAAGAAATATATAAGTAGAGGATGTGGTGTTTTGTGGGTTCCCTGAGAACCAATTGATACATTATCTTCAGTAGGGTGTCTTTTATGTACTGTGGGACTATTTTATATATTGTATTTTAGAAATCTAATATGAAGTACAAAACCTGGAAAATTTTTAGGAAAATATTGTTTACTAGTTTTGAAAAACACCTTCTTATTCATTACAGTGGGATCTTCTTCTTTTTCTTTTTTAAAAACCAATGGCTTGTTAAAATTGTTGTTTTTCATTACTTATTAATTTTAAAATAAAATAAAAATAAAATCTAAACCAGTTGGGAAGTGGCTTAACTTTTTTTAAAAAAATCTCTAAGTCCACCTCCCAGCAGTCTTTTGTTCACCAAAAATAATGACCAAAAGAAACTAGAAAATATTATTTGTTAGAGGAACAATTAAAGTAATTACCACTTGCTGCATTATGTTAAAAAAATTGCTATTACCAAATAACATAAAAAGTAATATAACAGGCAACATCACCATTTGTAACATGTTAGTTCCAAGCTCTGACAAAATATTAATGTGATCAATGCATTTGATCCAAAGCAGCTTATTTATTTATATACCGCTTCATATCACGCTATGGAATGTCTACGCGGTTTACAACTGTGAGCTGATTGCCCCCCAACAAGCTGGGTACCCCTGTGATGTATCACATGAGTACACTTGCCAGGATACCATGATCAGTTTTAATCTCTCTCAATCTCAATGAGAATGTGAAGTTTCCTTTTGCAAAAAATTGATCCCTTCCCTGGATCTGGTACTTGGGCTTTAATGTAATGCCTAGAAGAACCAGTGGATGTGTCATTCTGTGGGTTCACTGTAGTAAGTGTGACCATTGGTATCTCTTGTTGTTGTGTGCCTTCAAGTCATTTCCGACTTACAGCTCCCTTTAGGTCAACCTATCACAGGGTTTTCTTGGCAACATTTGTTCAGAGGAAGGTTTGCCTTTGCTGCCTTCTGAGGCTGAGAGAGGGTGACTTGCTCAAGGTCACCCAGTGGATTTCCATGGCGAAGATAGTACTCGAAACCAGGTTTCTAGATTCGTAGTCCAATGCTCAAACGACTACACCATGCTGGCTCTTTATAAGAACATAATAGGAACAGCCAGACACAGCTATAAAAAAAGAATAAATAAGTTGAAGTTTATTAATACACAGTTAGATCAAATCCCTGAACTACTTAAATATTCACAGCTCTCCCAAACCCTATTCTATTAGAGATGGGACTCAGTTTCTTGTTGGGATTTGTAGTCAAAGTGGAAATGTACAGATGTGGGAAAGTTCTAGCTGTGAAAATTTTAGCCTGCAGGTGGATTACACGAAAACACTTAGCCAAGGTCAGTGTGTCTGGGAACACAGGGTACTAGAGAAAACAAATGAAGTCATCAGAATATGTGAGAACCACTGGTCACATGACACAAGACACAGGAGGAAGGCTGGGTTTAGAAGCTGTTTAACAAATGTCTATAAAGGTGTCAGCCTGGGGGTGGAGTTACTGAACTGAATGGAGAGAGAGGCTTTGTCTTGAGTGGATTGCTGGGCTTAGCCGTGGAGTTTTCCTTTGTCTTCTGCCTGTATGATGAATGTCCTACAATATAAATAGCATGTTAATTCTGCAACTGAAGAATAAAGAACCTTCTTTTGAAGAGATCTGTGGCCTGGTTTGATGGAATGCTGCAACCTGCAGAGACCTACAGAGTCCAGAGATGTATGGAGCTGAAGAATGGCAGTCCTGCACATACTCTATACACTTTCACTATAATTCATTCAACCTTTCTTACCCTTTCTCCCTCACAGGCCCCCTTTACAACATTCCTTGAGCTGTGATTGCCTGGCACCAACAAGGCTTGCCCAGCTCCTCCCTTCATAAGCCTTTATTTTGGGGCCTAGTAATGGCCATAGCACTAATGGTAGTTGGTGGCATCTTTGATGGGGGCAATTAATCTGTTCTTGGGTTTAGTCTTAATTTTAAAGGAACTGCCCATAGTGTTGAACCTGATTTTTTGCATTTCATTCATAATCTTCATCCAGCTCCATTAAGCAGGACATACAGAGACAATGGATTTATGCTTGATTTAAAATGCAGGGTAAGGCTACTGTGAGTACGTTCTCCGCATTTACAAGCAAGTATAAAATTATTTCTGGCAACCATTTAGAACAAGCCATTCCTTGGACACTATTTCCTCTCCATAAACAATAGAAAGTCATGGAGGGTCTGTACGTGGCCTGTTTCCCACTCACACAGTTCTGCAGATCACAGTTCCAGTTTGGTTTCATGAGGGGGATGAGGGGGCCACAGGATGGTGCAGGATTTTCCTGATGGGGGGAAATCCAGAAGCTGCAAGTAATGGCCATGACAGGCCACATGCGTGCCACAGGCCTTAGAATCCTAGAATATCACATGTTGAACATGAGTCAACAGTGTGATTCAGCAGCTAAAAAAGAAAATACAGTTCAAGGTTGGAACAATAAGAGTGTAGTGTCTGGATTGAGGGAAGTGATAATGCCACCCTATTCTGCTTTGGTCAGACCTCACCTGAAATACTGTGTCCAATTCTGGGCACCACAATTCAAGAGGGATATTGACAAGCTGGAGTGTGTCCAGGGAAGGGTGACCAAAATGGTGAAAGTCTGGAAACTACCCTATGAGGGGTGGCTTAGGGAGATGGGTATGTTTAGCCTGGAAAAAAGAAGGGTAAGAGGTGATATGATAGCCCTATTTAAATGTTTGAAATTATATCATACTGAAGAAGGAGAAAGCTTGTTTTCTGCTACTTCAGAGACTAGGACCCAGAACAATGAATGCAATTACAGGAAAAGAGATTTCACCTCAACCTTAGGAAGAACTTCCTGACAGTAAGAGCCATTTGACAGTGGAACACATTCTCTCAGATGTGGTAGAGTCTTCTTCTTTGGAGGTTTTGAAACAGAGGATGGATGGCCATCTGTCAGGAGTGCTTTGATGCTGTGTACTTGCATGGCAGGGTATTGGACTCAATGGCCTTTGTGATCTCTTCCAACTCTGTGATTCTATGAGATGCACTACTCCCAATCCTGCTCTGCAGGAAGAATCATGGTTATTTTTAGAGCTTCGCTTGTGAAAAAATAATTAAATTATTTAACTGATGTGGCTTCTTCGCTAATTCTGATCTAGCATCCTAACTTTCTAATTGCTTGGAAGAGATCCCTGAAATCAGTGTGGATCCACATAGTTGAGTATTTCAGAAACCCCAGGCCATATGGAAGTGTGGCTCCACAAAGCTGTGTGATCTTTCTGAAGGGCACCTTATCTGTGCAGTTTGGCTTATAAGTAACAATATATAATGGAAACATGGGGAAGGAGGTTGCTTTACCTAATCACTTCCAACTGTAAATGTGTGTGTGTATATTTCTTGATCCTGACCATGATAGGGATCATGAAGTTCTCTAGATGTCATTGGACTGCAACTCCCACCAATGACCCTGGCAACATAGCCAATTATGAGAAATTATAGGGATTGCAATCTAACAACATAGGGAGGGTTGCATGATTCCTGCCTTTGATTTTCACGTGCAAAGGTGAAAGGAAAGATCTGCCTTTTGGTAAAATAGAACCCTGCTACAAATAAACTTTAGATTCAAGCAATTTAATTGTAAATATTTCACCTTGATTCCCTGTCCTGTATAACCTAACCCATGCATAGCTATGTGTCTGTGTCCCTTGACACCATCTAAAGTATCAGTAGTGTAATGAACAATAACCTGGAAAGACCTAGCACAAAACAATAATAATAATAATTTTTATTTATAACCCGCCCCTCTGCGTGGCAATCGGAGCGGGGTACAACAGTTTAAAAACAAAACAAAGTTAAAAATCATTCCCTCATCCCATAATCCCACCCTCCCATCCCCCTAAAATAAAATTAAACCACAATCAAGTTAAAAAGTGCCACATTAATTAAATTAAAATTAGTTAAAAACATACACTACAATTATACAGGAGTCAGAGGCAACAAAATTAAAAGCTCATCTCTCAATTGTGGGTTATTCCGGGAAGGCCTGCCGAAAGAGATCCGTCTTTACTGCTTTCTTAAAAGCAGCAAGAGTAGTGATAAGACGGATCTCGTCCGGCAGGCCATTCCAAAGCCTGGGAGCGGTTGCGGAAAAGGCCCTCTGGGAGGTCTGAGACAGCCTAGTTTTTATGGGCTGTAACAGATTCCTCCCAGAGGACCGCAGGGCATGGGGGGGATCATACGGGGAGAGGCGGTCCCTGAGATAAGATGGACCCAAGCCATGTAGGGCTTTAAAGGTTAAAACCAACATCTTGTACTGCGCCCGGAAACTAATCGGCAGCCAGTGGAGGGATTTAAGCACAGGTGTTATGTGCTCCCTCCGTGATGTTCCTGTGATTAGCCTGGCTGCCAGGAAAATGCAATGATTCAAGATTACAGTGGGCCCTTGGTATCCTCTGGGGTTTTGCTCCAGGACCCCATGGATATCTAAATCTATGGATGCTCAAGTCCCATTATATACAATAGGGAAGGAAAATGGTGTCCCTTATATAAAAGGGCAAAATCAAGGCTTCCTTTTTTTGGAATTTATTAATTTTGAAAATTAATGTTTTCAAGCCATGGATAGTTAAATCAGTGGATGCAGAATCCATGAATACAGAGGGCCAACTGTATAACTTTAGTTTTCTATGCTGTTTTTTAGAGTGCAGAGAAAATAATTGAACATGAAAGCAAATGTCACATCCAACTGTTTAGGCTCCATTGGAGATTTTTATTTTTCAATACTCTAGGCAAGTTGGAACTGTACTTATCCAATAAATTTATGGACAATGATGAGCAATACAGCAGAAGACATTTTGTCACATTTCAGTGTTTCTGCACAGAACTGTAATGATTATGAATATGTTAGAGACTTTACAGTCATGCTCAAAGTGGAAGTGGAGGCTTTTATTTTAAAATGAAGTAGAAATCTTTGAAACCTGAAATATTGTATGTTGAACATCAGGAATATAAATGGGAGGAAATGACATTTCCATTAGATCATTGTGTTGAGGACTGATTCTGGTAGCTATTTTGACACAGTTTATGGGCCACAAGAAAAAGATTCATTTGATTTTCAGAAATGGGGGGAAATGTCTGGTAGAATGAAGGAAGTAGAGAAAAGTTTTCACTAGCTTCATGAAATCTGGATGAGAAATGGGGAATCATTTCAGGAGGTACTGAGTGAAATTTGAAAGAAGGATCATTCTTGATGCTGTTGACACTTCTCCTATATTGGCCTTTCATAAACAGATTTTTCAGGAGTTTCTACTACTTCCAGAAGCTAAGAACCATATATTTTTTCAAGGGATAGTGGCATAGGAAATATTGTAAACAAACTCCCTCCTTAAAATCTCTTTCAGTCCTCAAGCTTCAGTCTTGGCAAGATTAACCTGCTTTAAAGAGAAATGAGCAGAGCTTGAAAAGTTACTTTTTAAAAATAAATTGTTACAGTTATAGCTCTAAATCCCCAACTAGTAACTGTTGTCTTACTATTATAATTATATATTTGAACTTGACAGTTTAGTTTCATATTTTGCAAAAGTTACCAAAATAGATATTTTAGTTTCTTTCTTTTTTTAAAAATGACAAGCTATTGGCCTCTCCTCTTATCCATCTTGTCATTTCCCATACACCCACAATAGAGGATGAGGCATCAGCAGGAGGGGAAATGTGAACCAGCATTTGAATTATGCAATAGCCTTCTTCCTCTACTTAGTAGGGCAAACTTCTACCCTATAAAAATAACAGTAACTTAAAATTTGGAGAACCAGCATGATGTATTGGTTTGATCATTGGACTATGACTCTGGAGACCAGGGTTTGAGTCCCCACTTGATCATGGAAACCCACTGGGTGACTTTGGGTGAGTCACACACTCTCAGCCCCAGAAAACCCCATGCTAGGTTTGCCTTTGGATTGTCATAAGTTGGAAGGGACTTGAAAGCACACAACAACAAAACCTACTATTTAGAATTCCATTCAAAAGAATTGAAATTTTCTCTTATCAAATACAATTTGATAAATTGGATTGCTGTTTTGCAGTGGCTCCATTCCTTCCTGAAGGGGCGAACCCAGAAGGTGGTGCTAGGGTATTCCTGCTCAACCCCCTATTCATTAGCCTGTGGGGTCCCTCAGGGTTCTGTGTTGTCCCCTATGCTATTTAACATATACATGAAGCCCTGGGAGAGGTTGTCCAGAGTTTTGTGGTGCGGTGTCATCAACATGCCGATGACATTCAACTCTACTACTCCTTTCGACCCCAATCCAAAGAAGCTATTTTGGTCCTAAAACAGTGTCTGTCATCAGTAATGGACTGGATGAGGGCAAACAAGTTGAAACTTAATACAGACAAGACAAAGGTGCTCCTGGACAGTCGGAAGGCAGATCAAGGAATAAGGATTCAGCCTGTGTTAGACGGGGTCACACTCCTCCTGAAGATGCAGGTTTGCAGTTTGGGAGTACTCCTGGACTCAGCTTTGAACCTGGAGGCCCAGGTCTCTGCAGTGACCAGAAGTGCTTTTGCCCATTTAAAACTTCTGCACCAACTACGTCCCTTCCTTGAGACACCGGGTCTGGCCTTGGTGGTTCATTCCTTGGTTGCATTCCATTTGGACTATTTTAATGTACTCTATTTGGGGCTGCCTTTGAAGAGTGTTTGGAAACTTCAGCTGGTCCAAAGAGCTACAGCCAAGCTGCTAAGAGGGGCAGGTTACAGAGATCATATAACACCCCTGTTGAAGCAGCTCCACTGGCTGTCAGTTTGTTTCTGGGCACAATTCAAAGTGCTGGTGATGACCTTTAAAGCCCTATATTGCTCTGGTCCAGCATATTTGGCAGACCATATCTCCCTCTATGAGCTGGCCAGAGCTCTGAGATTCTCAGGGGAGGCCCTTCTCTCCATCCCACCACCATCAGAAGCACAATTGGTGGGACATGAGAGGGCTTTTTCCGTAGCTGCCCCTAGACTCTGGAACTCCCTTCCCAGGGAGACCAGAATGGCTCCTTCCTTGATGGCCTTCCACCGACAGGCGAAAATCTTCCTTTTCAGATAGGCATTCAAAACAGAAAATTAAAGAATGGCCGGGGGTGCTATATTGTTTTAATGTATTTTAAACATTTTATCTTCTTTTTAAATTTTATTTTATTGTTGTAGTTTAATTCTATTTTAATGTATTGTTTTTGTATGTTTTAACTGTATTGTTTTTAATGTTGTAAGCCACCCTGAGTCCCAGTCCTGGGAGAAGGATGGGATATAAATAAATATAATAAATAAATAAATATCCTCCATCTGTTAAAAACAAATGTGATAATTTGTGCATTTTTCAGATACATGTTCCAGGTCAAACAACAGTATGCAAACTTGGAATGAGAAGCCACTGTACCTCTCTCTGGGTTCTCTGGAGCTAACTATAATTGAATATTGCAAACAAAATCACAATTTAAGTCCCATTATATATTTTAACAACAAATACAACCATGTATAGATTAAATCTGACATGTATACACTGTCCCCAAAGTTCCAAGTATCCAATGAAGTGCAATTGCAGGATTTAACGCAGGACTCTTCTGCTTGTGCAGCTCAGTTGTACTACAACATTTGGATGCAAATGTTAAAACTCTGAATACAAAATACAAAAGCGAGAAAAATTCAGTATAGAAGTTACTCTACAAAGAATCTAGCCTTTTGTTCCCTCTTGTGTATACAACTGAACATCCCACTACTTTATTCAAGGTGAAAACCCGAGCAATTGCAATTCCAGCTCTCTCTCCTTCTGAACCCAAACAACAAATACAGCCCCGTCCATGGGTTTCCCAACCCACTGAGCCAAACCAATACTCAACACCCAATCCATTTCAACTTTTGAATCAGCTGATCAGCAGTACTACTGATTTCTCACTTGGGCCAAGGAAATGGTTCAGGGGAAGAAGTGTGCTCCCAGCACCTGTTTGTTGGCATGGGTCCTACTGCCCATCACAAGCCTTGCTTGTGTGTGTGTGTGTGTGTGTATATATATACTCTCTGGATAGATCAAAGCAATTTGGTACCCTCACCACGTTGAATGGAAGCAGCTGTACACAGAGGATATTTGTTGAGAAAACAAATGAAAGGTTTTTTTCCTTCCCAAAACTGCTGTGGGATGCTTATATTTGCCAATCAGAAATAGAGAAAGGGAAAAGAAAGATGGTGCATGGGATTGTGCAGGGAGTAGGGGAAAGCTAAAAGAGAAGAGAATGATCCAAGCAAATCTTTATTGTTAGGAAATAAAAGTTGTAAAGATATTACGATGAGAAGGAAATGATTGAGCAAGTCACCAGGAATGCTCAAGGCAGTTATTATGGGGTATAATTAGATGAACAGGAACAATCCAGGTCTGAATGGATTAAGATATCTATCTATTTATTTATTTATTTATTTATTCATTCATTCATTCATTTGAAAGGGACCCAAGGTGGTTCATAAATAAAATTCTAAAAACACATTACAATAAAACAATGTAAAATATTATCTAAAAACAATATAAAATTACAGACATTAAAATCACACTAAAACCATGATACCCACCCTATATAACAAACACCCAAGCCACTCCATGATTATACATCAAAAGCCTGCCTGAATAAAGCTGTTTTTGCTTGTCAAAGAAAGGCAAGCAAGGAAGGGGGCAGCCTTGCTTCTCATGGAAGGCATTCCAGAGGCCAGGAGCAGCCATCGATATTTGTAGCCATTTGTAGACTTGGTCATGCATCTGAGGAACCAGACCAAGTCTCCAAAAGCTTATGCTACAACTTCTTTCACACAGTTAGTCTCAAAGGTGATACAGGATCCCTTTGCATAAAATAGCCAAGTTATAATATAGTAAAGGAGTGGGAATCATGTGGCCCCTTTAGATGTTGTTGGACTGCAGTCTCAGCAGCCATAGGCAACACAGCCAGTGATGAGAAATACTGAGTGTTGGAGTCTAGCAACATCTGGAGGATCTCATGACTTCTTCCACTGATGTTCAAGTTCTAAATTATTCTATAGATATTCTATAGATAGATCTTGTGGATGTAAAGTCATGGAGCAAGAGTAATCAAACCTAATATACTGTTTTTAACTGATATCTAGTTTAATTGATTTTTAAGGGGGGGAGCTATTATGAAGTTATGTATTTTAGCTCTGTATGTATTTTTAGCTTTGTAAACCGCCTAGATTGGTTCGCCACCAGGCGGTATATAAATTATTATTATTATTATTATTATTATTATTATTATTATACCTAACTACAAAGAAAGGTTACAATGGTTGCCAAAACATTTATTTATTTATTTATTTATTTATTTATTTTTAAAAATCTACTTTGTTTACCTGGTTATCTGAATTTTGTCTTGTGGCCAGCCTTGCACGTCACTGTCTGCTAGCAAATTTCCCCAGCTGGTGGATTACATATTATATGTATATCCTTCCTCACTGAGTCAGAGAAAGATCCAAACAATTAAATATTATAGGAAAGTATATTTAATAGCATTGAAAATATTGGAAGCAATCCTATAATCCTATCAATTCATTTGTCAAGGAGAGCAAGCCTTTCATTGAAATTTATTTTTATTATTACTATAATTCATAGTTATTTTGCTATTGTACTCAGTATAACTGTAAACAGTGAACAAGTGGTTGAAAAACTACAGGGAATAGTGATAATTGGAGCAACCTAGCATTCCAGACAGTGGAACTTGCCAGGCTGAATAACATATTGATTTAAATTAATGGATTAGTTTTTATGCCTAAGGCATATAGATAAAAGAGGAAATTATATTGCACTAATATTTGCAGTGTCTTGAAAACTCAGATTGTATTTTTCACCTTAATGACAATAAACAGTAGATTAATTATATATTATTATGAAGACTATATTGGGAGCGGGGTATTAGATGGATATGGTGTATAATAATATAGGAGAAGGAAAGCAGGAGGGAGAATATTTCCTTCTTGTTCAGCACATTGAACAAAAGAATGCCATTCATTTGTTCTTGGAAAAGGGGACATCCCTTAAATAATTATATCAAAGCAACAGTCATTTTTAAAAAAAACAGAAAAAGGGATTCTCACTTGAAAACTAAAGATTGTTTTCTACTTTTGTGGGCTTGTTGACAAGTGGTTAGAAAGGATATGGACATGATCCATAGGAAGCTTCTGCTGTGCAAGTTCTATTGAAATGGAGTATTCATGGTCACATCATGTGAGCTCTTACTTTATTCCATTATACATGTCTCTTGGGAATGTACAGTTTAGAGCAGGGGTAGACAACCTTTCCCCTTTAAGGGCCAAGGGACTTCAGCTCCCAGAATCCCAGGAGCTATTGGCCAACATAGGACTATTGGCCAACATGGCTGAGGCTTCTGGGAGCTGAAGTCCCTTGGCCCTTAAAGGGGAAAGGTTGCCTACCCCTGGTTTAGAGGTTTCTGGTGGATTGTACCCTTCTCCTTTTTACAAAAAAATATTTTTTTAAAAAAAAATAGAGTTACCCTAATCCACCTAAGTCAAAGGTGGGCAACTGCCATGGGTTTTTTTTGGGGGGGGAGCACATTGCCCTGTTGCAAGAGCTTGGAAGGCCATCGCCAATTAACTCCTCAACTGATCAGAAGATTTCATATATTATAGAATTGAAATGCTTTTCATCTTAAAGCATAAACCTAGTTGGCAAAAATGGATAAAGACCAATTAAGCATCTGCCAAGTCAAAAGAAGCTGCACTGAATCCAAACTTGCTTCATACTATGAGTGTTGGGACTTATTTAGGACTATTTTTGCCCTTGCCAAATTTTCTACTGGCTTTGTAGCTTTATCCCTGGGCTGGAAGAAATTTGAACATAGCAGAGCTCAGTTTCTTCTTCACTCAGCCCCAGCTATAAAGAGATTAAGATGAGGTACACTTTTTAATGGGCCAGTGTGGTGTAATGGTTTAAGCGTTGGACAACAACTGTGGAGACCAGGCTTTGATTCCCAGCTCATCCATAAAACACACTAGGTAACCTTGGGTGAGTGACATGCTCTCAGACTCAGGGGAAGACAATGGCAAACCTCTTCTGAACAAATCTTGCCAAGAAAACTCCAGGATAGAGTTGCCTTAGGGTCACCATAAGTTGGAAATGACTTGAAAGCACACTACTACATCAAAAATGCCTCTTTTGCCAACAGAAATGCCCTTTTGTCAAGGGAAATGCCTTTCTATTAACAGAATCACATTCTGCTGACTGATCTCCAGACAGAGCAGTCTGCTGGCAGGAGAACTCAAGAAGGCAGGACAAAGGAGGAGCCTAGGTGTGCTCGATGAAAACCTCCACCAACCCAGTAATATAACCAAAGTGCTAGTACAAAGTTAGGCCAGGGGGAAAGTATTCCTACATCATTTCCAACACCTCTCTTTTGGGACGTGTTTCCACTCAAAACAGCTTCAGCTATCCAAGTGTTCATGCATTATGATTTTGACCATCTTGACCATTTCAGATTGTACTCTTAACTAGCAGAGCAATTCTGCCAACAGATTGCTCTGTCCCCCGACCTCTGAGATGAGCTGGCAAAAAAGAGTTTTCTCACCAGCTAGCAGAAAAGGCTTGTGCGTAATCCTAACCTTCTACAGCTGGCATATTTTAAAGTTAGGATTGCACTGTTCATTGAGAACTGCTGCATTCTCATGAGCTGGGTTTTAAAACATCAACAAACAACCCTTTGGTACAAGTAGACTTTAGGGCCTCTAGACACCGGCCCAAAGGGCTGGCCTGGAGGCCGGGTGGGGAGGAGCAGCCGCACACTGGGTGCCCCAACCCCACGCCGAGGACGTCTTGATGCCACGCACCATTATGCATGGCGCATGACATCAAGATGTCCTTCTGGCATCCTGATGCACTGCATCCTGATGCACTGCACCAGAAGGGGCGCTAAAGAGCTGCGCGGAGAATGCAGCATTTTGCTGCTCTTTTCCGAGCCAACAAATGGGAGAATCGGGGGCGCTGCATGTGGTAGCAGTGGCCCCAATCCTCTGCATGTGGTAGCAGCAGCCCCAATCCTCTGCCCAGGACCTCCCATCTGCATCCCCCCTTTAGTCAGCACAACCTGCCCTCTAACTATGAAGAGATAGGGACATGTTATTTTATATTCTCTTGTGAGTCACTGTAGATTATTGCATGCCTTAAATCAGGGGTAGGCAATCTTTCCCCTTTAAGGGCTGAGGGACTTCAGCTCCCAGAAGCCTCAGCCCTGTTGGCCAATAGTACCATGTTGGCCAATAGCTCCTGGGATTCTGGGAGCTGAAGTCCCTCAGCCCTTAAAGGGGAAAGGTTGCCTACCCTGCCTTAAATAATACTCCTTTCCCCTTTAAGGGCTGAGGGACTTCAGCTCCCAGAATCCCAGGAGCTGAAGTCCCTCAGCCCTTAAAGGCTTCTGGGAGCTGAAGTCCCTCAGCCCTTAAAGGGGAAAGATTGCCTACCCCTGATTTAAGGCATGCAATAATCTACAGTGGACTATTCATGCTGCAGCTGTATTTTATCACACGGCTTTTGCAGTGGAATCTGACTTCAGAGTAGATCCTCGTTCTAATGCAAATTGGGAAACGCTCTCCGGAGGCCATTTTTTCCAAGTCAGAACTTTCCGACTTGGAAAAATGGCCACCAGAGCATGTTTTCGAATGCACATTGGAGCAGAGATCTACTCTAAACACAGCTTCAGTGTGAATTAGAGTTAAATTCAGGAGAGGTAAGGGGTATTGTTTAAGGCATACAATACTCTCCTGTGAATCCAACAGATGGAGAAAGGCAGGATATAAACTAAATAAATAAATTCCTCCCTTTTAACTCTTTTACCTCACTTCTTTAATCTGCAGTAAGTACAGGGCCAGTCAGGATCAGAACCTTAGAAAGGAGATTCAAAGTGAACCATCCATGCCTGCCATTGATATTGCAAAACAGGGATCTATTAATACAGGGGTAGGCAACCTTTCCCCTTTAAGGGCCGAGGGACTTCAGCTCCCAGAATCTCAGGAGCTATTGGCCAACATGGTACTATTGGCCAACATGGCTGAGGCTTCTGGGAGCTGAAGTCCCTCGGCCCTTAAAGGGGAAAGGTTGCCTACCCCTGCATTAATAGAACTGGATCAGGACCATAGCAAAAGGAGAAGGTTAATGTGCCCTATTCCTCCATGCTTGTATGCTGATCCAGATTGGAGATGCTGCACTCACTCTAGAGTAATACCGAAAATAAAAAGATCTATCCTCTAGCTACATCTTTCAAGGACTGTTGCAATGTCTCTCATTTTGGTTATGAAAAAGGGTTTCAAAGAAGGTCTTGTATAGTAAACATGAATACATTTATTGGTAGTAAGTATAAAAGAAAGAGGCTTACTTTTGGGTACCTGGCTATGGGATTTCAGTGCATGAAATCCCATAAAACTGAGAGGGAGTCTGTTCCTTGGTTAATCCTAGATCCATTTACGAAAGTGATCTTTGGTTCACACTTTTAGACTACCCAGTGTAAGTGCTTAAAAGGAAAGGAAGAAAATTAAGTATGGAACACTGTCCTTGCATACATGGTTTCTGCACTGGAGACTGTTTAGCATGTAATGAATCACAAAATGTACATTACTTTTTTTTAAGCATTTTTGTTAGGTCAAGTTTGTAGTTTGATACTGAATCTCTAAGGACTTCTGTAAAAGAGAGGAGTGATATAATTTTGCAAAGTGAGCACCTCTCTTGACTGAAATATTAGCTGATATGTTTCATCTTTAAAGGGTTTCTATTCATTGCTAGATGGAGTTTAAAAGAAGTGCTGACACAGCCTAAAGTGTAATGTTGCTATGTTTGATGCTGATACAACCACAGCCTAATAAATATTCATATCAATATATAGTAATCTAAGTGAAGAGTAACTGGCAGGGACCTTTGTTTGGCCCTTAAATATTCATATTGCCTATTTCCTTTTGCAGACATACTTTTTATACATACAAAACTTTTGCACTGTATCACACACACACACACACACACACACACACACACCATTCATCCCATTTCTCCAAAGCCTTACTCTGGCCTTGTTCACAGTACATTCACAGTTCATATCATGAGAAGAAAGAACTCATTACAAAAGACAATAAAAGTCTTGGTAAAGTTGAGGGCAATAGGAAAAAAGGAAGACCATATATCCATTGGATAGGTTCAATCAAAGAAGCTAGGGCCATGGAACTGCAAGAGATCAACAGGGCAGATGAAGCTAGGGTGACTTTGAGGTCTCTCATTCATATGGTCATCATAGGTTGAAGTCAATTTGAAGGCATTTAACAACAATAACAAATCAATTTTAACCAGTAATTTAATGTGAAGACAGGGCTCTGAGATCTGGGTTGAGACCAGAATGGTTTCTTATTGTGAGCTGCCTTATATCACATTCAGGAGAAAGGTGGGACATAAATTTTAAGATAAATAACAAATACAATTGAATCTCAACATGTAAATCATATACCATTTTATCTACAAATTGGCTTTAAAATGGTCAAATTATCCCCCATATACTTCTTATATCCTAATTACTTTGCAGTTCAATCTGAATATCAAACATTTATTTATTTTTATTTAATGATAATATTTCCTTTCTGCTCTACAAGAATGTTTTCTGGCTGAAACATAGGTGGGGTGCAGACGGGCGGCACAGAGCTGGCCCGGGAAGTGGCGGATCGGGGCCACAGCAGGCCCATGCTGCGGCCCCAATCCTCCCCTTTGCCACTCCTTTCAGGGATGGCAAAAGGGCACCCTAAGAGTCAGCACACAGCTATTCGTCACCCCTTCCGGCACAGCACATCAGAACGCTGCACTGGGAGGGCGTCCTGATGCCGCGCGCCATGCGTAACGGTGCGCAGTGTCAGGACGACGTCAGCATGGGGTTGGGGCAGCCAGCATGCGGCTGCCCCGCCCCATCTCTGCCTCCAGGCTGGCCCTTTGGGCCAGTCTGCAGAGGCCCATAATATGATTTAAAGCATCTTTTGGTTGCATAAAAGAGAAAGAATGATCCCTTCTGTTTCAACAATTGGTTATATATAAGTCACCATGTAAGTTATGGGCCCAGAAGGGGTCCCAGTTTAGATCCAGTGAGATCTCAGAAGAGGTTCCAGATTATTTTTAAACTGTTTCACCTGAAGATACTGACTTCAAGAAAGTAAGTTTTTTTTCTATTCAAACAATAGAGAATGGCTTCTACTAATCCTAATCCATCAATGATTACTGAAATGTTAACTGGATTAAATTATAAAACAAATTATAAAAATTATTTTAAAAATTATAAAAGCCAGTATAGTGGATTAAACATAAGGATGATGGCTTATGATATATACCTTGCTTTATAAATAGAGTTCATTAAAAGTTTCAGTTTGCCAATTAAAATCATCCTATTATTAGGACCACCAACTAGCACATAAGATCAAGTTCCGACTCTCCTATACTTCTTTGACATCATGTCGGATGAGGTGCAGATTTGGGGTCCCTCCCTCTCCTCCAAGTTTGGGGTTATTTTAATTGTGCTGTCATCCTGGGTCTGATTGAGTTTGATGGTTTGAAACAGATTCTTTTAATTTGAAGCTCACATGTCTTTTTAATTCTAAGGTAGACACGTGGCACAAGCTCAGTGCTAAATTGGGCATAGCAGCAGGTAGATGATAATACGATTTTTCAAATAGCAATGCTCAGTTTCAGCTGACAGGGGCCCTGTGTAAGGCGATGTCTTGCTAAATGATTAATGAGCTCCCTTCCTAATGGTGATGTGGGGGTGTGAAATATTAACAGCCTGTTCCGAACCTACCTGCCTTAGTATCTAATATTATTCAATAATGCAGAATAGTAATATCATTATATTTAAATATGAATAATTGGATCAAGCTGGAAGAAAGGAAATTTGGGGAAAGTGTTATGACAGCTCATTGAGTGAAATATATTCCAAATGAATACTCCCTTCACATAGAGCATGATTGGCTTCATCAGATTTTAGGGGGGGAAATGCAAGGAAGATGCAAAAGAAAAAAAAATCCTAACCTAACTCATAGTTACTGCAGAAGCACCGCTGTGAAGTCATGTGCCCCCCATCCCATTGTCACTGTCTAACTTTTGTTCTCCATTTAAAAAAAAAAAAAAAAAGATGGTGGTAGCTCTGCTTGGCTCAACTTCAGAGGAAGGGGAGACCTGGACTCATCTCAGAGTGAGGGGGCAGGCAGGCAAAGCAAAGAAGGTTAGTATTAGGTTAGTGCTGTTGTAGCAGCCTTTTTTCGTCTCGAAGACAAATGCTATTTTCTTTTCTAATTCCTCATTTGAAAAGGTCTAATTTTAAAAAGTTATTCGTCTCTCCCTGTCAGGGGCAAACAATTTTTTGACAGATTTCCCAAAAGATAATACAAGACGATATGAACATTTATGCGAATTACATGTTGGTACAAATTTAATTTGCATTTTAACAAAAGATGTTATGTCAAGAGGAAGTTTGGCTGAAGTTCAAAGAATTTTTCTCACCTTGAAACAATTATTTTCATCTAAAGAAAACATTTTTAACTTATTACAGTTAAGCTTGCTAGAGTGGAAAGACTCCCATCCCATCTAATACAACCCAGCAGTCTCTGATTTTCCATTGATAATGATTTAAACTAAAGAGTATGTGAATGTAATATTTTGTGCTTTTATGTAACTTTTGTAGTGTGTTTTTTAATCCACATTGTTTTAAAAGGTTGTTAGCTGCCTATTGTTGGGAGAAAAACAGGATATTTTTAATGAACTGAAATTATTTTATTTAAATACATTAATTATTATTTATTCATTTAATTATTCATATTCATATTACTGAGAAAAACAGAGATAAATCACCATGTTCAGGGGCCTTCATTTCATCTCAAATTCAGGCCAATATTCTCTTTGGATCTTCTTGGCAAAACTTGCTGCCATTGCTTTCCTCTGAGGCTGAGAACATGTGACTGGAGAGTGTGGCTTAGCTCAAGTAAGCTAGCCAAGCAACAGAGAAGGTTTGGGGCAGAGAGAGTGTGACCTGCCACCATTGCCTTCCTCTGAGATGGGCAAAAAAAGGTGCTTTCAGGCTGACATGGAGGTGTGGCATTTAGACGACGCATGCCTAAAAGCCGGCAGGAAAGCACCCTCTAGGTGTTGTATGCCGAGAAAAGCCGCTCCAAAAAGGAGCAACTTTTTTTCCACTTCTTCCAGAAAGATGTGCACCATCGCATATGTGTATGTATGCAGCAACACCGATACATCAGAAAAGGGGTGCCAGAAATTTAAAATGGCTGTATAAATGCACTGCCACACATGCGGCAGAAATTGAGTCAGTGATCCAGAGCATGTGCCCTATGATGCAGGCTTTAATTTAAAGCACCCTATTCTTCCACTACATGTGCACTTGAATATTAGAACCCTAACCCTAATCTTAATTATAACCCTACGCATGCACCCTAACAACTGTTCTCTATTATGACAAAATTCATTCCGTTGTGTGTAAGCTTGCTGTGAGAATGCACAGTAGTTTGCAGGAAAGAGGCTTTTGTGACCTCTTCTGTGCATGTTTTCCTTAGATGCAAGCAACAAAGCATTTTCAGTCCATTACTATAAGAAAGCCACCCACTACCCTTTGGTAACACCCAGTCTGAATGGTTCTTTACTTACGCAAATTATGCAAATCATGCCCATCGAGTTATCATTTCAAAGCTCCCGTCTCGTCACTTTACTTGCAAATGCTAATAAATAAATAAATAAATAAATCCTGCTTGGTCGAGGAGCACCAAGTTTTAAAAGAATTTTTAAAGAGGTATGAACCTGTTGAGAGGCAAATTTCTCATGCAATTGAACAAATAGTGCAAGAATTCTTTACATCACTATGGGCCTTTGCAGATGGGCCCAAAGGGGTGGTGGAGAGCTGCCCCGGGAAGTGGCGGATCGGGGCCGAGGCTGCCGGACCGCACAACCCCGATCCTCCCTTTTGTCACCTGGAAAAGAGTGGCAAAATGCTGCTCCTTTTAGGGACAGCAAAAGGCCACCCTAAGAGCTGGTGCGTGGCTCTTTAGTGCCCTTTCTGGTGCAGTGTGTCAAAATGCTGTGCCAGAAGGACGTCCTGATACCACGCGCCATGCGTAACGGCGCACGGCATCAAGACATCCTTGGCGTGGGGTTGGAGCAGCCACTGTGTGGCTACCCCTCTTGATCTCTGCTTCCAGGATGGCCGTTTAGGCCGGTCTGTAGAGGCCCTATGTTAGGTAGCTGGCTTTTGCTTGAGAGAAGGTCTAAGAAGGTCCATTTTCATCTATTTCCACCCTCTTGTGTGCATTACAAGAGTGACAGCAAGCTCTGCCAACCAGAGGGCCCACGGTTGGGCCATGCAATTCACTGAGCTAATGGAAACTGTTGCTCTGGGGGGGAATGGTTTAAATTAAAGTGGTATCTGGTTGCAGCCTCAGCTGTTGGTGCAAGTGCAGGAGCTGGCTTTCAAAGCATGGTTTGCTGTTGCTCCCCAACGGGTGTTTCTTGAGGGTCTTCAGTTGTGTTGGTGATGCTCCAGGTCTCCAAGCTGTCTGTGGCCAGTGGTGCCATTGTGCTTATATGTTTCAGAGAAACATATTGTTGTTAAAGAGAGAGACCAAGGGCACAAAAGGATCTTTTTTCTTTTTTTCAAAAATCCTTGACTGTGTTACTCACATTAACATATTACTTCATACATGTTCTAGAACTCATCTCAGATAAACAGCTCCGTGCGACCCTGAAGTGTGTTCATTCATAATAGATTCCATTTTCTTAACCTTTTATCAGTGCTGCAAATGTAATTTAGCTCTTTGGATTGCAGTAGTAATGGTGTGAAAATTGACCTTATTCTAAAGCAGAGCACCTTAGATTTGACCCGATCTCCACTATGAGACTTTGGGCTATCACTGGAACAGTGAAAACTAGGATAATGGCCCTGAGGCATTCAGCTAGAGAATTGGAGAAAAACATCTCTTCACACAGAACTTGTGTCAGGTAAAGAAACTATGGCAGTTTGGCTTTTTCATCAATAATGACTGCAGCTTGCTCAGGCTTATTTTCTGTGACACCTTATTATCCCTTAATTGATATGAATGCGCAGTAAGCCTTTGTGACTGGTATTTAACACATGCAGCAAGAGAAAGCTGCATGGACAACTTGCTTTCTAAGCATGCCAAATTGATGTGAATGTGCACATAAGTGATACCTGTACATGTATTGCTACTTGTGTAGCATGACTGTTTGTTCCTATATGTTTTCCATTGCTGTTAAGAATACACATTATCATGCTACCGGTCACAGGCATTGTGGACTGAGGAAAAGATGGACGGACACAAACACGGCCTGGAATGCTACAGCTTTGAAATCCATTCTGGAATTAATTCTAGGCAGTCTACACTTTTAACACTACACTAGCCACACTCCCAACTAGAGACAGACAGATCAGTTAAATCCACTCTCTACATTTTTTCATTTCCCCACTTCAAAGTCTGTTTTCTACCATTTCCTTGTGAATCTGCATGTACATTTGGGTGATTTTTTTTGTTGGAGGGGCACTGTAATTAGATTTATGCTCCCATTGATTAAAATGGGGTGGACTATTGTGGAAAGGTTGTCGGCCATGTTAGCCCTTCCAGGAGACCTTGAAGGGTAACACCCCCCATTCGCCTCAAAAGATAAAATTCCCCATGCCCCACAAAATCTCTGGGAATATGGGGGAATTTGGCCATGTTTTTAGCCCCCCAGCAGACACTTCACTTCCTGTTTCCTTCCTTTTTAAAAATATTTCTCCTGGGCCTAGAAAAATGCCCTATGCCTACTAGAGGACATTTGAAGACAAACAATATTGACTCCTGGTGGCCATAAAAATGGTCCTGCGGGCAAGCATTTTACCCATCTCATATTAAAGTGTGTATGTGTGCATTTTAGAAATAGAGAGGGTTTTGCATTTCCCCCCAAAACTGTGCATGTTGTCAAATATTCTTTTACAAAATACATAGTAAACCTATAACTGTGCAGATTTCTGAGCTCACATTACTTCTAGTTCTATGTTCTTGGAGATAAGGAATCACGGAATGCCTTTCCCTTGGAGGCCCAATTGGTGCCAAGTCTGGTGTCATTAACACTCCATGTAAAAACCTGGCTATTTATTAAACACTTTAGACCTCATTGATTTATCTCAAAATGCTAATGCATATGGTTGTAACGCACATTGTTTTAACATTGTTTTAATCTTTTAAACTTTTAACTTTTAAACTTCTTTTAATCATATTTAATATGCTTTTAGCCTATTTGAATTATTTTTATTGTTTTTAATTGTTTTAACGTGTTTGCATTGATTGTAAGGGTATGCTGCCCTGTGAACTTTGGATATAAGGCAGGAGAGAAAGAAATAATAAATAACTCTGCTAAGGACAAGCTGGCCCTGCCTATCATCCAACTGAATTTTCATTTATCTGTATGTGGCTAGAGCAGGGGTAGGCAACCTTTCCCCTTTAAGGGCCAAGGGACTTCAGCTCCCAGAAGCCTCAGCCATGTTGGCCAATAGTCCCATGTTGGCCAATAGCTCCTGGGATTCTGGGAGCTGAAGTCCCTCGGCCCTTAAAGGGGAAAGGTTGCCTACCCCTGGGCTAGAGGATCCAATGGAAATTGTGGGAGTAGGGAGCAAGCATGGTTCATTCTTTCTTATGTGTTCAGTAATTCCATTAAATGCTTACGTGAACTATGGCCTAATATCAATAATATCCAAGCAAAGGTTTGGTGGTTTGTGTGCTGGACTACAACTCTGGAGATCAGGGTTCGATTCCACTCTGAGCCGTGGAAACACACTGGAAGACCTTTGAAGGACTGACACACTCTCAGCCCCCCTGGTAGGATCATTTTAGGGTCACTATAAATTGGAAATGACTTGAAGGCACACAAAAACAAATATGCCGGAAACTCTGGGAGATTCAGGATTCCTCCAAACACATACCTTATCCCTTAGCCTTTGTTCCACTCTCTCTCTTTTATTTCAGGAAAGATAAACTGTATTAAGATAAGATGCACTGGCAATTCTTCTTTGACTGATCGCAAACCCCGGTACAAGGTTAGGGAGGTGAGAAGCACTGTATCTCTCCTCTCTTTGCCTCAGACACTTTCTTTGCTCAGTTGCTGTCAGGAAGGATGGGTTCTGGAAACCCATTAATCAACTCCCACATTCTATGTTTTTTCTCTGAATGTATGCAACAGGGGTACATTCATCAAGTCTGGGGGGTATGATTTGCATACTGTGAGCTTCTGTACTTTTTAAAAATATAAGTTTTGTTCATTTTTCTGTGCACTTCACAACAAGATGTGCTCTCACCCCATGTTACATATATTCTATCCAATTATGGAGTTTATCACATGGGGGAAACTGGGAGTTTAAACAATGATTAACCCATGAAAATCTCTCAATTGACATTAAAATGTGCTTAAAACAACATTAACGCAAGTGCCATTATCCTGTGAAGAACCAGGGAATAACCAGGCAAGAAACAGCAAAAAGTCATTCACAGGAAAATTCCATGAATGAGTTACTGTTGTTTCTTGCCTGGTTCTTCATGGGTTAATGGCACTTTAATCACATTGTGTCATGTGAAAACCATTCACGCAATTGTATGCAAGTGTGAGTTAATCACAGATTCTGCATGGGATAACAGCACTTTGTGCACTGACGTTGTGTGAAAAACGTTCGTGCAATTGCGGGTTAATTGCGGGTTAATCACTGTTTATACTTCCAATTTCCCCCCATGAGATAAATTCCTATGTAATTCTACAGGAAATTTCCTGTACCTTCTAGCAGAAAAATTAAAAGCTGTGTGAGTGAAATTAAAAACTAGAGCATCTTTTGCATTTTGGTATGGTATCATGTTGTATGTTCTCAAGTTGTTTCTTATGGGAACCCTAGGGCAAACTGACCGCATGTTTTTCATGCCAAAACTTGTTCAGAAACCGGTCTTCTTCTGAGGTTGAGAGTGTGTCATTTGCCCGCAGTCACCCAGTCAGTTTTTGTAGCTGAGAAGGAATGTGTACTGTGGTCTTGCAAAGTCCTAGTCCAGCACTCAAACCTACACCAGGGGGTCAGCAACCTATGGCCCGGGGGCCGGGTGCAGCCCCCTGAGGCCTATGGACTGGCCCCCACCAACCCCCACTGCCCCCACCCCCCACCACTGCCACACGCGCTGCCACTGTGCCACCGCCGTGCATGTCGCGGCAGCCATTTTGTTTTTCAAAATGGCGGCCGTGACTTGTTTGCGCATGCGCAGTACTCCTGCACATGCGTGAACGAGCCACGGCCGCCATTTTGAAAAACAAAGTGGCGGCCGTGACTCATTTGCGCATGTGCCAAGTACTGCGCATGCGCAAATGAGTTGCGGCTGCCATTTTGTTTGCCAAAATGGCAGCCGCGACTCGCTCACGCATGCACAGTACTCCCAAAGTACTGTGCATGCACGAGCGAGTGTGCACGCGCATGCACAGTACTTCCGGAGTACTGCGCATGAGCGCAAGCGCGAGCACCACCATTCCCCCCCGGCCCAGCGGAAGACCTGGGGACCAGCGATCGGCCCCAGGTCTGAAAATCTTTCCGACCCCTGCTCTACACAATGCTGACTGACTGCATATGGTATAGAAAAGTGCTAGATGGTCAAGGCTCAATGGAAAAACAATATAATTTGACCAAATCAGAGATACAGCAGCATCCTTTTCCTGGTCTCATTGACTTTGGGGAGAACTACTTCTTGAAGTGGAATGACATGAGTTGGGGTTCCATCTTTCATCTTTTTAGACAGACATTTCTTTTCAGGTGGACAAACTTGACTTGGACCTAATAATCTTATTGGGTTTTCCCCTTCCATTTTGAAATCATCCCATTCCTTTAGAATTGTCAAACCTCAGGCATGGTGAGGAACCCACCCTTGATACCCTTTTTGCTCTTGTAATGGCACACACTTTAAAGTTGTTCCTGATGACAACTGAAGCAGGGCCTTATGAAGGACCAGCATTTGGCTGATGTTGCTAGACATTGACCAAAGCCTATTTACAAGAAGGGGAAACTGTCAGCTACCAGAGTTTGCAGTTCTGCTATGTTTCCTTACTTTTAAAGCCTATTTATCTGTCTTCTTTAAGTGAGAGCCCAGTGAAAGCAATCAGGAGCAGCACTCTGTGCTTACCTTACACTTACTCTATGGACAATAGTGCAAATTAGACCCAGACAAATGGAGAAAAATTAATGGGTCTCAGAAACAGTGATATAAAGAAAATGGCCGACTCTTTGAGGACATTCTGCTTAAGAACTTCCCAAGACTTTAAACCAATATAGAGATAGTTAACACTGAGAGGCACCCATGCAGGCAATAAGAGTGAATTCCAGGACCAATATGAGACATTTTGCTGCCTAAACAAAGGACAAGACCATGCCCCATCCCTATGTCATATACAGAAACTGACTGGGCTGCCAGCTGAATCTTGCTGATCAGATAGTACTTTGGAGGTGACTGCCTCTTGGTGCCCTTCAGCATCTGACCCTGAGACAGTTGCCTCACAGAGCTCTTCTATCCCCTGCACAGACCAATGGCATCTATGTGAACTAAGGATATTTTCTTGTCACAAAAGAACCACTGAGAGCAAAAACCAAAACTGAAACATACACAGAGATATAATGGGGCAATACATTGCACTTGAACCATTCAAGCAGATCATTGTATGCACATTAATTGGCTTCTTGCAGAAGTCCTATTGATTTAAAAATGCAGAAGTAGTTTTGCTATTAGAGTACATATTTAATGGTACAATTTTCTCCTTTCATTAGATTATATTGACTTTGTACGGGAATGACAAATTATACTATCATTGTACTAGGGTAGACTGTAACTTGTAAGCACTATCTTCCAACTTCCTGTGTGTTTTAGGATGCCTGCTTAATTGAGTCACAGTGATATATAATGTCTTTATAAATTCTTTATTCAATAAGAAAAAAATCCTCTGAAGAATACATTAGCAAAGCTTTCCATAGTAACAGGATACAATTTCAATAATGAAAGAATACATCAAGATGATGAAATAGGCAGAGAAAACAAAGGAAACAAAACTCACATACCCCAAGTTGTCAGTGAAGAATGAAGCCTATTTTAATTTCAAGTTAAAAAGAAAAATGTTGCTGCTGAAAAGGTAAAAAAAAAGCCTTTGAAGCAGACTCTCCTTCCACTCTGTTCAGAATTCAGACTATTATTTTTTCTGATATTATACCAAACTAAATTACCCCAAGCAGTGCAATCCTGTACATGCATTTCATAAGTATATCCTACTGTGTTCATAAACGGATGGAATCACAAAATGGACGGCTATCTACTCCAACCAGCTATTCAGTGCAGAATTTGTAATACAAGATGCAAGTACAGCTATATCTCAGTAAATGAAGTAAATGTGTTCCTGGGCATTCCTTCTTTAACGGATGTTTTGGTACCAGAAGCAGAAATAACATGGAAATTAGAAGGATGGCTTTCTCTGATGTGGAAAAGAGAAGTAGTTCAACATGTTTGGGTAAAAGGTAAAGGTTAGCAACCTTCCCCACCACCACCACCACCACATGTGCACATGTGAAATGAAATAATCAGGTCAGTAAGTTTTGCATAAGTAAACAAAAACATTTGAACCTTCCTCTCAAAAATATGCAGGGTTGACTTTTTCATCCCCCAGTCTCTGCTACTGTTATATTGTTGAACAACTCTTATTAATTTTATCCTAATATTTAGCCCAGGGGTTGGCAACCTTTTTGAGCCGGGGGCCGGGTTGCTGTCCCTCAGACAATTGGGGGGCTGAAGCACCATAAATAAATAAATAAACAAACAAATAAATAAAAAATAAAAATAAAACATTTAAAATATTTTTAAAAAATAAATAAAATATGCATGCACACTCTCTCAGCCCCAGAAAAGCCATGGCAAAACCCCTGTGGAGATTTTGCCAAGAAAACCCCAAGAATAAGTAATATCAACAATAATCAATATCATTATGGCGGGTGGCGGCAGCGGCAGGGGGCAGGGGGCCGGCCTGGGGATGGTCCAAAGGCCTCGGGGGGCCGCATCCGGCCTACCCCTGATTTAGCCAATGTAATCTTCCCTTCTGTTTTTAGTCATCTGGTTCCAGTCCTGTTAGTTTTGGCCCAGTAATTGTCCCTGCATTCATTCATGCTCACAACTCTATAGGACAGACTGAAAGGAAAAATTACTTGTAAATATCCCTTTCTCCACTGTAAAAACAATTTGTTGAAATGATATTGTATTGTATGGTAGAGGAGCCAGCGGGGTGTAATGGTTTTAGGGTTGGACTACAATTCTAGAGATCAGGGTTCAAATCCTCACACATCTGTGGAAACCCACTGGGTGACCTTGGGCAAGTCACACTCTCTCAACCCTTTCTGAACAGATCTTGTAAAAAACAAACAAACCTGTGATAGGGTCATTTTCTGGTCACCATGAATCTTGAAGGCACACAGCAACAACATTCCAACCTCTCAAGGTATTTTAAGATCTTGTGTCTTTGGGATTCCAGTTTTAATGGCATTTGCAAATTTGATAAACATCCCTTTTATGCCAAAGTGATTTATAAAATTGTTTGAGGATTGACAACAATATCCTGTGGTATTTTTCTTGAGATCTTTTTCCAAATTGCTCCAGAGCCATGAATGAGCACTTGCAAGTTGCAGTTGCTCAACAAGCTGTGGATCTAGTTAGCAGTATTGCTGTTCAGACTAATTTTTACTAAAATGTCAATAAAGTCCCAAATCCACGAAACAGTGATACCTTTATGGGGATAACTAAAAAAACACAAAATACATCTTTCAAGCTTTCGAAGCTCTACTGGCTTTTTCATCAGGCAAAGATTTTTTTAAAATCATACAAGAGAAGAAAAAAAATGATGATATTATTGAAAAAATTATGTTTACATTCTCCTTTCCCTCATTATATAGATAGGGACCCCCTTCCTTTCTCATTCTATCATGTGAATTTGGTCACTGAGGGCCTAAGCAGACGGCTCAAAGCGCCGTCTTCAAGGCAAGGAAGGGGAGGGGCAGTCACATGCTGAGCGCCCCAACCCCTTCCTGAAGACATCCGAGGATGCCTTTCCGCTGCAGCATCCACACACGCTGCAGTGGAAGAGGTGCTGAAGGTGCACCAGCAGCCTTTTGTGGTACACCTTTGGTGATTCCTGGGGCGGCGAAGCTGCGCCGCGGGGCCGAGGAATGCGGATGCCTTGGCCCCGATCCGCAGCTTCCTGGGGCGGCCCGGTGCCGCCCGTCTGCTTCCCCCCTGAATCTTGGAGGCAGTTTAACATCTCTCTCTGAAGATTCTAAACTGCTTGTAACTGCAATCAGCAGTCAGTAAGCAGTATGTTGTCTCATCTTTCTGCTATATTAAAGATAGTGAGATTTATTCTCCTTACTGAAGCCATTTCCAGGTTTTAGTAATTTTGTGTAAATATTTATTAAAGCCATTATTGTTTGTTTTAAACCACAAACTACATGTTTGTTGTTTCTGAGTTAGGGCCTTTGCAGACTCTTAGAAATAGTGCAAATTGAGTCCACTTTAACTGCCCTGGCTCAGTGCTAGGGAATCATGGGAATTGTATTTTTTTTTTCTGAGACATTGAGCCTTCTCTGTCAGAGAGCTCTGGTGCCACAATAAACTGCAGTTCCCATGATTCCCTAGCACTGAGTCAGGGCAGTTAAAGTGGACTCAATTTGCACTATTTCTGGCAGTCTGCAAAGGCCCTTAGTCTTTATTCTCTAGGAAGACAGATTTAAAATAAATAGTCTGCCCCATACTTTTGCTGTTTCTGCTAATGAAAGCTGGACTCTGACAAGTTCAACTTTGATACTTGCACATATTTTGTTTCCTTTAAAAGAGTTAACCAAAATTGCACCCCAACAGATATAAGAAGCACAAGCCTACATTTTGTCTTAAGATATTACTTTTGTTGTCAGTTAAGATGGTCTGGAACAATTTCAGTGCAGGCAAAGACCATTCTCCTCTTTAGTGATGTAGGGTCTGGGAAACAATAAAATACAGATAATCAAATTTCAACTCCATTAGCAATAGAAATCCGAGATGCCCCATCACGAGATGCTACCAGCCCCTTTCTTAGGCAGAGAACACTGAAATTCTGAAGAAGCCTCTGTATTATTGCATTTGGAAAAACCTTTTAGGTGCTGTATAGGTAAAACATGCCAATTGTAGTCCCAGTGAGAGAGTTTTACCATTGTGGGAAGTAGAAACCTCCAAAAGTTAACTGCTGGTCCTTTGACTCCCTCTTATTTAGAATTCTCCTTTTGCAGCTAAATTTGTTATCTTGAAATCCACAGAACATATTTAGCAGTAGCTGTGTTGTAGGAAAACTTTGTGAAATGCTTTAATGAAATCAAAATGAAATCTATGATATTCCTATAATATACCAAATTAGTACAGTGGGCCCTTGGTATCTCTTGAGGTTTGGTTCCAGAACCTCTCATGGATACCAAAATCTGTGGATGCTCAAGTCCCATTATATACAGTGACATAGTAAAATGGTGTCATTATATAAAATGGCAAAATCAGGATTTGCTTTTTGGATTTTTAAAAGTATGGATGGTTGAATCTATGGATTCCGAATGCTGACTGTATCTGATAATTTTAATAGTTCTGTGTTTTGTTTTGTTTTGTGTTTTTTTTTTTTTAAAGAAGAATAAGATTGATCTGGCATGACAAATTCTTGATATTCTTAATAAAGTAATCTTCACCCTGTGTTCCTAAAATTTCGTATTTATAGTCTGTGTACTTAGACTAAAAAATTCCAGTAATTTCAGCTGAAGGACCTTTGATGCAATTCAAACTGAGAAGGGAAGCATGAAATTGTCTACCATAAGAAAAGGGTAGTTTTGAATTTATTTGGCTAGTGAGTGTTTAGCTCTAATTATTAACTTTATAAGGTAGCTGGGATGAGTGGTTTTTTTTTTCCTTTTAGCTTTTAGCTTAAAAAATTCTCTGTGTCCTTCAAAACTCCACAGTGTTCTTATATACCCATTATATTAATATAACATCCCACACTGTTACAAAAAGTGTCCAGCATGCTGTGAGGATTTTTTAAAACTTAGAAAGTTAGTCTTGTAAAAAAAATTTCATTTTTTTGTGGAGTCAAATACCATCAGTGAGCCCTTTTCAAGTAATTTCCTCTTAGGTCTTGGCATCTTGTAAATTGTCATGTACTTTCCTGTGAATATGTCCAACTTTCCATATCTTTTTCATTTCCTATTTCCTTGGCCCATCTTATCAATGTATCTTTCATTTGCTCCTTTTCTTCATTTCTTGATAGAAATATTTTACAACATTTTGCCATCTTTTTATATTCTGTGCTGTAAAGTATTCTAATTCCTTCTTTTCTTCTCCAAAACCTTCTAACTTCAAATCCATTTTTTTATAAATTTTGTTTATTAAAACAACATAACATTAATAAAACACTACATTCAATCAATTTTCATTACTCAATTATGCAACCAAAACAACCCTTTCATCTTCAAACTTACATACCTACATTCAAACATAACTATCTTCTTACATTCAAAGTACTTCCTTTTGTCCACCCTCCACTGATTCATTTCTACATTTTTCTTATTTGCTTACCTTTTTTAGATGCTATTTTTTTCTCAGACCCACCTCTTATCCATTCATTTTAGAATTTATTTATACTCCTTTTCTTATGTACAAACTTCAATGCTATTACGTCCATTAGCTAGCTTCTTTCTTCTACCTTCATTTAACTTATACTTTGAATATTCAGCCACTTTTCCTTTATGTATTTATATAAAACTTCCCAATTTCTCTTCTTGTTATCCTTTTTGCTACCAATATCTTCTAAGTCTTTCCTGTTTTCTTTTAACCCTTTTGTTATTATATGTACCTCCATCATATCCAATAATTTCAATATCCATTCTTCAATTTGTACCTCCTTTTTTATTTTTCAATATCTAGCATACACAAGTCTAGCTGCCATCAGCATGTAAAAAATTATTTTCCCAAATCTTTTCTCTTCTTCTTTTTCCACCATATTCAGAAGTAACGTCTCTGGACTAAATCTTAATTCTATCCGCAATGTTTCTTTTATTCCACTATGTATAATCTTCCAAAAATTTTCCGGTTCCATGCATTCCCACCATAAGTGAAAAAACGTTCCTTTTACTCTCTCACATTTCCAACATAAATTTTGACTGTTTCCATAAATCTTACTTATTTTATCTGGTGACAAATACCATCTATATATTTGGTAAAAGTTTTCTCTTATATATTGACTTAACGTATACTTCATGGGTAGGCAACCTTTTTGAGCCGGGGCCCAGGTTGCTGTCCCTCAGACAATTGAGGGCCGAAGCACCAAAAATAAATAAATAAATAAATAAATATTTTTGAAAAAAAAATAAAAAAATATGCATGCACACTCTCTCAGCCCCAGAAAAGCCATGGCAAACCTCCTGTGGAGATTTTGCCAGGAAAACCCCAAGAACAAGCAATCACAACAATAATCAATATCATCATGGTGGGGGGCGGTGGCGGCGGGGGCGGCAGGACCTGCCTGGGGCTGGTCCAAAGGCCTCAGGGGGCGCATCTGGCCCCTGGGCCTTAGGTTGCCTACCCCTGGTGCACTTTAATCTTTTGTTCCATGATCATTCCCACTGATCTAATTCTAGTGCCTTCTCACAATCTTTTGCCCATTTGATCGTGTTTTCTTTTATTATATCTTCCTCCAAATAATATTCCAATAATTTCTTATATAATCTTGATAGCAGTACTGGTTTCTCCTTCAATTTAATTTCTTCTAACTCCGTCTTTTCCTTTGCTATGCCAACGGTTTCCTTATCAACTTTAAATCTTGATTTCATTTGGTTATATAAAAACCATTCACATTTATGACCTGATCTTATCTGCTCTGAGGTTTTCATTTCATACTGTTTTTTGTCTCTAATTAATATTTCTTCATATTTAACCAATTTTCTTTTTTTCTTTTTTCTTTTTTGAGGATCAGTATTAAATAATGCCTCATGTGAGGACAACCACAATGGTGTTTGAGGACAGATCCTTCTTTTATATTGTGCATGTACCACCAGACTCTATATAATGCTGGTCTAATAAAATGATTCTTAAAATCTTTATTTACCTGTACTTTTCCATAATATAAATAGGCATGAAACCCAAACCTTAGATCTGATCCTTCTAACTTTAGTAATTTCATATTCCTCTAATCTTCTAACCGTCTAACCTAGCAAAGGATCTATGTCTCTCCAAAAAAAAAGGTGAATTCTCTTATATTCCCTTTTTTCTGTCTCCATATGTCTATCAAATTGAAAGAATCCATTAACGCGAAAAAAGTTTTTGGTAATCTCCCTTGTTTTTCTTTTAGTGTCTTACTCAATAATCTATCCAATTGTGGATCTATTACAGCATTATAGTCTCCGCATATAATTATTTCTTTCCCAATATATTCCTGTAATTTTTCATTAATTTAAAATTTTGCTTTTTTCTCTTGTGGGGCATATATTGCCACTATTATTTCGCTCCCTTGTACTTTTATTTCTATCCCTATGTAGATCCCATTCAGATCATTGAACAATTCTTTAGAGTATAACTTTTTAGTAACATAAATGACAACTCCTCTCTTGTTTGCTTAAAGGATGAGACATACTCCATTCTAATTTTTAAATTCTTTAACCTTCTTCTATCTTTATTTCAAATATGTGCTTCCTGTAAGGTACCTATATCATACTTCAATTGGGATATTTTATGAAAAATCTCCTTTTTTTGTCATTTAAACCTTTTACGTTCCAGGATAATAAAGTTATGTCTTTTAGTTCAGACATTTGTCTTTATCCTTAATTTCCTTTTTCCATATCCTCTTCTAAGATTTCTCCTTCTCCATTTTCTTCTTCTTCTCCTTCTTCTTCTCCCCCTTCTTCGGTACATAAAAGTGTTTCTTCATTTTTGCTTTATTTCCTATTTTTATTTGCCGATCTCAATTTTCCTCTATAGATTTGGGATTCTTGTTTTTCTGAATTCTTTTTTAATTCTCTATTGCATCTTTTCCAAAAGTCCTTTGCTTTTTGAATAGAGTTCAATTTTACCATCTTTGTCTAAAGAACACTGAGATCCCTTCTAGCTTTTCCCATTTATAATTAATACCGCTATTGTTCAATAAAGAAGTTAGGAATTTATAGTCCTCCCTTTTCTTCAGTATTCTTTTAGGAATATCTTTGAAAATCTTTATCTCCTCATCGTCCACTATAAACGTTTTCTTAAAGCTTATTTCAAGTATTTGATCTCTCATTCTTTTCCTTGCTAAGTAAATCACTATGCCACGGGGCCATCCTTTATCTTTTACTACTTGGGAGTTTAATCTAAACATCTTGTTAATTTGCCAAATTAGCTCATGGTTTGGTATTTCTGTATAGTCTGATAACATTGGTAAAAAGTAGTCATACAAGTTTTCTCCTTGCATTTATTTTAATCCTCTAATTTTCAAACAATTTTCTCTTTGTTTAAACTCTTCTAACGCTTTTTCATCTAATATTTTCTCCAGTTCTTGTTTTTTTTCTAATTTTTGTTTTTGTTATCTCTTCTTCTATGCTTTCTGTTTTCTCTTCTACTTCATCCAATATCCTTTTGATGTCATTCATTTCTTTTGTTACTTCTTCTAATGATTTTTTCATATCCATAAATTTGCTTCTCATATCTTGTTTTATATCTGTTCATAATGATTGGATTTCCTTTCTATTCTTTTCCATTTCCATTTTCATTTGAATTTGCATTTTTTTCATTTCTTCTAAAATAAATATCTGTTCGATTGATTGTCTCCTCTGAGTTTGTTTCTGTGTTTGTGTCTGAGTAATCTCAGTAATTATTCTTATAGTCGACATATTTGCTTTTCTTACCACCTTTCCCAGTCTTTATTTCACGTCCAGAATATTTTCCTTGAACTCCTTATCAATTCCAAAATTTAACTTACTTCTTATTCTTTTTAATTCAGTTCAAACACAATTGAGTTTTATCATTTCATTTCCTTTCTCTTTACTGTCCTCTTCTTCTCCTCCCTTATTTCTCTACTTTTCTGGGTCTTCGCTTTTCCTGTTTCTCCATCTCTTCACTTTTACTGCTTCCTTGGATCTTCACTTTCACTCCTTTTCCTTCTCTCTGTTTTCCTTGCCTCTCTGGCTCTTCACTTATACTGCTACTATATCTCTTTGCTTTGACTGATGTTTCCTGTCTTCGCTTTTACTCCCTCTCCGTCTCTCCACTTTTTCTCCACTTTCTCTACCTTTGCTGGGCTCTGCTTCCACCCCTTCTCCTCTCCATCTCTCTCTGCCTTTCTTCAACCTCTTGGGTCTCCGCTTTGCTCCTTCTCTGTTTCTCCACTTTCTCTGCCTTTACTGAGCTCTGCTTCCACCCCTTCTCCTTCTCTCCACTCTCTCTCTGCCTTTCTTCAACCTCTTGGGTCTCCGCTTTGCTCCTTCTTCAAATCCATTTTGAACCTTTCTTTCATATGTGTGTATAAAAGCCAATGTATTTTACCATCTGACTAATTCCTCTCTCAATTTCATAGTATACTTGTTTTGTTTATCCTTTATTACACTGTCTTCATAACCATTTGTCTAATGATTCCACCTTCCATGAAATGCTTCCTGAGGGGAGATTCATGTTGGCCTTTTGTAAAAAAAATTTAATCAATCAATTTTTGAGCAGAGGTTTCTTAATAAAGTTTTTTTTCAAATTTTTATGATTTTAACTTCCCATACCATATGTAAGTATGCCATCTAAATATGTTATTAAAGCCTTCTAAATTTAGAATCCTTTCATTCTTCAAAGTTATCCAATCTGTTATCCAAATCAGAACATTTGCTTGATAGTATAGTTTTAGATTTTGTAATCCATATCCACCATTTTTTGTTAAATCTATTAATGTTTTCCATTTAATTCTTGGGGTTTTTCCTGCCCAAATAAAAATTTTCAAGTCTTTTTGCCAAATTAGAAATGGTTTTTCATTAGTTATTATTAGTACATTTTAGAAAAAGAAATTCATTCTTAGAAAAACTGTCATTTTAATTGTTGACGTCCTTTCCAGTAAAGAAAGCTGAAGCTTAGACCATTTATCCATTTCTTTCTTTATGTCCTTCCACATTGTTTTGTAGTTATTGCCAAAGAAATCCACATTTCTTTTCATTAAGTCCCTAGATATTTAACTTTTCTTTCAGTTTTACAGTCTGATTTCATTAGTAAATTTTCTCCAGTTTTTTAAATTCTTTAAAATTTGAATTAAAAAACTTATTTAAAAAGTAATACGGTCTTCTCATTATTTAGTTTAAATCTGGAGATGTCTCCATTTTTTTTTTCAAAATATCCATCAGTTTTTCAATTCCTTCTACAGAATTTTCCAAAAAGATTACCAGGTCATCAGCAAATTCTTTCAGTTTCTACTTGTGACCTTTTTTTATTCCTTTTATTTCTGCATCTTGTCTGATATTGTTATTAGGGACCACAAATCCCATTTGACACCACTTTAACTGCCATGACTCAATAGTATGAAATTCTGGGGGCTGTAGTTTGTTGTAGTACCAGAGCTCTCTGACAGAGAAGGCTAAATGTCTCACGAAACTACAGATCTCAGAATTCCATAGCATTGAGCCATGGATGTTAAAGTCATGTCAGATTGGATTACTTCTGCAGTGCAAATGCAATAGAAGTAATAGAAATAAAAGGGGGCAGCCCAGCCTTATACGTTTCCAAATCTTAATTGGCTCTGTTTTTCTCCATTTACTGTTAGTTGTATCAATTGTTGTTAGCGTGTTTACGCAGCACGTGATGATCCATGTCAATGTGCAGCACCAGTGTCACCACCTTCTCAGATGCAGGCAGTAACTTGTGAGCTGAAGGAGCACCTCTCCCCTTCTAGAAAGAGTAAAGAGACTCTACAGACAGACGTCTCTCAGATGAGGCTTTAATCTTGGTTCCTCTATGTACAAGGCTATATACAGCAACAACTCTCAACGATCCAACCATCCAACAACAACCCACACTATCAACCCACCAACACATGTGTCCAGAGGCAACTCCCTTATATACCCAGGGTTCCATGTGGCCTTCTGGCCCTGCCTCTTCCTCTGGACACCAGTCACTCAACCTGGGTGACTTTTCAGTTTTTCAGCCTTTTCTGTGCTTTCCAGCATCTTGTGACAATCAGCCAGTGTCACTTCCTATGACACAGCACCTGGTGGATAGTGCTGTGTCATTATGGCTGCCAGTGACCCTTTCATGTCTGGTCACTTGTGTATCAACCCACATTGGACATTTTCCTTGAGACACTGTCTCCACAATTGTTCTTTATAGATGCTTTTTATCCAATTCATAATTTTTTTTCTAGAACCATTCTTTCCAAGATTTCGATCATACATTCCCAATTGACATTATCAAATGCCTTCTCTGATCCACAAAGATCATGACTAACTTATTTACATTACGTTTCACAGTATTCTGTGGCATCCACTACAGTTCTAATATTGTCTTTTATTTGTCTAGTTGGCAAGAAGCCAGTCTGGTCCTCACAAATTGCATTTTTTAGTACTTGTCTTTCCACTAATATCAAAATTAAAGTTTTGTAATCTGTATTGTGCAGAGATATACGGGGAGTTGCAGACTGCCAGAAATAGTGCAAATTGAGTCCACTTTTAGGGTTAGGGTTAGTGCTAGGGAAACATGGGAATTGTGTTTTTTTTTTGTTTTTTTTCTGAGACATTGAGCCTTCTCTGTCAGAGAGCTTTGGTGCCACAATAAAATACAGTTCTCATGATTCCCTAACCCTAACCCTAAAAGTGGATTCAATTTGCACTATTTCTGGCAGTCTGCAACCCCCATACATCTATAGTTTTCAGCTTTTTTTTTCTTTCCTTCTTTTGGAAAAATGTTACATTAGCATTCTGCCAAGATTCATGTAGCCCTTTCATTAATACTTTGCTGAGTGGTTTTTGGAATGGGAATTTAAACTGTTCTTCAATGTTTTTATAATATATAGCTAAGAAACCATCTGGACCCGGCACTTTGATTGTTTTAATATTTTTTATAGTTTCTGATGCTTCAGTTGCAGTAAAAAAGTGCATTTGAGCCATCTGTTGTTTAGCTGTTATTGGCCTAATATTTTGATTATCCAGATACTAGTTCCATGCTTCTTTGTTTTGTAAATGCTTGTTCTCTTCATATAATTTGAAGTAATATTTTTAAAAGTTTTAAAAATATTTTCTAGACTTGTTAATGCTTTTCTATCTTCGTTTATTTCTTGAATTAATTTAATCTCTCTTTCTTTTTCATCTGTTTGCTAGCCATCTTCTCATTTTGTCTGCAAATTCCAAGTGCTTTTGTCTTATATTTTTAAATTTCCTTTTCACTTCTTTAGTCAGCTTTGTATCCAGTTGCTTCCAAAGTAGTTTTAATTGCTTGTTTATCTTATCATTCATTGACTCTTTACTTAACTCTTCCTCTTTATCTTTGCTCTCTTGTTATTTTATTTTTTTTCTCTTGGCTTTTCCTCTTAATTTTTTTTCCTCTTTAAATAAAAAGACAGCCTATCATTGCTTTACTAGTGTCCCAAATAGTTTTTGTTGATATATCTTCAGTGATGTTTTTCATAAAATAGGATTTCAGTGTCTTTTTCATGAATTCCTGGTTGTTTACTAGTGTTTTCATTTAGTCTCCAGTTGTACTGTTTTTGTAATCTAATCAGTGAGGTGAAACAGATGGGTAAAATAAGGCAGTTTGCAGCCGCTTTGAAGGTGGGGTGTTTAGACAATGTACAACTCAAAAGTGGATGGAGACCAAAATGAAGCTCAGAGTGAAAAACTAGAGGCAAAAGAAACTGGAATATGCCAACTCAAGGTGGAAAATGTACATCTTTGCACCTGCATGTAAATGACCCAGCACAGGTGTAGGGGTGTGGCAAAGCAAAAAAATTTTAAAAAAAATGAAAGTGCGACTACTCCAATGGATGTAATTATAATGTACACAAACCAGACAGTCCAACAGAAGAGCATAGGATGAAGGGGGCATATATGGAGGGCCTCCATGATTGTGCTTTGCCAATGTATCACTTGACACACCAATGCACTGATACCCTGTACCAGCAGAGCATCACAAATGTGACTGTGTTGCCAGTCAAAAGGGTGGCCATCCAATGGATTGGCAGGACATGGATGGTAATTGGTGTGATGTGTTTGTGATGGTGCACATGAATGGTGGAGAGGTAACAAAAAAATTACCCAGCAGCATGGGTTGATGCTGCACCATGCAGTCAGGCCATATGTATTCGGCTCACCTTGGAAGCGGGTTGTGCAGACAATGCAGTTTTGACTCACCTTTGGGAAAAGAAGGATCAAGCTGCTTTTTCCTGCCTTTCTGTTCAGGCCTCTTGTTAAGCAGATTGGATTATGATCTGAAATCAATTTGGGTAGTACATCCATATCCCTAACTTTTGGGAGAAGTGTTTTGGAAATGATAAACATGTTGATTCAAGGCATGGACTTGTGGGAATCTGAGTAGAAAGTTTAACCTTTTTCATCTTTAAAAGTTACAGTGGCTAAAGTGGAGACACTGGCTCTGTTGACTGCAAGGTTGGCAGTTTGAGGCCCAGGTGATGCATATTGGGGTGAGCTCCTATCACTAGTCCCAGCTGAATGAATATAATCATTCAGATAGGTTTACTGAACACAGCATGTTTTTAGAGATTGCTCCAAACAGTCGTAGTAAACAAGAGTTGCCCTTTTGAATTACTACTCTGACAGCATGCTTTGCATGGAATTCACAGCAAGGCATTATATCAGTCCTGGAAGCTATAAAGTGAATCTATATAGATAACAGGATCAGACTCACACCATGATGTGGCAATGATTTCTTTGCTTACCTCTAAAATGGCAAAGAGATTTAAAATGCCATGCTTTTGTATGCATGACAAACAGTATCATTAATCTTTTATAATGGGGAAACCAGTTACTGATCTCAAAAATCACATTTCAAATTCTTCAAATGAAGAAGGGCCACAAACAAAGCCTTCATTCCAGACTGACATACTCATCCTTCATATCATGCTGTTCTTTCTTTCCTCACCAATATCACTTCTTGCTCTGACCCCATTACTTCTCCATATTTCAGAAACCTTTTCCATCTCTTTAAGATAGGATTACCCTGAGACAATTTCTTCCCATTACATCAGAAGTGCTCTGTGGTCTAACATTAGTTGTCATTTACCTAATATCCCAGATTCCTTTGGAAAGTGATGTCAATTAATGTGGTATAAAATATGTTTTTATGAAGTATGTATATATATATATATATATATATATATATATATATTCAGATTTTATTAGGGATAGAAGCTAAGTTCCACAGGAGGCCACAGAGAGGCATTGGAATTGACTCTAACTTATGCTATGCAGGTGGAATTGCATAAGCACATTTATATTGCCTCTTTTGAAAGAGGAAAGGATCTAGAATATTAGAATAGTCCAACTAACACAAAAGTTTATTTTGGTTGTGGTGCAGAAGAGGGCCTTATCTCTTGTGCCTCCTACCATATGGAATAATCTGTCCATTGAGATTAGTCAAGCTTCCATTGTTTGATGTTTCCACTGTCAACTACAGACATACTTGTTTACCCATGCATTTTCCTGGTTATTTTCCTTGACTGTTATCTGTGGGTTTTAGTGAATTGTTTTAATGGATGCTATTCTTATTTTTATTATGTTATTAAATTTTGCAGTGGCTCAAGTGGTTAAGACACTGACTCTGTTGATTGCAAGATCGGCAAGTTGGCAGTTTGAGGCCCAGGTGCTGCATGATGGGGTGAGCTCCTGTCACTAGTGCTAGCTTCTGCCATCCTAGCGGTTCAAAAGCATGCTAATGCAAGTAGATAAATAAGTACCACTTCGGTGGGACATTGCATTCTGTGCAATCATTCTGGCCACATGATCACAGAGTAGTCTCTGACAATGCTGGCTCTTCAGCTTAATAATGGAGATGAGCAACTCCCCTCTCCTCCATGGTCGGACACTACTTGACAAACTTGTCAACGGGGAATACCATTACATTTACCTTAAATTTTGTCATATCTATTTCTTTTGAAATCCCTTTGATATTTTTAAAATATAAAAATATGTAATTAATTAAATAAATGTAAATGGTGAGCCTGAGATATGGCCCTCATTCTTATCATTGGAAGATACTAATGTGTTGCCCAAGGAATAAACGAGGTTATACAATATGTCTCAGGCCACCCCAGTGAGCTTCATAGAAGACCAGAGATTCTTATACAGAATACTCATCCTGCTATAGCTATATTCAGGTATTACCTTTCTAGACCCCAAGTGTACTTCCTCTCTTCCACTCCATTGTCACTTTCATTTCATGAAAATTAACACATTCGAAGTGGAAAGGTCCCTGTTCACAAGGCGACTATCTACATCAGGGGCCGGCAACCTATGGCCCGCGGGCCATTTCCGGCCCAGGTCCCAGCACTTACCAGCC
This sequence comes from Phrynosoma blainvillii, assembly GCA_026167975.1. Classification (NCBI taxonomy): domain Eukaryota; kingdom Metazoa; phylum Chordata; class Lepidosauria; order Squamata; family Phrynosomatidae; genus Phrynosoma; species Phrynosoma blainvillii. Next base: position 159,979,873 of record JANUYF010000001.1, read on the forward strand.
CAGGCAGACCCCTGCCGCCGCCGCTGCGCACCACCGCCGCTGTGCATTTTGGCCGCCATGCGGCCGTGCGCACCACAACTGGCATTTTGATTTCCAAAATGGCGGCCGTGACACGTTTGCGCATGCGCAGTACTCCTGCGCATGTGCAAACACATCGCGGCAGCCATTTTGGAAAGCAAAATGGCGGCCGCGACATGTGCGGAGGCAGCTGTGGCCGCGTGCGTAGTGGCTGCAGCGGCGGCGGTGGCCGCAGCGTGCGCGGGGGTCGCACGTGGTGATGGGGGTGCGCGCGCACACATGAGCACGTGTGCCGCCATTCCCCCCTTGGCCTGGCGGAGGGGAGGATTTCAGGGGACCGGCCCCCGGCTCAAAAAAGTTGCCTACCCCTGATCTACATGAACAAGATCTTTCATCTTCTACGTGAACAGGAACTTCTCCCATTCAGATGTGTCATTTTTCCATGCTAGGAAAGCAATGATGACAGAGGAATATTCTGGTTAGTGTAGACCCACCCTTAAATAAGTTGCATGGGAGCACTACACTAATTTTAAAATATATATTACTATTTTCAAAACCAAAAAAGGACTTCTGGCCACTGCCAGTTTTAGCATTTTTGGCTCATTGTGACACCTCCAGAGGTTCAGCAGAAACTGGCATCCACTGGTATCCACTGAAGTTAGCCATGGCTGATCTTTAATGCATTCCATGAAATTAGTGAGATCAGATATGGAGAACTAGAAATGTACCTGTACATTATCCTATAATAGTTCAGGTACAGATGACTTTGTCATATCATTATATTCAATTTTCTTAAAAGTAACTTTCCAAGGTCTGTGCATAACTTTCAGTAGAGATAGAAAGTGAGAATATTTTTGTGTGTGATGGAAATAACCTTCATTCACCTGCAGTGTCATTCACACTTTCTCAATAAGAATAAATACAGTGATATAATATGATGTCAAGAGATGCAAGCAACTAAGCAACCATATTTTTTGTCTCTTCCAGCTTCCTTTGTCCACACTAGTTTCAAAACTGTGTAATGAATAACTGAACTTCATCAAAACATTAAATAAAAATCCCATTTACGGAACAACTATTTACCAAGATGCTCAATCACAGAGGCTAGCAACATAGCACAAAGCTAATGCTCTGTTGCACGGGAAGGTGAGATGATGCAGGAAATGACACCAGGACACATGATTGGCAGGAAAGGGCCACAACTTTATTGAATACAGCTGACAGGTAGGGTTGGCCCAAATGCATGGGTCTGGATCTGGCATCGACCAACCCACCTGTTGTTTGGTGAACCAAATGGCTGGGCTTCGGGATGACAGAAGGGGCAACCAACTGATTGTATGTTTGCATCTTTGCCCATTTGTCACTGGGGGAAAGTGTTCAGGAGTTGCCCCCGCAATGGCAATACCTCACTGCTCCCAACACCTCCAGGTCCCCTTGGGACTCCCAATCCTGTGCTCCGCAGTACAGGAAACCACACCCACGAGATCCACAGCCCATGCTACCACCCCTAAAAGTTGTGACAGCACCCAGGAATCCAACTAGAGTGAGAGAGAGTGGGGAGAGCCAGGTTGGAATGGTGCCATCCACTCCAGTCACATGGCCTTAAATAGGCTCAACCACCAATCAGGGCCAATGCCAGATGCAAGTCCCACTGCTCCCTGGCCTCCCAAACAATCCAGGAAGCTGCCACCAGAGCAAAGGGGTGGGCCTTCTGGCTGCAAAGGCTGCTGGGTCTTGTAGTCCCACATGGCTGCCAGATGTCCCACCCACCCACCCCCGCAGGCCTGGGCAACCAATCCAGGTTTACAGAGTTACTCCCAGTGCATTCTGGGAGCAAGCCAACCCCCAGCCAGGCTGAGAGCCCACCACGGTCTGACTACTCCCCCCTCCCAGCAACTTAGCCAGCCTGGTGAGTCGGGCGCCCACATTTGTTATTTTTGGAAGCCAACAGAACCATGCAAAACAGCATACCAATGTCCACAGTGATATACAAATAATATTTTCTGGCTCAGATATAATTTTTTTGGAGGGGAGGGGGAGCCTTTGTCACACCGTCTATGAACAAAAATGGATAAGTCGTTTGTTAATAGTTTTTTGTGGGGTTTTTAGGCTATGAGGCCATGTTCTAGAACAGGGGTAGGCAACCTTTCCCCTTTAAGGGCCGAGGGACTTCAGCTCCCAGAAGCCTCAGCCATGTTGGCCAATAGCTCCTGGGATTCTGGGAGCTGAAGTCCCTCGGCCCTTAAAGGGGAAAGGTTGCCTACCCCTGTTCTAGAAGAACTTATTCCTGACGTTTCGCCAGCAGCTGTGGCTGGCATCTTCAGAGACTCTTTCTCTGAAAATGCCAGCCACAGCTGCTGGTGAAACATCAGGAATAAACTCTTCTAGAACACACCCTCATAGCCCAGAAAACTCCACAAAACCCCACAAAAACTATGGATGCTGGCAGTGAAACCCTTTGACTTCTCATTTGTTAATTTTTGAAACAACACTCACTTCAACTTTATTTTGGGTGTACAGTGGATTATCCTTTCTCTACATTACCAGCATTAATTACTTGCTTGTCTACTCCCCATACCCCGAAATGCCTTGGTTTATTTTGGATTGTGGTATTATGTGGACATAGCAACTGGTGAGTCTAGTGCTCATTTGCTGATACAGCAGTACTTTAAAAATAGCCATTCGGTTTTTGTCAAAAGAGGGTTTTAAAGAAATGAGGTAAAGCCATTAAACACATATTTATGAGCATTCCTGATCTATGGTTCCATCATTTTTCATACTGATTGCTCTTGTACTTATTTTGCTGGGAGCATATTGCCCTCTGGATTACCCTTCCTGTGTACTTGTGTTTTAAATAATAAATGGGAACTCCAAATGAGTTTTCATGCCAATCACTTGAAAATCAGCTCCATTATACAAAGCCCATGCTTACCATGTATATCATCAACTGATTTTGAATTATAACTATCTCTTATGAATTACAATTTTGAGATGCAGATATTAAGTCAGATACACCCATAGTACAAATAGGAACTGAAAAATCCAACTGTGCAACTGTGCCAATGCTAGGAAAATGTGTGTTGTACATTCACACGTATGTACTCGCTAAATAATGTTTGAGTTGGCTTACCATGAGATTAATATAAACCAGCCATACTACAGTAACAGGAACTCAATTGAGACATTTCAAATAATAGTATTGGGGAAACAATGGTATTCCTTCAGGCTCTTTGGAAAGAGGCAAAGGGTTCAAGTGTCCTTTTCTTATACAGTGGATCTTTGTTATCTGCTGGGATTTGGAAAATCAAAGTTTGCTATTTGGAATATATATATATATATATATATATATATATATATATATTCAAGCCATGGATGCTTGAATCCATGGATAAAAAAATCCATGGATAATGAGTGCCAACTGTAGATGAGAGAAGCAGCATCAGAACTGGTACACAGTACATTCTAACAAAGAAACGGTATTTAAATATTCAGGCTCTAATACTCTCAAGTCTACTAGTATTCTTAAATAAAGTACTAGTAGTTTAACATTCCCTTCAACTGTCCTGATTTAGTAGGAACAGCCCTGATTAATCCTGCCCTATCCTACTTTCCTTCTGCTTTTAAAATGTCCTGGTTTTTCTCTTCTCATCACACCTTCCCGCTTTATCCTCAGCTTACTTCCTTTGCTGCAAACTAAGTTTAAAATGCAAAAATAGTTTGCATTCAGTTAATTCAGCAGTGGAGAGAGGAGAAGATGGGACAGAGTCTTGCCTTTTCTGGTACACTCAGGCAGAAGCAAACGTCAGCAATTCTCCTAGATTTTCTGTGCTTCCTCCTTAATAACTTTGCCATCTTGACCACACATTGATAAAGAAATATCTATTCCAGTTTTCATCTGTTGAATTTTGGGGGCTATGGTTTATTTCTGAAATGACTTTTGTAGCTATGGTCCCCTACGGTCAAGAATGTTCAGGTAAGGTGGGAACACACATGAAGAAAAGCAGACAAGGTCACAGTACTGGAATGCATGAGGTATCTCTATTGAACTGGCACATTTACAACCATACTTTCTCCCCTCATGGTTATGGTGGATTGTGTGGAGTGGTCAGTAGCACACTAGGTCAGCCAATGTATGAAGTATCCTTTTATCCCATGGACATTAAAGACACAGAATTAGGAAAGCAGTAAAAAATGTTTCGAACACAAACGTTTCGGGGGGGAAACAGGATTTGGAGTAATGTAACAATGAAGAGAGCATTGGTTGCTGAAAGGGGTAAGCATTTATGGGACATTTCCAAACAAAGAGTGGCAACTGGTAAGAATGAGGGGTTTGATGTCTTCAGATGAGTAATGGCTCTGTACATTCTTATCTGTTGGTATAAATACTCTAATGCTACCATCCAGTATTCAGGAATGGACTTCAATTGGAGTGGTGAGCTCTCTTCCTTGCAGAACATCCCTCCATAGAACTGCAAAATTTGAGGAGCTCCAAGAGAAAAGAGTATGGTGCTGTAGAGCCAGCACCATGCTTGATTTAGGCCTGTGTGAGGTACATGCACAAGATAACAATATTTATCCCCTCTCCTCCTCCCACCCCCCAAAAAAACTCCATAGAGAGTGAAAGAATCACTCTTTTGGTGATGGAGCTCCACAGGCATTTCAGAAAGAATATCCTGACTGTAGAATGCCTTCTCTTATTTAAGCTAATCCTTGGAGTCAATTGCTGGTATTAGTCTGTATAAGAACCAAATACTTTATAAGGATAATTAGAGTTTTAATTTCTTGCTATTGATTGCAGTTCTAAAGGGACTAATCCTCTTTTTCTAATTTAACAAATTTCACTTTAAAAAATGAGAGAAATACCTGCAGAAAAATCCATTCCTAATTTTATTCAACTTGGCTTCAATAATGGATTTCCACTGGAAAATGAGGTCATGACACAGCTCATCTGATCTTGTGGTATTTTGCTCATGTAGATCATGAATATTATAATGCCTTCTGTATTTTATTAAGCTTCAGCTACAGTCTATTATTTGGATCATTTAAGTAAGAAAACGCCAAATACTTGTTCCTTAGGGTTGGTACAAATAGAATTTGAAAGAAATGTTATGAGAATATAGGAGCACACTGGAGTATTGTTAACAAAACTGGAGAATTCAATATATTTTAAATTAATTTCATTTTCAGATCAGTTTGGCTTATTCTGGTCAGCAAATTCTTATGCAATAATCAGTTTTCTAGCCAAATTTTAGCAGATCCTATTTATGCTCCCATTAGTTTGAAGTTGTCATTGGCTGTTTCAAGAAATTGTTTTGAATACTTTGTACACATATATTTTCATTCAGTATCAGAAAGCATAATAGATTTTATAGTATTAAGCCAGCATAAGCTTGTACATTTTCAAATTTGTTTTCCAACCACATGTATAGTTTTATAACTGTAAGAAGTCATGTATATTCAATATAGGAGGCTTCACTATTATATGAGATTGTTTGGCATGAATAGGGAAAATATGAGACTGCAGAATCCAAGTTCATATGGAAATTTTAAAAAATGATGTGGATTTTACTGAATAATGAATGTGCTTCTGATTTAACCATTTGTCAATTTCCAGGCCACTGGCTATTTTGGAAAAATTACTTTGCTTTAAAAGGGCTGAAAAATTCAAGCCAAATGCCACAGAATTCAATAATAAGGCTTAGATAAACTCATTCTGGAAAGGTAATAGTACTTCAAAACAGCACTTCTTAACCTGTGGTATGCAGACCCACTGGGGGGGGGGGAGGGTACAGTGTCCTCATAGGAGGTCTGTGAAGTCTTGAAGAAATCTTACTAACTTTTACAATTAAAATAGAAACAAAGAATGAAAGGCAGGCAGGCAGGCATCACACATTGAGGTAAAAGAGGGTTTTTTTGGGGGGGGGTTGGCAATGATAGACATTATTTGTACAAAGTTTCATTACAATATCTCAAACTGTTCAAACATTATTGGAACATAAATGTTTCTCATGTGATTCGAAAATTATACCAATGACACATAGACAAAAGACAGATGGAGACAAGGACAATCACACACTGACCATAATGAATAGGCTTCCTCTGTAGATCATAGGCATTCTCCATAACAAATTTTGGAAAGATAGGTAAGATATGTGTATTTGCTCTTCTCTCCAAATCTGAAAACTTTTGATGATGCACTTTAGGATTTTAAATCGTGAGGTAAATCTTGGTGGTCTGTGGCAACAAAATATATTTAAAGGGATGTCCATGGTAATGAAAAGGTTAATATAATAATAATATAATAATATAATTTATTTATATTTCCCGCCTCTCCCTACGGATCGAGGCGGGAGTACAAAGATAAAATATACAAAATGTACAGTAGTACAGTCAATAAAAAAGAAAAACATAACAATAAAACCACAACAGTAATAAAAAGAACAATAATAAAAACAATAAACCCAACAATAAAAACAATAAAAAATAACAGCAATCATTAATACAATAATAAAATTACAATGCAGGTCTATGCCACGAGAACTGTCACTTCAAAAATTTTGCAGTAGTATTTAGCATTGTTAGAACCTTAGTATAGTGTTTCCTCTGTATCTGCTGGGATTTGGTTACAGAACACAAACGCACACACACATTGTGGATACCTAAATCTGTGGATGATCATGCCTATTATGTACAATGGCATGGTAAAATGTCCCTTATATAAAATGACAAAATTAAAGTTCAATTTTGGGAATTTACTTTTTAAAAGACTATTCAAGCCTTGGATGGTTGAATTGGATGCAGAATCCATGGATACAGGGGGCCGACTGTATTCAGCTTGAATTCTGCCATTAATTAGTTTTAGATGCAGCACTAATAAACACTGATGTAGCAATTTTTTCCATAGTTTCTTTGTAACACAATGTGTGTTCTTTAGAACAATAGAAAATATACGTGTTCATTACAATAATGGATATATTTTTCTAACTTTGAAAATGCAGGTTTTGCAAATGCATGCTTTCTCTATGTTTTGTAAATGTCTCATTACTGTTCAAAGGTACATTTTACATGCCTAGCATTACTAGGTTTTCTGCCTATATTGCATGAGTGCTCATGAACATTGTTGACACTGTAGTTTCTGCTGGATTTCAGTAAGGAAAGGCCTGGCAGCAAAAGAATTTAAGCACTCCAAACTTCAGTTCTTCAAAACAATTTTACATGTGCATTGTTCTGGCCTTCTGAATACACTTAGCTCTGGACAGATCATTGGTAACAGCAGTAATGCTTCTCTGCTGTGGTGCCCCAGTTTTGGTAGGTTATCTTCTTGCAAACCTGACTGGCACCTGTGTTTGACTCATTTTCAATACTCTTTTAACTCTTTACCATTGTTTTTGGTGCACAGTGACCATATCTACATTTTCAAAGGTTTCAATATGTTTAGTTGTTTTATTGGCCCTAAAGATAATTTTAATTTATTTTTCAATTGTTCATCTCTGTATTTTCTTCAATATCTCATGATTTTGTTCACAATACAACTGGGCTCATTCACACTAAACAGTTATAGCACTATTATTTCACTTTAACTGCCATGGTTCCATACCATGGAATCCTGGGACTGACATTTAAGAGGGTAATTAGAATTGTCAGACACAGAACACTTCTAGTGCCTCTGACCAAATTACAAAGCCCATGATTCCATAAGATTTATTCATTTTAATTTAAAATGAAATGATAGTTTCATAATTGTGTAGTGTGAATAGGTTCCAAGACTATATCAGTAGAGAGCTGTTGGGTGGAGTTAGGAATTGCCCAGACAAAACCCGTTTGGATGCAGTTTCTCATTCAGATAAATACAGAAAAACTTGTGTTCATGATTTTTAAAAGAATGGACGAAATTCTGGTGGGCAGTTATTAACTCATAACCTACAGCTATGAAACCTACAGCAATGTATTTGTAACTGCTATGCATTCATGATCCCTAAGTAACCACTAGTTTACAGGCTTCACGGGGACTTTGAAAGTCCCCCAAGCAGGGCGGTGTACAACATGTTAAAAACATCTCAACAAGTTAAAACAAGATCCAACAATCCATTCCCTAACCCTCCCACCCCTTAAAAATATATTAAACTAATGCAGAATGAAGATACCAAATAAGTAACAACATACAATTCTTTAAAATAGCAGCTCGACTAAACAATGACGATTGGAGGAGCGAATAGCCAGAGTCTTTGTCTTTGTCTTCTTGGCCGGGACATTATTCAGGGAAGGCCTACCAGAAAAGATCCATCTTTACTGCTTTTTTAAAGCAGTCAAGAGTGGAGATAAGATGGATCTCATCCGGCAGGCCATTCCATAATCTGGGAGCGGAGGCAGAGAAAGTCCTCTGGGAAGTCACCGACAACCTGTTTCTTATAGGCTGTAACAGGTTCCTCCCAGAGGACCGAAGTGCACAGGGAGGATCGTATGGAAGGAGGCGGTCCCGGAGATTGGTTGGACCCAAGCCATGTAGGGCTTTAAAGGTCATAACCAAGACCTTGTACTGTGCCCGGAAACGAATAGGCAGCCAGTGGAGAGATTTCAGCACTGGTGTAATGTGCTCTCTCCTAGATGTACCAGTAACTAACCTGGCTGCCATATTTTGAACTAATTGAAGTTTCCAAGTTAAGTGCAAGGGTAGCCCCATGTAGAGCACATTACAAAAATCGAGATGGGAGGTTACCAGGGCATGTACCACAGTTTCAAGATCCCTAGTCTCCAGGAAAGGGCGCAGCTGGCGTATCAGCTGAAGCTGATAGCAGGCACTCCTGACCGTTGCATTCACCTGGTTTGTCATGTGAGGTGACAAATCTAGGAGTACCCCAGGACTGCAAACACAGTCTTGGAGGATAGTGTGACTCCATCCAGGACCAGAAGTTGTATTACCAGACCTGGTTTCAGACCTGCAACTGTTAGTACCTCCGTTTTGTCTGGCTTCAGTCTCAATCTGTTTTTCCTCATCCAGTCCATTACTGCTTTAAGACAATCATTGAGAGGAGAGATGCCATCTGAAGTCTGAGCCGACAACCGGGTGATGGAGAAGTATATCTGGGTGTCATCAGCCTACTGATGACACCGTGTACCATGCCTCCAAATGATCTCTTCCAGCGGCTTCATGTAGATGTTAAATAGCATCGGGGACAGAATGGCGCCTGAGGGATGCCACAATTAAGCTCTATTGTAGAAGAGCAACTGTCCCCGAGCCTCACCCTCTGGGATCTGCCCGAGAGGAAGGAACGGAACCACTGCAAAGTAGTGCCTCCAATTCCTAACTCTCTCAGGCGATCCAAGAGGATGGAGTGGTCTATTGTGTCAAAGGCCGCTGAGAGGTCCAAGAGTACCAACAGGGTCACACTGCCCCTGTTGATACCCAAGCAGAGGTCATCAGCCAGCACAACCATGGCAGTCTCAACTCCATATCCTGTCCTAAAGCCGGTTTTAAATGGATCTAGATAATCCATTTCATCCAAGACAGCTTGGAGTTGGGAAGCAACTGCCCTCTCGATCACCTTGCTCAGGAAAGGCAGCAAGGAGACTGGCCTATAGTTATTTCTATCCAGGGGGTCCAGGGAAGGCTTTTTCAGGAGCGGTTTAACAACCACCTCCTTTAAACAGGATGGAACAAAGCTTTCCCTAAAGATATTGATGATATTTCTGAGAAGTACCCTCAATGTGTCTGGATGGCCAGCCAAGATGGACAGGGATCAAGGGGGCAAGTCTTCTTCCTCACTCTTCCAAGGAGCTTGTCCACATCATCGGTACTCACTGATTGAAGCTGATCCAGTAAAGTTACATCAATGGAGTTGCTGGACGCCTCGTCTATCGATTCTGTTCTAACACTGGCGTCTAAGTCAGCTCTTATCTGAGAGATTTTATCTGCAAAGTGGTTGTTAAATGCATCGCAGCAGGCTGTTGTCGGGTTAAGTAAGGGGTTCTGCGCAGGTAGAACCTGGGACAGTTCCACCATCACCCTAAACAGTTCCGCTGGACGAGACTCTGCAGACGCAATACATGCAGAGGAGAAAGACTTCTGCGCTGCACGTATTGCCTCTCGATAGGAATCAAGAAAATTCCTATGACGAGTCCTGTCGGATAAAACTCAGGTCTTCCGCCATTCATGCTCTAGTCATTGTCCAGCCCACTTCATCTTCCTAAGCTCCTCTGTATACCAGGGCTTATGATTAGGAGCAGGCTGGAAAGGACGTTTGGGAGCGATAGTGTCGATAGCCTTGGTAAGATTGGTGTTCCAAGTGTTAACCAATGCTTCAACATAATCACTGGCGTTACCAACCATTTAACCCTCTAGGGCTTTCTGGAATCCAATTGGTTCCATTAGCCTTCGAGGGCGGACTATTCTAATGAGTCCACCACTCCATCTTGACCAGGAAATGATCCGTCCATGACATTGTGGAGGTACTTGTAACCTCCACCCACGGATATTCCTGTTCCGTACTGAAGATCGCATCGAGGGTATGACCTGCACAATAAGTAGGCCTGACAACCAATTGGGATAGGCCCATGTTTGTCATGGTTTCCATGAACTCCCGAGCTGCGCCAGTTTAGTTTGGTAAGCTGGTCTCAAGTGGGATGTTGAAGTCACCCAGAACTAAAGGTCTGGGGGACTCCAACAATAACTCTAAGACCAGGTGTGTCAGCTCAGTTAGGGAGTCTGTCAGGCAACGGGGTGGCTGGTATACCAACAGAATCCCCCAACTATCCCTGGTTTTCAGGCTCAGGTACATACACTCGATGTGAACTGTGTTCTGGATAGGCTTCCTGGTCAAGGTTAGGTTGTTTTTATGAACTAGAGCCACTCCACCCCTTCCCGCCCAATTTCCCTTACCTGCTCACTAACTGAATACCCGGCCAGGACGGCCTGTGACCACGTCACCACACTGGCGGCTCCCAGCCAGGTCTCAGTGAAGCAAGCCAGGCTGGCCACCACATCCAACAAGAGGTCATGGATGATGTAGGTCTTATTTTTGACCGACTTGGCATTGCAAAGGAGCAGAGTAAGGGTCTGTGGAATGGTTGGTGCGCTCTCCAAATCATTCCAGGAAACAGAGTGAACCGAAGGCGAGATAGATATTAAACATCGATCTCGCCTTCTTTTGTAACATTGCTTCACTCTATTGCCGCCATACCTTCTTTTCCCCTGCACAACCTCAATCCCCGCTCCCAAATCATTCCCCAATACACAGTGGAAATAACAAGGGATCCAGATGGACTTCTACCCTGTGTTCTCATAGTCAATCCTAATGACAGGACTACTGGCTAGCTCAATGGGAGGGGGGCCTCTGAGCTTTAACCAAAGAGCTTCTATCCGCTCGGGGAGAGGAAGGTGTTCCAGGGTGTCAAGACCTCCGCTCATCCTCCTTGCGGCCCAGCCGCTGCCTCGCTGCTGTGGAGATGTTTTCTGAGTGGGGTTTTATGCCCGCCCAAGTCCTCCAGTAGCCTCGCTGCAGGTGCAGCCACTTGTGTCCACTCAGGGGGAGGAAGATGTTCCAGGGCATCAGGCCTCCACTCATCCTCCTCGCAGCCGATGGTTGGGCAGGCAGGGTGGCTTTAAAGGCTCTTCTCAGAGCCAGGTGTTCCGAGGGAGGAGGGGGCGGGCCAAAACGCTCACCACCGAACTGCTGAGTCCGCTCCAAAGCTGCTGCTATAGCCGATGGTCAGGCAGGCATGGCAGCTTTAAAGGCTCTTCTCAGAGCCAGGTGTTCCGAGGGAGAAGGGGGCGGGCCAAAGCGCTCACCACCAGGCCCCTGAGTCCGCTCCAAAGCCGCTGCTATCATTAATTGATGGGAGTCCTTTGTTAATGGAGAAGTCGCTGTCTGATGTTTCTGCCCTCCTTGCATGAGCAATCTCTATAGCCAAAGGAATTTGCAACAAGAGTCCTTTTTCTGCCTGTCACAACGGGACCAATCATAAGAGGGGCTGGGAACATCAGACAGCTGCTTCTTGATTGACACCTGTCAATCTCAGTGGCTGCTTACCATTACGTGATATTGGAGGGGGACTTCTAGCTGGAATCCACTACCTAGTGCTATACTGACAGCTCAATATTGTGCGTAATATCCATACCGGACTCTGCTGTACAACGTTAGCATCATATTGGCTAGGAAATGGGCCCTGCCTTGGTTAAGAGCCTTGGACTGCATGATGCTTCACTTATATGCAATCACAGGATTTACTCACATTATTTTCCAGTGTACCAGCTATCTTCCCCTGGCTAGAATGGGGATATAAACTAGGAATGTGAAAATGTCACTGTAATAACCTGAAGTTCCTGATCCATTCAGATTAGGTTCAAGTAAAACAAAGCCACTGGTGATACAAACTGCAGCTGAATTTATTACAAACAGATGGGAAAAGGAAGCAGAAGCAAATAAATTTTTGTCCCTTTTTAAAAAAGTGTTCTCCTGTTCCTTAAGCCAAATGCTATATGGGTTGTTGTTCTGCTAATATGCAAAGGACATCAAATTCACTCCCACAGGCCACAGCAGTTCTCAGACCGTTTGAGACCAGAGCAAATAAGTATAGCAACAAGGTGGGGGGTGGGTTATATGCCTGAAAAGGACTGGCTTTCTAGAAGCTGCTTTCATCCTTACAGATTGGGAGGGCTGAGAGAGGCTAAACATTCTCAAGAAAAAGTGTCCTTATCAGTACTGAGGCTGGTGCAGTTTAAAACAGATGTTTAGATTATGCTATCACTACCTTGTACAGGCTGCTGTGTGGCTGTTAAGGATTAAATACAGTTCAGACTGAGTAATATAGGCCTGTGGTATTAGCCTATTTAGGTCTTTCAGGGGCATTGCAGACCAGCCTAAAGGGCTGGCCTGGGGGTGGAGTTGGGGCAGGGCAGCTGCACACCAGCTGCCCCAACCCCACCCCAATGCTGTCCTGATGCCCTCCTGGCACAGTGTGTAGACACATTGCACTAAAAGGGCATGAAAGAGCCATGGTGCTGGCTCTTAGGGCAGCCTTTTGCTGCCCCTAAAAGGAGCAGCATTTTGCCACTCTTGGGGGCAGCAAAAGGGAGGATTGGGTTGGGTTGTCTATAGAGGCCCTAAGCTGAAATACATAGATATAATCATGTATCATTTTTAAAAGTATGTGATGGATGAGAAGCCCAATAACTATACTCCTCACCAATGTCCCTAAAACACAATCCACTAGATTCTCAATTCAGACTTTTCTGAGTTTCTTGAATCCCATCAGCATTTTCTTGCTATCCAAAGATGTAATTATTTGCTCAATTTCTCCTCAAAGAAAGCAACAGCTGAATTTGGTAATTTTCTTCTCATGGCAAGAAAGTCTAACAAAACCATACAGTTTTCAAAGACTACCATATATACTTGACTATTAAGTCGATCTCATGTATAAGTTGAGGGAAAGTTTTGGGGCCAAAATTAAGCATTTTTATATTTCCCATGGATCAGTCGAGGGTAAAACTTAGGGTCTGCTTGGTACTTTCATTGAAAATGAGACTCTTACTCAGAGATGGTAATGGGAATGTCAGTCTGCTGCTTTGTGAGCAACAGTAAAATGGACCCCCATTGATTATAGGAGCTGTTTTCTGGAAGTGGGAATTGGGGGACTTTCTGTTGGAGTAATTGTGTCTTTAACAAAGAAAAATATTTTGATTGACAGGTGACACATATTCTATAGGCTGCTGAGTCAGGAGCACATGGCATGAGGCAATGTTACAGCGAGGTTACATCATGCTATGTGGCACTGACTGATGACTCAGAACCACCCTCTTATATAAGTGGACCAAGAAACTGGTCACATGTGAGTAGTTGTGGGTTAGTTGAGTTGGTTTGGAGCAGTTGTAGTAGTTGTTTGGAAGTTGGAGGGGAGTCAGTATGTGTATATATTGTATTATATTGTACACATTGCAATTGATGATAAAGCCTCCAGATATTTGGATGAATCAACCATGTCTATAAATGTGAGAAAAGTGGTCAGTGCATTGCCAATATTTATAGCTGGGTGTTTTTGTTTTTGAACTCTGCTACGATATTGTTTTGGCTGCATCTGGGTAGACTTCCCAAACTGCACTGGTAGTTGGCTTTCCTCTCGCCAATGTTTTCTTGATCCCTACATGTCTCTTAAATTGGGAGCTATATCGGGATAATGAATATCACACACTTATGAATGCATAACTCCAAGTTATGCATTCATAACTCCCCAGCCGATACGTCATATTTTCTAGTCAAAGACAAGAAAATTTGTGAGTATTCTTTAAATCCCCAAATCAGCACCAACCTGTTTCACCTCTTCGGACCTGATTTTGGTGGAATTTTATAGGCTTGACCAACAGAGAAATATATGAGAAAATCAGTTTGCAGACACATGAATCATCATTGTTGTTAGTGCTAGGCAACAAGCCAAGATCTCTTTTAAAATACAAATAAAACTTTTAAAGTGCAATTAACAAATATATTTCAGTTTTAATGAACACTTTAAAGACTTAAAGGATAGATACTTTAAGAAAACTGCCCAACAGTATCCTAAATTATATATTACTGTCCAACAGTATCCTAAATTAAAAAACAGTATGGATCTAATAAAAATGAATTATTTTTAAAGGAAATATATTTCTAAGTTTTTCCCTCCTACTTCCATGTAATAGACTTATAAAGGTCACATTCAGAAGTGCTTTGAGGCTTTAAACCTTGGTGAAGAACATTTCTTGTAGTGCAGGAAATAAGGGAAATAGCAAAGATATTATTGAAGCTGAATTATCCCAAGAAATAGCTGCTCCTACAAGTAGTGAACTTATGTGACAACTGGATTAATGTCAGAAGAGTATCACAATGCCAACCATGTCCATAGGAAAGAGTTCCCTAGTAGCCAGACAGTATACTTGGGATTTTAAAATTAAAAAATAATTTTAAACACATAAGAAAAAACTTAAACCTGATAAAAAAAAGTTACAACACAATTAAACAAATTATCATATTTAAATGCCATTAAACTTTTAAAAGAAAATCATTTAAAAACATAACAAGGTTAAAAATGAAGGACAACATCCTATAAAAATGACTTCCTGCATCCAAATATTTGGATCACAACTCCCAGAATCTTGCACCTAGCATTGTTACCAAGAACTGAGGTTAAAGAGTATTCCCTGCCCGCAGCTGTGGTAGTGATATCATGCCTCATGGCCAGTGATAGTCCTGTCTGCTATGGATTTGTCCAATCTCTTCTTTAAACTCTCAAAGGGTATGAGGCAGATCGAGTATGATGTTCTGCAGGTGAGTGTTTTTAGTCCCTTTGCACATCCATTTGGTGAGGATATGGGAGAGATCCCAGGCTGTGGAACTCCCTTCCATGGGAGGTCTGGTTGGACTCTTCCCTGCTATCTTTCTGCTGGAAGGTGAAAATCTTTTTATTCAGAAAGGCCTTTGAAATTTAATTATGCAGTGGCAGTGTGTTTGTGTGGTGTGCTGCATTTTTATCTGTTATTGGTAGTTATGTTTTATATGTGTTTTAACTGTTTTAACAGTTAAGTCAGCTTCTGTTTCTCTGCATTGATTTTTGTAATAATTCTATCCTTACTTTCTAACTGTTGGACAGCAGCATTCAAGGTTCTGATTACGTTTCTGTCTCCCTTTCCTTTTGCTTCCCATCCTTCTTTAACTGCTTGAAGCTTTTCATCTAACATCCATTGTTTCATTTCCTTCTTTTTGGCCCCTGGTATCATCTTTTTACAGCCACCTTTGACTATGTCCCTGACTTTATATCCCTCACTGACTATAGCCATGACAAAAGAGCTATATAAAAAATGTGAAAGGTTGAATAATAATTGTTCCTCTGGTTCCCAGTCGACTAGGCCTAATAGTGCAAATCTATTTCTCACACTATCATTAAACTCTGTTGGGATGTTCTTTGGATCATATTTTGGCATGTTGATTGTTTTAGTGTTCTTCCTCAGTTTTATTCTAATTTTGGATATTAATAGTTTGTAGTCTGTGCCACAGTCTGCACCTGGTCTCATTTTTGCTGCAGGAAAAGAGCTTCTCCATCTTCTGTTCTGCATTATGTAATAATCTATTTGGTTTTGTCTTGACCATACAGTGGTGTTCATGTGTACAATCTCCTCTTTGTTTGTATGAAGAAGGTATTAGCAATGAATAGGTTGTTGGCTTCTTAAAACTCTATCACATGTTCTCTTGCTTTTTTCCCCTTATACCAAGTCCCTATCTCCCTGTTGTCTCTGATTCTGCTCTGCTTCTTACTTTGGCATTCCTGTCACTTGTGATTGCCAAGCAGTTCTATTTGGTGTGTTGTATTTCTTCCTGGACTCCATAGTAGAAATTCTTTATTTTTTGTCTTCCTCTGTCTCTGTGGTTGGCACATGTACTTGAATTGTGGTGACGTTTATTGGTTTCCCTGAAGCCTTATTGACATGATTCAGTCTAACCTTATGTTATATCATTTTGCTATGCTCTTCCTCACTATTACTGCTCTGTGTGTGTGTGTGTGTGTGTGTGTGTGTGTGTTGTGTGCTTTCAAGTCATTTCTGCCATAAGGTGAACCTATTACAGGGGTTTCTTGGCAAGATTTATTCAGAGGAGGTTTGCCATTGCCTTCCTCTAATGCTGAAAATATGTGACATGCCCAGTGTCACCCAGTGTTTTTCATAGCCATTGAACCCTGGTCTCCAGAATCGCAGTCCAACACTCAAACCACTATGCCAGGGGTCAGCAAACTACGGCCTGCGGGCCAAACCTGGCCCGCCGAGGCTTTCAAACCGGCCCATGGCCACGCGAGCGCCTGATGGCGGGCACCATTTTGGAAGGCAAAATGGCGCCGGCGTCACGAGCGCATGCGCACAACGCGGTGCCATTTTGCCTTCCAAAATGGCACCCGCTGTCGGGCGTGTGTGAGCGCAGGTGCCATTTTGGAAGGCAAAACGGCACCGGCATCACGAGCACATGCACATGGCACCGGTGCTGTTTTGCCTTCCAAAATGGCGGCTGCCGTCATGCGTATGCATGCGCAATCCAAAATGGCGCCCCACGCTCACATACGCATGTGCACCATGGCGGGGTTAGTTCGCATGCGTGCGCTATCTGTGGCGCCATTTTGGAAAGCAAAATGGCGCCCCACACTCTCATACGCCTGCACACTATGTCAGGAGGTAGTGCGCATCTGCACACGCGTGTGCGCACCTCCACCACTATTTCCCCCCCCCTTCAGCCCATCAAAAATCGGGAGACACCAGAACCGGCCCCACCACCAAAAAGTTTGCCGACTCCTGCGCTATGCCATGCTGTCTCACTATTATTGCTACTCCATTTTTTCTCCTTTTTTCCTTCCTGTGTAGAACACTGTATAGTTATCTGACTCAAAATGTCCCATGCCTTTCCGTTTTAGCTCACTCACCCCTAGTACTGCAGTGTTTATACTTTCCATTTCCTTTTTTACTATGTCTAGTTTCTCTTGGCTCATGTTTCTCATATTCCATTTACCTATAACATGTGTGCCACAGCTCCAAATCTTCTTTTCATTAATCCAGAAGTTTTTGTTTTTTTTAATTGTAAGCTGCCTTGAGTCTCATGCTGGTAGAAAGGTGGAGAAAAGAAACAAATGTTAATTTTTCCAAAGCCAGTTCTGTGGAACCTCTATGTGCTGAAGCAGAATGATTCTGATATTCAGTTAGTGGTCATCGAGAGCAGAGTGAGGGCACTGCATTCCTGAATTGTCCATGCATCCATGTTCTTATTAACAGAAGGGTTCATGTGGCATGAATTTACCTTTCCAGTGTTGTATTCCAGTGAAATATTGCTTAATTATTTCCAGTGTTTAATTGGTTACTGTAATCTCTCCTCTGATTCACTGATAACCACTCCATTGGTCAATGTGAAATAGCAAAATAGTCCAACAAATATTACAAGACATTTATCAAGCTAGGAGAAATATCCTGTTCCTAGCATGAGATGTATTTGGAGTATGGGCCCTTTTGCTTTATAGAAAGGTCAAAGACTGGGCGGGGGGGGGGGGGGGCAGACTCATATACCTTGAATCCTGAATCCTGTCAGGAAGGGGTTCTGATAAAACAAGCAACAGAAAGCAATTTGGTTTTCAGGCAATGAAAACCGAGGAGCCAGCACAAATAATAGCAATATTGTTCACATAGCAGAGTTGTTTTCTGACCTTATTCTGAGTGGTGACCATTTTTATTCTTTTTTTCCCTTCTACCTGGCAATACCTTTTCTGCTACAAATAGGTGATAGTCCAAAGAGTAGCTCTGGAAGGAAACAGGAAAGTAATAAGAGATCAGCTTTGGGTGTCACTGAAGTGAAAGGCCCACACAAATATAATGCATTTTCCACAGGGAAAGCCCTTCCATGTACATTTTTTTTAAGATATGTTCTGTGGCATTCACCTATTGTTTTGATGCAAAAAAGAGAGAATGCATTGTGGTTTCATGTGGCTTCAAGCTCATAAACAACAACCATAAATCAGCAAATTAGCTAATGATTGCCTCTGGGTAGTGATACATGATGAAAAACAAATGAGGAAAGCTACTCAAGCATTGCACTTTGCAGCCACTGGGGGGGGGGGATCAAAATCTCATCTTCATTTTATTAAAAAGAAAAAAAGAAAGGTTGAATGGATATTATCAAGATGAGTGCCCTGATAGAAAAACAATTGCAGCTCTAAAAGGAAGTCTGCTTCATAATAACCTACACTACAGTGTTAACAGTTGTAGATGGCTCGTGAAATTGAGCACCAGGGACAAACAAGTGATGAACATCTATTCTTTTCCTCTTTAAGCATTTATTTATATTTATTTGTACACATCACAAAATGGACATTAGTCAAAAACATTACTATGTCACTATGCAAAAGAAACAAATTGTACAATTAGATCCGTAACATGTGACCACGTAGTCTTTGATGTATGGTAAGGCTTGAAGAAGAAGAAGCAATGAATGATGGACAAAATGTTTCAAGCAGCTAAAGAAAGATGAGGAGCAAAGAAAAGGGAGAGAGGAGATTATCGCATTACCTTTGCTCCCAGCATAGATGCAGGATGTAACTTTAAGAAGGCGGATCTTATCACATTCACGCATTGCCAGGCAGCTGGCAGCCCATTTGCAACCTGGGCTCCTGCTGCAGCTTTGCAAGAATGGGAAAATCCCATTCATGAAAAGATGCAGGAGAAGCTCGGGTTGCAAATGGGCTTCCTGGGGCCCAGTGACAGGTGAATATGATAAGATCCACCTTCCTAAAGTTACATCCCACATCTATGCTGAGAGCAACGGTAATGTGATAATCTCCATAGGAACATAATCAGAACTATGAATGCTACAGTTCAAAGATTAGTGCACAAGGATAAAGAGAATTACTACAGCAATCAATGTAGAGAAATAGAAGCCAACAAAAAAAAAAAGGAAAAAAGAGACCTCTTCCACAAGATCCAGGAATTCAAAGAGAAATTTAAACCAAGGGTGGCAATTCTCTATGGTCAGAAGAGGAATGTAATACAAGACCAGCATGAATTTTTTACAAATGATGGAAACAATGTACAGAACAGCAAAATAAAAATGCAAAAGGATGAACAACACATGGGAAGAAGAAGAAACATACAAAGACAAACTCCAAATTTTGGAGAGCGAGATTAAAGCCATGCTCAAAACAACTGGGAAGAACAAATCACCAGGAACAGTCGAGATAACAATAGAACTGGTACAATCCAAAGGGACAGAAACAAGTCCAGTTCTAACTAAAATCTGCCAAAAAGTATGGGAAACAAAGACATGGTCTGTGATTAGAAGTGATCAATATACATTCCTATACACAAAGAAGGAGACACAAAAGATTGCAGCACCATTGCTCTAATTTTCCATGCAAGCAAAGTCATATTCAAAATGAACTGAATATGGAGAAACAGAATGGTTCCCAGTTGGCAAAGGGGTCAGAAAAGGCTGCATTCTCTCACCCTATGTATTCAGCCTGTATGCAGAAAATATCATATGCAAGCGGGCTTAGAATTAGAGTGAGGAGGAGTGAAGTTCAGAGGAATGAATATTAACAACCTAAGAGATATACAGACAACACAATACTACTAGAAGACACCAACAAAGACTTAGAACAATTACTGAAAAAGGTTAAGTAAGAAAGTGCCAAGATAGGCTTTGGAACGCTTGGGAGAATTGGGAATTGGGGGCACTGCACTGCAGTGGTTCCATTCCTATCTCTCAGGCAGACTCCAGATAATGAAGCTGGGAGACCATTGCTCTTCTAAAAGAGAACTAAAATCTGGCGTCTCTCAGGGTGTCATCCTGTCTCCTATGCTATTTAACATTTACATGAAGCTGCTGGGTGAGATCATCCGGAGATATGGGGCAGGGTGTTATCAGTATGCTGATGACACCCAGATATGTTTCTCTATGTCTCGGACTGCTGCGGTGACTAAGGACAGAATCTCTCCTCTGAATGAATGTCTTAAGGTGGTAATGGACTGGATGAGGGAAAACAAACTGAATCCAGGTAAGATGGAGGTACTTGCTATAGGGACCCCTAAATCAGGAATGGAGATATATCAGCTCTGGGTGGGGTCACACTTCCCCTGAAGGACTATGTTTGCAGCTTCAGGGGTGCTTCTGGACTTGTCTCTTCAGTTGGCACCTCAGATAGATGCGACAATCAGGAGTGTCTGTTATCAGCTTCGGCTGATACTCCAGCTGCGACCCTTCCTGGAGCCAGGCGACCTAGAAACAGTGGTACATGTTCTGGTAACTTCTCGACTTAACTTCTGCAATACGCTCTACATGGGGCTACCCTTGTGCCAAGTTCAGAAATTTCAATTGGTGCAAAATATGGCAGCCAGGCTGGTCACAGGTACATCTAGAGCTGACCATATAACACCTGTTTTAAAATCTCTCCATTAGCTGCCAATTTGTTTCTGGGCACGGTGCAAGGTGTTGGTTATAACCTTTAAAGCCCTACATGGCCTAGGACCAGATGCCTTGCAGGAGCGCTTTCCTCCATATAATCCACCCCGCACACTTAGGTCCTCTGGGAAAAATTTACTGCAGCCTAAGGAGACCAAATTGGTTGTGGTAACCCAGAGGAGCCTTTTCATCTGCCACTCCTGGGTTATGGAACATCCTGCCAGAGGAGATCCGTCACATTGCCACTCTAGAAGCCTTTAAAAAGGCTGTTAAGACAGATCTCTTCCAGCAAGCCTTTCCAGATTAGCCTCCGCTCCACTGATATTGATATTCCCCCGTCTACCCCCCAAAAAGATAATGTCTCACCTCTAACTACCTCTAATTTTAGCTAATTTGTTATTTCTTTTGCTTTTAATTAGTATTTTATATTGCTATTCATTTTATATTGTTATTGGTGTTGTTGTTTTTTTTGCCTCTTTTTCTTTTTTATGATTGGGAGGGGGTTGGGATAAGGGTTATTTAGAAATCTGGTTTTAATTGTATGTTGTATTTTATTGTTATTCCTATTTGTTGTAACCTGTCTTGATCTGCAGGGAGAGGCAGGCTATAAATAAAATTTATTATTATTATTATTATTATTATTATTATTATTATTGCTGAACATTAAGAAAACAAAAATAATGATGACATAAGTTCTACAAGAATTCATCCTAGATAACTAGCAAATTGTAATAGTCTAGAAATTCTCATATCTTGGATCAAATATTGATCATAATGAAACTGAAGTAAAGAAATTAGAAGAATAGGAATAGGAAGGGCATCTCTGAAGGAACTGGACAGGATACTATAAAGATATAATTATAAAAACTGAAGTGAGTATAGTCCAAGCCATTATAGTCCTCATCATTATGTATGGATGTAAGAGCTGGAAAATTTTAAAAGGTGATAGGGAGGAATCAGCTCATCTGGGATGTAGTACTGGAGAAGAGTGCTGAAAATATCATGTGTAACCAAGGAGACAAACAAATGGATTCTAAAACAGATTAAGCCTGAACATTCCTTTGAAGCCAAGATGACCAAATTGAGGTTGCCGTACTTTGACTACATCATGAGAAGGCATGAATTGTTAGAAAAGACAATGATGCTAGGAATGGTGAAGGTCAGTAGAAACAGAGGAAGATAGTTGGATTCAATCAGAGGGGCAATGGACATGAGCCTGCAGGACCTGAGAAAAGCAGTGGAGGACAATGGGTCTTGGAGATGTCTCATCCACAGGGTCACCATGAGTTGAAGTCAACTTGTGGGCAGTTCATACAAATCCATTCACTTTTTTAGTATTGGCAACCTTTCTTCCTCAAGTGATTGCCCATCCAGTGATATTTGCCATTAATTACAGAGATGATGCCTTTACCTCTAAGCAAAGTGAACTTTAAAGAGGCCAGGGGAGGGGAATGTGAGTTTCTCTTTCCTCCTCTCCCCCAAAACCTCTGGCACTCAAAGAGGGAGATGGACTAGTGATAATTACAGGTGGGAAACTGGTTGAAGATAGGAAACTGTAACAATGTGCCCTTTCACATGGTTGTTCATAACCGCATAGGGAGAAATAACTAAAAATGTTTCTCATCTGGTTTTAAGATGGTTTAAACATAAATCCTGAGTCAAGCTATAAAAATTTGAAGATTAGAATAATGTTTACTGCATTATATTATTGAACAGATGCTAGGAATGGAAAGAAATTTCAATGGACTTGACAGATTCAGAATGTTAGTAGCATTTTTGTACCTTCAGGTATTTGTTGCAAGAAAATCTTGTTTCAACCTATGACACATTTGTCAGGCTTACAGGACCTTTCCAAGAAATAATGTAGATCCAAACAATGTCCGTATTTTAAATAGTGGGGGAGAGTATATTAATTAGGTAAGCTGTGCAAATAAACATGAGTTAGGAGTGTGTTTAAAATTGTGAACATTTCTGTGTGGGAATAAAACACAGATCTCATTATGTGATATGAAACAAGGGTGGAAAGGAAAACCATGTGGCATTCAAAGAAACCCAACTTAAGATGGGAAGGTGTTCATCTTTGAGGTCTGCACTCCATGCATGATCAAATAAAGCTTATTCTGAGAATATCTTTGGAAGAGGTATAACCCCAAAATGGCTATATACTGCCATTCTTGATCCCAAGAAAAGGGCTGATATTCCTTTGGATCCAATGAATTCTATCTGAGCACAATTTCCTGTTGAAAATTTCCTGACTGGAGTTTTGATATGTGGTTCTGATGTGATGGCTGTAAATTATAGGTGTGAAAAGCAACTGTGTGTGCTGGTGACAGGAAAACTAATCCTCTAGGAAATCTCCCTACAAATGATGTGATACCCTCTACAAAATAAAAATGACCATATTGATTTAGCAGACCAGAAAAAGAGAGACCAGCAAATCTGTGATGACTCCACTGACGTCTATAACCATGTTGGAGAACCTATGGCACGCAAAGCTATTTTGGAGGGCACACAGAGATGGGAGGGTAGGGGAAGAGGAGGAACTAGCACACGCCTGCTCACCCTCTTCCCCTGCCCTCCCATCAGTTCAGCTGCCTCTATAGAGACAGTTAAAGGCACGGGAGGCTGGGGAAGAGGAGGAACAAGCGTGTGCCTGTTCCTTCACTTCCCCCCATCCTCCTGTGCTCTCAACTACCTCTCTCTCTGGATTTCAGCTGCCTCTCTGGAGGAAGCTGAAGGCCCAGGGTGGCCGGAAAGGAGCTGCATGCTTGTTCCTCCTTGAGCTGCATGGATCTGTTCCTCTTTTTTTTTTTTTTCCAGCTTATTTATATACCGCTTCATATCACGCTATGGGATGTCTAAGCGGTTTACAACTGTGAGCTGATTGCCCCCCAACAAGCTGGGTACCCATTTTAGCGACCTCGGAAGGATGCAGGCCTGAGTCGAGCCTCAGCCCTGGCTGGTATTGAACTCGCAACCTTGTGGTCTATGAGTAAGTGGCTGCAGTACAGGCATTTAACCACTGCGCCACCAGCCTTCTTCCCAGCCTTACCCCCTGGGTCTTCAGCACTCTCTGGAGAGGCAGCTAAAAGGCCCAGGAAGGCAGGAGGAAGAAGTCCCATCCCAGAAGTCCCACCCCTGGAGGGCAGAAGTCCCACCCCCAGCACCGGGTAACACCTGGTGCCAGGAGGCCTATTAGTTTTACCATTAGTTTCATTCGGCCCATAAACGTTTCACCATCACTCATCTACAGGGTGCATCTACACTGTAGAAACAATGCAGTTTGACACCATTTTAACTGTCATGGCTCCATCCTATGGAATCTTGGGATTTGTCATTTTGTGAGGCACCAGCACTCCTAGGCAAAGAAAGCTAAAGACCTCGTAAAACTATAAATTCCAGGATTGCTTAGGATGAGCTACAGCACTTAAACTGGTGTCAAACTGCATGATTTCTAAAGTGTAGGTGCACCCTGTGGGCTCATTTCTGCATGACGACAGGTACTGATGAAATCCAATGGAACTTAAATGTATTTAACTGGTTACAGCTGGAGAAATATGGGCCCTTGCAGACTGCTAGAAAGAGTGCAAATTGAGTCCACTTTAAGGGTTAGGGTTAGGGAATCATGGGAACTGTATTTTATTGTGGCACCAGAGCTCTCTGACAGAGAAGGCTCAATGTCTCAGGAAAAAAAACTCAATTCCCATGATTCCCTAGCACTAACCCTAACCTTTAAAGTGGACTCAATTTGCACTATTTCTGGCAGTTTGCAAAGGCCCTATGTTCACTTTGCATTTTAGTGCAAGTTATCTAATACCCAGATCATAAACTAAAATATTGCTGAACATGAACATTCACATGCTCTTGAATTTTTTGGTGCATTTCATGAACTGCATATTAAAATATGTGTCTTACAGGAAAGTGTAGTCAGTCTGTCTACACAATCAGGAGTCTTGATTTCCCACTATTTCTGATCACAATGAGATCTTTTAAATATCCCTGAGGCTCTCTTCTTCAGACTGTTGCTCTTCACATGAGGAAAGTGTATAAATAGATGGTTTTGGAGACATGGGAATGCAGCAGCAAGAAGGACTTTCTTCTATGCTTCTCACTGTTCATCTGTTTGGCAGAAGAAAAGAAACAATTTCTAAATCCAGGGCTCTATTCAGAGGATGGCAATGCTGAACATTTGACATTCCTGACATATGGTGACCCTAAGGTGAACCAATCACAAAGTTTTCTTGGCAAAATTTCTTCAGAGGGAGTTTGACTTCCCCTGAGGCTGAGAGACTGTGACTTGCCCTAGGTTGCCCAGTGTATTTCTATGGCTGAACAGGGAACTGAAGCCTGGTATCCCGATTCATAGAAGATTAGTGCACCCTTTTTAAAGTGCCTTATCACCGATGTGATAGAGGTGCATTTAAATTTACAAATGGGTTTTATCACATTCAACTGTGGCCAGGCGAATGCAGCCTGTATACAGCCCGGATGCCATCAAATGCAGCGCGTATACAGCCTGGATGCCAGCTGGGCTTATTCTGCAGCTTTTCAAAAATGGGATTTTCCCATTCTTGAAAAGCCACATAATAAGCCCAGCTGGCATCCATACCCATTTGTAAATTTAAATGTGCCTCTATCCTGTTGGGGATAAGGCACTTTAAAAAGAGTGTGCTAATCTCCGTAGTCCAGTGCTCAAACCATTGCACCATCTTGGCTCTTATACCAAATATATTTCCTGTGGAGACCATTTGCTGAGCATACACTCAATGCAACTGGTTGATAAAAGAGGGATTGCTCATATTTTAACATTTTATTAAAACACAACCTCCTAGCTGCCAGCCACAGCAATGTGTAGTATGATATAATAGCATCTTGGGAAATAAGTACTGAGAAGTTGCCAGTAATAAGACCAAATAGTTATTTTGTGTTAGTCCCCTTTTCCCCTCACAAGAACAAGAACTAGAGTATTTAAGAATAATCTTATAAAACATCAAACCACACAAAAGTATAAATATCCTTTAGAACAAATATCAATAGTATTAACACTAGGAAGATAACAATGCATTGATATTTACACACCAAATATCTGGCATCATTCAGACTTTCAGATATCTCAGAAGCTATTCACATGCTATTACATGTCAATGAAGTGCTGACCCAAGTGGGATTTGCAAGCCATGCTTCTAGCAAGGCACGTTTAGGGCCAAGCAACATGTTATACTGCTGACAAATGTTCAAAGCCCCAGTGACCTTTTTATTGTAGAAAGGATCATGGAAAGGAACCAATTTGAATCACAACAGAGGAAAAAAGAGGAGACTGGCTCGATCCTTTCTTTGTCTCCTGAAACATTCTTTCCTCCTTCAACTTCTTGTAACCTTAACAATGTTCCTGATCAATATGTATCTGACAAAGATGGTCCTGGACCCTGCTATGTTAAAAGAAATGATGGGATAAAAAGGTGAGCTTTGGGGAGAAGATAACGGTTGTTTGTCCTTTAATGCTTTTTCATTACCCGTATTTTCCGGTGTATAAGATGACCCACGTATAAGATGACACCCCGCCCCCCACTTTAGCCACAGATTTTGCAGGTAAAAAAGTAGTCTTATTCGCAGGAAAATAAGGTAATTTTTATTTTAGAGGAAAAAAGTGATGAAGAAAAATACTCATTTATACTTAAAACATAAAATAATCTTCCCTGCATTTGTTCATGGTCACAACTCTGTAGCACAGACTGGAAGGAAACAATTACCTAAAAATATCAATTTATCTACTATAGAAACAGTTTGTTGCCTTGTTATTGTATAGAATGGTATAGGATCCAACATGGTGTCATGGTTTGAGCATTGGACTATGACACTGGAGACCAGGGTTCAAATCTCTGCTCAGCCATGAAAAACCCACAAGGCAGGGCTCCCCGGACTTTTTGATCCAGGGGCCGGTTCGCTGGCCCCCAGATCTTCCGGGGGGGGGCGGAGGCATGTACGTGCATGCGCATGACTCCAGACACCATTTTGGAAGACAAAATGGCGTCCGAGTAGTGCACATGCACGCGCAACGCCAGGTGCCATTTTGGCTTCCAAAATGGCGCCCGAGTAGTGCACACACATGTACGATGCTGGGTGCCATTTTGGAAGCCAAAATGGCATCCGGCGGTGGGCACGAGCAGCAGCGGCGCGAACGGCAGCGGTGGTGGGCCAGTAGGAAGGCCTTGGCGGGCCGGGGGCGGCCCGTGGGCTGTAGTTTGGGGACCCCTGCCACAAGGTGTCCTTGGGCAAATCACACTTTCTCAGTCTGAAGCAAAGGCAAATTCCCTCTAAACAAATCTTGCCAAGAAACCCCTGAGATAGTTTCACCTTAGGGATGCCATAAATCAGAAATGACTTGAGGGCACACAACAACAACAGCATGGTACACAAATCATGCATGTGGGTGAATTTTAAAAGAATCTTCTGAAAGAATCTTTCTGATGCCACAAAATGGACATACTTAGAAAACCAGTGTGCTTTGTGCTAACCAAAGCATCACATCATCTATAGAATCATGATGGGTTTTGTTGTAAGGTTGGTTTTTGCAGTGAATTCACTACTCGTGTGGTTATACTCCTGTGTGAGGAATTCTGCAATCATGGAGGCACCTCAGAACGTTTGCCATTTTAAAGAATACATATAGGCTGGAATCCTGTTGTTGACTTATACACACCAAGTTCCCTAACAGAGGCAGTCTCACTTTTTGTTCAACATGGAACATCCAAGTTCAGTTCAAAGTTGCAGAAACAGAATGGTGCACGATGTACCATTGTACATGCAAGTATCCATTGTAAATGGATGTGTGCATACAGTACATGGATCTGCATGCACATCATACATTGATATGCATTCCATGTTTGGTTATACATTCCCTGCTTTGATTCAGTTGTGCAATATTGCCCTTCCACAGAAGGGTTGCGTCACACAATTCATGCATATTTCTGCATGCAGCAATTTGTCCTATGCAACTTGATGTACCATCTCGACCATATACTAACAGAACAGTATAGTATAGGAACCAGTGTGGTATGGTGATTTGAGTATTGAACTATGACTCTAGAGACTAGGGTTTGAATCCCAACCCAGCCATGTAAACCTGCTGGGTAACCTTAGGCAAATCATACACTCTCATCCCAGAGGATGGCAATGGCAAACTCCCTTTGATGAAACTTGCTAAGAAAATCCTATGATAGGGTCACCTTAGGGTCACCATAAGTGAGAAATGATTTGTAAGCACACAAAAACAACAATAATCATATGGCTTCAAATATGATAAGTGCATGTCAGAAGTCATTGCCTGTAGTCTTTCTCCTCTGCCTATGCAGATGAAGTAACTACATTCATAACGATGCACTAGAAAAAGGCCAGCTTTGCAATACCTTGCACTCCACTGTTCTTGTGAATGACAAGGTCAGCACATGGATTGAGTGGGGAGGGACTATCACCCCCCAAACATGATGCCACACATAGACACATGACATAGATCATTAGCCACCAGTGGTAAAAAGATTCATGAAATGGAATCCATAAAAAATTGTCTTGATTTGAAAGAGGATGCCTCATTGGTAGAGTTCTCATCATTTTCCTGAGCTACCAGTTACTAAACAGCAAACACAGCTGAGCCCCATGTGGAGGCAACATTTAAAGATATCTGAATACTTTGTGGGCCACAAATTGTGGAGCCCTAAATTCAAATGAAGTTAGTGCCCATTTTCAAAGAGACCTGACTGCAAAATACAGTTGTAACCACTGAACCTTTACTGGCCTGCCTTTCATGGTGGTCTTTCCAAAGCATTGGAAATCAGGTGGAGAGTGCAGTGGCTCATGATAAAGTACAGAACTGGCAGAAGGGTATTCATGATAAAGATATTATCATGATAAATATAAGCAGTTAGTCTCAAAGGTGCTACAAAAGATCCCTTTCCATACTGATCCAGACATGGCTATGTCTTTGAATTCCTGATAAATGTTGTAAGAGTTAATGTGGGTTAGTAACTCTGAGGAAGAATATTGATAGGAACATCCTGCTTCCAAACTTGTGTTGCTGGCCACTATGTTCTTCATTTGTTTCTCCATCTTGATTTATCATCTCTGACCTGTCAAGACGTGTGTGTGTGTGTGGTCAAAAGTGGGAGAAATGTTGAGATTCTGTGCATTTCATTGAACCATGTTTGGTGAGCTGACTTAACTATGAATACATACAAAATGATTTCCAGGATTTATCAAGGCTCATAAAAATAAGAAGTGCGCATATAGCTCAAGACCAAAATGGAATTACTGTCCACATTTCTGCACTACACTCTTACAGTGCTGCTATTCCACTTTTACTGCCCTGTCTGCCTCCTGTTGCATTCTGAAGCTTGTAATTCAGTGAGGCCTAAGAGCTCCCTGGCTGAGAATTCTGAATGCCCCCCCCCCCCCACTGCAAATCCCAGAATGTAACAGGAGGCATCCAGGGTACTAATAGTGGAATAGCAGCACTATAAGAGTGTAGTGTGGAAATGTGGTGTGTGAAACATTAAAACATTGAACTTAGAAGTCCATATACATTGCAAAGGCTTGGAAAAACTAGTCCCTAGTCATCACTAGGGATATAATTTGAAATCTTATTTAATGTCAGAGGAGGGTGAAGTTCTGTAGGTGTAGTTAAGCTGCAAATGTGTTCCAATAGCCACTCCAGGCTGTTCTGGTAGCTTTTCCACACCTTTAAAATGGCCCCTTGTGTTGTTAGCAAATAGGGAACTGGCAAGTGTGGGGGAAAATTCATCAGTGTAATTCAGAGGGATGGCAGTGTAATTCCACAAGATTTTGCCCTTTGTCTGAGAGTTGTAGTCCAAAAGAGTAGCTTTTCCAAGCTCTGCATCCTTTCTCTTTTCTTTGTTATTTCTTGTCTGTGTCCTACATCATCATAGGAAGTTGGCTTGTTAGTAAGTAAAACCATTTGCCAGGAGTCCTAGTGATGCAGTGGTTAAATGCCGGTACTGCAGCTACAATGTTGTGAGTTTGATCCCAGGGGGCTCCAGATTGATTCAGCCTTCCATCCTTTCGTAGGTCAGTAAAATGAGTATGCAGTTTGTTGGGGACAATTGCCTAACACATTGTAAACTGCTTAAAAAGCTCTTAGTTTACTATGGGCCTTTACAGACTGCCAGAAATAATGCAGCTTGAGACCACTTTAACTGCCCTGTCTCAGTGCTAGGGAATCATGGGAACTGTAGTTTATTGTGGCACCAGAGCTCTCTGACAGAGAAGGCTCAATGTCTCAGAAAAAACTAGAATTCCCATGATTCCCTAGCATTGTCTCAAGCTGCAGTCTGTAAAGGCCCTATGAAGTGGTATAAAAATGTAAAGTACTGTTGCTCTCAAGCTCAAAGTTTTCTTTGCTAATGGGCAGTGGCTCTCCAAGATATTAGTCAGGAGGGTTGTTTTTTCCCCAGTCCTACTCAGAGACTCTGGAGACTAAGCTTGAGTCCTTCTGCCACTGAGTTACAATTCAACTCTTACAGCCCTACTAGTGGTTATGTCCCACAGAGAGTGAACCCTGAACTGTTCCTTGTGCCTTAATTAAAACTACATGAAATATTTTGCAGAATAGGAACTTGCTTCTGAAGAGGTATTTAAAATCTCAACAGGGAAGTATTTATAAACATGACAAACTTATCAATTGCATTTTAGTAGCTAATCAAAGTTGACTATAGGCAGTGTGCAAGATGCTAATTACTGTATTGTGTCTTGAGAAATGTAGTATTATTCTCTGGCATAAATACAAATTACCTGAACATCTATTTTAAGTAAGACAGGGCTACAAGAAAATGCACTTGCCACATTAATTTCTCCTTGTGAACCACAGGATATAGTGTTAATTTGATTGATTGGTCATGGGTGCCTCAGTCCTCTGGGGTGGGAAATGAATAGCTTATAGTTCATTTGCTTCTGACAACTATATTTATACACCAAAATCAGCCACCTTTTCCTTTACTGGGAAGACACAAATCGGAACACTTTGTTTATCTGTTGTGTGCAGACACTTGCTACCACCTATTAATAAAAGGGTTGTGCTCTTAAATCTGTCATGTGAACAATTCCAGTTGAACTGCAAATTGAGAATAATGACCTGAGAATGCCAGCAATTGCCTTGCTGCTTACACACGCCCTGAT
Source organism: Phrynosoma blainvillii (assembly GCA_026167975.1). Lineage (NCBI taxonomy): Eukaryota > Metazoa > Chordata > Lepidosauria > Squamata > Phrynosomatidae > Phrynosoma > Phrynosoma blainvillii. The sequence continues at coordinate 160,011,021 of JANUYF010000001.1, forward strand.
TCCTCAACCCATGTGGACATGTTACCATGCTCCCATACAGAAGCCGTACATGCTGAACAATCTCTCAGCATTTTGTAAAGATCATTCAAACTAGCCCTTAGTGGTTTAGATGCATTTATGAACTAGATGCATTAATAGGATTATCTGATTCTATTTGCTTTAATCGAACACAGTATCTTCTTACATCTGGAGTGTAAGAAAGAGAGAAAATCACTGCAAATATAACAGGGCAATTATAACAAGGATGGTAGAATTCAAAGATATAGCTATGTTAGTATGTAGAGAGATCTTGTAGCACCTTTGAGACTAGCTGAAAGAAATTGGCAGCATGAACTTTCATAGACTTCATTCTACTTCCTCAAATGCATTTGATGGAGTGGAGGCCAGGCACAGACAGGAGGCTGAGAGGCAACTGTCCAACAGCACATTTTACAGAATCCTATCTAATGACCCCACAGAGGAATAACAGAAGGAATTGCATGGGCTGCTCAACAAATTTCCCATGGAGGCACAAAACCAAATCCTTACTGACACACCCCAGGAACCCCAACCAGGCACATTCTACCTATTGCCCCAAATACATAAACAGGACAAGCCTGGATGACCTATTGTCTCCAGCATTGGAACACTTATAGTCAGTGCCTCCAAATATATGGACAATATCCTTAAACCATATGCCACCAACACCCCCAGCTATGTGAAGGACACCATGGATTTCCTACAGAAGATACAATCTATCCACAACCTTCCAGGAAACACCATCTTAGCACTATGGATGTGGAATCCCTGTAGACCAACATCCCACACAAAGATGGACTACAGGCCATCAGGAACATCATTCTAGATGGGGACCTGTCATACCTAGACACTAAGGTCTGCCAGTTTGTTCTCATACACAATTACACAAGGGAAGGGAAGGGAAGGGAAGGGAAGGGAAGGGAAGAGAAGGGAAGGGAATCCAGGGAGGCATAAGGGGATGGGTAGGAAAGCAAACGAACAATGATGGGAGGAATAATATATGGAAACAAACAGCTACTGGGCAGCAGCAGTAGTGGTGGGTGTCACTGACAGGAGTGAATTGTGACACCATAGCTAACATTGGTTGGCACTGCACACAGGGAGGTGTAGGTGGCCCTCCTTGTGTAACCCCATCACCTAGTAAATCCTATGATGAGATACCCCAAGTGAGACACAGGCAGGATCAGAGCATTAACAGAAAGAGAAGGAGGGAGAGATAAAGTGATATCACATTTGCAAGATTACTCAATGGCATGAGAAAGATGACAAGACAAATAGCAGGCACCCTTAGAAAGGCAAATAGCATCCAAAGCAGCATTACATATAAGATAGGGACATGGAATGTGAGAAGCATGCACCAAGGGAAGCTAGACGTAGTAAAAATGGAAATGCAATGCATGAACATAGCAGTGCTGGGGGTGAATGAGTTAAAATGGACAGGAATGGGCCACTTTGAATCAGACAACTACACAGTGCTTTACTCAGGGAATGAAAAGACAAGAAATGGGGTGGCTTTCATACTAAGAAAAGATGTGGCAAAAACAGCAGATACAATGCAAAATCAGACCGAATCATTTTAATAAGGTTCCATGGTAAACCTATGAATATCACCATAATTCAAGTATATGCACCAGCCACAGAGGCAGAACGGGAAGAAATTGATAGATTCTATGAAGAAGCACAGGAAGAAATTGGCAGCACACCAACACAGGATGTCAAGCTGATCACTGGAGATTGGAACAGAAATGTTGGAAGCAAAGAAGAATCAAAAACAGTAGGCAGATTTGGATTAGGCAAAAGAAATGAAGCAGGTGAGTGTCTCTCGGGAGTTTATCACACGGGGAGTCCTGTGCAGAAACCCTGCTTTAAGTAGAAAAAAAACCGCAAAAGCGGAAGCAATTTATTAACGGGATTCCCCACTGTGAAAAGTGAAAGCGATGTTAAAATGTGGTTAATCCAAACGGAAACTGCTTCTTTTTATTTTCGGAAAAACCCGAAAGTAAAAATAAGCAGTCAATGAGGGGTTTATGTTCGGATTAACCCCAGTTTAAACTCATTTTAACAGCAACGTCGTCTGAAAAAACATCTGCTTTTGCTGTTTTTTTCTACTTTAAACCCCCGTTTCTGCTCGGGATTTGCCCCGTGTGATAAACGCCTTAGATTTTTGTGAAGCCAATAACCTATTCATTGCAAACACATTCTTCATGCAACCAGAAAGAAGGCTATACACATGGACAACACCAGGTGGTCAACACAAAAATCAAATAGACTATATAATTGGAAGCAAAAGATGGCGAAACTCTATACTGCTGGCCAAGACTAGACCAGGCACCAACTGTGGCACAGATCATGAACTACTCATATCAAAAATAAGAGTAAGACTCAAGAAGAAAACAAAACCAGTGATTATACCAAAATATGATCTAAATAATATCTTAACAGAATTTACTGACAACATAAGAAACAGATTTGCATTACTAAGCATAATACACCGAGACCAGAGGAACTATGGTCTGAAACCAGGGACATAATAAAAGAATGCAGACAGACACTTTCAGTAAACACAAAGAGAAAAAGAGAAAGAGGAAAAACCATTGATGATGGAAAAAACACTACAAGCAATAAAGAAAAGCAGAGAAGAAAAACAAAAGGGTGATAGGAACAAACTAAGAATTATGAATGCAATAGTACAATGACTTGTGCAGAAAGATAAAGAAAATTACTAGAATCATAGAATCATAGAGTTGGAAGAGACCACAAGGGCCATCCAGTCCAACCCCTTGCCATGCAGGAGCTCCTAATCAAAGCATCCCCGACAGATGGCCATCCAGCCTCTGCTTAAAGACCTCCAAGGAAGGAGACTCCACCACACTCTGAGGGAGTGTGTTCCACTGTTGAACAGCCCTTACTGTCAGGAAGTTCCTCCTAATGTTGAGGTGGAATCTCTTTTCCTGGAGCTTGCACCCATTGTTCCGGGTCCTAGTTTCTGGGGTGGCAGAAAACAAGCTTGTTCCCTCCTCAATATGACATCCCTTCAAATATTTAAACAAGGCTATCATATCAATGCAGAGAAATAGAAGACAACAACAAAAAGGGACGAATAAGAGATCTATTTCACAAGATCTGGGAAATCAAAGGAAAATTCAAACCAAGGACTGGACAATATAGGACAATAAAAATAACATAATTCAAGACCAGGAAGGAATAAAAAGACATTGAATGCAATACACAGAAGAATTATACAAAAGAGATGACAAAATAAAGGGCACATGGAATGAAGAACCATATGAAGATGAACCTCAAATTCTAAAAAGTGAGGTGGAAACTGCAATAAGAGAAAAAGCGAAAAACAAATCACCAGGAACAGATGATATTCCAATTGAACTTTTACATTCCACATTGACAGAGTCAACTCTAGTGCTAACCAACATATGCCAACAGATGTGGAAAACAAAACGATGGCCAACAGATTGGAAGCAATCAATAGACATCCCTTTCCACAAAAAGGGAGACACAAGAGACTGCAGCAACTATAGAACCATAGCACTGATCTCCCATGCAAGCAAAATCATTCTCAAAATCCTGCAACATAGACTCCAGCCATACATTGAGAGAGAAATCCCAGAGGTCCAAGTGAGGTTCAGGAAAGAAGATGCACGAGGGATCACATTACAAACATATAATGGCTAATGGAGCACACCAGGGAAATCAGGAAAAGCAAATCAGCATGTGCTTTATAGACTAGCAAAGGCTTTGACTGCATAGATCGGGGTAGGCAACCTTTTTGAGCTGGGAGCCGGGTTGCTGTCCCTCAGACAATTGGGGGGCCGAAGCACCAATAAATAAATAAATAAATAAAAATTTAAAAAAAATTAAAAAATTTAAAAAATATGCATGGACACTTTCTCATCCCCAGAAAAGCCATGGCAAACCCCCTGTGGAAATTTTGCCAAGAAAACCCCAAGAACAAATAATAACATCAATAATCAATATCATCATGGCGGGCAGTGGCAGCGGCAGTGGCAGGACCGGCCTAGGGCCGGTCCAAAGGCCTCGGGGGGCTTCATCCAGCCCCCGGGCCTTAGGTTGCCTACCCCAGCATAGATCATGAAAGGCTATGGAATGCTCTTAAAGACATGGGGGTGCCAACACATCAGATAGTCCTGATGATGAATCTGTACTCAGGACAAGAGGCTACTGTCAGAACAGAACACGGAGAAACAGAATGGTTCCCAATTGGCAAAGGGTCAGACAATGCTGTATCCTTTCACTCTATCTGTTCAACCTGTATGCAGAACATATAAGAAAGGCAGGCTTGGATGCAGAAGGAGGAGGAGTGAAAATAGGAGGAAGGAATATCAACAATCTAAAATATGCTGATGACACCATAGTACAAGCAGCAAACCTCACAGACTTGGAACACCTACTAAGGAAGATCAGAGAAGAAAGTGCAAAGGCAGGCTTAATGTTGAACATAAAGAAAACAAAAATAATGACCACCAAGGACCTTCACAAGTTCAACTTAGACATTGAAGAAATATACCTGGAATCAAACATTGATAGAAATGTGGACTGCAGTCAGGAAATCAGAAGAAGACTAAGAATGGGGAGGATGGCTATGAATGAACTAGGATAGATTCTAAAATGCAAAGATATACAACTCAGCACAAAAGTTAGAATCATACAAGCCATTACATTCCCTATTACCATGTATGGATGTGAGAGCTGGAAAGTTAAGAAAGATGATAGGAAGAAAATCAATGCATTTGAGATATGGTGCTGGAGAAGAGTGTGAAGGATCCCATGGACAGCCAAAAAGACAAACAAATGGGTCGTAGAGAGATCAAACTGGAAACCTCCCTGGAAGCCAAGATGACCAAACTGAGGCTGTCATACTTTGAACACATCATGAGAAGGGAAGACTCTTTGGAAAAAATAATAATGCTGGGAAAGGTGGAGGGAGATAGGAAAAGAGGAAGGCCACACGCTAGATGAATGTCTCATCCATAGGGTCACCGTGAGTCGAGGTTGACTTGAGGGCAGTTAACAACAACAAAAAAGCACCACACTATATCGCAAACCCATGGACCACTACACATACTTACATGCCTCCAGTTTCCACCCTGAACACATTATTAGATTCATAGTCTACAGCCAAGCCCTCTGATACAATCATATCTGCTCAGACCCACAGGACAGGGATGCCAAACTCAAGGAACTACAACAAGCATTCCTCAAACTACAGTGCCCACCACATGAAGTTAAAAAAAACAAAAACAAATAAACAAGGCAAGATGTGTACCCAGGACTGATCTTTTTCAGAACACATTGTAGAGGGAAACTGACAGAACCCCATTAGTAGTCACATGCAGCTGCCAACTGGGAACACTCAGATGCATCATCAAAGAACTACAACCCATTTGGGGCAATAATGCCACTCTTTCATGGCCTGTTGATGGAAGACCTTTACTCACCTACAGACAGCTTCCAAACCTCACCTACAGGACAACACACAACACAGATGGTGACACAAGTACTAAGCCTTGCCACAAACCAAGATGCCAACTTTGTCCACACATTTTTCCAGGAAATGTCATCACAAAACCTAATGGCATAACCCAATATGGGAGGGGGGGGACTTCACATGCTCATCCTCCAATGTGATCTATGCTATACTGTGTCAGCAATGCTCTTCAGCACTCTACATTGGGCAAACAGGCCAGTCCCTGCGCCACAGGATAAATAGACATAAATCAGACATTAGGAATGGGAATACACAAAAATCAGTGGCAGAACTTTCAATCTCCCTGGCCATTTCATCTCAGACCTCAGAACAGTGGTTATTGAACAAAAGAACTACAAAGGTAGATTGGAAAGAGAAACAGCAGAATTGGAATTTATTCACAAACTACATTCCCTCAGCAATGGATTGAACAAAGACAATGGGTTCCTTACTCACTACACACACTTCAACACTATCTGACCCCATCCTCATAGGGTTACCCTACATTCATCTATTCCCCTCACCACAGGCTAGTCCCATTACAAAACTGGATCTGCCAGTTCATCCCCACGCACAAAGACCAGTTTCCTATGTCTTTGTGCACTAACGACCATAATCAAGACTGGACCTACCACTTCATTTCTGTACACAAGGGATTTGTAATTTGAATTGACATCCTCACACACACACATATATATGTCTTTGTCTGGCTCCACTCCATCAAATGCATATGAGTAAGTAGACTGAAAGTTCATGCTGCCAATTTCTTTCTTTCAGTTAGTCTCAAAGGTGCTACAAGATCTCTCTACGTACTATAACAAGGATGGTATATGCTCGGTGGTGTTGCTCATCTGAAGCACCAGTCCTAAAACTGTTACATGGAATTAAGTTCTAGGAGGTGGATTTGGGAACTGATGGCATAGCCTGAATTTTCATGTCATATTTCATTGTTAACACAGAAAGTTAAATTAAGCCCTTGAGGAAGTACACTTCATATATGTAGTATGAATCAATTCAGTTCGGAGTCTCATGTTTTCTTTATCACTTTGGAAAAATTAAACACTTGTAGCTAGGGGGAGAATCTTGATGCATTAAATTAAACACCATTGACAAAGTACCAATTGCCCACAGTATAAGGTAATTGTAAGGAAATAGGATGCATCTTTTCTAAAGTTAATCAATAGGAGAGTTTGATTACAGCATTACAATCAAACCAATCTCTGATTAATTTATGGTGCACTTCAATAATCTTTGATTAACATATTACTGACCTGTCCATCCTGTAGAGTACATTGGAATGGGGGGTGGGGGGTGGGGGGTGGAAATCACTAAAACCTCTGTAATTCCCCTTTAACTTCTTGAAGTACAGAATAAGCACAGGAAGAAATACTACCAAAATGATTTCTAAACTGAGGTGGGGATAAGTGAGCACAGTGAAAGGTTTAATGAACACATCGTGAGCAGACTGCCAGAAATAGTGCAAATTGAGTCCACCTTAAATTGAGGCACTGCCCTGGCTCAGTGCTAGGGAATCATGGGAACTGTAGTTTATTGTGACACCAGAGCTCTCTGACAGAGAAGGCTCAATGTCTCAGAAAAAAAAAAACAATTCCCATGATTCCCTAGCACTAACACTAACCCAAAAAGTGGACTCAATTTGCACTATTTCTGGCAGTCTGCAACCCCCCTAAGTATCATTATAGGAAAAGAAAGATGTCTGTAATTAAGAGAATAAGCATTATTTTCTAGATCTTCCACATCAAAAGAACCCCCTCTTTGTCTCCTGGCATCATGAGATTTAGGGGTCAAATTGTAGTAATGGGGCAGATAAGTGCCTCAAACAATGAAGCAGTATGAGCGAAAGTAGGGAAATTTTTAACTCTTCTGACCCATGTTTTCTTTTGCTGTAAAATAAAATTGACCCCACCTACCTCCTGCACTACATATGAACAAGGAAGACACATACATAAATAGATATAGCTGCCTTGCCCTGGCATGGATGAGATTCTAGAGTAGAGCTAGGAATTATGCAGCTTTCCACCTGTTGTCAGAATGCAATTCCAAATATTCATCACCATCATTTATGTTGCTAGGGATGTTGAAAATTGCATTCCACGTCATTCTCATCCCTGCTGTAAACCCCAGAGGAAGTGTTTGGCATCGTCACTACAATAAGATAATGTGTTTGTTATTTTTATGCAAGCTTCCTCCATCCCTACTTCCATCCTCTTCTTGTTATTGGGTTTGGGAGAAAGTAATGTGTTTTATTACTCATTGGTAAGTAACACAATACTTTGGACATTTTAGGAGGATGGAAGGATTCCAATGTTATCATAATCAGAGCTGGTCATACTACTTTTCCAGTATGCAATTATAGCACTATTATTCTACTATACGTGCCATGGGAATCCTGGGATCTGGTGTTTAGAGAGGAATGTTTAGCATTCATAGCCAGAGAATTCTTCTGGTACCTCCAAACAATTACAAACCCAGAATTCCATAGAATGCAGCTGTGGCAGTTAAAGTAGAAACCATAGGGCTATAATAGTGGGTTGTGAAAGGAACAATGACACTCATCTCTCTAACTGGGAAGGAAACAACAAAATGTTGACCCATTGCCCTCTAATGTAGCAAGAGTTTTGTTTAAAACTTTTTTTAAAAAAATGATAGAATTGAAAATCCCACCAGCCACCATGTATGAGATTAAGGGGCTCTACAGACAGCCTCTAACAGGCAGCTCCATGCTGCTCCAGGGAGTGCTGGATTGGGGCCACAGCAACCGCACACTGCGGCCCTGATCTGGCACTTTGCCACTCCAAAGAGAGCTGGCAAATGCCACTCCTTTTTGGAGCAGCAAAAAGCCACCCTTGTCACTGCAGCAACAGCTTTTCTTCATCCTTTGGCACAGCGTGTATGTACACTGCACCAAAGGAGTGCCCTGATGCTACCCACCATGCAGTCGGGTGCACAGCATGACGGCAGCATCAGAGTGGAGTTGGGGTGGCCGGCATGCGGTTGCCATACCCCGACCCCACCCCCAGGCCAGCCCTTTTGGCCAGTCTGTACAGGGCATACATTTAGGAGAGAGCATCCTCCCCACTCCCAAATATTGTTGTTATTAAAAAAAATACTTATAAACTATATATCTTTTTTAAAAAAATTACTAAACAGTGGCTACCCCCCTCCAACTTTGTTGCTACACCAGAAAAATCATTTGTTACAGGTAATAGCTGTTACCTCCAAATGCTACCTAGAGGTAAGAGAAGAAAGTTATGCTGTCTTTTTAATGGCTTCTCAGTATGGAAGAGAGGTCTCTTTGGAGCACCAATAAGCATGAATTCCTTGGCCTTAACTTCATTCTTCTTTTATTTTGTGTCACATTTCCAGAGAAGATGATTTATAAAAGGCCAGATTTCTCTTTATGATAATGATAGAAGTTCAGTCATTTCTATTGACTAAAAGTGGTTTTGGAGCAGTACATACAAAGCAGAGTAAGTGGGATTCCATAAAATACATTCAAACAATTCTCTTTCTTTGCCTATTAATAGGGGAAAGCTATCAGGAACCTGAAAACTTTGTAAAGCAAGGCTGGCAGCTTCAGAAGGCAGATGGAACTTAAGTCAGATCTATGGTCCATCTTATACTGCCTGAAGAGGCTTGGCAGAAGTACTTGGCAGCAACACCAGGTTTTCTGTAGTAACACTATAGGAGTCATGTCAGTTGGCAATACCAGGAACTAGACTTAGGGTATCTATACATAGGGTATATCTATACATACATGGTAAACGTCCTGCTTCCCAAGGTAGCATGTATTGTCACATGCTTCAAATGTTGCAGCTTTTGCAGTCCCAGCCTTATCAAAATGTTATACTAGCTGTCTGAGGGGATTCCCATGGCCTTCCTAACAATGGTTAACTTTGACTCAAGTCCCTCCAATGACTCAGTTTGCACTCAGCTTTCATGATGCACTGACTTGACTCAACTCATGACTTGTATTTTTTTAGTTACTGACTTGATATTCTTGGATTTTGCAGCTGGTATTGTAGTCTATTCATCAGCCTGTCTTTGCTACAAATAGGAGCATAGGCTGGATCCTCCTAAAGTTATTTTTCTTGGGGCTATCAGAAGAAAAGAATTCCCCCCAGAACTTGGGGCACACTTGTTTCTTGAAGGAGAAAGGGATAGCAAATGTGTTAGGCCATGGGCTGCCTGTGGCAGGAATATGATCCCTCTAACACTAGTTTTCAAGGTTCCTCTTATATGAAGCAGAGACATGCTGCTCAGTAGATCTCAACCTCAAGCAGTTGTCCAGAGAGAGAGAGAGAGAAAGAGGAAGAGTCCCATAGCCTAACAGCAACTACCTGGAAGGCGCTCTCCCATGTCCCCACTAGATGAGCGGGGGGGGGGGTTGATGGGAAAAAGAGAAATCCTTCCTTCCAAGATTTTAAACTTCAGAGAGGTTCATATGGGGATTATGAGTTCTCAGAAAATCTTTAATTTTTAGCCTACAAGGAAGATGCTATTTGGAACAATCAACGACCAACAATGTGATTAGAAAAAACATTTATTAAACTAAACTACATATGTGGGAGAGAGAAAAGATGTGTTCTGCTATCACTGGCTATATAAGTCAGGGGCTTTGCAGATGGTGCTTTGCGCCATCTTCAAGCCAAGAAAGGGGAGGGACAGCTGGATGCTGGGCGCCCCATCCCCTTCCTGAGGACGTCACCGGAGCGCCCGCCCTTCCACACGACAGGCGCTCCGATGATGTCCTTCCGGCTCAGCGTCCAGATATGCTGAGCCAGAAGAGATGCCGAAGAGGCATGCACCGTCTCATGCAGCTCACTTGACAGTTAAGCAATGAATATACGAATTGTAATTTCAAAGGTCTAGAAAGATGTCTAATCATAGCAATCTTCCTTGTTACAAAGATGTCTAGAAGGCCCGAGGATATTTTGCACTAGAAAAGCCTTGGTAATAAAGACAGTGTAAAAAATTGGATTAATGGTATAAACCATGGCTTAGCATAAATCCTATCCATCACCTCCTAATAAGGCTTTATAAGGCAAATAGTTTTCCATAATAGGATTTGATCTTACATAACATTCTATTTTTAGTCAAGATCCTTTTGACCTGCATGTGCTCTCCTGAACAATGTAAACCATGGGCTGGTGATGGGAGAGGGATACAGGGAACTTTATTTTTCTATTAATTTATTATAGTTGCTGAAAAATGGCAGTTGTTAAGTGTTGGCCAAAAAGATGAAAAACAGGTCAAGTCTGAGGTCTCCCTGGAAGCCACTAAATTGAGGCTGTTGTACTTTGCCCACACCATGAGAAGGCACAACTTATTAGAAAAGATAATAACACAAGAAAAGGTGGAGGGCAGTAGAAAAGGAAAAAGACCTTATGCCAGATGGATAGATCCAGTCAGGAAGGCCTGAGCCTGTGAGACCTGAGCAGAGTGGTTGAGGACAAGGTGCCCATGGTTTACATTGTTCAGGAGAGCACATGTAGCTGCATGAGTGAATTAACAGGAAAGTAAAAGGACAGTCATTCACAGAGTTGCTATGAGCTGAAATTGACTTGAAGGCAGGTAATAACAAGAAAATGTTGGTTTTACTTATTATCAAACCTTATTAGTCATATATTGGCCTGACATTGATGAAACAATCTTATTTACACTGGAGAAAATATGTAGTTGAGAGCTGATGTAATTTGAACATGCTTTTCAATAAGCAAATTGCCAGGGTGGCAAGGAACATTTTCTACATGCTCCACTCTTTACTGTGGAGATCATGTATTTTTACCCTAAAAGCCCTGGGATGATATTGCATCCGTATTAAAATGTAAGAGAATGCAGCAAGGCCAGCAAGATCAGAGTTGTGCAGCTGCCATCATTGTTTTTGTTGTTGCTATTACAGCTATGAACAGCAATGGGGAAAAAATAAAAAATAAAAATAGCAGCTCCCAATACGAGTGTTAGAGGCTATGGGGTATCTCTCTCCACCCCCACCCCTTTTCCTCTCAGCAGGGAATCTGGATGAAGCATGGCCCAAACCCCAGTTCTGTTGGGAACAGTCCAGATGGCATCTTTCAGTTCAGCACCAACCAGGGGTGTACCTCCTTGTAAAGGATCAAAGTAACTCAACTTTTGCTCTGAATCTTCTCAGAAGATCGGAGCCTTCATTACAATGTTGAGTGGCTGATCACATGTGCATCCCACTGTGCCACATGGCATGGTCCCCACCGCAGTAAGTCACTTGCTCTGAGGTCATAACAAGGCACCCAACCATGTGATTGATGCTGGGCACCTGTTTTTGGCCTCAGCGCAAGTGATTCACTGCATCGTCAGCTGTGCAAGGTATGCAGGTGCAAAAAGCCACCCACTGTTGCAACAGGAGCACCCAATTAATAGGGCGACATTGGGGCACCTCCATAGCTAGAATATCCTGGGCTACTCCTAGAATATTCTGGCCTGTGCAGACACCACCAAAATTACACCCCCTTCCTTCAGGGGCCTGAGTTCATTCCCTTGCATCAAGAGTAAGATCACCGAAAAAATACATTTAGGCAGTCCAAGGGCCTTTGCAGACTGCCAAAAATTGTGCAAATTGAGTCTACTTTAAGGGTTAGGGTTAGTGCTAGGGAATCATGGGAGTTGTTGTTGTTTTTTCTAAGACATTGAGCCTTCTCTGTCAGAGAGCTCTGGTACCACAATAAAATACAGTTCCCGTGATTCCCTAACCCTAATCCTTAAAGTGGGCTCAATTTGCACTATTTCTAGCAGTCTGCAAAGGCCCCAAGTCCACTTTTTTTTATATTATGTCAGTTGCACTGGTAGCTTGTATGCTTCCAATATCGTTAAAGGTGTTTGTGATTATCTGTAAAGCCCTTCATGGACCAGAACCAGGAGAAGGACCTGTGTATGGAGACTCTGGGGCTATGCAGACAGGTAGGAAAAGGTGACCTGAAGTTGCCTCTTCCCTAAGCTGCAGCAACTGCACTGCCTGCCCTGAGGTTGCCCTAAATGGGGACGGAGTAGCCGCACTGGGGGAAGTCAATACAGCTTTTCCGAGGCTGTATTGAAGCCCCCGCAACCACACCGCCAGCCCCCAAGGATGCCACAAATGGAGATGGAGCAACCGCATGGGCTGGCAGTAGCTGCTTTAATTTTTTAAACTCTCCACATCTGTGCATCTGTGCAGGAAAACATCCATGTGCACCTGCACAGGACCTGTCATAGCTAGTACACAGTCTAAAGCTGACTAAAGTTTGTCATCCCTGTGCACCTGCACAGGTTCTGTCATACACCCTCATATCATTTATATGGCTGCATTTATATGGCTGTTTTCTGGTGCATCAGTGTCGCTGCATATATATATATATATATATATATATATATATATATATGAAGGTGCGCATCTTCACTGAAGGAGTGGAAAAAAGCAGCTCATTTTTGGAGCACACTTTCACAGGAAGAGGCAGGTAGGGGGCACTTTTTCGGCGTGCGTCATCTAAAGACCATGCCTTCAGGTCAACCCCAAAACAACCCTTTTAGCCCATGTGCATCCCCCCTCTCTCTCCGCCTATCAGCCCTTCCCTAACATTGGCTGTCTATGGGCTTATTCTATGTGAACTCTTACAGTTAAAAAAAGAGGTCTTTGTTCAAAGAACAGAATGATCTCTGACCAGAAATGCTGAGCTATGATTGCTTTGGGGCTTACAGGAGGAGCTGAAAGGCACATCTCTTTCATCTGCCTTTTAGTACTCTTGACTAGTCTGTTGGCTCTTTTATCACTGCCACTTCTGTCTTCTTGGTTGCTTTATGCTATTTTAATTTACAGTTAGGCTTGTATTGAAAACTTTCAGCTAGTATGCTGAAAGAAAGGAGAATCAAGTAGTGTTTAAATATTAAGATTTATTTCTTGAGTGTCTTTAAATGCTACTACAGCATTATTTTTATACTATTATGGCAAACATGTTAGGGATTAATCATCTTTGCAGTATGGAAACTACTTCTAAAAAAATGATATTTTAGCGAAGTATTGTGCACCAAAATTTCATATAGTACAATAATCCTATTAGTAAACTTTATAGTACCATTGGCTTTGTTGTCCACCTCCTTGACCACCTTTGCTGTTGTTTTTGCCTTTGTGTTTTCCCTTGATACTGAAATTCCTTTTTCCCATCTGCTAAGGCTCATGTGAATATCATACATTTTTCCTCCTGTGACTGTAGTTGCATCCTCTGCTTAGATCAGCATGTGAAACTGCTAAAACTAATAACACTATCACAGATTTCTTATCAGGTCAGGGAAAGGCAACCTGGGAGAAGATAAGCCTATCTATTATTATTATTATTATTATTATTATTATTATTATTATTATTTCAGTTCACTCTGAATTTGAGAATTCAAATGAGAAGCTGAAGTGGTAGTTAATATGTATTGCACTTGTTATCTTCCCACTAGCTTCTTTGATGGATTAAAGGCCTGAATTGCAGAATCAAATACTGGTCTATCTTATCCAATATTCTAATGGCCAACCAGATGACTTTAAGGAAGATCAAAAACCACTGTTTTCCAGCAGACCTTAGGAAAATGTTTTGTTTTTGTTTTTTAACTACTACTCCCAGACTTCTCCCAGCCAGTAACTAGTTAGTACTGGGAGTAAAGGGGAATGGATGGATCAGAGTATTTTCAGACTGCGTTACTTTCATCCCAAAAGAGTGATAGATCTGAGCTTGGAACTTTAGGTTTGAAAATTAATAATGTTCATGATTCGGGGGGGGGGGGGAATAATTTCCTAGCACCAATGAGTTAATTAATGATAAGACAATGGATCAAATGATTATCTAGTTATCCTAAGGAAGTTCATAGAGGAAATGTTCATCACTTGCAGCAGCTTGTGCTCTCCTGAACAATGTAACTGGTGATGGGGAAAGGATACAGGGAACTTTTCTTCTGTGATCTTCCTTAGAATTCAAGTTCAGTTTCAGACAGTTCTCCCTGCAATAGTGGCCCCTAGCTCTCCATCTCACATTGCTCAGGAAGGCTCCAAATCATAAAACAATAGGTTTTGAGGGTTACAGTTGAGTTCAAAAGAAATGAGGGATGATAAACCTTCTTCCCAATAGGATCCAATCCTTTCTTAAGGTCCAATGTCATCTCTAGCATTCAGTGTGTGTCAGAAATTCATAATTTAAGAAGGCACTGAGTATGCCTGAGAACAACCACTACAATCCAAGATGGAAATAAAGAAGAATGTGATGATAATGCAATTTATATTTCCCAGGAAAGAGGGAGGCTATTTGCACACAAGCTGCAGCTCCATGAAATCACTCATGGCTCCAGCCAAGAATAACCCCAGAGTACAAATCTGATATTTTTGGTGGTTTTTTTTTTTTTAGTTTAATTTAATCTACTTTGGTTACTGTTGTATGAATGATTGGAACATTAGTCCACAGACAACTCCAGTTTTGAATTATTAGGTTCTTTTCTTCAAGATATGTACAATCCAGTGAATGATCAACCTTAAACAGAATGTCCAAGGAATTACATGGAAAATATGTTTGTTTCCTTGCAAACTCGTCATGGGTTCATTCATGAAGCAGAGAGGGCCAGAGAAATGAAAACATTGTGAACCCATGCACTTGCATATCTATGGAGGGAAGGAGACTGGAATGAATCTCAGCGGTTAAATAGCTTCAAAAGACTGCTGATCTCTGTGAAATAAGGAAATGAGTGCACTATATCTAGAAGTGTTTGCAAGACTGTTCTAAATGTGTAATAGATGTAATTCATAAGGTACATTTCAACTTATAATATGAAGAATTTAATTCATTCTTTCATCTAGCTCTGAAGCTTTAAATATCCTATGCAGGTACTACATCTTCATTAGGAGTAGAATTTACATTCATACTGTTCCCTAGATTCCAACTTCTCTATCATATGACCATTCACTTGGAATTTATTAACAGACAGAATCCTCATTACCTTTAAGTTAAGGCTTCTGGTTAGTATTAAAATGGAAACATATGCATACCTTTCACACACAAAAAAGTCAAGCTTGACTAATCAACAATGTATATCGGGTGTTCCAGAATCAGAAGAACAGATTGAGCTGTCCTTAAGGGGATCATATCAATAAATTAATTGGAAATTGTGTGTGTGAAATTTATCCATGTAAAATTTGGAATATATAACAGTTGCAATATACTGCTTAAGAGGAAGAAGTAGAAGTAGACCTGGAAGTACTGGTAACCCTATGGATTATTTACAATACATTGATAAAGGTTTCTGACTCCCAGCTGTTTGAAAACATCAACAGCAAAATGTTCCTCCATCTAAATTATACTGTTGAAATAAGGGAAGCTTGGTATAAGTATGAGTGACTATTTATGTAGAACTTTATGTGGAACTTCTCTCTAGTTCTGGCACACAGAAGAATTTCTTGGGCTCAGAGTTATTTCATATATGTGTGGCCTAAGTCCAGTTAGTAGCCTCAACTACAGTATACCCACTGAACCAGTTGAACTTACAGAAGTGTTGATTTGCCAGTTCTTACTGATTTAGTGGCTCTTACTTTAGTCCAGACTGTTGACTGGGTTTGTTCTGTATCCTTTTCATCTTGTTGAGTTTCACTGGTTGTTCTTGGGGTCCAAGTAAAAAAGAAGTAGAAGGTAGGGAAAAAGTGCTTATCAACCTCTGTTTAATGGGAATAGAAACAGAAGTAGGGGATGGATTCCCAAATCAAAATCAAGAAGAAAATCTGGTCATACTGACTACTTCAACTTTAAATCTATATGTGGGCCAGGGCTGTAGAAGGAACCTTTTAAAAGTAGCTAATCACACTTAGGCCTGAAACAGATGAACATAAGAAGCCAACTTCTGCGCAGCTTGGGGGCATGGCATTTAGATGATGCACGCTGCCCAACCCACACAGAAGCCACGCCGGAGTTGTTCCTGGGTCATCTAGCCCAAACCTGGCCTCAAAAGGAGCAAATCTTTTCTGCTCCTTGTCATGGTCCATTTAAGACTGCGGCAGGAGCCAGCATTGGGACTGTGGCACGTGATCATCGCAGTCCCGTGGTGCTCTGGGCAGAAGCGGCCTCAGTCCGCTCCTTCCTGCCCGTCTGTTCTCCCACTTAGTTGTGCACTTAATTGCACTATTTAGCTCCCTTAAATAGTGTTACAGTTAGTTTTGTTACAAAGAAGTTATTTCTGTTTCTCAAAAATAAATAAAATTTAGTTTAGTTCCTTTTAAAAAGTATGCTATAAGGTGAATGCAACAAATTGCTGCTCTGTAATACAAAACACATTCTCCTCCTCTCTGAAAACACAACTGAATCAAATGGCAGGATATGTGAAAGGGGGACCCAAAATATGTGTAGAAGAAAAAAGCTGGACCAAAGAAAAGAAAGAAAAAGAAAGCTAGTTGATAAGGAGAGGTGGATTTAGCTCAACTATATTTTTGCTTTCCTCCACCATTTAAAAAAATATATCATGTACTTTCCATTCATTTATGAAGAAATTTGTGCATTTTGATAAGTTCCAATAAAACAACAACAAATTGTCAATCATCTCAACTGACAAAAATAAGTGCAACTCTTTCCAGCATAGGACAATTATTTACTTGCCTGCCATGTAGGTGTTGAAGATGAGGCGCCTATCATAAAAGAGGAAGGGAAAAGAAAGTAGCAACTGTACAACAATACCTCAAACATGGTTGAATACACAGAAAGTAAAACTCAGATTTTTTTAAAGAATTAAGCCATCAAACTCCTTGGTCTTCAAAAAAAAAAAAAGTGTCAGTTTTGCTTTCTCCCATGTTCAGATTTTTTTTAAAAAAAAAAATTCATTTTTCTCCATTGTATTTTAGAATAAATTTACAAATGTTGAACAATTCTGCTGGAAAATGAACCAAGAAATGCTTGGCTTTTTTTTTTTTTAAACGATGGCATTTCCCCATTTGGTGGCTAGAACCTACTGCTTTTAAAAACAATATATTGAACATTGTATCCTACTAAACAGCCAATGGCTCATTTGTAAACATCTTCTGCATATTTCTTGATTCAGCTCCTATAATTTAAAGTGGTGTTTGGTGCAAGAAATTACACCTGATTTATTTAGCCTGCATTGTTTGTTTTACAGCTTGGTAATTCAAAATACCATATTTTCCAGTGTATAGGATGACTGGGTGTATAAGACGACCCCCAACTTTTCCAGTTAAAATGCAGAGTTTGGGATATACTCGCCGTATAAGACTACCTCTCTTCCAACGCACACCAAATAAAATTTTTAAAAAAATCAGATTTGATTTCAATATGGTAATTTTAATTCAAATGCTTATGACGTGCAGGTACTTAGCAGGAAAACTGTCACTTATAAACCACAAACTACAGCTCCCATGTTCCCTAGCATTTATTTCTGCAGTGTGTTTTGGACCTTACTTTTTAAAAACTAGTCCAGATTTAAATGCTGCTTTAAAAATTATTTCCATGAGATAGTTGGGGAGAAATGAGAAAGTGTTGGGGGAAAGGACTGCCAATATACTAGTTGATGCATTCTGGGGTATGTACAATTTGAAGCCAAGTAAAGGCCTAAGCAGACTGCCAGAAATAGTGCACATTAAATTGAGGCACTGTCCTGGATCAGTGCTAGGGAGTCATGGGAATTGTATTTTTTTCTGGGACATTGAGCCTTCTCTGTCAGAGAGCTCTGGTGCCACAATAAATTACAGTTCCCATGATTCCCTAGCACTGAGCCAGGGCAGTGCCTCAATTTAATGTGCACTATTTCTGGCAGTCTGCTTAGGCCCTAAGTGACCCTGGGCATGTCACACACTCTCAGCCTCAGAAGATGGTAATGGCAACTCCCATTTGAAGAAACATGCCAAGAAAACCCCATGATAAGGTTGCCTAAAAATTGCCATAAGTCAGAAAGGACGTGAAGACACACAAGAACAACAAAAAAGTCTGCAATTATTTCATAAGTATTGTTTCATGGGAATAGGAGCCAGCTTGGTGTACCACTCTGGAGACCTGGGTTTGATTCCCCACTCTGCCATGAAACCCACTGGGTGAACTTGGACAAGTCACACACTCTCTGCCTCAGGGGAAGGCAATGGCAAACCTCCTCTGAGAGAATCTTGCCAAGAAAACCCCATGATCATCATAAGTAAGGGACAATTTGAAGGCACACAACATACACATATAACCTCCAGGTTAAGGAACTTGGTTCTTCTTTAGATAAATCTTCTAGGGTACACACTCTCTCTCTCTCCGTCATTGTGCAGAATTATTTGTTAAAGAAGCCATGCCCAAGCAACACATCAACTTGGGCTGCGTCTGCATTGCAGAAATTTATTAAAGCAGTTTGACACCGCTTTAACTGCCCTGGCTCAAGGCTGTGGAATTCTGGGATTTACAGTTTTGTGAGATATTTAGCCTTTTCTGTCAGAGAGCTCTGGTACCACAAAGCAAACTGAAGATCCTAGGAGTCCATAGGATGGAGCCATGGCAGTTAAAGTGCTGTCAAACTGCATTATTTCTGCAGGGCAGATTCAGGCTGCATCCATACTGTAGAACTGGGTTCCTTCTCCTTCTCCCCTTGTTCTTATCTTCCTCCTCCTCTCTCCTGGCTCCTTTCTCCCTTCATTCTCCTCCTCTTCTTCCTCTCTCCTCCTGGCTCTCTTCTCTTTCTCCCCTCGTTCTCATCATCCTCCTCATTCTTCTCTCTCCTGGCTCCCTTCTCCTTCTCCCTTCGTCCTCCTCCTCTTCCTTCTCTACCCGGTATATAAGATGACCCCCAACTTTTGAGACCCTTTTCCAGGGTTAAAAAGTTGTCTTATACGCCAGAAAATATGGTATATTCATTGTTGGATACTCCACTATGTTAAAAAATTCACAGACTTTTAAAAAGACAATTATTACATCCATGTTATAATCCAGATCATTTAGAGCCACGTTTCACTAAATTTGTTTTTATCTTCTCCCAGGAAAGTATACATACTCATAACATCACAGTCTTGAGTAAGTTGCTTTGAAGTCAATTTGCAAAGTGAAATGTTTTAATTTTAATTTGTGAAGCTGTGATCCTATGTACACTTGGCAAAACAAAGTTCTATGGAATCTATGGTCACACATAAATGTGAAAAGTTTGGAATAGCTGAGTCCTTTAATCAAGGGAGCACCTTTATATAATCTAGGGCGGAAAGACTATCTTCAATGAATGAAGAATTTGTACTTCAAATATAAATCAAACTATCAGATTTGGTAAGATCAAGATGCTGTTGTCCTTTTTGCTAGACTTCAACCTGTGTAACAAAAGGGCATTAAAGATTCTAATTGCTTTGGAAAGTGGAAGTTGCCAATCTATAACACTCAGCACCACCAGTCAGCCCTGGGCACATCAGTACCCTAATTACAGAAAGTCTGGCTCTTCACTAATGTTTTAACACTTGATTTATTTCCTGTTTGAATTTGTTCAATAGAGCCAGAGTTAATTGGTTTTCCAAATGAGTGCTAAAATATAAAGATCCAGCTTCATTAAGTGGAGCCTGTACTTAATATGCATCACTGAGTTGTAAGTCCATGTAAAGGTTACTGGGGTGAGATTTCTGGGTTTTCCTTAACAAACCACAGCCTTGCATTAGTCTGCTTTGCTTACAAATAGTAGATTAGATGTTAATTCCCTATTGCTATTGGGTTTTCCCCTCACCACTTTAAAGAGGCATGTAGGGCTAATTTTCCCTCCAGTGATGAAATCCATCCATCTATACATTTCTTGGTATGCATCGTACTCATTCTCAGCCAAAAATTGAAAGAGTTACATTCTTGACTACAACTCCCCACATTCTGCAGCCAGCATAACCACTGGCATGCCCAGAATCCTTCCACTCATAATAATCTTCCTGTTTTGGGACAAATGAGAAATTTTTTTAAAAAAAAACAGACATAACCCAGTTTTCACCTACTGGGCCCAAACATGGAATCAGATAAATCTTTTGAGCTTGTTTTATGCTTACATCTTAAGATTGTGCAGATAAAACTTTATACTTCTGGTTTTACACACTTTAGTCATTGGATGTGAGCATACAAAAATGATTACATTAAAATAAGGGAGTGTTGGAAGCAAACCAAAAGATTTTTATGCATTGAGAAGCTCACAGGGAAATAGGACAAAATGAGTCTAGCTGTGGAAAAATTGGAACCTCAAAAAGATAAAGTGAGAAAGATCTATTTCTAGTCACAAAAGGGTTCTATATTTGCTGTATTATATGGGGGGCAGGGGTTATTATTGCAATGAAGTACAGAGGTGGTGGTGTTGAAAAAGAGATGATTTTATTCTTTAAAATACCCTGATGCATATCGGCCTGGAATTTTTTTTATGACCTTCTTCAAGGGAACACAGCTTTAAAATCAACCTGCAAGGCTTCCAAAAGGAGTGTCTCCAGAGCATATGCCTGGCAGCTGTTTATGCCTGGTGGTCTTTTCTACACCTCATCTATTGTGTGTTACTAGTCCATTCCCCTTTTTGCTTTTTGCTTAATGAACTATGGTAGCTGTTCAGTTTCCATCTTTGAAATCTGATGTGGGAAAACAGAATACTTCAATCCTCCTGATAAAGAAGGTGGAATCGTACGGTTCTCAATGTTATTAAATTACAGCTCCCAGCATTCCTCATCATTGGGTCTCCAGACTAGAGCTTCTGGAAGTTAGACTTCAACAACATTTGAAGGGCTACACAATTTCCACCCCTGCTCCAATGAAACACTCTTAAGTAATTGTGACTCTTAGTGAGTGTTACTTTACAGCGAACATATTACGTTTAATGATCAGTTGGTCTTGTGCACATGCTTAAAGGATGAACAGGTCAAAGCAGTAATACATGATTCTTGCTGTCCTTTCTTTTTGTGTAATTTCAAGTCTATTGCTGAGAGCAGGGTAACAAAGGCCCAGTATTTTTTACTTGCAACCTTGAAATGACTGAGGGATGCTGCATGCCATAACCAAACTAGGTCGAATAAGTTTTATCAAGATTTTGTCACACAATTTTCTGACTGACATTCACAAAGCATTCCTCCTGGACATATACCTGTTTGTGAGGTGTCATGAAAAGATTTCTCAACTGCATTAGTGTAAGTATCAATAAAACATTGACTTTGGGCTTTCTTATTGATTAACAATAGATTTGCCCAAAGCTCAGACATCTTGTGAAGGTCACCTGAAATTACATTACAAAGACATATTTTAGAAAAGTGTCAAAGTGCCTCACCTTGCCAGAGCCCTGTGAAAGGTTTTTTGTCACATGCTATTTTTTTTTTTTTTTTAGCAGGATGACAGAGTTTGTACTTGGGCAGCAAATTAATTGTGGTAACATATCTCATTAAGAATGCTGGATTTGGCACAGGGTAGCTTTTCTTCAATTGCTATTGTATTTAATGAGAAGCAGCACAGCACAAGCCACATTACCAGCCTGACAATTTGTTCCAGTGATTTATTATGCCTCTGCTACTGTTGCTGACATGAAAAGACTGCAAAACATTTGTCTGATATTAGTGCATGTTGACTTCCCAACTCCATCAAGGTAGCAATAAGAATAAACCTCACCACTTGCTTGGTATTTACCCAGCATGCTGTCTTTAAAAACAAACAGTAACATCAGGTGAGTTGCTATTCTTTCAATAAACTAGTCTAAAGGAATCCACCAACTGACACAGGACACATAGGGCAGCACCAACATGGAAGCTAGTAGGGACAAATACTTGTCATAGTCTCGCTCTATCTTGCTCTCTCCCCATCCCTCACTGAAGCTTAACATTTCTAGGGGGGTTGCAGACTGCCAGAAATAGTGCAAATTGAGTCCACTTTTAGGGTTAGGGTTAGTGCTAGGGAATCATGGGAATTGTGGTTTTTTTTTTCTGAGACATTGAGCCTTCTCTGTCAGAGAGATCTGGTGCCACAATAAAATACAGTTCCCATGATTCCCTAACCCTAACCCTAACCCTAAAAGTGGACTCAATTTGCACTATTTCTGGCAGTCTGCAAAGGCCCTAGACTTTCTGATATGGTAGCACTTTTTAACCTTTTCATAAACATTATTTGTGGTTATTTTGTTGTAGAGTTTGAATTCTCAGTGCTCTAATTCCTGCTCTGGCTTGGTAACTCTTGTTGTTGTATTACTTAGCTAAATCAAATATAAGCTTCATCATTAACAATAATAGTAGTACTTTTTTATCCATTTATATCCTGTCTTTCTCCTAATAA
The DNA here is from genome assembly GCA_026167975.1 of Phrynosoma blainvillii. NCBI lineage: Eukaryota > Metazoa > Chordata > Lepidosauria > Squamata > Phrynosomatidae > Phrynosoma > Phrynosoma blainvillii. The sequence goes on from JANUYF010000001.1 coordinate 160,033,812, forward strand.
TGGGATTCAGGCAGTGAATAACATATTTTAAAACAACAGAAATTTGAAAATATACAAAGTCATTAATAAAAGTACAGTGGGCCCTTGGTATCTACTGGGGTTTTGTTGCATAATCCCAAATGAATAACAAAATCTGTGGATGCTGAAGTCCCATTATATACAATGGAACTTTGAACATTCAAGGAAGAAAGTGCAAAGGTAGGCTTAATGCTGAACATAAAACAAGCAAAAATAATGACCACAGGGAAAAAATGCATAAGTTCAGCCTAGACAATGATAAAATCAAGATGGTTAAAGAGTTCCTATATGTAATATCAAACATTGATCAGTATAGTGATTGCAGCCAAGAAATAAAAAGATTAAGAATGAAGATTAAGCTATGAAAGAACTAGATAAGCTCCTAAAGAGTAAAGGTATATAACTGAGCACTAGAGTTGGAATCATCCGATCTATCTTTGAGACTGCATCCTTCCATATAATCCGCACCACACACTCTGGTCCTCTGGGAGGAATTTGCTTCAGCCTATAAAATCTAGGCCGTCTGCAACCTCCCAGAGGGCCTTTTCTGTAGCTGCTCCCAGATTATGGAATGGCCTGCAGGACAAGATCCGTCATATTACCAGACTAAGGGGGGAAGCAGACGAGAAGCTCTGGGATGCTGTGGGACGGTGCACCGTGGGACCGTGGCATCCTCACCGCGGCGCACCATCGGCGTCCCTGAAAGGAGCGCTAAATCAGCGCTCTTTTTATACGTCACCAAAAGTGCACCCCAAAAGCGTGAGGCGCACTTTCGGTGACCCTTCCGCCGCAGCGTGTGTGGACGCTGTGGCGGGAGGTTGCCCTTGGAGCGCCGGCCATGCGGAGGGCCGGCGGCTCCGAGGACAACCTTGGGAGGAGGAAGGGGCGCCGAGCGTGTGGCTGCCCCTCCTCTTCCCTGCCTCGGAGACGACGCAATTAGCCATCTGCCGAGGCCCTAAATAGCTTTAAAAAAGCAGTGAAGATGGATCTCTTCCGGCAGGCCTTTTCTTGACTGACCTCCTGGCCTTAAGAGCTAGTTTATTTCTCCCCCATCCCTTGCCACATTTATGCTACCTGTTCACTTTGCCATTGGGATTCGCTCTGCCATTGGGATTATTTATTTATTCACTGTTTTATGGTTTGTTAATGTTTTAACTTTTGCTGTTTAAAACCATTTTAAGGAGTGGGTGGATTTTGGGGATTTTATATTTATGAAGTTTTACTGCTGTAAGCCACCCCGATTGCATCTGCAGAGGGGCGGGATACAAATAAATTCTTAAATATATTTATTATTATTATTATTATCATCATCATCATCATCATCCAGTTGTTGTTGTTGTTATTTTCTTGTATTCCATCTTTCTCTCGATAAAAGAACTTAAGGTGGCAAACAACAACTTGAAATAATACAATTTAAAAACAGTACAATATTAAAATATATACATATAAAATTTAAAATACAATTAAACAATTTTAAATGTTAAAACAATTATGAATTAAAATGTAATGTGTTAAAGTACAAACCTTAAAATTTATATTGCACATCATTTAAAACCCATCTCTTATCAGCTTGAAAAGCCCTGACAGCACAAGAATGTCTTTATCTACTGCCAAAAAGATAGCAGGGATGGATGTTAGTGCAAAGGGAAAATTGAGTCTATATGCTGAAGGCTGCCAGCTAGGAAACAGATGCCACTGTCAAGTCTGGAAAGTCACTCATGACTGTTGGTTTTTTGTTGAAAAGGCTTTTTAATCTTAGTTGTAACAAATTATTTACAAAGTTCACCAACACAGATCACTAGAATGACACTATCCTTGGTTTATATACACATGCATCAGCCACACTGCATTGGTATCCACATTTGAAAAGCTCATCATGAATGCATCTGTTCCAGCACCTAGTACTCTGTTTCCAGCCCACTACCTTGTGATCTACTGGCCTTTCTACTATTTTAAACACTTCCCTTACCACAAGTGATTCAATTTCAGAGTTAATGGCCTGGTTTTACTTCTCTTGTATCTCCTAAGGAAATCTCAACATGTCCTGAAAACTGTCAGGTTCCTCAGCTACCACAGTGCAAACCCTTACCTCCAGGATAACAAATCTATCTGGTTCCCTTCTGTTTCTGTGAGTCCTTTTGTGAATGATTACTTTTGTTCTTCCTGACTCATTTTCACTATCTTCACTATTAGTCTGCATCTCTGGTACCACATCAGACTTTTTTCTAGGCTCAAACATGTGTGTGGGAATGGTTTGGATAGATGTTTGTGTATGTAACATGGAGGCCGTGTCCTGTGATGTGCCTGGTTCTGTATCTTCTTTTGCCTAAACAAATCCACCCCTCCATTTCTGACATTTTGTGGCTTAATGCCCAGTGGTATAAACATATCTTGGTTATAGTGTGATGTCTCCCAACCACTGCATTTTTTCAAAATTGGCATGTCTAGAGAACATTACTCTACCATTGTCCATCAAGAACTTGTATTTGTTCCCTTCATAGCCAACAAAGCAAAGCTTTCTCCACTTTGGCTCTTCTTTTTTCTGGAATTGTGGTGGAACAAGCACATTTGCATATTGTCCAAAAATTCTTAAATGGTTCAGATTGGGCATACAACCACATAATAGGAAATATGGAGTTTGATGAATGACTGAACTATTGATGATGTGGCTTGCTGTGAGGGTGGCTTCTCCCCACAGATGGGCAGGATCACGCATTTGATTAATAACCTCAATACACCTTTCGGCTAGACCATCCTCCTGTAGAGTGGCACGGTTCATGGCCCTATGGTGAATGCCTTTGTGTTTTAGCCAATTTTGCAAATTACTGCTGAGGAATTCGCCTTCCCTGTCAGTTATCAATGCACCAATTTTGTGTGGGAACTCTCTCTCAGCTGAGTTTACCCACTGCTTACGTTTTGCAGCTGCCTCATCTTTGGCTTATCCAAATCTTGTTTGCTTGTCCACAACAACCAATATGTATTTGTTGCTCTCTTCACTAGGTCTATAGGGGCCAGCCAGATCAGCATGTATCACCTGAAATGGCCTCTGGGTCGCACACTTGCTTTCTTTGGGCACAGGGAAAGCTTTCAACTTTATCTTTTTGCACACTGAACAATTCAAATAGTTATTACTAGGGTTTACCTTTAAATCTGGACAGACCTTTTTCAAATGAGAAAGACTAGAAAAACTTGTATGTCCCATTAGCCTATGCAAGTAATGGGCACAATTCAAATGCAATGGTACATTAGATACATTAGCATGTTTTGGCTTTTATCACCATGTGGTAAAGCTCTTTTTTTTTTTTACCCCTCTGGCACAGACAGCCCATCTGAATATACTGTGCACCCATCCCTTTGAAATGACACTTGATACCATCAGATGTTAGTGTGGAAATACTCACTAAACAATTTTCAAGAATGTTTGCACACATTACATTATTAAATGTCTTTCCAAAACTGGGAATGAAAGCAGTTCCCATTTGATGAACCTTGCTAGGAGCTCCATCTGCTAAACAAACAGATGACACTGGAGCAGGTCTTAAGTCCTTTAGGAGCTTTGGACTGTACACCATGTGATGAGTGGCCCCACTGTCCAGAAGCCAATCATCCCCTGGAATGTTTGACTGGTTGACAACAGCAACACTCCCTTCTGCTTGAGAAGCAATGCCCCTCCTTCCCTGAGGCTTCTTCTTCTTGCAGCTGGCTGACGTTCCCTTATGTGCTGCTGAAGACATCTGGCATTCTCTCTGAAGATGCTCTGCCTTCCCACAGTTGAAACAGCATTTCTCTCTGCAGACTGCAGCTCTCTCACCTCCAGATGTTGTGGGAGATGTCTTCACTTCATGGATGGTTGGAGCGACTCTCTCTCTCCTCGCTGAACTCTGCTGCCTGGCCTTGAAATCATACCTCTGGAATTCCTCCAGAATCTGCACTGATATCAGGTCTAGGGTCAGATCTCACTCTACAACGCTCTGCAGGCTGTACATCAGGAAATCCCACTCCTTGGTCAGATTTCCTAGCCGGATGTACACCTTTTGATCTTCTGGAATGTTTACACCACGAACAACAACTTGTGTAAACAATTCCTGTATGCTGCTGAGATGTTGCATTACAGACATGTCCTCTTGCAGCTTACAGCTGTACAAACACTTCACCCAAATCAGGCAGGACAAGGAGCCATCAAGCTGGTGGATGGCTCTACAAGCATTCCGTAAGTCAAAAGCAGTTCTTTTCTCTCTCACGTGGATCAACTGAGATGACTCTAAGGTAGGCAGAGTTGTTCTCACCCTCCTGTCCTCCTCTCCTCATGCGTGCCTGCACGACTCCCCATAAACCCTCTCTGATCAGCAAGGTTTTGGTATAAGCTGACCAGGAAGAATAATTCTCAACTCTTAATTTCTCAAAATGGAGGTTCAACACCATGTTTTGCTTTTGCTTTCCAACTTACCAAGGACACAGTCTTTGGACAGACTTCCAAACTACAGCTCACAGATAAAACTAGCAAACAGACACTCAGTCTTTAACTATTTTCCTACCAAACTCTCTGGCTCCTTGAGAACTTTGACTTTACCTTCACAACTGGTGAACTTACTCAGAACTCTGAACATTGTCCTAGCATCTAACTGGGCCCATAACCCTTGCTAGCACAGAGGGGAAATTGAGTCCATACGCTGAAGGCTGTCAGCTAGGAAACAGATGCCACTGCCAAGTCTGGAAAGTCACTCATGGCTTCTGGGTTTTTCTGAAGAGACTTTGTAATCTTAATTGCAGCAAAGTATTTACAAGCACAATACAACAATATTTACACAAACTGACATAATGCTCCACCATCAACCAGCATCCACACCACCACATGGTACACTGGAGCATTTCTCCTTATATATGCAAACACAGCTAGGATTCTGATCCAACAACCTGCTAGTGTTTCATCAGCTTCCTGTCATGTGTCCACAGTGACAGTGTAGTTTTGACCTGGTATGACTCTATGCTCAAGTTCCATCAGCTTCCTCTCAGTCAGCATTTCCTCTTTAACCCACTGCATGCACCTGAGACATCTTATACAGCCTGGGGCAAAAATATACAACAATCAACAGGGTCACACTACCCCTGTTGATGCTCAGACAAAGGTCATCAGCCAAGGCAACCATGGCAGTCTCAACTCCAAATCCAGTCCTAAAGCCAGTTTGAAATAGATATAGATAATTGGTTGCATCCAAGACAGCTTGGAGTTGAAGAGTGACTGCCCTCTCGATCACTTTACTCAAAAAAGGTAATAAGGATACTGTCCTACAGTTATTCATATCCAGGGGGTCCAGGGAAGTTTTTTTCAGAAGCGGCCTAACCACCGCTTCCTTCAAACAAGGTGGAACATGACCTTCCCTGAGGGATGCATTGATGATGTCCCTAAGGAGCATCCTCAATGCATCCCATCCACCTCCGGACGGCCAGCCATGATGGGCAAGGATCGAGAGGGCAGGTCGTTTTCCTCACTCTACCAAGAGGCTTGTCCACGTCATCAGTACTCACAAATTGAAACTGATCCAGTATAATTTCATTAACGGAGTTACTGGACACCTCATCAATTGATTCTGTTACAACACTGTCATCTAAGTTGGTTCTTATCTGAGAGATTTTATCTACAAAGGAGGTGTTAAACATGTCACAGCAGGCCGTTATCAGGTTAAGTAAAGGGTTCTGCACAGGTGGAACTCATGTCAGCTCCCCTACCACCCTAAACAGCTTCACTGGACAGGACTCTGGAGACGCAATACGTGCAGAGCAGAAACATCTCTGTGCTGCATGTATTGCCTCTCAATAGGACCAAAGAAAGTTCCTATGACAAGTCCACTGACAATGGAGCCATCCTGGCCTCTTTAGGGAGGGAGTTCCAAAGTTGGGGGCAGCCACTGAAAAGGCCCTCCTCATTGTCTCTTATATTCTGTATTGAATAGGGAAGGAGGAAAAATGCTAAGAGGAATGTAGTATTTCTTCAGAAATGGATGCTTCTTTTTTTTTCCTTTTCTTTTCAGATAATGAATAATGAGCCATTATTGATGTTTGAATAAGGTGGCAATTCCACTATCCACAAAATTACAGGAAATATTTTGGAAGGGAGGATATGGAGAAAGGGGATACATCAACTTTGTTCTATGTACTAGGGCCTAATTGCCCCTTTATGATACATTTGGAGGAAGGAGGTTCCTATAAAAATCCACAAATATGCCTGGGGTAATAGTGCCAGATTTTATGCTTTCTCAGTGAAACCCAACTTTTCACATTTCTCAAAATCCTCCTAAGGGCCAAGCCAGATGGTCTTTTGTAACTGCAACTGCACTGGTCACATCTCATGGGGAGGTAGGGGTTGTTTTGTTTTTTCCTATTTCAGATGATGGATTATTAATTTAAAATAAAAAATACATCCACAACGAAACATTTTTATTGAGAAGTTTCTAGAAAACATCATCTAAAAGACAATTTGCCTCTTCAGAATCCAACTATCCCAAACCTCCCCATTCCAATGGACTGCTGCCAGAGCTGGTGTCTTGGCAGTAGCTGGGGAGGGGGGCAAGAGGAAATTTTCAAATTAGGTCCTAATGAATTTCCGTTCTGATAGTCTTTCTGCATCTTTGTATAGAGCACCATTGATATCAGTAGGTGTTCTGCATATTGAAGGAGATTAGACGATGTGAACTGAGATCAATCATCCAGAAGTGAACTAAAAAAAGATTCCCATCAATATGGAACAAAATATAAAATGCTAAAAAGTTTCAGGAGAGGACTTCCTCATACATTATAGATTATCTCTTTTCTAGTGTTTAAAGCCACTTTCCTAAATATTCTGCTGCAATACTGTGTGCAGCACTTTTATGTTTAGAAATTCACGTTCTGAGTTGAAATTTCCCTGTCTCTAATGATATTACCGTATTTTTCGGCATATAAGACGCTCCGGCATATAAGACGCACCCAATTTTAAAGAAGGAAAATCTAGAAAAAAAAGATTCTTAACCAAATACTGTAGTAAAATATTTTATATCAACTGTATAAAGTTAACAGCAGTTTAAGAACAATTTTAAGTTGTAAATGTAAGTTTAAGCCAGCAGCAGGGCCAGGTATTGCACAAATTCCCTGCCCAACTTTCTTGCAAGTCTCCTGTCGCCTTATGGTGACTCCATGAATTTCTTAGGGATTTCTTAGGCAAGGAAGACTCGAGAAGTGGTTTTGCCAGTTCCTTCCTCTGAAATACAGCCTGCAGCACCTGGGATTCTTTGGCGGTCTCTCATCCAAGGACTATCCAGGGCTGACCCTGCTTAGCTTCCAAGATCAGATGGACTGGTACCTTTGGAGTTTTTAGGCCATTGTCTTATGGAGTAATTTATGGCTTATTTTGACCCTACCATGAGGGTTTTCTTGGCAGATTTCTTCAAGGGGGGGGTTGCCATTTCCATCCTCTGAGGCTGAGAGAGTGTGATTTGGCCAGAGTAATCCAGTGCCTTGGAGTAATTTCTGGCTCATTTTGACACTACCATGAGGGTTTTCTTGGCAGATTTCTTCAGAGGAGGGAGTTTGCCATTTCCACCCTCTGAGGCTGAGACAGTGCAACTTGGCCAGGGTACTAATCCAGTGCCTTGGAGTAATTTCTGGCTCATTTGGATCCTACCATGAGGGTTTTCCTGGCAGATTTCTTCAGAGGAGTGAGTTTGCCATTTCCACCCTCTGAGGCTGAGACAGTGTAACTTGGCCAGGGTACTAATCCAGTGCCTTGGAGTAATTTCTGGATCATTTGGATCCTACCATGAGGTTTTCCTGGCAGATTTCTTCAGAGGAGGGAGTTTGCCATTTCCACCCTCTGAGGCTGAGACAGTGTAACTTGGCCAGGGTACTAATCCAGTGCCTTGGAGTAATTTCTGGATCATTTGGATCCTACCATGAGGGTTTTCCTGGCAGATTTCTTCAGAGGAGGGAGTTTGCCATTTCCACCCTCTGAGGCTGAGACAGTGTAACTTGGCCAGGGTACTAATCCAGTGCCTTGGAGTAATTTCTGGCTCATTTTGATCCTACCATGAGGGTTTTCCTGGCAGATTTCTTCAGAGGAGGGAGTTTGCCATTTCCACCCTCTGAGGCTGAGACAGTGTAACTTGGCCAGGGTAATAATCCAGTGCCATGGAGTAATTTCTGGCTCATTTTGATCCTACCATGAGCGTTTTCCTGGCAGATTTCTTCAGAGGAGGGAGTTTGCCATTTCCACCCTCTGAGGCTGAGACAGTGTAACTTGGCCAGGGTAATAATCCAGTACCTTGGAGTAATTTCTGGCTCATTTTGATCCTACCATGAGGGTTTTCCTGGCAGATTTCCTCAGAGGAGGGAGTTTGCAATTTCCACCCTCTGAGGCTGAGACAGTGTAACTTGGCCAGGGTACTAATCCAGTGCCTTGGAGTAATTTCTGGATCATTTGGATCCTACCATGAGGGTTTTCCTGACAGATTTCTTCAGAGGAGGGAGTTTGCCATTTCCACCCTCTGAGGCTGAGACAGTGTAACTTGGCCAGGGTACTAATCCAGTGCCTTGGAGTAATTTCTGGATCATTTGGATCCTACCATGAGGGTTTTCCTGGCAGATTTCTTCAGAGGAGGGAGTTTGCCATTTCCACCCTCTGAGGCTGAGACAGTGTAACTTGGCCAGGGTACTAATCCAGTGCCTTGGAGTAATTTCTGGATCATTTGGATCCTACCATGAGGGTTTTCCTGGCAGATTTCCTCAGAGGAGGGAGTTTGCCATTTCCACCCTCTGAGGCTGAGACAGTGTAACTTGGCCAGGGTACTAATCCAGTGCCTTGGAGTAATTTCTGGATCATTTGGATCCTACCATGAGGTTTTCCTGGCAGATTTCTTCAGAGGAGGGAGTTTGCCATTTCCACCCTCTGAGGCTGAGACAGTGTAACTTGGCCAGGGTACTAATCCAGTGCCTTGGAGTAATTTCTGGATCATTTGGATCCTACCATGAGGGTTTTCCTGACAGATTTCTTCAGAGGAGGGAGTTTGCCATTTCCACCCTCTGAGGCTGAGACAGTGTAACTTGGCCAGGGTACTAATCCAGTGCCTTGGAGTAATTTCTGGATCATTTGGATCCTACCATGAGGGTTTTCCTGGCAGATTTCCTCAGAGGAGGGAGTTTGCAATTTCCACCCTCTGAGGCTGAGACAGTGTAACTTGGCCAGGGTACTAATCCAGTGCCTTGGAGTAATTTCTGGATCATTTGGATCCTACCATGAGGTTTTCCTGGCAGATTTCTTCAGAGGAGGGAGTTTGCCATTTCCACCCTCTGAGGCTGAGACAGTGTAACTTGGCCAGGGTACTAATCCAGTGCCTTGGAGTAATTTCTGGATCATTTGGATCCTACCATGAGGGTTTTCCTGGAAGATTTCTTCAGAGGAGGGAGTTTGCAATTTCCACCCTCTGAGGCTGAGACAGTGTAACTTGGCCAGGATACTAATCCAGTGCCTTGGAGTAATTTCTGGATCATTTGGATCCTACCATGAGGGTTTTCCTGGAAGATTTCTTCAGAGGAGGGAGTTTGCCATTTCCACCCTCTGAGGCTGAGACAGTGTAACTTGGCCAGGGTACTAATCCAGTGCCTTGGAGTAATTTCTGGATCATTTGGATCCTACCATGAGGTTTTCCTGGCAGATTTCTTCAGAGGAGGGAGTTTGCCATTTCCACCCTCTGAGGCTGAGACAGTGTAACTTGGCCAGGGTAATAATCCAGTGCCTTGGAGTAATTTCTGGCTCATTTTGATCCTACCATGAGCGTTTTCCTGGCAGATTTCCTCAGAGGAGGGAGTTTGCAATTTCCACCCTCTGAGGCTGAGACAGTGTAACTTGGCCAGGGTAATAATCCAGTGCCTTGGAGTAATTTCTGGATCATTTGGATCCTACCATGAGGTTTTCCTGGAAGATTTCTTCAGAGGAGGGAGTTTGCAATTTCCACCCTCTGAGGCTGAGACAGTGTAACTTGGCCAGGGTAATAATCCAGTGCCTTGGAGTAATTTCTGGATCATTTGGATCCTACCATGAGGTTTTCCTGGAAGATTTCTTCAGAGGAGGGAGTTTGCAATTTCCACCCTCTGAGGCTGAGACAGTGTAACTTGGCCAGGGTAATAATCCAGTGCCTTGGAGTAATTTCTGGATCATTTGGATCCTACCATGAGGTTTTCCTGGCAGATTTCTTCAGAGGAGGGAGTTTGCCATTTCCACCCTCTGAGGCTGAGACAGTGTAACTTGGCCAGGGTAATAATCCAGTGCCTTGGAGTAATTTCTGGATCATTTGGATCCTACCATGAGGGTTTTCCTGGCAGATTTCCTCAGAGGAGGGAGTTTGCCATTTCCACCCTCTGAGGCTGAGACAGTGTAACTTGGCCAGGGTACTAATCCAGTGCCTTGGAGTAATTTCTGGATCATTTGGATCCTACCATGAGGGTTTTCCTGGAAGATTTCTTCAAGGGGGGGACTCTTCCCACCCCCGTCCTGGGTGCTCCAATGGACTCTTCCTGGGATGGGAGGATGTCCTCTGACCCCAGGAAGAGTCCATTGAAGCACCCAGGATGGGGGTGGAAAGAGGAGGAGCACATTCAACTAGCCAGGAAAAGAGGACTCTTTCCACCCCCGTCCTGGCTGCTCCAATGGGCTCTTCCTGGGATGGGAGGAGCCCACTGCAGCACCAAGGCTGAGGTTGAAATGAGGCCTACTTTTAGCCTAGGCCTCGGCAGTTTGCCCTCAGCTTTTATATTCGGTTCATTAGGCGCAGCAACTTCCCCACCCTCGTTTTGGGGAAGAAAAAGTGCGTCTTATATGCCGAAAAATACGGTAGTTGAAAATGAATTCAAGACATACAACAACAGAAAAGTGGTATTATTAGTGCTGCACACTCCACTCAGCTCCATTTTTGCCTCAGGTTTTAAGAGGGGGGGGGGAATCAGTAAAGAACAACATTAGACAAAAATCTCTTTGAATAGGACATTTGACGTGGTTAAATGAGGTGTCTGGTGTGGACTGTTTAGCATTGATTCACAATGGCACAGTATCCTGAGCTGAAGTGAAAGAAAATTAAGCCTGCCAAAAAAAAGGGGGGGGGAAGTTGTATAAGATTTAGTAAAACTTTTCTTATCTGACAGTAAAATATTTGTCCTTCCAAGATGTTTCCTAAGGAATGAATCTGCCCTTAAGGATCAATATGTGTCATTTGGTGGGAGCTATGCCTAGAAAAATATGTCACAATGAGGACAGAATTAGAAATATACTATATTACCAAAGAACAAATCCTTTGAGGCCATCATGAGAGGCTTCAGAAAGGATCTATGAAGGTCTGGTAACACAACTATATTCCATAGCTTCCTTTTCTAAGGTATTCAGGCATCAATCTGTTATTTCTCATGGTGTCTCTGCATTAAATATTTCAATATATTCAGTTGCAGGACAGCATCATAAAAAATAGGACAGAACAAGAAAAAGTTGCAAAGTAGATCAGTCCATTAATGTAAAGGCAAGCTGTAAATTAATCTGTGTATCTATTTACCCATCTACGATCAGTCTATCCCCACCCTATAATTCTATGAATACATGGCTCACTCTTTTCCATTCAAGATACGAATGTGGGATAGCACAGAAAAAATAACACATCATGAACCATGACAACATGACCCAGCACTTTAGCCATATAAAATTCTTCCCCCACCATTTAGTGGGATTACCTAAAACTATACAAATAAATAAACACTTATACTAACCCCTCAAAAGTACTGCTACATTACATTTCAAACATTAGGTCTTTTGGCATGTCCTGATTAAGTAGACCCTTTGAATGGTTGGCTGATGAATGAACACATAGGTAAATCCCATTGATTCAACTGGTCTACTCTGTTGGTGACTAAAAATAGAATTCAGGTTGTAATATAGTTTTTGTTATTGGCAAGAGGGGATGAATGCTAAATAAAGTGTTATTTGTAACTTGTTATCTCTAAACTCTGTAGTGGAAGCACATCAGTTTGCTAAGAGGGATTGCAATGTTAGTGCAAAATGGTTGAAAAGTGAGTTGCAATAGTTATTACAATATTATGGAGGTAGCGTCTCTATCTTGATACAAATCCCTCAAGACTAGAGATTTTAATAGTTGTGCCAGAAGGTGTTGGCTGATTTGATAGTTTAAAAAAAATCTGTACTGAATCTTTGGAGGCTAATTAGAAGAGGTGTGATGACATTGGATTTAAATTAACCTTTAAATATGGGAACATATTTGTAATGATTGGAAGGAGATGAGGATTTTTGAAAAGCAACTTTCCATATTCTCAAATACATGATTAAAACTCCTTTTTGAAGAACAAATATGTTAGTAAAATATTTATTTAGGGACTTCAATGCACCTTCTAACATTATGGGAAACAATGCAAATTAATTCTACTCTATATTCCTTCCCTCCGCATTTCCTCTATTTCCCTTTCTCCTTACCAACTCTTTCTGCCTAGCTCCTCCCTCCTTCCTTCTATCTCACTTTCTCTTATCGTCTATCTGCTTGCTCAATCCTTCTTTTTATCTTCCTGTTTCTTCACTTTGCTTTTTAACCAACCAAGACACACATGAGCATGCCCCCATTGCATTATTTAAACATTTAAGCATCAACATTATCAACATTATCAATAACAAAATTCAAACAAAAAAAAACCTACATTGTCATTAATACTTCCTTTTCCTAGAGTTCTGGTTATCATTGTTCCATTACTGTTATTTCTCTCATTATACATCTTCATTTTATAAGCTATGCTCTTAATCAATCTATAATGTAATTATTTCTTCAAGCTTTTGAATTAACTATTAGATATATTAATCTAGCCTATAATTCTTATCTGTTTATTTATCTCCTTATTACAATTCATCATCACCAATTATTTTCTAAATCCTTCTGTTGCCATTGAGTCCCATTTTTTTTGATAGATATATAATCAGAGTTCAAATCTTTTTTTATAATTCTCCAAATTTCCATCCATCATAAATCTTGTCAATCTGTCCATTTCAGCAATGTCATAAATTTTTAACATCCATTCCTCCAGCATTGGGATCGTCTCCTTTTTCCATTGTTGGGCAAATGTCATTCTTGCTGCTGTAATTAAATAAAATAATATCCTACCACATAATTTATCTATTTTGGGGTCAACAATATTCAACAGATATAGTTTGGGTTTGAATTCTAATCTGTAAAATCTCTTCTAATGTTTTATGTATTTATATCCAATATTTTTAACTTTTTTACAGCTCCACCATATATGGTAAAAGGCCCTCTACTCTTTTAAGCATTTCCACCAAGTGTTGTCAATTTCATACATTTTGGAAAGTTTATCAGGTGTCAGGTACCACCTAAATAACATTTTATAGCAGTTCTCTCTAATATTTTGACTTTTTGTATATTTTATTCTTTTAATCCATGTGGTTTCCCATTGTTCTAGCTTTATTGGTTTTCCTATGTTTTGCACCCAGCTGACCATGTTATTTTTAACCATTTCTTCTTCCATTTCAATTTTTAATAAAAATTTATATAATTTAGATATTATCCCCTTATTTTCCAATTCTAATATCTTCTCAAATTCAGAGGGTTTTTTTCCATTTCCAACATCTCTATAATCTTGTTTAAATCTTTCCATTAGCTGCCTCATTAAACACCAACGTATCTCTGTTCCTTCTTTTAAGAAACCTTCCTGTAATTTAAACCTATATTTATCTCCCTACCAAATTATTACCCTTGATTTCTTTCTTAATTTTACCCTTGATTTCTTTCCTGACCATATAAAGTGTGAAATATCTTTATGCCAATCACTAAAGGGTTTTGCATTTATATCACAGGAATTGTTGAAAATAAAAAGATCATCTTGGCCCTCATTTTGTATTCTACTCCTTTATATTTTATATCTTGAATGCTGTCTTCTGTTCTTATTCTTATATTTAGGATTTCAAATACAATGAGAAATAGTAATGGGGATAAGGGACACCCTTGCCTTGTCCCTCTTTGATTTTTTATAGGCTTCGTTTTCTCTCTATTAATTAGTATTTGGGCCTTCTGATCAAAATATATCACTTTCATCGAATTTAAAAATCTTTCTCCTACATCTAATCTGGATGTTTCCTCACCAGCTTCTTACCTATTTTATGTTACAGTACCTAAATTTAAGAGAGCTTTATCTTTAGCTTGATTTAATGCTCTCCCAACATCAGTGTTAGAAGGAAAATATAAGAAAACACCTTATGAATCTTGGCTCTGTCATTGCGATGATGGTGTTATTGGAACCACAGAACATGTTATTTTGTACTGCCAATTTTATAAGGACATTCACCATCAGCTGATTACTCCTCTATTCATTTTTCCACTGGAAGAAAGAAGAAAATAGTAGTGGAATCTCCCCTTCTCCAAATCCTAGAGATGTCATTAATGGTTTCTCTCTTGTTTCTAACTCTCCCTACTCATTTCCAGAGAAATTTTAATTATAACATGATCCCTTTGAACAAATAGCCACAGTATATTCAACAAGGGAAGTCATTGTCAGTGTCAGAAAAAAAATCAGTGGCACCTTGTTTAGTTTGAGTCTCACTTCCATTTATCTATTGGATAAATCAAGCCTTGGTCAAGCAAATGTTTGAATGCAGAATTAATACATGGATTATAGGGACATAGGTGTGTAAGCCCAATTCCCCAAACATCATTCACATGGTAGCATCAGAGACTGTTTAACTACCCATGTTTGGCTGAATGCAGTTATAGAGTTGGATGACACAGGGTATACATGCAACTGAGCACATCTACAAAGCCCTTTGCTGACCTCTTCAACTCAATGGGTGAAAATATAGCATAGTTGTGGGTATACGGAAATGTTCAAGAAGCAAGGCTAACATATATTCCCACATTCTCATTATCTGTTTATCCTTCCATGTTTTCACATGAACATGGCTTCAGTTACATTCACAGAATATCTATCCATGCTCTGTCTAGATTCCTTGGAACAATGGTTAATGTAGGGAGGAAAAGCTGAAATGTGGAGATTTTCTCTTTAAAATCTTGGGAATTTCCTTCCTCCACTGGCATTCTCATTAAGAAAGCAACTTGTATACACTAATGTAAAATTATCTCATTTTATTAGATGAGAGTATCCAGCTTAATTAGATCATTAGCTGTCTGTCTTCAAAAACAAGAGAGCATTATATTTACATAAAATATGCAAGATACATTTTTCAGGAAAAAAATTGAAGAAATTTTGACACATTATATAAATTTCTCACAATTGGATGTCAGGTGCATACAAGCAAACACAAAATGTGTGTGAATATTTTGTTTAGGCTTATTTGATGTACTTAGAGAATCCTGCAGGAAAATATAATCACCTACACAACAATGCTGTTTAGCAGTAACTATTCCATTCTTTAAAATGACAGCCCATCAGGAGAATCCAAGTTGAAAGTGATTACTTTAAAACAGTGATGGGGTCATTTTTCACCCCTCCACTGGTAGGGTCAAGAAAACTAGTAGTGACATCACCTCACTTTTGATTTAGTTTTTGGATACATTTCAGATGATTGGAGGAAACTTTGAAAAGTACTTTGGGGTTCTAAGGGAGGAAGAACTGTTTTGTTTTGTAGAAGGTTTGAACTTTTTGTCATTTTTATCTGTAATAGTCACCTGTTAATTATTTATTTTAAAAGTCGGGGCTGAGGAGGGCTAAGGATCTTAAAATGGAGGTTTTCTCCAGTTACATGTGGCCCCTGCAGAGCAAATTCTCACCCTTGTTCTAAAAGATGAGAAGTTCATCATATAAGATTGTCTCATATTGTTTCATATTGGGCCTCTACAGACCAGCCCAAAGGGCTGGCCTGGAGGCAGATATGGGAGGGGCAGCCACATGCCGGCCACCCCAACCCCATGCCGAGGATAGCAGCATCAGGACATCCTTCTGGTGCAATGTTTTGACACGCTGCGCTGGAAGGGGTGCTAAAGAGCCGTGCGCTGGCTTTTAGGGTGGTCTTTTGCTGCCCATAAAAGGAGTGGCATTTTGCCACTCTTTTCCAGGCGGCAAAAGGGAGGATCAGGGCAGTGCGGTGCAGCAGCCTCGGCCCCAATCCGCTGCTTCCCAGGGCAGCTCTCTGCCGCCCCTTTCGGCCCATCTGCAGAGGCCCATTGTCTCATAGCTAACCCAATTCTGCAGTGATCTGCTACCAGAGTTGTAGAGAACCTACTCTTGACCTTACCACTATTCCTTTTGCAGCTGCTCTGAGCTGTATGGGAGCTCTGTTGCTTCTGAACCTCTGGAAGGATAAGTTCCAGCACCAAGAAAGCTTCCAGTCAACTCAGAGCAGCTGCAGGAGAAGCAGAGGTAAAATCAAGAGTGAATTTGCTGGCCTTCAATGGCAGATCTACTAGCCATCCCTAAATGCTGAATTTTTAGAAAAGATTGTACCAATTTAGACTGCAGAGTGGCAGTTCACTTTTTTGAATATTCCATGTAAAATATTCCAGATATACTGTATTAAAAATCTCATATTCCAACTAGCATAACAAACAATGGCTTGAGGGGTTTAAAACATTCTCCTTAATTAAAAAAGTCCTATTTTCACTAGGGTTTAATTTTTTTTTCTGTTTTGTTTAACCTCACAATTAGGGATCATTCAAAAATGGTGTCTTCTGCCTGTAGCCAGTCACATTAGTGGGGAAGGCTAAACTTCCCCACTAATGTGAGTTTAATTGTGCATTATTTACAGTGGAGGATCATGGTTAGGTACATCTACTCCAGGTTGCTCCAAATTTAAAAGGATTTGTCCATAATACTAAACTCTTTTGGTGATTAAGCCTAACAGAGTCACACTGATACCACAACCCATGAGCCATCACTGTGTACTTGTATAATTGCCACCACTGTGAAAGAACAAAAACTCAGTTCTTCTGTCTCCATTCTGTAATGCCACTGTGAATATTCTTAGTACAAGAGCAGAGTTGTACAGCTGCAGCAATACATTAGCTATTATAAATTTGAGTTTAATTGTCTCCTTCAGCACAAAATATATTTTGCAGTGGCTGGATTGTAGACCTCTTAAAGATGTCACAATTATTCAGGGGCACCTAGACCTTTGTAAAGTCATAACTCATCAGCAAGGCCCACTAAGAGCTGCTCGGAATTTGCAAAGTATGAGAAGTTAAACTGATAGCAACACACAATGTGATGTACAGGATGAAAGTGCCATAAGCTTTATTTTTTTGTTTATTTTTGCTGTCCACTATATCTGTGGATATTATTCAGAAGTATAGACTGGGTACACAGGAACAACTGTTTTGACCTGTTCTCTTTTTTATGAATGGAAAAGGATCTTGTTTAACTGTCTTGGAGCATTGACCTGCCTGTATCATAACATAATATAAACTGCCACTTAATTCTACTACCTAGACAGTTATTGAAATAGCCAATATTTTCACAAAGCAATTGCTTTCTTCTACCTCCACAGAGCTTGTGGTGGGGCCATCATGATGTCTGATTTTGTGCACCAGTTTTGGTAATCCAGTTCAGAAATCTCCATCTAAAACATCCCAGAGTCTACCCACTGTCAAACAATTCTTATCATCAAGACTTGTTTCCTCATGTTTCAGAGGAATCTTTTTTTCTTGTAATTTTAATCCATTGGTTCATGTCCTGGTCTCTAGAGCAACAAAAGAACAAGTTCACTCTATCTTCTACATAACATCCTTTCAAATATTTAAAGATGGTTATCATATCACCACTCCATCCTCTCTTCTCTAGGTTAAACATACTCAAGTCTCTCATTCTTCATAGGGCTTTGTTAGATATAGATCCATATAACTGTGACTATTCCCAATGGTGTGTGTGTGTGTGTGTGTAGAATTAAAAGCAGCCTCAGGAGAGCAGTATTAGAGTAAGTGATGGCAAAAGTGATGGTTAGCTATTGTGGGAGCAAAATGTTGTCTTTGGTCTGTCACAGCCAGGCTCTTTGTATTCATTTTATTGAAAAGATGGCCTCATACAATATGTTCACTAAGAAAATTAGTACTGTTTAAACTTCCTACTGAATATTCACTCATTATTAAATCTGTTGTTGTTACTGCTTGCTTGAAATGTGACTTGAGAGTTTATTTCTCTCAAGGATACATCATAGGAAGGCTTGCCAAATACAACATTTTCTGGGACTTTGATGGATGGGAGTATATCCATGTGTCCCATTTAGTTTCTTTCAAGAATCCTTATTCTTCTTTTATTCATTCCCAGGAACCCTCTAGTTATGAAATCTGAGTTAATTTATTAAGCCCCTGTGGATCATATCCAATATGGACAAGTTCAGTTTGAACAATGCATTGAAAAATTAGAGGGCTAAATTGCAGGATTAAAAGAGGAGGATTTTGGAGTCATTGCGGGCCTTGATTTTCCCCCGAGCACCACCACCCTTAATGATTTGAGAATAACAAGAATGTCAAGGAACAAATTGGTGCCAAGGACAAGCAGATGACAGAAACAAAAAACGTGGTTCAGTAAAAGAGCTGCACAAAAGAGAAAGGAAAAAATGTTCAGACTTAAAATTTCCTGATTAAATTGATGCCTTTAGTGGCCTCTTTACCTGAAGGACTGAATCTGTAACTGCTTCATTCCAGCCATGTTTTACTTTCAGTCCATGTTTGGAAGTAACATTACTTATAATGGGTTATTTGGGAGGGGAAATATAGTGGGCCCTTGGTATTCACTGGAGTTTGGTTCCAGGACCCCCTGTGGATACCAAAATCCATGGATGCTCAAGTCCCATTAAATATAATGCCATAGCGAAATAATGAACTGTATATAAAATGGCAAAAACAAAACTTGCTATTGGCGTTTATATTATTTTTTTAATATTTTCAAGCTGTGGATGGTTGAATCGGTGGATTAAAAAATCCATGGATACGGAGGGCTGACTGTAAAGTCAAAGCCGTGCCCATTTTGAACATAACAATTTTTGATACTGGTACCAGTACATGTTTAGCCTAATGAGGAATACTTGTGCTAAAATATTGCTTTAAAAAAAGATCATAGTAGCAGTGGCAGATCCAGGTGGGACAGGCCAGCAGGGATGATATGGTGTCACCTGTCAGCCTGTCTGGACATGTCTGACTGGAATTGTGTCAACCCAGGGCAGCTCCAGAGCATCATACTCTGGATTAAGGAGGCCAGTGTAGACCTGGCTGTAGATGCAAGGAAACAAGTCTGTATAAATATCCTCAGGTATTATCAACAGTTCATCTTCATTTTTTTCCTTATAATGATAGGGACAGAATACTGGGATGGGGCTGTCAAGACATATTAGACTCCTTTCTGGACCTCTGGACCTAGGTAAAGTGTCCTTTTCCCACTTCTCTGTGAACACCCTGCTTCTAGTGCATTTTTTTTTTTGTAAAACAGCTGCTGTTTTTATACCATGTGACATATTTTTGCTTGTAATTATATATAGAGAGAGAGAGAGAAAGAGAGAATCTGATATTAACACATCAGACTAAAAGCCTCTGTTTTAAACATCTTCCAAACAAGTAACCTCATTATTTGGTACATAATCTTTCTCAAAGAAATTGCATTCATTACACTGAATAATTGTTCTGAACTAAAATAATTTTGCCCTGAAGCATACATTGTGCTTAAGCTAGTTACCTAACAAACTTGAAGGCTTTACAATTGCATGCAATTACCCTCTTAGAAGGAGAAACATAATAAACTGACTTCCTGCCAGAAATCCTTCTCACACTACAAGATTGGTACACCAGCTAAAAAAATCCTTGGAAATGGTTGGCATCCAATACCCAAGACAATAAATGGAAGTAACAGGGCTGCACGTTTGTTAATGTAACTTATTTTACCCACTTTTGATTTATCTATATAACACAATACAATGTGGATATTTTTCTTTGAAATGCTGCCTAGGATGACTATATTTAAGGCCAGATTATGTCAAACTGAGGCCTTAAACCATATAGAGGAATCATGTGGCTCATGGGCTATTTTTGCCTCCACTAAGTAGTGTCAAGCTTTAGAGACCCCATAGTCAGCTGCCACACAGCAAAATTAATGCAGTTTAACAGTGCTTTAACTGCTACGGCTCAATGCTATGAATTCTGGGATTTGTTGTGGCACCAGAGCTCTCTGACTGAGAAGACTAAATATCTCTCAAACTACAAATCCCAGGATTCCATAGCATTCACCCATGACAGTTAAAGTGCTGTCAAACTCCATTAATTCTCCATTGTAGGATGCAGCCATAGACTAGGATGCAGCCACAGACTAGAATGCAGCCATAGACTATTCACAGTTTTAGACTTATTTTGCGCAAAATTTGCATATTGTTGTTTTGCACATATATCAGTATCTTCTGCACAGATGCAAAAGTCCCTTTGCAGAGTCTTTGGGTGCATCTACACTGTAGAAATCATGCAGTTGGACACCACTTTAAGTGCCGTAGCTCCATCTTATGGAATCCTGAGATTTGTAGTTTTACAAGGTCATTAGCTTTCTCAGTCAAAGCATGCTGGTGCCTCACAAAACTACAAATCCCAGGATATTGTAGGATGAAGCCCTGGGAGTTAAAGTGGTGCTAAACTACACTACTTCTCAATGTGGTGATGCACCCTAAGTTAACTGAGGTATTCCCATATACTGATACCTCACCCCCACTACCACCTTGCCTCTCTCCCCCACATCTCTAGAAGCAAATATGCTATGCAACTAAAGAAAATTGTCCAGTGGAAGGATTTCCTGCAAAACTGATAGCAACTACTGTATATATTCATGTATAACTCTAGAAATTTTAGCCAAAAATTGACTCAAAAAACCTGGATTGATTTATACATTGGTCAATGTAAGCACTATACTTTATATCTTACTTTAAAAAAAAGGAACCATCCTCTTCTCTGCGTGGCAAAAAGCAAGAGCTTAGTCCATCCCAGGAGCATCTAAAACAAGGAGTGACCACCTCTTGCTTTTTGCCACGCAGAGAAGAGGATGGTTCCTTTTTTAAAGTAAAATATAAAGTATAGTGCTTACATTGACCAATGTGTAAATCAATCCAGGTTTTTTGAGTTAATTTTTGGCTAAAATTTCTAGAGTTCTACTGTCTCTATCATGGTGTTGCTTCTCGACTTTGAAGTTTGTGAATATGACATTTGTGTAGGTTTGTCAGCATTTCTGGGTTAAATCTGGTGAAGTTATCACATTAAAGGCTATAATCACTGCTAACATAGGGCCTTTGCAGACTGCCAGAAATAGTGCAAATTGAGTCCACTTTAACTGCTCTGACTCAGTGCTAGGGAATCATGGGAACTGTAATTTATTGTGGCACCAGAGCTCTCTGACAGAGAAGGCTCAATGTCCCAGAAAAAAATACAATTCCCATGATTCCCTAGCACTGAGCCAGGGCAGTGCCTCAATTTAAAGTGGACTCAATTTGCACTATTTCTGGCAGTTTGCAAAGGCCCCTAGTCACCATTTTCTTTACTTTGCCTTTTTATCCTTTTTGACAGGCATAAGTTTTCTTAGCCCAATTGTGCCTAGTTGCTTCCCACATAAATCATGATTTACTGTAGTTCCCTCTTCATCCATCCAGCCTTTAGGGTGAGCTCAAACAAGCATGGTGTAGTGGTTTGAGTGCTAGTCTATAACTCCGGAGACCAGGGTTTGATTCCTGCTCAGCCATGAAACCCACTGGTTGCCCTTGGACAAGTCACATCCTTTCAGCCTCAGGGGAAAGCAATGACAAACCTTCTCTGAAAAAATCTTGCCAAGAAAACCCCATGATAGATTTGCCTTAGGGTCTCCATAAGTCAGAAACAGCTTGAAGGCACAGAATAACAACAACAACAACAACAAATAGTTTTGCCTATCAGGATGTTGTAAGTTCTTTGGTATCATTTTCCTTTCTGTTGTCCTTTACATCTTTTGTTACATACCCCTCAATTTTACCATTGACTTCTTCATAGGCCATATCAAAATCCATAATTTTGGCCCCAAATCTTGCACTTGACTTATATATGAAGTCAACTTATAGTCAAGTATATAGATGTAATTACACTGAAAGAAATCTCAAGTATGACAATAAAAATAACATCATCCTTGTACATTACATTGCATGTCAGCATCTATTATGAATTCCTGGGGTCTTTTTTAGAAATAAAAATAATATTTGCTTTGAAAAGGTTCTCAATCTGTCAAATTTGACACCGTTTATCTAATACAGCTGTTGGAAGGAAGAGCTATAAAGAATGTCTCACCAGAGATTTGAATTACGATTAACATCCCCATCCAGTGCCTACCCTTTGTAGAGAGCATTGTCATCAACACCCTCAAAATTATCTTCATTCATGCAGCATGAGTATCTTTAAGGAATGAAAGCTTGACAATTACACAAGAGTGAGATAGGAACATCTGAAAAGGATTAATTCATCTGCTACATAAGATGCGGGGATGCAAAAAATCTGCTTTATATTGGAACATTTCATTATTTCTCTATAGAGTTTGTCTCACTTTCAGGTAAACATGTTTCCATGATAACAGAGACAGGATGAGTGGAAACAAGCTTTTGACATTTTCTCACAGAAGTATACAATGCAGTCCATTTACGCAGTATCTTCTTGGCAGGGACAGTAGTGTCAACCATGTCTAAATGCTGGTAAGAGCAAAACAGACATAAGCTACAACGTGCACAAACCACATGCCCATGACTTGGCTCACAATTCCTTGTTACAAAATTAAATACTTAAGATTCAGGCAAGGGGGGGGGGATGTAAGTGCCCTGGTATAAGTCCCTTATGACCACATCATGCAAAATTAATTTTTGGACTACAGCTTCCAGAAATCCCCAGCTAGAATCTCTGGCTTGGAGATTATGGGAATTGTAATCCAAGAAACTAAATTTACACAAGAGATTAATACATGGCTAATTAAGTAGCTAACATCCTATATCCCAGTTGCATGGCATAAGTCTACTCAGTGAGTCTGCATCCCCACTGCAGAATCAGTCTGACACCACTTTAACTGTCATGGCTCAGTTTTATGGAATTCTGGGATTTGTAGTTTTGTGAGACATTTAACCACCTCTGTCAGAGAGCTCTGGTGCCACAACAAACTACAAATCTCAGGATTCCATAGGAGGGAGCCATGTCACTTAAAGTGGTATCAAACTGCATTAGTTCTGCAGTGTGGCAGAAGCCCCTGTTTGATAAGTCTAACTCAGGAAAGTATGGATCAACTGCTTGGCTGCAGCAGACTCCAAGAAGTGGAGTTTTAAAGGAGACTTGTGGTCAGATGAGCCTTCTAAGAATGGTGGATTTTATCAGGGGAGTTTGAAATTGGGGGGGGGGGGGAATCAAAGAGAAGAAGGGTTGGACCCTTCTAGGAATCCAGTGGCCTGACAAGATAAGCCTACCCCAGTGTACATTTGTCTAAACATACTTGCTGGTTTTAAAAACTAAACTAAAAGTTGAATTGTGGTCCACATCAAATTTACCTTAAAGCTGCACTTAAAACGTGTGTGTGCATGCACACGCCTTCAAGTGACCTGTTTCAACTGATTTATGGCGACCCCATAAATTTCACAGGGTTTTCTTACTCAGAGGTGGTTTTGCTAGTTTCTACAAGCAATATCAGGGGTAGGCAACCTTTCCCCTTTAAGGGCCGAAGGACTTCAGCTCCCAGAAGCCTCAGCCATGTTGGCCAATAGTCCCATGTTGGCCAATAGCTCCTGGGATTCTGGGAGCTGAAGTCCCTCGGCCCTTAAAGGGGAAACGTTGCCTACCCCTGAGCAATATTAATCCAAGAGCAATATGTGCCAGTCCTAATGGATCCCTCTGCTTCTTTCAGAATTGGCAATGTCTTCTCCCTCCTGAAACCCCCATGCCCTCTAAATACCTGCTCAGAAGGTTGAAAAACTCCATTAGATTAGTTCTTGGTGGGAGAGTGAGGGGAAGAAAGTCTTGACATTGGATATACCACTGGATCTTATCCATTTGATGACTCTTCAGTGAACTAGTTTTGCCATTTATTTGGATCATCATAATAAAATGGGCAGGATTGGCTATTAAGTGGCAGGGAGCTTGTCAGCTCTTAGAGGAAAATCTCTGTGATAGAGGCATAGTTCTGTTGAAGCTGCTTTGGGATGGAAAAGGCTTTGAAATGGCTACCTATTATAATCTAACTATTTTGGAATCTTAACATGGACAATAGTGTTTGTATAACTGCATGGTGTACATCTGACACCATTGTAATTATATTCCCATCATCATATATGGATAAGAGAGCTGGACAGTGAAGAAAGCTGCTAGAAAGAAAATCAATTCCATTGAGATGTGGTGTTGGAGGAAAATCCTGAGAGTACCATGTATGGCCAAAAGACAAACAAATGGGTTGTAGAACAGATTTAGCCTGAGCTGTCCCTGAGAGCCAGGATGACTAAATTGAGACTGTCATACTTTGGCCACTTCATGAGGAGGCATGAATCATTGGAAAATACAATGGTGCTAGGAAGGGTGGAGGACAACAGAATGAAAGGAAAACTACATACCAGATGGTCCAATTCAATCAGAGAGGCCACAGGCCTGATCCTACAGGACCTGAACAGAGTGGTAGATGATAGAGGGTTTAAGAAATGTCTCAGCCACAGAGTCACCTTGAGTTGAGGATTCAAGGTTGACTCGAGGGCAGTTAAAAACAACAGCATCTCACACCTCAATACAAAATGCATTGCAAATAAAACCTCACTACTTTAAGTGGAACATGCATCTAAATCATATAGCTTAAACCAGGCTTTATGTATTTTGTTTAAACATTAGGAAAGCAAAAGCACCAAAGAACAAAAAGGTGGTTTAAAGTCATGTGGCAGAACTGGGAACTGACATTTGAAAAACTCAATTGGATTTATAATGTAATCATATGCCTTAGGGCACAGTATTGTGGTAAAAATTGAGTAAGTCTTGGGCATTTTCGGCTGAGGAACAGAGGAAATGCTTTAAATTAAATTAAATTTAAAATGTAGAGCTTATTTACAGCTAGACTTAAAATGACAAATAATAATATTCTGAAAAAGCAATTTTGCCTTCCTAAGGTATTGAAATAGATGTCAGGATTTTTTTTAAGTTGCTGTGATTCTTTATTTATTGTGCTTAAATTAAAGGTAAGAATATTACCTACATACTTTATTTCTTTAATACAACTAATACCTTATCCTCAGACTTTTGTCACACCATTTTTAGTCCCAACCACAAGTCTTTTTCCCCTCCTTGATTTCATATGTAACTTTTAATTATACATGACCTTTTGGCAATAGCTTCAGTACAAGAATGAAAAATCTTTGCCTGTAGACTCATTATTCACGCGTATCTTTTAAAACCAAGACAAAAGTTCTGTACTAGACCTAATGCCTGGCCATTCCTTAAATATAGAACAATCTATCAAACCCAAAATATCTTTTCTAATTATCACTTGTCTGTGTCTGTTCAAATATAATGTGTGGTGCATATTCTTTTTCTTCTGAATTGGAGGTAGTTCAGAGGGATTTGAAAAGTACTTTCAATTTGTGTGGAAATAATGTAGCAAGTGTTAACTATTAGTTTCAGTATACTGATGGTGGAAATTGAAAAAGTAAATACAATGAAGATTTCATATGAAACTCAATATGGTAT
The DNA here is from genome assembly GCA_026167975.1 of Phrynosoma blainvillii. Classification (NCBI taxonomy): domain Eukaryota; kingdom Metazoa; phylum Chordata; class Lepidosauria; order Squamata; family Phrynosomatidae; genus Phrynosoma; species Phrynosoma blainvillii. The sequence continues at coordinate 160,059,545 of JANUYF010000001.1, forward strand.
TATGGTTAGAGTGTCAGATTAGAATTGGTTAGACCCAAGTTCAAATCCCTAGTTTAGTCATGTATCTGTTGTTGATGGTGGTGGTGGTAGTGATCTTTATTTATATCCCACCTTTCCCCCTCAAAATCAGGACACAAGGGGACTTATTCTTATCTTAAGAAATTACCCTGCCTTCCCAAATCTCTGGTGGGGAGACAAATCTCGTGTAAGAAGTCCTGAAAGAGAAGAAAGTGTAACTGTGTGTTTGTGAAGTGGTATTTGAGCTTGGTTGCCCAACTCCACCCATTCCCAGATGGTGCCAGGGCTTGCTACCAGCACAAAGGCTTCTGTATGTGTGTGGCATGCACACAATGTCATCACACCAAAAAAAAAAAAGTAGGAGTGAGGGAAGGGGAATGGAGAGAGAGCTGGCATGTTCATACACTTGAGTCTATTGTAACATTTGATGTCAAGAGCCGGTATCATGGCTCATCCACTTTCTTATTGAAGACATGGCACAGGGCTTGGGGGGGGAGCTATTAAGGGTTGGTGGGAAGCTTTCTAAGACACCTAGCAGCAGCAAAACTCCTCACATGTTATGTGTATTCTACATAAAGGTGACATGGGGTCATCGCAGTGAAAGTGGAATCATGATACTGTAATTGTGTATTGTGAGAGGACCTTGCTTAGATAGTTTTTACTATGTTTCTAGGTTCATTTGTATGGATTTTCCTAGTGCATGCCTCAACTCTGTGGCACCCTATGACAATGCAAAATCCTACAAGTATCAGTCTCAGGTTTAGGCCCAGAAATCTCAGTGAATGGGATGTTGCTGACTTGGGGGGGGATGCAGACGAGGGCGTCGGAGACGCCCTGGTCCGGACCGCCGCCGGAGTTCAGCCTCCGGACGGCGGCGCATCCCCAGCGCATCTAAAAGGACCGCCAAAATGGCGATCCTTTTAGATTCTGCCGAAAGTGCGCCCTAACAGCGGCGGGCGCACTTTCGGCGGCTCAAACGCCGCGGCGCGTTCGGCTGCCGCGGCGTGAGGGCAACCGGGAGTCGCCGGCCGTGCGGACGGCCGGCGCTTCTGGGTGCGCCCTCAGGAAGAGGAAGAGCCGCCGAACGTGCGGTGGCTCCTCCTCTTCCGGGCCTCAGAGACGGCGCAATTAGCCGTCTGCCGAGGCCCTTAGAAACTAATAGTCACATCCCTACATACAGTGGGCCCTTGATATCCTATGGGGTTCAGTTCTAGGACCTACCAAAATCTATGGATGTTCAAGTCCCATTAAATACAATGGCATAACAAAATGTTGTCCCTTATATAAAATGGCAAAATCAAGGTTTGCTTCTTGGAATTTATTTTATTTTTAATTTTTGGGGAATATTTTCAAGCCATAGATGACTGAATCCATGGATAAAGACTCCATGAATATGGAGGGTCAACTGTACAATCATCCTTCTTCCAACCCCACCCCCTAAAGCTGTGTCTCATCCACCTCAATGCAAAGGAGAGCTCCTCATATTAATGCCTCAGACATTATCTCTGTTGTTGCAGAACAGTTTCAGTGTTTTCTTAGTACATCATTAAGACAATGAAATACTTTACATGTGATGCTCCATGTTGACAAAGAGGATGGCACACCCATTTCTCTCATTGCAAGAGAGATAAATAAGTTTGTTTTTTTTCTCAGTATGATCTTAGATATCAGGAAAAGAAGACACACATTTATTTGCTTGTTTCTTTATCCTCCTTTTCTCCAGGCACATAATCCAAAAGTACAAAAGTAAGAAATCCCACACAATTCTGTTAAAAGCACAATGTTAAAACAGTTTAAAACACAGGTAACTCACTCATGTCTTCTCTACTGGGTTTTTTTTGTGTGTTTTTTTTTTTTTTTTTTTTTTTGCACCTCATACAAAATTACCCTGTGATTATGGAGCAAATACATTTTATGAAACAGCATTATAAAGATTTGTGCCAATAAGGAGGGGCAAGAAAGTATAGAGGCACACTAAGGAGTACCTGAACAGCTTCTGGCTGATTGCAAATATAGAATAGCTTCCATTTTTCTCACAGTGGCTGCAAAACGTTCATCAGAGATTATGGAACAGAGATAAAATGTCTAGACAACATGATAACTTTTTGGAACATTTAATTCTTGGATCCATAAAAACAGAGGTAATCCTTAATTTTAGTGAAATTAACTTGAGGGAAGTGTGCTAAAATGCAAAGAATTTGTGATAATAAAAGAGTTGGAGTTTTAAATCTTCCTAGCAGAATATGCTAAGGAAAAGGAACATTTAATTTTTAAAAGGGCAGCCACATTAAAAGGGCACTAGTGAGGAAGGGATGAGCAGAAGGGAAAAGGTTGCTAAGCTCAGGAGTGTGGTGACTACTGCAGACTAAAACCCCAACCATATCTTTTTAGAGCTCAATTCATGACAGTAAAACTAAACAGTACTGTGAGGCAGGAAATCATTTGTCAAAGGGCTTATCCAGAAAGCAAAATAGTCCTGGAAGTATGTAGACTTTCTATTTCTTGTTGATTTTACCTGCATATTTGTGGTTTTGCATCCAAATTCACTAATTTAATTTAAGCTAACCTGGGGAGTGGAGATGAAAAGTGCTTGGTAGTGGCAGAGGTTTCTTGGGAATATTTCAAGATAGGGAAAATGTCATGTAGATCTCCAAAATAAAATCAGTTTCTACAGAAACAAAACCTGGGACTTCCAGAGATTCCCCCCCCCCTTGTCTAGAGAGGCTCAAAGAAAAGAATTACTTTTTAAATGACAACATCCATAATGACTCTGTTTTGCTGGATGTGTGATCCATGATTATAGTGACGTAATTTAAAAAGAAATCTGAAATGTCAGCCAGCTACAAGACTGGGAAAATACCTAGCACAGTCTAGCTGAGTACTTTTAAGTCTTAGTGGTTTTAATGGAAGCAAACACCTTACCTGTCTTTCTCAGTTCAAAAGTATGACAGAACACAAACTATCTTTACATTCATTTTTGTAAATGCCTTACATCTTCTCCAGTTTGTGTAATTGTTTGACTTTTTGTGACCGTGAACTTCACTCTGCTCTTGTTGGTGCCAATTGCTGTTCAAAATGGACACTCATCTCATTTTGTTGGTGTTACCACAACACTATGTGTTGACATTATGGTGTCATGGATGCTTATAAACAAAATCACATGGCTTTTTACAAACAATTAAGCCAGGGATGAGGAAAGTGTGGACCACATGAACCTCCCAAAGGTGGTCACATTCACCCATGCCTTCTATGGGGCATGGGGAGCAATTTGCTCATGATTTTGTAGTCCCCCAACCCCGCCTTGAGCAGTTTTAGGCCTAGGGGATCCTTTAAAAAACAAACAAAGGGGCTGTGCAGATGGCGCAAAGTGGCATCTTCAAGCCAAGGAAGAGAAGGAGCAGCCAGACGCTGGGCGCCCCAACCCCTTCCTGAGGACATCATCGGAGTGGCCACCATTGCACATGGTGAGCACTCCAATGACATCCTTCCATCGCAGCGTCTGAACACGCTGTGAAAGAAGAGATGCAGAAGATGCACACGCTGCCTTTTCCAGCGCCCTTTCCGCACCTTGAGAAAGGAGCGCTATTTTAGCGCTCTGTCCAGGGCCAGCTGAACAGTGGATTGGGGCTGAGGAGTGGGGCAGCCTCAGCCCCAATCCTCAGCTTCTCGGAGTGGCCCATGGCCGCCTGTCTGTAGAGGCTCAAAGTGACTTAGTGGTTTGGAAAAAATATATATATCTTTCCCCTAAAGCAGCCAGGAAGATAGCAAAATGGACATCTACACCCTCTAGATTTTAAAAATAAAAAATACAGTAGTGGTTGTGCAGCCATCTCAGATGTGATGTAGAGTATGTGTGGCCCTCAGACCTTGGGTAGTTACCTATTCCTGAATTGGGCTTTACTTAATGGGGAAAATGATAAGGAAACATAAATGCCAGAAGCCGCAGATGTGGCTGAGGCACAGAAGCAAAACTGCCAAAAAAGTATTGAAGTAATGCAAATATTCATCCAGATTTCCCCCCTATAATTATTGGAATATATCACATGTTTTAATTTCAGAGTAAATATCAAAGTTAAGAAACATTCAGAGGGGCCTTACTAAAATGTTCTTGGCTTTGGCTGGACTGGATTTCATAAATCTTCACAAAAACTTTGAGATATATCTGTTGATGCACTAATGTGTAAAAGGACCTTAATAGTTACAGAGATGTTACTCTGTAAAGTGAACTGAATTATTCACAAGCATTTGCACAGAAGACTGACTGTAGCCTGAAATGTTCAATGCAAATGATACAGAAGTATCACAGATTACAGAATGAATGTTTAAACTGTTGCTAAAATTAGCAATGATATGACAATGTACTTGCTTACCAGAGAACAAGGCATGACTAACTAAGAATTTTGTCAAATAAGCTAATGCCTCCATCTCAAGACCTAGATTTAGGAATCACACACACTTCTGCATGTTTGTTGGGCTGCAAGTCCCAGCAGCCCTGATAATAAGAAATATTGAGAGCTACAGTCCAGCAGCATCTGGAGGGCCACACAGTTCCCATCTCAGGCCTAGAGACATGGTTCTATTCATTAATTTTAAACAAACATCTAAAATGTTACATGGAACCCACCTTCTGCATTTGTATTTGATGTTTTTATTTAAAACTTCCAATCCACTTCCAAAGAAAATCCTTGTAAGGAATAGTATAAAATGTAATAACAACATCTAAAACATCAAATTTCAGATAATAAAACAAAAATAACACCATAATCATTTCATTTCATGCCACCCATCCCAATATAACATGTCACAGCTATTGAAAGCAAGGCAAATGGAGGGAACCAACAGGGCCCACCCTCCTAAAAGAAAATCAAGAGAGAACTAATCATATCTCCTGAGATAAGAAATAATAATAATAAATAAATAAATAAATAAATAAATAAATAAATAAATAAATAATTTCCTGCCTCTCCTCAACACTCAAGGCAGGGTACAGCATGTTAAAATGCAAAACACAATTAAAAATACATAAACCCACAGTTAAAATACAATACTATAAAATCATTAAAATACAGCAACACCACTAAGGACGTTATCACACGTGGGCCAGAAAGCGGAAATAAAAATGGAAATGAGGCATCCCGAAAATAAACGGGAAATAACCCTTGTTTCCGCAAACGTCATTACCTTCATTGCGCATTTACAGTAAGTGTATCGAACGTCCACACACAAGAGAAAAAAAAACCATAAATGTAGCTGAAATGAGCCTCCTGCACATGCGCAGAGAGAGGAATGCTCGCTGGAACCATGGCAACAGCGGGGAAATGCACCACAATACGTATTTGATTATCAGACCTACTGTAAATGCGAAATGATTCCCATCACGCAATTGCAATTCCTGAAGAAACCGAAATTCAAAAGATCTCGGTTCTTTCCACTTTCTGTTGGGGTTCTGTCGGGGTTCTGTGTGACGTCGTGTGGAAACATGGGCAAATAATCCGGATTCGTTCGCCATTTCGTTTGGATTCTGTTTGGATTGAGCCCCGTGTGATAACGTCCTAAGAAAGCCATATTTCTCATGCCCATCATTTAAGAACTACATATAATTCATTCTTGTAACCATTCGGCAGCCAAAATTGTCTGGAGCAACGGTTAGGAGTCTAGGCCCCTGGTAATGACTTTTCTCAGAGGAATTTCATTTCTCTAGGATTTAGCAGGTGGCATGCAATTTCTTTTTTAATGAATCTATGAATGCACGACAGATTTTTTAATGCTCCTTATTGTGCTTGAAGAGCCTGAAAGTGCTGCAGGTGGGCAATAACCAGGCTTGGAGCTGATAGCGTGTTTTTTGCTTGCTTGCTTGTTTGTTTTTGCAAGCTGCCATAAAGAGTTTGTTGTGTGGAAGAGTCTGTTGGAAGCAGTACAAAGCAGACTACATGTGATTTGCATCATCCCTTAGTCAAACTGGAGATGCTGAGAGGTTGGGTGGGGAAGACATTTTAAGATACTTCTGTTAATATCCAGGAGTTAGGGTAGATCTTTAGATGCTTAGCAATAACAAATGGCTTTATACCTAGGGTTTTCCTGGTGCTTCTGCCTAACAGCATTTCTGTGCTAGGGTTATGTGGCTCTACAGGATATCTGCTTATACCCTCCAAGTTCTGACAGCAATAATGTCAAAGTTCTATATTTATTTATTTAAAGAATTTTTACCTTGCCCTTCAGCAGAAAGAGCTCCCAGAGCGGTTTACATAAGATCAATCACAAATAAGATATTCCCTGCCTGCAGGTTTATAATCTCATAGACATGACATCCTAGCACAAAGGGAGATTGAGGAAGAAAAACAAGAAAATGCAGATACCAGTTTTTAAAGTTACAAAAGCTCTTTCCAGCTTACATGCTTCAAAATGTAGCATGGGAAAGGGCATTATCTCCCCACCACCACCACATATACACACCTCACATTCCCTCACATTCCTTTTCTCTGTATATGTGCACACATTGCATATGATGTTCTTCTATGAGGAGAGAGGTTATGGCCTTATTTGGTTGAATTTATTTGAAAATTTCCCAATGATTGGGAAGCCCTATAAAACAAAAAACCCAGTGCTTGTGAGCACATTTCACTGAATGCACATGAAACCCATGTTATGTAGGTGTGTGCGTGTGGAAATGCTTTCATAAACATCCTCCACCACCATGCCACTCTTTCAGCCCTTATGAGTACAGGCTGAATACCGAGAAGGGAAGCATGAGGTTGCATGTTGTTGTTTTTTCTCATCCCCCTTTCCCCTCTTTTATGTCACATCAACTAAGCAAGTAACATTTGTATAATGATGGGCTTAAATGGAGAATGGACTTTGGAGTAAGCACGGTGTGGAGTTGGTGTCTCAAGAGAGCATATTATTATTAAAGTTTATTTCTAGAGCGCTGTCGGTGTACACGGCGCTGTACAAAAGACAATCAAGGATAAAACAGAAAGTCTTTAAGATGGACATTCACTCTGCCATGAAACCCACTGGGTGAACTTGGACAAGTCACACACTCTCAGCCTCAGGGGAAGGCAATGGCAAACCTCCTCTGAACCAGTCTTGCCAAGAAAACCCCAGGATAGGACTTCACCTCTTATCTGCTGCTGCTTCCTCCTCCTGCCTCACGCCATGCTATGCCACCCCTTCCTCCTCACCTCCTCCTCTAACCTGACTTCTTCTCTTCTTCCTCCTCCTGCCTCACGCCACACCACGCCACCCCTTCCTCCCCCTCCTCCTCCTCCTCTGACCTGGACTTCCTCTCTTCCTCCTCCTCCCACCTCACGCCACGCCACACCTTCTTCTTCCTCCTCTGCCACCCAGCGTATAAGACACCCCCGACTTTGGAGAAGATTTTCCTGGGTTAAAAACTGCACATATCTATATCCTGTTTCTCTCATGGAGAAAGCCCTATGCAATTATTTTCTGTCAGTCACAATCCTATTATAACAGGCTGTTGCCAAATAGAACTGACTTTGTGAAAGATGAAATGTCTTTGAGATGATATGAAGGTTGAGTTGTTTCTGTTGTCATCTCTTGACAACCCAGACCACAAATTTCAGTGCAGTGTAACTGCTTTTACTAGAGGATATTTGTATTTATTTATTTATTTAAAATGTATAATCCTCCATTCTTTCACAGTATAAGGAACAACATACAAAGAGAATTACAAATTCACATAACATCAAGTAGGCACTTTACTAAATTCTATGGACACTTGAAGGCTCTGTTCAGTGTCCACTTCCAGACAACCTAATCTATATCTTAGGATGTCTGGAAATTTTGGCAATATTACTTTTAGGACTAAAACAGAACCCCCAACCAGTATGACTGGTTGGAGGATTTTGGGAATTTGATCCAAAAAGTAACTTTTCTAAGCTTTTTGCAGATTAATTTGTAGATTGCAGCACATGACTTTCCAGTCTTTCACATTTTGCAATTCTCTTTAATAGTTATCAGCTCAAAACTGTGGAAAAACTTCATATTTTAAAATAAAAACTATTTAGAAAGGCATACTTTCATAGAGAAAAATGTTTAGGAGTGTATATTTTGTAAGAAAATATGTTCCAGGATACATTTTTTTTAAAAAAAAATGTACATTTAAATAGCAATTTTGATAGGGAGGGAATGGACCTATGAATGTACATATTTGCAACTAAAAGACACATCTGTTGGTCGTCACTAAAACTATCCCCCTAATTAAGGAACAAAAACAATACAGACAGGAAGGGAGGGAATCTCCAGGCTCATCCTTAAAATCAAATCAATTTTATTTATGGTCTTCGACCAAAGTATCTAAAAAATATATATTAATATTAACCAGTAGAAACAAACATACAAATATACCGAAATAAAATCAGCTAAAATGCAAATGTGTATATAGACAGGCAACACCCCACACACCAGGATACAAGGACCTATCTTCTAGCATCCCACTTTCAACATTTAATATCCTTAAAATCAACACTGATGAAGCCAGATGTATTTCCCTGAAGCTGGGATTCCAAAAATATAGAACCTACAGTGAAAGATTCTTGTATTTGGTTTCAGGGCTCCTGATGACAATCTTAAAATTCTCTCCATTCTGATTTTTTCCCCTGGGTTTTGACTTACTTGGTTTTTGTTAGCAGAATAGCATTTATGTGTTAGTCTTCTGTTCTTTTCTTTTTGATTTCCATGCTTTGTACAAACTGCTGTGCATGTTCAGTTTGTGCACTTGCTGCATATTTGAGTTCTTCTCATTTTCTTTCTGTTCTTTCTACAACCTGGTGTTTCCTCTCCCACTCCCTATTTTCAGTGTGTTTGAGTAATTCAATGTATTGATCAAGCACCTTTAGAAATTCAAGCTTGATTCTATGATGTGCTCAGTTCTGTCAAGCAGCACATATATCACTTCTTAAGTTTGCTTGCTAAAATTCTTCATATAAAAAGAAGGCAAACTGAGTGAAACAATGGGGCATGGAGAAACTACTTTTATGTGAAAGTGTCTTGTCATTTGCTCTGACTGGTGGGAATGCTAGTTGGTGTCAGCATAGCAGCAGAAATCAAATGATTATGCTTATGCACATGCAGATCTACAATGTCTGGATCTATAGACATCCTTTTTTCTCCATCTCTTTGCCCACTCTGTACCTGGTTCCATCATGCTCCTTTTAAAAACAGAATGAAATCCAACCCTTTTTATTTCATTAGTTTATATCACCCCAGGTGCGTACAGGCTTGTACATATATCTTAAATTCAATGCACTGCTTGAATACAATTCACTGAATACATTCCCCAGTTGATCAAAACAAGTTAAAGGCCATGTCCTTTCAGGCCAAATATCATGTCCTTACCCTGTTCTCAAGGCAAGTAGTCCTGATGACACAGTGCCCAGCCCCTATTTCTGGTGCAAGTTGTCTGGATGACATTAGGCTAATTCACCAAATCCATGGTATATCCTCCTTAAATTGATTCCTTTAAAAGTCACATTTTGCTCTGGTTCTTCCAGAGCCCTCTGGAGTGATGATGGGTACCTGTTTCCAATCTGTCCCACTGTGTTGCCCTCAGTCACTATCACGAGTCACTCCCTCTGAGGTTAGAATGAGGTGCCCACCCATATGATCAATGTTTCCAGCCTCAGAGGGAGTAATCCATGGTGCAGTGGACAGGACAGCAGGAAACATGTGTGAACAGCCACTTGTCCTTGCTCCAGAGTGCCAGGTAATGATGGGAAGACATTGGAGCAACTCGAGGGCCAGAATACTCTGGAGTGCTCAGAGGTGCCTGGCCCATGCACATACCACCTAAGTGGCATTTCAAAAGCATTTCAACAGTGTTCCTTTCTCTTTGTGTACCTTCCAAATGTGCCTATTTTTAGACAGTTCCACTGACATCCATTAGTTTGAAGATTCCAGAGTGCAGGAGGACCAAGAAAATACTTTCAAGTCTTGGACTTAATTTGATTTCCCACATATCTCTAGTTAGCTATGACTGCTTTGATACACTTACTGTTCTGGCCCCATTGCAGTCACTCAGCTATAATTGTACTCCCATCCATGATGCTATCTGAAAGCAGTGCTCCTCAAAAAAGCAGACACTTAACATTCAGAAGATAATAGGAGATTCTGTTACAATTCTGAATAAGAGTTTCATTTTTCTGACCTTTTTAACATGTTTCTCTTGCAGTGCTTTCTGCAAAATATCACAAAGTGCACTTGTCCTCCCAAATGTCACAAATTTTGCTTTCTTATGTGAGTATTCAAAAAGACACTAGTTAAAATTGGAATTTTGGGAGTGTGCTTTTAGATGTATTATGTCTAATCACATAAAGTGTTTCCCTCTCCCCTCCACCCAGCCACATATCTCTTTAACATGCAAACAATACTAAAATGCTTCTTGGACACTGTAATATGTAAACCAGATGATCACAGGTAGGCATTCTTGAGATGGTAGTGGCTTGAAAGACTAAAATTGAAGGAACCCTTGTGGAAACAACACTTTCCATAATCCCTTCCACCTCCACACACTGTTACCTATCCAGATTAAAGACAAACTTTGCCCCCTGTTTTCAGAAGGATCAAGTCAATATAATGAAGGGCCCTTGCCTAAGATGTTTACCCAAATCAATATGCATAGCACCCGAAATTTTCCTGGTCATTTTTTCATATATTTCTCATCTCTGGCATTGAAATTCAGTAATAATAAAATAAATGCTAAGAATTGCTATCCTTTCATGACGTTCGAAATCTGATACCACAACTAGGTCAGTCTACCTAATAGTAGAGCTGATCCTGAGGGAAGGGGAAGGAAGAGAGTTGTGGAAGAGACCACTGTGGAGAGATTTCTCCAAACCTTCAGAGTGATGCAGGAAACTGGAAAATTTCTAAACAAATTTGAAGGTTTAGGTGATCTTTAAATTTAAACCAGCATTCACTTCTAAAACTTAGTACAATTTCTTTTAAAAAAAATGAGTACTACTACTCAAAGAATATTCAAGAAAGGCTCTGTAGCCTCCACTCACTTGGTGCTTCAGAGGAGTAACATGTATAATGGTTGTGGTAGAAAAAGATCATAATAGAAGTGAATGAATGCTCATGGGAGTTAAAAGGTGTCCATTCCATACTTTATTTGTCAAGGTTATCTGTGGCCTCTCCCTGAAAATTAGACCACTAAAAAAAGAAAAACTGAATGGAACTGTATGCTATATGCTTCATAAAGACCTTCCTAATGGTGAGAATGGGATCAATATACACTTGCAATCGTTTGTTTATTTGTGTGGCTATTATTCACCTCCAGATCTTTTTAAAAAGTATTTGTATATTGAATTGCAGAGAAAACAATGGAATTCATTAGTATTGTCCTGAAATATTAGTCCTTTAACAATGTGAACTTCATTGCAGTAGTAAATAAAAGGAGGTCCAAAATTAATCATTTAAGATTCAGGCTTCTACAGATAGCTGTAGCTTGGATCCAGGGTCTTTCCTTCTGTGCACAGAAAAGTCAGATCCAGCTGAGCATTTCAACTGGCAGAATCAGAGAGAAATAGGGATGCAATTGTTTGTTAATTTAATTCTTGATGGAAGCAATGGGTAATTTTAGCAATTTTTTCCTGCTGTGACTCTTCACTGTTCAGGACTTATTTTGCACAAAATTTGTGTGGAAGAAAGCATTTTATGTACAGGAGACAGCACTTTCTGCACACTAAATAATATTTCCATGCAAAGATTTTATTTTCTGTCCAGAAACTTCTGTTTCCTACACAGAAAATGTATTTGGGAACATATTCTGTACAAAATTTGTACATAGGTTGTTGTTGTTTTTCTTCAGGAAATAGCATTTTCTACACAGAAATGGGGTTAGGGTTAGGGTTAGGGTGCATTTTGCTCAGAATAAGTCCTGAACTGTGAAGATTCTCACCAGTACAGGATTCTCTTTGTTTCATGACATTTTGGAAACACTTTTTGACCATTTTCAAATATTTTCTTATGTTCCTTCCATAACTAGAAGGGTAGTCTTCAGAGTTTCTGACCACACCCCTTGAAAATCTGTTTTAGAGGGCTGTAGACTTCATGTGGAAGGTAGCATTAATCTAATGCCTGGAAAGTGAGGAAGAATTGGCAAAGATTGCCTCCCAGCCTACCCACCAGCCAGAGGACAAAAACTCAAATAACAATCTTTCTGTTGGGGCAAAAAAACTACCTCCATCCCATTGTGCATTTTCTAAGATGTATTGTCCTACATGACATCTGTATTATTACAAATTTTCTATTCCAGCCTAATACTTTTCATAATGTGCCCACCTTCTAAATTATCTAATTTAGTTTATTGCTGTTGTTTTATAGGGATATGATGATGGATATGGGGGTGAATACGATGAACCGAGTTATGAGGCCTATGACAACAGCTATACCACACAAACACAGAGGTGAGTGATAATTGTTAATTATTTTAAAGATAAACGATCATCATATTTTTATATCTACCACTTTCCTTTTCATATCAGTTCTAATCCCCTGTTAGAAGCTATTGTTGAAACCAGTTCTTAACACATTGCAGTTCTCCTTAAGTATACAATAATACATATCCAAGGAGTGTTAGATTGTAAGATTTAACTATTGTTACCAGTGAGTGGTGCAATGAGGGTGGAGATGTAAAGCATAATCCCTTCCAAGAACAGACTGGAGGAAAGTTCTCGTATTAAAATGGACCACCACTTGGATCCCAACTCATCCTCCAGCATCCACCTAATATCTGTTCTCAGAGTTAGAGGTCTGAATGGCAACATTCCATTACCAAGAAAAGCCATGAGTAATAGCAAATAATGTTATAATGTAAAAATACACAATTTATTATATAATTACCATCAATGTATATTCCAAGATATAGATTTAAGCCATGACATACATACAGGGTCATGTTCAGGACTCCATTTTCAGATATGAAAAACAACATAAGATCAGGATCAAGAATGTAAGGTGACTCAGTGCTAGGAGACACAGTCTGGGTCACAAAAAAGTTTTCAGGAGTCAAGATGTAGAACTGGACAAAGTAAAGCAATGCAAGCAAAAGTAAAGACCTGATAAGACCATTCATAACAGAGGCTGTCTAGAGAGTCTGACACTTACTGGAACCATCTATTTGTGGTAGTATCCAAAAGTCCAGACATTTCAAGGCAAAGCATGAGAAGAATGGGATAAATAATTTCTTCATACATTCCACTGACTCTTTCATGGCAAGCAGAAGAGTGATACTCCCTGCTACCATCTATAAAGATGTACCAAAGCATAATGAGAAGGACATGTACCCTTCTTTGCCCTATGAAACCTACTCTATGGATAAGATCTGAAAGATCTGAAAGATACCTCTTCATATATTATGGGTCCATATTTCATTTATAAAACTCTAAAAGTGAGATGAGAATCAGATTCAGACTGAAGCAAGAACCAAAGAAAAAAAGGGGGGAGGGGAAAGCATAGTTGATGTGCTGTCTGGTCTAACAGGCATTGGTTCAAAGCAGAGAATCAGACAATTCTTTAGCCATTCAAAAAATGGTTTTTCCAATCTCTGCACGGCAGCTCCTGGCCTGTTCCCTAAAGCACAATAGGAAGCCTTTGAGGGGTTGCAGACTGCCAGAAATAATGCAAATTGAGTCCACTTTTAGGGTTAGGGTTAGGGTTAGGAAATCATGGGAACTGTATTTTATTGTGGCACCAGAACTCTCTGACAGAGAAGGCTCAATGTCTCAGAAAAAAAACAATTCCCATGATTCCCTAGCACTAACCCTAACCCTAAAAGTGGACTCAATTTGCACTATTTCTGGCAGTCTGCAACCCCCCTCTGTAGATCACAGTTCCCATTATCAGTTACAACGAGACATGTTGGCTGGAGTTTCTGGGATCTGAAGTACAAAACATCTGAAAGCTCAAACATTCCTTACCCTTGAGGAAAGATCTAACATTTGATTGATTGATTGATCATCCTGCCTTCCTCTCAGTATGTGACCAAAGGTATTGCACAATCTGAGTTAAGACAAAATACACAGGTCAAATGCTACAGTGGCCAGAGAGGGAAATACAGAACTTAATGCATTAAATTGATCCTGATGTGAGTTATTAAGCCTGTTTAACTACTGTGCTTGTTTGTTGAATCAGCACACAATGGTTTTTAAATGATTGATAATGGCTAATGGAGAAGGGTATAGGGAGCTGATGGAAAGAAGATCTAATCATTTCTATCATTTTTAAATGTTTTGGTGGACAGATGGATCCAAAACAGAGCAAAGACTATGGGGCTTAACATACTGACACTTTAGGCCAGCCTGGAGGTGGAGTGGGGGCATGGCAACTGCACGCTGGCTGCCCCAACTCTTCCCTGATGCCACCATCAAGCTGCCCACCCAACCAGACAGCGGGTGGTGAAAGGGTGTGTCTTTGGTGCAGCATTTAGACATGGTGCACCAAAGAAATGCCAAAAAGCCGTCACCGCAGCAGCAAGGGCAGCTTTTTGCTGCTCTAAAAAGGAGCAGCACTTTACCGGCTCTATTTAGAGTGGCAAAGCACTGGATCAGGGCCAAGACATGTGGTTGCTGTGGCCCCAATCCGGTGAGCAAAGGGGTGGCTTGCCACTGCCCCTTTCAGGTGGGCTTTTCAGGTGCCCCTTTAAGCCTATATGTTGACTCAAGAGACAATGGGACATTCACAGTTTGTTGGTAATAAACCATCTGCTGTTGTGATCAGAGCATAGCTTGGAAAAGGGAAAGGGTCCTTGGTATCCACTGGGGTTTGGTTCCAGAACCCTTTGTAGGTACCAAAATCCATGGATGCTCATATCTCATTATATACAATGGAGTAGGATGGCAATGACAAACCCCCTCTGAAGAAACTTGTCAAGAAAGCTCTGTGATGGGTTTGCCTTAGGGTTGCTATAAGTCAGAAATGATTTGAAGAAAACACAGCACAACACAGTAAAATGGTGCCCTTTGTTTTAAAAAAAATGGCAAAATCAAGGTTTGCTTTTTGGATTTTTGAAAAAAAATACTTTCAAGCCATGGATGGTTGAACCCATGGATACGGAGGGCTGACTGTATAATTTCCAGAATACTCCAGTCAGCCTGGCCACTTTTGACTGTAAAAGTAACTTCACTAAGCTCAGGTTCAGAGGCATAAGACTCTGGGCGGGGGGGGGGGGGGATATGAATCTAGATTCAAACCAGCCTTAAATGACTTTGGTCTGAATCCTTTTTTTAGTCCCAACTTAAACGTATTGATTCAACAGATATCCCTATGTGTTAACTCAGCAGTCAACAATTTCTACAATGTATATACTCTGATTAGAACCAACCAATATATTTTCATTCATAGAGGTGTTGATTGTTGTTGTTTTTTTAACTTTTTACCAAAAGAGAAGTAAGGTAATGTGTATCAAATTCTCCCATACCTGCAGCCTCAGATCAACTGCTTTTGCCTTGCTAGTCTAATCCAGAGCTCTTTTCACATAATTACAGCACTGTGATCCCACCTTAACTGTCATGATTCCATCCTTTGGAATCCTGAGCTTGTAATTTAGGGAGTGACTTCTAAAACTCTTAACCAGAGAGCTCTAGTGCCTCACCAAACTACAAAACCCCAGGATTCTTCAAGCCATGACAGTTAAAGAGGAATTATATAATTGTGCAGTGTGAAAGGACCTCTGACTCCTGGATCTTTGTTTAGCCCAAGAGATCTTGAAATCCAGGCCTGGATTATCAAATGGATCTGCCAGAATTATTCCTTGAAGAAATTCATGAGAGGTTCCCCAATATCCATGGTGTGCCATTACCCATTTATTGCAGGAACTCTCAGCCACAGGGCTCTTCTCATACAGAACAGTCTCTCTTTGGCAGTCATTGAAACCATCTATTAATAACTATGTAGTAGCTTGCTATATAATACTTGGGCTAATATTCTCTGCAAAACTGGATAACACTGATTTAATATTTCACCTTTACTGGAAGGCACAAGAGAGCTGCCAACCACTGAGATTGAATTTACAATCAGTTATTGTATTTGAGGGATTTTCTCCCTAGTTATAGCATTTTCATCCTGTCATTCTGTTCCTGCTAGATTGTTAACCACCATGTCTTGCTTTCTTGAGAGGTCCCAAGCCTTTAACTGAGGCAACAAGAATCTTTCTTTTCTTCTCCATTTTGTTCAATGGGATTCAGGGGAAAAACTTTCCTTTAAATCAGCAACAAAATTACTCTCAGATTGGCAGATTTGCCATAAATAAAACACGGGCTATTAGAATTTTTGAGAAAGAATAAATTCAGTAGGTACAGTTTTTTTCTTTCCCCCTTAGCAGCAGCAGTGGCAGGATTTATCTGAAAGAAGTTCAGACCATCATTTTTAAAGAATAGATTCCAAGATGGTGTGTTGTTGTTATTATTGTTGTTCCACTTTTCCCAAAAAATTGGGACTCAAAGCTGTTCACAATTTAAAACAATAATACAATTAAAAATATACAAAAAGTGGACTTTGAAATAGAATTAAACTAATGCAGTATTAAAACAAATCACTTGATAAAAGAATAAAATATTATTTAAAAAGATAAAAGCTCTTTAAAACAGTTCAATTAGAACAATAAATGACCCCCTAGTCCATTCTTTAAAAACATTGTTTTAAAATCCTGACTGAATAACAAGGCTTTAACCTGTCTCCAGAAGGAAAACAAGGAGGGGGTCATTCTGGCCTTCCTGGGAAGGGAATTCCAGAGGCTAGGAGAAGCAATTGAGAAGGTCCTCTCTTGTGTCCCCATAAACTGTGCTTGTAATGTTGGTGGAACTAAGAGAAGGGCCTTTCTTGAGGATCTCAGAGTCCAGATCAGCTTATACAGGGGGCACATTGTGCCAAAAAGTTTGGACCTGAGACATATAAGACTTTAGAGGTCATAGCCAGCACTTTGAATTTTGCCGAGAAACAAATACTCAGCCAGCTAAGCTGTTGCAACAGGGCATTGTATGGTCTGTGTAACCTGCCCCAGTTAACAGTCTGGCTACAGCTCTTTGGACTAGCTGATATTTCTAAACAGTCTTCAGAGGCAGCCCCATGTACCTCACATTACAGAAGTCTAAATGGAATGTAGCAGGCACAGTTGGAGCACAAGCTTTAAATATGCAAAAACACTCCTGGCCATTGCAGAAACCTGGGCCTTCAGGTTCAAAGCTGAGTCCAGGAGTACCCACAAACTGTGAACTTGTGCCTCCAGCAGAAGTTTAGCCCCATTTAATCCCTTTCCCAATCTGCCTTCCAACTGGCCAAGAGCATCTCTATTTTATCTGGATTAAATTTCAATTTGTTTTCCCTCATCTAGTCCATTACTGATGACAGGCACTGATTTAGGACCAGGATTGCCTCCTTAGATTGGAGTGTGAAAGAGTAGTAGAGTTGTAATAGCAGAGTAGCAAAGACTAAAACATTAAAATACAATTAAAGCAACCAACATCACAGTGGCAGATTCTTACTTAAAAAAAAAAAAAAAGGCAACGCAATATTTAAAATGAACAGCTGTTGTTGTTTTGTTATTTTGTTTTTTTATAAAAAGCATGTAAAATATTGCAATGTTCAGGCTAGATAAACCTCTCTGAGGAGTACACCATAGAGAGTCCTGTATTTTTGGAGAGTGTTTACAACTCCATTGAGTTTTTTGAAGAGCCCTGAAGAAGGCCTTTCTCATTGTGGCCGAAATGTTTTCAAACATTGAATAAACAGTTGACCGTCCCAGAGCATGTGGAGCTCATCTCATTGGTTTTTTGGTTTTTTGGTTTTTTGTTTTGCTTTTCTACGGGCTTTTCAGTTCTCTTTTCACTACTGTTCAGTAATCTTTAGAACAGACCTACAAAATAACGAGAAAGAGGATAATAATAATAAATAATAAAATTTATTTATATCCCGCCCCTCTGCAGATGCCATTGGGGTGGCTTACAACAATAAAACACCACAATATACAGTCCCAAAACCCACCCACCCCTTAAAATAGTATTAAACATCAAAAGAGTAAAACAATAAGTGAACAACAGACAATTAATTAACTAAAAAAGTCATAATAGCAGGCAGAAAACAAGC
Source organism: Phrynosoma blainvillii (assembly GCA_026167975.1). Lineage (NCBI taxonomy): Eukaryota > Metazoa > Chordata > Lepidosauria > Squamata > Phrynosomatidae > Phrynosoma > Phrynosoma blainvillii. The sequence continues at coordinate 160,077,668 of JANUYF010000001.1, forward strand.
AATGGGTATGGCAGAGGGTAGGGGTAGGAATGAACTCGCTCACTCAATTGTTGTGAGGTGTCAACCTCACAACAATTAAAGACAGATGGTTGGATGCAGACTCAATCATGCTTAGAGTAGACTCACTTGAATGTGGCAAGTTAGTCATGACCAAATGTAACTCCTGATGGTTTCAGTGGGTCTCCTCTAAGCATTACTAACGGTGGTTCTACTCAAGGATGTTGATTATATTAATGCTAATTTAACGGCAATCTCCCCCCCCCCACTGAATTGGCGAGCAGTCTCTATGGTCTGATTTGTTCCAAATAAATTAAACTGTATGGAATTTTAAATATGAGATGTTTTCTACATGTGTAATTTTTGTAACAATGCACGATATGTGAGTTTTAGTAACATTGCGAGATAATTGTAAGGTTTTGTATGATTTTAATTCCTTTTTATTCTAATTTTTGTACATTTTTAAAATCAAATTAAAAACTGTGGCAAGTTAGTCACAACCAAATGTAACTCATGATGGCTTCAGTAGGTCTCCTCTAAGCATGAGTAATGGTGGTTCTACTCAAGGATGTTGAATCCCATGTAAAAAACATTATAGATAACAAGATGTTTCTCACCCTCAGATTGTGAGGTCAGAAATAACTTATCTCCCAAGTCATATTAGATTAGCAGTACACCTTCAGGTAGCTTTACTTTCCCATGTAACATATGGCTACACTCAGGTCCTACAAGTTTGCCTAAGTTTACTTCCTCTGTTCACCACCACAATGTCAAGCTTTGGTCTTCAATGATAGGTGGACTCAAAACCCTGGAAATAAAAGTCCATGAACAGGAGTCATTGGTTTCTAGGAAAAGGAAAAGAAGGTGACTTGTGAAAGATTCAGAATCTCCCTTTTTTAAGTCCTTGTGACACTAGATCACTAATATATGTGCCTTTCCTTTCACCTTTACAAGAGACTTGATTACACTCTGCTGGCAACCCAATGTGATTAAGAAAGAAAGATTAAACTGTCATGTATGTATATTCTAGGAAGAGCTTGGAAGAGTCATTGAGGTTCACATATATCTTGCTCTCTACTGAAGGCAATGAAGGTGTTATGGGTCATTTTGGCTAGCCTGTTGTCCAGCAGCCATGTATACACTAGCCATTGCCCTTCACCAAGTACACATTTGGTGGGTTTGGGGAAAAATCCTACATCTATGTTCATGTACACATCCGGGCTCCTCCACATGACTGAGAAACCTAGGACAATCAGGAGGACTCTTCCATGGAATAGCTATAAGCATATGCTCTGTACAAGTGCACTGATCAATGTTGGAGAAAACAGGATTAGCTGGCATTCCACAACAGTCTCCTCATAGTCACTATCAAGATGTGAGGGACTGGGGTATTCACTTCCTGTAGAAATGCTCATAAGGCAGTCTTGGACTGACTCAACAGAAAAGTGAGTTTGCTCATGTCAAAACCCATCCACAATTTTATTTTTTCTTCTATTATTCTAGAATTATTAAAAGTCCTAACCAGTCAGGATTTTTTTAGGAGAACCAGAGCATAGAAACATAGTTTTTTGGACAGCATCTCCCAGAATTCCTCAGCCAGCATGGTCATAGGGATTCTGGGAACTGGATATAAAGTAACATTTCCAAGCTCTGAAGGAGATAATAAACCCAGCACAGTCCTGCTCTGGTTTCTCCTCAAAGGCTCCCATTTAGCAGCAACAGTGTATATCAAATTGGTTTTTATTATTTGAAATGACTGGAATTTGAAGGTGTAAAATGACTTCTATAAGAATGTGCAGCAATCCTTAGTGGTAAAGGCTGGATAGACTTCATAAATCAGCTAAATATTAGCCAGCCCTTTGTAACTTTTTAAAATGTTATCTCCAATTTAATATAATTTTCTGTTTGGATACTTTATGATCCTTATTGTTTTTAATTCTTAAACAGGAATCAAAGCTTATTAGATAAATTGCATAGAGGACTAATGGGGATTTAATTTCCTGGCACAATTTATTCCGAGTAATCTAATACTAATATATATATATATATATATATATATATATATATATATGTGTGTGTGTGTGTGTGTGTGTATATGTATGTATGTATTTTCAAGTGAACTTCCTTAAAACCAAGTTGTAGATCCTCACTAACTAGCCATAACTTATATGCATGCATTATGAATATTTTCCCCTCTATGAAGCTCTATAGATACAAGATTCCTTGAATATATCTAAATAAATATGGAGAGCAAAAGTCAGAAGTTCTATTAATTTCTATCTAATTAATTTTTGTTCCATAAATATAGCTGAATAAAAATGGAGAGTGAAGGTCAGATGTTCTGTTAATTTCTTTTTTTAAATTAGTTTCCAAGGACTAATAAATGTAAAAAGTAGCATCATAAATAGAAAAGGATATAAAACAATAATATTAAAGTAACATAGAATAAAAATATTTGAAATAAATATAAATAAGTAAAACTAGTAATAGAGATATAAAGTACAAAACTTGCTGACAGTAAGGGCTGTTTGATAGTGGAACACTCTCCCCCAGAGAGTGGTGGAGTCTCTTTCTTTGGAGGTTTTTAAACAGACACTGGATGGCCATCTGTCAGGGATGCTTTGATTGTGGGTTCCTGCATGACAAGGAGTTGGACTGGATGGCCCTTGGGGTCTTTTCCAACTCTATGATCCTGTGATGCTAAGGTAGGCAAAAAATAAAGTGCTCCAGAATATTGTTGTAAAATGAATATTCCTGATCAGGATTCCAGCCTGTGAACCATGCTTTCCTTCAAGATACTTTAAGCAATTACTGGTAAGTGTTCAAGCAAGTCAATTTATTCTCAGCCTCCCTCCAACCTTCTTCCTCCTCAGTGATACTCAGTATTCTTTGACTCCTGGAGATCAGTGAGCATGCTTGGTCCTCATGTGCTTTTTTTAAAGGACCTCTTGGGATTGTAATTGAAGACATTTTGTACTTGAACGTGATAATACCCTTCTCACATTTCTCAGCCTGGCTCTCCTTTTTGTTGCTATGAAGGCACTGTTTGCTGTTAGAATAAGGTAGGGAAAGTATAGTCCATGAGTTGCATGTGATCCTTAGCTGGTTTAAAACTGGCAGGTCCCTCCCAAAAAAAAATTACCAAAAAAATGTAATGTCCAGTTTGCTTCCTGATTGGGAGAAATAAGCTTTCTCCTGGACCTAAAACAGCCAAGAAAGCCCTGAAAAATGGGGGGTGGGGGTGGAAATGCCCCCCAAGGCCCATATAGGAGGAGAGGCTTTGATGAAAAATAAATCCCTCCAAAAGCAGGGTGTCCCATACCTTCAACATTTCTCAGATGAAAACCAGGACCATCAGCAACATCAGAGCATGGTCAACATAGCAAAAAGAATTAATGAGGAAAAATGATATAGGAGAGGCTGCAACAGTTTGCTCTTGCCTGAGCCTGATGGGAAGAGCAAAATTCCATCTCCTCCTCTCCTTTTCTCCTTGCTGAGTTAAGTATAAATTACTTAGAACTCAGTTTGCACCAATGGCAGTAAGCCAGGGACAATGGGAGTAGGAGAGAAAAACTGGGATAATTTAAAACAGATGAAAAAGTGGAGTGATAGAGGATTAATTGGGACTGTCCCTGCCAAACTGGGGCAATTTCAGGGTATGGGTGTGCACAGAGGTATGTGGCCCACCAAGATCCCATGGGGGGGGTATTGAAGCCCCCAACCCTTGGCAGTGTCCAAGCTATATTATATATCAAGAGCAGTCTTTTAGATGTGTACAGTATTCCAGATGTCAGATAAGGTGGTAACATTGCCAGATTCAGAAGCTTTCAAATTTTCAGGACAATAAGGAGGTTTTTCAGAGCTGCCCTGAGCTTTGTATGTACAATCCTTGCAGGACTTAATTTACAGGTTAATTTACAAGCTTGTGCTTGGCCACATGTGTCCTGGCTTTCATCTGTGAAATGCTAGGGGATATGATACTTTGATTTCAGGAAAACATTTGACAACATTTCCCCCAGTAAGCTGGTAAAATGTAGACTGAACACTACTGATTTTAGGTGGTTCCATCACTGACTGGGCAACATTACCCATTAATGAATATGTATCAACTTCCATGAGAGTCTTGGCACAACTATGTCATAAGCCCTCTAACGTTTCCATCTCTACCATGACTTTAATAATCTTTAAGCTTCCTCTGTTAGTGAGCATCATGTGCTCATCTTTGCAGCCTGGTGTCCTGAAGATGTTTTTGAATATGAAACCATCATCCCCAATCAACATTAGCCTTCAGGGATAGGAGTTGTATTCCAAAGTATCCAGAGGATAGTACCCTATGACCTATGTATATGATCTTGCTGTTGCTCAGCCAGAAACAAGACACATTGACAATGAAAAACAGTAATGACAGTTAATTTTTAGCCTATTATATATGATAGCAAGGTCTGTACATAGCCAAAAGATGGAGAATAACTATATACTTTTGGTAATATACCATTCTCCCTTCTTTCCTGTTTTACTCTTCTCCCAGTTTTAGTAGCATGCACTGTATTTATACATTGCTATAATTCATTTTGGGTTTTGTGCTTATATCTAACTTTTCATAAATAAAGATTTCCACATACTTTATTTTGAGACTCCTGAATGAATCAAGTTAGCAGGTCTAAAAGATGACATTTTATGGGTCTTCACAGCAATCTACTTATGGCATTCATCATCTGAAACTGTTTTGAAATGCCACCTCTCATTTATTTGATTCAATGAACACAACTGTATCGAATACACTACCCCTGAAATAGATAAAAGTTCCCCCCCCCCAATAAATCACTTGTGCCCTCTAAGGTTCTTGAAGAACTCCTTTCCATTATAGATCTTTAGAATTATATCTGATAGTCTGTCTAACAAAGTATCTTGGGTTTATTCTCTAACTCCATTCCCTCTATCTGATTATTGTTCTCCCTTTTCTTACCCTGAAGCTCTGATGTCAAAAGGGGAAAGGCCATGGAAAAATCTATGGGAGGTGCTAGGGAGTGCATTGGAATGTAACTATTTTAGTTACTTTTGAGAAATCTGAAAGTAAGGAACTATTTCTAAAGTGCAGCTAATTATTTTTGGAGATATCTGAACTAGAACTAATCTTTTTTAAAAGTAATATCACAAGCTTGGTTCCTTATTCACCAATTGTGCCTGTTTCTTCTCCCACCCTCAATACTGCTAATGAGAAGCAAGTTAAATACATTTAAAGAACAAAGTGGAACAAATTAGGTAGGTGCTCCATGATCCTGGTAGCTTTCTTGTCAGTCTGCAGATAGCCTTCCAATGTGGAATTGCAAATTTTCATGTAATGACTATAGGACATGCACTAGCTCTCAGTTTTACACCTGCAGGACAGCTTTCTCTATTCTGAAATATATAGCTTTGGAACCATCTTGTCCCATAATTATTTGTACAGAGAACTGATTACATACAGTGAACCTTTTTTTTTTAAAAAAAAAAAGTCCAGATGAACTTAAGGACTAATTATGGTTATGCATTGATGAGGGAAAGGTACTTTGTATGTGGACATTATCCTGGCATAGGTGAAATTGTCCAGACTTTCCACATATGGCTTCCTATATAAGTAAGTATCCATATGACCTATTGTGGTGGCAGTCACACCATTCAGGTAACTGAATTAGACCTTATTATATTGTTGCAGGAGAAGGCAGTTATAAGGAGCCCTGCACCCACAAAAAAACATTTCCATTTATCAAATTGCCTTAGCCATGTCGCAGTGAAGCATGCTTTCCTGAAAGATCATGGTTTCTAACTACTGTATTTCAGAGGTTCCATATTTTAGCCTGAGATTTGAATATTTTTAAACAGGAATATTTCACTGGGCAAACAGCTATCATTATCATTTATATACCATTTGAAAATGTGAAGGTTAGCCAAATACATTTATCTCAATTGGGTAATATTTGTGTCTCCAAGCATTCAAATCCTTTGAGGCAACACTTCCATGGAAAGTTAATTAACAAGTTCTCACTAGAGGATTACCTGGGGGCACTGCAGCCTATTCACATTTACATACAAATCCCCCCATTATAATGTAGGTATGTAATACTTTCTTTTTAAAAAAAAAAAAAAAAGTGAGTGGGAGCTCATGTTTTGTTGAGATAAAGCAAGACTTTTAACTGCTAAGAGAGCTTTCTCTTTCATGATTAATATTGATTCTAAAAGTCTATGAAGATACCATTCCAGGATTTCCTTTACAAAGGATAAGGGGGAAGTGAATACAACCAGAAGTAACAAAAGTGGGTATTTCTTTTCTCCAAAGAGGGTCTGTGATTATGGACAAGAAATGATTAAGGGCAAGAAATGAAGTAATCAACAAGCTGGTGTTCAGCCTCAGTTCTCTCCACCAAAAGAAAAGGAAAACAATTCATTGTTTCAATATTGTACCAGAATTTGGTCTCTGAACTTAAAGCTGAGATTCTAGTGATGATTAAAAATGTGCACTGAAGTTCCCCTGTCAATGATTTTTGCTAATCATAAAGCCATTCTTCATGAACTGTTGCTCTTTGCCTTTTGGATGAGTCTTACCTGAAAATCCTCTGGAAAAGTGAAGGTTGATACATCAGTTATTGAGGCAGTTTGGCTCCAGGTTATCTGTTTTTCACTAAACAAATTTACAATGTATTTTAGTGACTTAGAATTGCTGATTGAATGTAATGTGTTTACAGCAGCAAGAAATAAAGTGCCCAGAAAAGAAAATGTGTGATACATGGAATCACCCATCCTTTCTTTTTACAACAGCTATCCCATTTGGTCACTGCATAAAGGACCCAAGAGCATGGCTTTGTTTCCCACAGATAGTTGTGTATGTCACCATTGCTTTTTATCACCAAATTAGCCAAAAGCACATCAGATTTGACAAGTGAGGAGAAGAGGGGAATGGAGAGTTCCATTCCCCGCCTCCATTTCAGTAACCTACTTCTGCTCACCCTGCCTTTGATTCTGAACCTCCAAACTGATCAGGATCTCCAGACTCTAGAATAGTGGTTCTCAAATGGTAGGGTGGGACTCCAGTGGAGGCAAGAGTTACTCAAGAGTGGCATGAGGCTTGGAAGTCTTGATCCCTCCTCTTCCCAATCTTTTTATGTGTAAAATTTATACATGTTTTGAATTTACTTAAATAAAACTGTTCCAATTTGAACAATGCTATTTCTTTATAAACTGTTAAATATGAATATGCATGAAGATGCAAATGAAAATATGCACACTAAAAATATTCTTATTCATATACTACTAGGGAGGGCCTGACAGCTGCATGTAGATGTAAACAGGAGGACAGAATTTGAGTAGCACTGCTCTAATGGAATGCCAAAGTGGTGCAGAAGGTAGATTCAAAGGAAGAACAGGCATTGCTTCCTTACCTTCTCATGGCTTTGGAATAATGAAGATGCATAATCATACTGCCTTTTCCACCAACCCTGAACCTTATTTCAAGTATGGGAGATGCTGAGTTGCTCCCCTCCATGGATTCCTTGTTTGCAGTGTTTTCACCATCTTGTTCCCAGGGTTGAAGAACTGGTTTACATCCACTACAATGCTGTACCCAAGTACAGCACTATATTTTTCCCCAATATCAATGACTAACAATCTTTAACATGTGGGAGGAAATAGATATGAACTTAGGGGCACCATTGCTGTGGGGGAAGTTTAAATGTGTCCTCTTCCTTGTTGATTTTGTCCCTTTTCTTTTGCTTCATAGAACTCAGTGAGAGTAATGGGTTTGACCTCAGTTTCTAGGAGCCCCAAACAGCATGGCCATAGAACATAGGATTTGAGGTGCTGAAGTACTAAACATCTGGAGGGTAAAAGGATGAGAAACACTCAAGCAGAGCATGACTGGAATCAGATAGATAGATAGATAGATAGATAGATAGATAGATTAATGTGTGAAGCTTCCTATAAGATTAAATATAACCATGGTTTAACCATGATGCACCAGTTCTTTTTCTCCAACCCAATTTTTAATTGAGGGACTTCACTCAATGAGGCATATTAAACCAAATTCATGTCTTCATGATTTATTTTAATGTTAGACTACCACCCTATGATGTGCAGCTCATGACGCCTCATGTTTTGTTTTATTTTGGAAATTTTGTTGCCGTTTGTTATTATTGTTAGGTGCCTTCAAGCCGATGCTAACTTATGGCAATCCTATCCTGGGTTTTCTTGGCCAGATTCATTCAGAGGAGGTTTGATATTGCCTTCTTATGAGGCAGAAAGAGTGTGATTTACCCAATATCATCCACTGAATTTCTTTGGCTGGGCAGGGATCTGAACCCTGGTTTCATAGAGTCTGAGTCTAACACGCAAACTACTGCACCATGCTGGCTCAAATTATGTATATTCCAATTTATATTTTTTTAAAAAATAAAAGAATCTTATGTAAAAAAAGTTCTGCAAAACTATAGCTCAGATTTAAATCAAATTAGATAACATGAGTACAAAACATGGCATCCCTGAAAACAGAGAAGACAGCCAATGGCAGCACATGGTCAGAGCAGTGGGTGCCCATCATCCTTCCATTGCCCATCAATCCCCCCACCCCCACTTGGACCATGAGCTGCTGGTAAAGACAGCATAAAAACAGAATCATCTGTAAAATACCTAGTGGAACAAAAAAGGTAGGAAGGAGGCAGATATAAATGTATGGTTTGTAGGCTGAAGGGTTCCCTGCCAGGGTGGAAAGCAAGATGGCTTTGCCTTTTTGCCAGTGATGTGATGCCATAGCTAATGTTTGCAAAGCCACTCACTGTTCACATTGCAGGAACAGGCTGCCCAGAAGCTAAGAGGAAAAGGTAGAATAAAAATACAACCATAGGAAAGTATGACAGGTTGAAATGTGTTGATCTAATGTGTCTGGCAAAATGTGTTTTCCAATAAGTACATATTATCAAGAAAATTGAACCTTGCTTTGCTTGCAAATCAATGAATGCTAATTGCAAAGAATGGTGTCTTCTTTCTCATTAATACTGCCAAGGAAACTTGGTTTTCTTGGATGTAAGAACAATGCACTGACCAAAAGATAAGACAGAACTAACACTTAAAATGAAATAGCCAAGTTTTGCTTATATTGATTTCGTTTCATGGTTGTTTACTCAGTTTTTCCTTATATTTATGAGAATAATATTCTCTTCTAACTTCTTAGTAAAAATTAATCTCAGCTAATTCAGATTGTGCAGAGGTGTAGCAGTTCTTTGTAATCTGTTACTGAATTAACTGAGATTTGCCTTTCAGTACTGCTTTAAAGTAATCAAGGAAAGCCATTTGTGCTGCCTCACATATTTGAAATACAGTTCAGTTAATAAATAAAATGTTGGAGGAGAATATCATTCTAATAAATATAAGTAACAGATTCTTTACATTCAGCAATGCTTACAATAGCATGAATTAATGAATTAAATAAAACGTCCAGATTCTGAAAAGATTCAGATTCTGGAAGATAACTTGTGAGTTACAAGGATCCTCTGGAGATTTTGGTATCTGTAGCTGCACACATTAATCTGCTTGTGTTACAACCACACAGCAAACAGCACTGTGGGTAAGGGGATACTTTGATGACCTCCATAGATAAAGGCCAGGGTAAAAGGGGCTGGATGCTGCTCACTAAGTCATGAAATGTGTAGAGGGAGAGCCATGGGCTATTTAATACCATTCTTACCCCTCACAAACCCTCTTCATATCTTCACCCTGTGACTCGTCCTCCCACTCTCAGTGCAGTGTGAGCTTTGCAGGTCACTTTTGGCTGGGTAGGAATTTTCTGAGAGTCAATGTGGTGTAGTGGTTTGTGTGTTGGACTATGACTCTGGAAACCAGGTTTTGAATCCCTGCTCAGCCATGAAAACCCATTGGATGACCTTGAACAAGTCAGACACTCTCAGGGCTCATTCCCAGTTACATTTAAACCACTTTGCAATTTGCCTTCGGTCCATGTCAGTGAAACAGTCCAAAAGGTCCATCATTCTACTATGGAAGCAGATCTTTTCAATATTCCGTTGTAATCGTTTCTTTTTTGGCATGATTGTCATTCCCACTAGTTTGCATCACTTCAAAATGCATGTCAATCATCTGTGCGTCATTGGTGATGCAAGTGGTCACATGATGAGGACAGGGCCATTCCAGGCCCTGAGCGGGGTGACCTTAGCAACTGAGCCTTCCTCTGCCCCTCAGCAACCCAGACTGCTCAAGCACACCATTTCGTCTTTGAGCAGCCCGGCTTGGGGGAATATATAAATAATTGACAGGATATGCAATCCATCGGTTTTGCAACTACTTGCCTTGCTGAGCTGCAGTCAGCCTGATTGCCCGGCACGCCACCCAAGTAATTGCAAGTAGTTGCAAATACAATGGATCACATATTCTGTCTCTCTCTCTCTATATATATATAATGCACCCATAGGTCACACCACAAGCACAAAGGCAGCGTGGGTGTGTGTGTGTGGCTGATTTCTCAATAATTGAAGACAGATGGTAAACGCCCCTCTGCCATTAGTCCCTCCCCTCCAGAATGATGCGATTCAGATCCATCATTCCCACTTTTTGAACATGCTTGGGAATCAATTCTTTTCAAAAGAACCACCAAAAAACTAGTGTCAGGAAACAGCAGTTTTTTTGTATTTGCCTTGCTTCATTGTGATTGAAACTGAGCTCAGTAGGATCTGAACAGGTTTCAAGTGGGGACAAGGCACATATAACCTGATCAGCAATTCACTTTAAATCATAGTGGGAACGAGGTCTTTATAGAGGATGGCAATGGTAAACACTCTGTGATGAAGGCACACAACACACATGCAAATTTTCTCCCCTTTACCTTTTTTTCTTTTCTTTTCTTTTCTTTTGTTCACCTGCCCCATGCTGTATCTGGGGGACCCAGATAATTGGCTAAGGGTGGTGTCTTTAAATAGGTTGTCACTGGCAAGTATTGTGGGGAGACTATATGGGTTAAGTGTATGTCTTAGCACCCATTTGTTGAAGGGTGGGACACTAGAAGGTCCTCTTTATGTCTTGGGAACCATGTTGTGAGTGAGGCTGCCATTAGGATAGATAGATAGATAGATAGATAGATAGATACTTGGGGGTTTGTTTTCTCATATAAGAGAGTTGGGAGTTGGAAAAGAGTGCCCAAGGTCCACCTTCCAATTAATGGTTGTCTGGAGTGAGCAGCCCATAGCTTTGGGTTGCCCTCAGGATCAGGTGTTTCACCTAATGGAAGGCTGGGGAAGTTGTCATTAGTTGACACCTGGCCTCAGCTAGACCCACATCAGATTTCTCCCCCCTCTTTTGGCCATCTACAGGCACAACTCAATTAAAGAGGTTATAGGTCAAATAAAGCAGCCCTTGTTTAACCCAACTCTGTGTGTTTGGTCTCATTATTTCATGGTTGGTCATCAAACAGTACTCCAACAGACTTGAATGATACACCAGCACAAGCTGATGGTCCCAGTTCTTGGCACCCCAGGCTCAGATATCTGATATAAAATTTTGTCACGCCTGCCACCCTTCAACAGTATCAGTGGACTGGGCACTGATAGTAACCAGTATGACTGGCCTCAGCAAAAGCTTAGGCCTAGTTGAGCAGATTGGTGATATTATTGACATATATCAGCATTCAGCTTTAGTCAGACCCAGAAACAAGACTGGTAGAATCAAACCAGTCACAACTGTCAGCTCCTAATATCTGTTGCTAAAGGTAAAGATATTTTCTATACCAGGATATTCACACAGCAGTGCAGAATGCCTAATGCAGGCCTTACGGAAAGCTGTATCAATTACCATTGTTGTTACTAGATAATGTGTTTATTTATTTATGAAAAGGCAGCCACAGTGGTTATCTTTCACTATGTATTGTTGGGAAATGTTCCTCACGTTGATCCTCATTGCATATGAACAACAAAGATGATCCCTTTTACACCCTGGAAATGGGTGACCTCCTTTACAGAGAACCATCTGCTGTCTGATGCACTGTCACAGGAGCCTGTCCTCTGTTTGAGGGAATCTTCTGTTTGGAAAGTTGTCTTATCCAAGTTGGGTTTAAACATAAAAAACAGTAAGATGGAAGAGCTAATAGCTTGAAGTTGCCCATCAGCATTTAATGTCTGGGCAGAAGACTAATTAGGTACACATGCTATTTGATCACAATCTATCCTGTTTATTTAAATTAGAGTAATTATCTATAAATTTTCATCTCTTATGAACACTGTGCAGACTGTACGATAATCTGTATTCTTTTTTTCCTCATCTTTTTCATGATAATGCAGTCTTCTGCCTCCCCCTACTCCTCCTATTGATGATGAATAAGTAGCCACCTTATCTACTTGAAAAAGAAACTGGACTAGCAAAATATTCTTAGACAGCCATACATAAATATGTTGACCTTTGATGCAGTGCCCTACCCAGTCTAGGAAGGGGTAAAAATATTGGGCCATTTAACTAGAATTAACTGATCATTTTTACAAAGACAATCTGAGATGTTATGGTTTGTGGTTAGGAAAGGAGTTGACTTGTTCTCATGGCCTTTATTGAGCAGTTTGTCTGAGTAAATTGTTTTGTTTTGCCAACATTTGTTCATTGTTTCTAAAGAGAAAGAAGGGGAGGGTGAGCATACACACGTGTACATACAAACCTCTTCCAAAACAAGCAGATAAATGGCAAGACCCAGAACACTATGACATTGTGACTTAATGACACAAAGACCTAATAACAACCATCTATAAAATTGTGTAAGAGACATAATTCACAGGATGACTGCTGCTACACCCAGTCCTCCATATCCACACATTCTGCATTCACAGATTCAAGCATCCATGGATTTTGAAAATATTTCCCGTCAAAATTCCAAAAATCAAACCTTGATTTTGCCATTTTTTATAAGGGACTCCATCTTACTACACCTTGTATATAATGGGCCTTGAGCATTCATGGAACTATACCCCCAGCAGATACCAAGGGTTCACCATACAGCAAATGATCTCTCCCATAAAAGAAATACTAATTTTTCAGATACAATTTAAAGGTGGGGCATTTGTTTTACAACTCAAGTCAAACAAAATTAAATTTAATGCAATAAATATTAAAAGTTGCTAATGTATAATCTATGTTAACACATGTTGGGGCTTTTGTAAGAGGCAGGCCACTGAAATTAATGGTGAGTAGCAGAGAGTAAGTGTGACAAAGAGAATTATTTTTTAGACTTTGCTTTGCACATGACAACAAGGCATCGATCTGTGAAATCTGGCTTTAGCTGCTATTCTGTTCCCTCTCTGCTGACTGTGGTGATGATTGTAGCCTTTCCAGGTCTAGGCTATGAGAGTTGTTTCCTGAAATTACCATTTAACTCACAGACACATTTGCAGTGATGTGGTGCACATTGGACTTTTCTAAGCTCTTTATAGAGATGTATTGTAAGACAAAGAATATTTACCTGGGAAAAATTTGTTAAGATATTGTTACAGCACAGAGAGAAAGATACTGTAGTTCATATCCAATTTTAGGGTCTAAGCTGTCTGTTTACTGTTATGAATCACATCTTGAAAAGAAACATGCAAGTCAGGACAAAAATCCATTCCAAGCAATCAAAAAGTAACTTTTTTAAATGGTAAAACTTTAATCAGTAACTGTTGTGACCAGATTGTTTCAAGTATTCAGTTCAAGTTAGTGATGGAAAAAATATTTGTAAATGTTTGGAAAATGTGTGGGGAAAATGGTCAGGAAACTCTGACAAGAAGAATCCTAGATGGGTGAGAATCTCCACAGTTTTGGATTTATTCTGTTCAAAAACCTGCATGTGGGTTTTTTCCACAGAAAACAGCATTTTCTGCAATGAAGAATGCTGTCTGCTATGCAGGAACCTTGTTTTCTGCACCAGCGTTATTATTTTCTGCACAGATTATGTGGTCTTTGTCACAAAAAATGTGTCCTTTTCTTGCACAGAATAAGATCCAAATTGTGAATAGTTTTCAAAAATTATGCAATTTTTGATGAGTTTCTCACTGTGAAGAGAAAAAATGGTAAAATTATGCTTTCTTGCTTGTGTGAATAAAATTATGATAATTTATATTCCTAGTTTAAGTTAAAAGGACAGAAAAGAATGAATAGATTAAAAGAATTAATATAATTGATAGGTATTTTAAGGAAAATCTGTCATGAATGTATTCCTTCCAAGGAATTTATCGTACTGGTGGTTTAAACAGTGATTAATTTGTCAAAATCACACAAATGAGATTAAAATGCGATTAAAATGTGATTAACATTTTCACATACAAGAGCCATTATCCCGTGAATAACCAGGGAATAACCAGGCAATAAACCACAAAAAATCATTCATGTGAATGATTTGTTGCTGTATATTGCCTGGTTATTCATGGAATAATAGCACTTTAATCACATTTCATCTCGATGTCGTGTGAAAACCATTAGCACAATTACATGATAATCCCAGGATATTTCCAGGATAATAACAGTTTGAACATGACATCGTGTGAAAATCTTAATCGCGAATGTGTGATTATGACAGGTTAATCACTATTTATACTTCCAATTGTCCCCGTGTGATAAACTCCCATGCCTTTTCAGCAAGACTGCTGCTGGTAAGGGTTGTTTATATTGAAGGAAAAAAGAAGAGGAGCAGGGCAATCTACAATATATCACATTTCATTTTTCATTCCAGGTTTTCCTTTTGAAGATTGAGTTAAATGAATTGCTGTTCTAGCTTTTGGCGGGATGGGTTTGGGAGTTTGAGGAAAATAACAAACTTTCATCATGATTTAGGGGTTTGAGGCTTTATTCTTGCAATAACTTTACTTGCTGTCTGAATCTATTGCAGTCTGCCTGAATATTATGACTATGGTCATGGAGCAAGTGAAGACGCTTATGACAGCTACGGTAAGGCCTGTTCTATTTTTGGTAAAAGTGTGAAGTCAGAAAACCAATCACTCAGTGACATGCTAGAATTACTTGTACATTCTTCCTCTTCTACCTTTGTAGCAGCCAAGCTAAGCTGATTTATGTCATTCTGAGGTAAAATGTGTCTTATGGGACTGAGGCCAGAAAAGTGAACAAATCCATTTTGATCAGAATTTCTTAAAGGTATTAATCCATGGTTGTATGTCAGTTTTCAAAGCAATTGTGAAAATGCTGATTAGTA
The DNA here is from genome assembly GCA_026167975.1 of Phrynosoma blainvillii. NCBI lineage: Eukaryota > Metazoa > Chordata > Lepidosauria > Squamata > Phrynosomatidae > Phrynosoma > Phrynosoma blainvillii. The sequence goes on from JANUYF010000001.1 coordinate 160,092,858, forward strand.
CCCAAATCTATTTTGTGGTGACAGTTGTCAGTCGTACAGATGTGAAAACAGTGTTGCATATATCTGATAGTTCATACATTAATAATAAATAAAAACAGAAACTTGTAGCATACGGTATCCACAATACTTCACTTTTTTGAGAAAGAGAGAGAGAAGGTATATCCTCAATCAAAATGTATTTTTTTCCAAAAATAATTTATTGAATGCATGATTTCATTCTTTCCCTTGAGTTCATGACAATGAATTGATTAGGCTGTGAGGTGATATATATTTTCTCTGCACCCCTTACAAATTGATTAATAGTGTTTCCACTGCTGCAAACTTGAAGAGTCAACAGACCAGGGGAGGGAGGAGAGAACTTGGACAAGGTTGCTGTTGTTGTTCATGTTGTACAAGTTAGCTCAAAAGTAAGACAGTTTCCCAATGGAGGGTTGTGGTACCTTGGATAGCTCCTTTAAAGACTAAAACATGGACTAGATTCACTGGCAACAGGGCCACAAGTCTTGGCTGCCATTTTTCCAACTCAGCTGGGTTTTGTGTAGTTGCATGCATTAGTTAACCAGCTCAAGGCTCTGCTCAGGCAGATTCTCTCCCCCCCCCCCCCCCAACTTTACTCCTATGTAGCTTAAATACTCTGTCCTGGTGATACTTTCCTCCCAATGCTGATGTTTATTTCAATGAATTGTGCAGAATCACCCATGGAAAGGAATGTACAGGCAACTTGAAGGCACATAAGACATGCACACACGTAGAGGAATAAGCTATCTGAGTTTCCTTTAGGCTCAGTTGATTGTAATGGAATAGGATTGAGGCTAGAATCTTATATCCACTTTGCTGACCGTAAGCCTTGTGGAACTACATTGGCATGGTTTCGGAGTAGATGTGTATTGCATGGCCAAGTATGAACTGTATACAATTGTTGAAATCTACAATCGCAGTGTAATTCTATGCATGTGTACCCAGAAGTGAGTTTCACTGAATTAAGTAGTAAATTAGTATAATATTGCCACAAGGCCTTAAAGAATCTTTAAAGTGCTTAGTTGTAGATAGATTGTAATCACCTAGTGCTAGGAAAAGTCTACATAAAATATATGATGCCAAGAGTTCCCTTACCTTTGTTGCATCTGCATTGCAAAAACAAAAACAAAAAAACACCAATCTGACACCACTTTACATGGCTAAATGCTATGGAATTCTGGGAATTGTAGTTTTATGAGACATTTAGACTCCTCTGTTAGAGTGGTCTGTTGTCACAACAAACTACAATTCCCAGACTTCCATAGTATTGAGCCATGGCAGTTAAAGTGGTTTAAACCTGCATTAATTCTTCAGTGTGGATTCAGCCCTAGATAATTTTCTGTCTTCAAAATAACTGCTTACCATATTGCTGTTTTGAATAACTTTTCAATCTTCTGCAATTAATGTTTCCTTAAATCACCATGAGGTAAAACTTTGGCTTTATTCTAATGAAGTTGCTCCAACAGGCCACAATAGGAGCAGGCCTTGTCTCTACCTGCTCCAAATCTCATTTCATGGGATGTAATTTCTCATGTCTTACAAGATTTGGACTCCAAACTTATAAAATGGTTGTCCATCCTTCCACTTTGTCCCAAGCCATTCAGTTAGTAGGCCTGGTGAAGGGAAATATACTGCTTTCCTCCTTACCACAACAACCTTCCTGACTTCTAGTATGACTAGTTTTGGGCAGTGGGGACTTTTACTCCAATTTAAAACATATCATAAGTAGTTCAAATAATAGAGGAGCATACAGCACTAAGTCAGATAAACAAAATGCATAGGAATAATGAAAGTATTTGCCAACTGACAGTTCCGAAAATAATTGTATTTGTTCACTTGTTAAGGAAATATCGGTCCAAGGCAAAGATTCAATCTCTTCATGGTAGATTTAAAATCATGATTTCCTGAAACAATAATGACATATAATGATGCTAGCAAATGATGCTGGGGGGGGGGGGGGGTGACATTTTTCCACAGTTAGTTTTCACTAGATGTTTGAGGATATGGGTTTATAAAGGTGAGCTGTAGCTAAATGGATGGACTAATGCCAATCTCATGCATTCTTTACCCTTTTCTTGCAGACTTGTTAAGCCTGTTAGATTTTGTTAGTTGCTAAGCATAAAAAGAAGTATGAAATGAGGATGTGAATTGTTGTAAGGACTCTCAATGTCATTAGGTTAGTGGTAGCAGGAGAAAGTTATGATACTTCCCCATGTTGTTCCTATACCGCAGTGGCATTGGGGAGGATTTTTATCTCATCACTAAGATCAAAGGTTCCCAGCATAGTCTATAGCCTTCCTCATTCTCTCAGCTTATAAACAGCTGGTAGAATGAATTTCTCCTCCCATTTCTGCTTGGGAAAGTCCCATCCAGGGAACATCTCTCACCCCTGTTATCAAAGGAGTTCATAATGAGACAGGCAGATAGAACTATCTTGTATACATGAGTATACAAAATGAAAATTATATTAGATGCAATCATGCATATAGTTAGTATAATGATGATGCAATTATATGGATGTATGGGATCTTTTCTGTGCTTGCTATTTGCTGCATTTCAGTGCAGCCAAGACAGAAAACCCAACTTATCTATGTCTCACTGCTATGAAGTGATTTGATTTCTGTGAGACTTGTGCACAGTTATTTGGAATCCCTGGTACACTTAAAGAAAATGCCATTGAACTCCAGGAAAATTTACTTTGGGGTCAATATGTTTAGGATAGCAGCATACAAATGCAATTCTAACTCCTTAGCAAGAAGTCCTAGGGAAACTGTGAGCTGTATCTGCTGTGTCCATCTACCAGTAGAATGGACACAACTCTGGAGGGTTGGAACCCATCCAGAGAATATATAAAAGGGACTGCAGGGGAACGAGAGGAAGGGAAAGTCCCATTGCAAAAGGAAAAATCTGTTTGTATGACATTGAATGAAGCAGCAGGAAGATTTACCTCTAAGAAAATGTGTTTAAGACAGGATTGTACTGAGAACATATATATTTCTTTCACCTCATTTGCACTAGAAAAACAGGAGGAATCTTTTAAGGACAGTTGGCCTATACTTTTCTTGCAATATGCAGTATATGATCAAAGAATAGATAGCCCAATTTTCCTGTTCATGGCCAATCAATCTGACCATCTAATCCACCAGCACTATAATTGCTGTTATACCTGTATATACAGTTCCATACTTTTGGTTAATTCTTCTATCTATTCATACATTCTTCATTCTGATATTGCAGGTTATGTGAGCAAAAAGTATTATGATCTGAATTAATAAAAAATGAAAGGTTTCCTGACTTACATGGTTAGATTTTTACAGCAAGGATATATATTTTTACCAAACTTTACAGGGATGAAATGCCAAGAATGCTGACTATTCCTGAACTTTGCTAGTGGCTCAGCTGCCTTAATAAGCACAATGCGTAATTGGATGCAGTTCTTAGTAATAAAGCTAAAAGTTTTCATTTGATCTTGGGTTTTACAGAACACCCCATGGAATGCTTGTCCTCTTTTTCACTCCTGCCCTCTCTCCCATTCTTTCTTCAGATTTTCTTAGTCTTCTTAAGAAATGAATCCAATCCTTTGGAGTTTGAGGTAGCAGCCTCCCTATAGGCCAATTAAAACTCCTTTCTCCAAAGATAGACCTAAAAGGTGGTTTTGTAAATCCTTTGGTATCTCCCCTTTGACAAATGGTAGAAGTGCAGGAATGTGGATATTTTCTACAGAGAAGCACCTTCCCTATACACAACTAGATATTTATCTCTTATCAGATAAGGATTTATTCTTGTCTGATTCTACCAGAATTTGAAAGAATTCAGGATCTTAATTACATGCTCTCAGTTTTAGAATCATTTATGACACCTGTGAACCATAACTATTTTTAGAGCTTTGCACTAATGATCACATTTTCAGTATATCAAATACAACTGATGATCACACAGTCTTTTTGGCGTTTATGAGTTCTTGCCATTTTCCATTTCAACTCTTCTGTCCTTCAGAGAGCTGGCTATTACATGTTAATGTCATGTAATACTAATATTACACAGTATACTAATTAGTATACAGAGTATACTAATATTAAGAGACAAAGCTTCTCCTGCTAGTTTTTGATTACCAACCATGGAATAACAAGACCAGACATAGTGCATTAGGTGAAGCAAGGCCACTTTATTTGAACTAAAACCTACTTAGTTGGGATGAACCTCTAAGGAAGCAAGGGGGGCAATCTAGTGTGAGATCAGATGAGGCCAGGTATCATCCCTTGACAACTCCTCATCCTTCTCTTGGATGAAACACATGAGCCCTGGGGCATCCAATAACTGATTTGCTCCCCAGTCAGCTATCTACTTGAAGGTACCCCCCTCCAAGTCACAGGACTTTTTAAGTGAGAGCAAAACCTTCAGATCCACCCCACAGGTAGACTCCCTCCCCACCCCAAATTGCAGGACCTAAACTGACAGTTCCATAGCCTCGTCCTTCACAAAAAGGGTGCCAAGGCGTATGCCAGAACTCTCACTTAGGGTCTTTGCAGACTGCCAGAAATAGTGCAAATTGAGTCCACTTTAACTGCCCTGACTCAGTGCTAGGGAATCATGGGAACTGTAGTTTATTGTGGCACCAGAGCTGTCTGACAGAGAAGGCTCAATGTCTCAGAAAAAAATACAATTCCCATGATTCCCTAGCACTGAACCAGGACAGTTAAAGTGGACCCAATCTGCACTATTTCTAGCAGTCTGCAAAGGCCCTTACTCCCCCAACCTACTATCTGCCAAATGACATCCTATTTAAAGACTCCAGCTATAGCCAATCATCAAAGTCCTCCAAATATAGTGTGGGGTACTAAAAAAAAAAAAAAAAAGTGGAAAGGGGAAAGGGGAAGAAAATTCCTACCTGGTCCCAAAATGACCAGCAATGCTGACACTGTATTGGAGGAAAGAAGATGGACCAAAATCAAGATGCAAAGAGGATGCATCTTCAGGGTCCACCCCCCACCCCCCCAATGCACTGCATCATGGTGCCTTGTGTTACACACAGTTAAGCCTGGCCTCTCTGCCATAGAGGCCATCAAAAACAGCACGCGCACACACACACACACACAGAGTACCATTCGCTATGCAGGTCCAGAGTGACATTCTCAGCTTATGTGCCACTTGTGAACAACCATAGTATCATGCTTCACATGTCCAAATAAAATGACATAGCAAAGGGTCTGGTGTGGGAGTGGGTTCCCAGTGGTCCTCCAAATGTTGTTGGAACTGACATCAGCCCTTTCTGTTGGATGAGGCTGATGGAATTAGGATTCAACAGTATCTGGAGAATTGTAGGTTGCCCATCCCTGCTGTCGCTCATCCATTCAACTCACTGCCTCATTTATAAGAAAGTTTCTAGTCAGATCAGGATGAGTACCTGGAGATATCATGGCCTTTTCCTTAAATGAATGGTGAAGACTGCTGGACACAGTCTAAAGATGTTCACATTTGGGGCTAGAGAGAGGAACAAGGGACTTGATCTCACACTGAATACACTACTTTTTGGAGGAGGGTTTAATATCCTGGAAAACACAATTTTTTGATTGGCTACTATAGTCAACCGAAATTTGTCAACGCTTGTTGGTTGTGATCTTGACACATCAAACTATTATATTCATGATCCTATTAATTAATATCTTAATGATTTAAGGACCACTTTAAAAGGGTTGGCTAAATTAAAGAGATCAACATTTTAGTCAGCCCATCAAATGATGTAACAGTAAAAAAAAAATCTTTCATACTTAACACATTGCTGTGGGATCAGAACATCCTCTTTCTATCCATGCCACAGATGATGCATCAATAAAGCCATGTTCCCAGCACATACAGGAAGTCTACTCAAAGCCCAACAAATGTAATGGCAAAGCAGCAATGTGAATGTTAAGTAACACTGCTGAAATAATAATAAGCAACTGTCAATTGATCAGAAACCAAGGAGGCTGGCAGCTAGTGATAATAGCAATTAACTTCCTATTCCCCATTTGATGGTGGGTTGCTGTATTGATTCAGTGAAAACACAGCAAATTGGAAGTATCCACATTAATAAAAGCTTCTTGCTCATACATTTAATACATGTGGCTTTGGAACAAAATCCTATAATTCTTGATTAACTTATAGCCACCATTACTCATGTTCTTTGTTTTCCAGTTTGTGGTACTCTCCTATATTCCTTCCAGTCTGCAGTAACACCCAGCCTCTTACAATGCATTGCTTCCATACATACATATATACATACACACACACACACACACTTCACAATTCAAGTATACTTAGGTTGTGATCGAATGAGGACAAAGTTCTGTGATTAGAACAAATTTTAATTCAATTAAGATTAGAAAGAGTAAAAATTCATACCTTTTTCAGTAGTTCATTTTGTGAACTGAGCTAACAAGGTGGCTGATAAACACATTTATTTTTAATAGTCCCCTGCAAGTGTCAATGGGAGCAAAACATTCTGGTTGCTAAGGAAAAGAAGCATCTTTTGCTGTAATGACTCTCCAGACACTTGTTAGACCCCAGTCCTTATAGTCCAGGATGAGGGATTATGGGCACTGCAGTTGAACAACATCTTCAGGGCCCTAAATTGCTCAGTGATGCTCTGTTGGGTTAAGAAACTGTGACAAGGGTCCAATCTACACTGCAGAAATAATGCAGTTTGATACCACTTTAACTGTCATCACTCAACACAATGGAATTCTGGGATTTGTTTGTTTGTGAGATATTTAGCCATCTCTGTCAGAGAGGTCTGGTACCATAACAAACTACAAATCCCAGAATTCCGTAGGATGGAGCCATGGAGGTTAAAGCAGTGTCGAACTGGATTACTTCTGCAGTGCAGATTAAACTGGAGATGTATCTGCAACAAAATTTTCCTAAAAAGCAAATGACAGGCAAATCAAGCCCACATGCCATTATCAAAATATTCATTTGTGGGGAAGGCAGCGGGGACAGAGATGCTCTAGTGGCAAAAGCAGGGGCATCATAAGGCTAGAGGAGAAAACATCTGCACCAGATGGAATTACTACACAGAGTTTATATTGTTTAGTTATGCATCAGCTGCATGGACCCAGTTATAGTCCAGCTGTACGTTTACCCTGTTTTGTGACCAGAGAAGGGAGAGAAGAACTGGAGTGTGATCTAGTTGATCAAGAAAAGACATTGCAAAAAAAAAAAAAAAACACCAAAAACTGAAATTGTTCCTGGGAAGAAAAAGCACTATAACACAAAAAATTACTGTGGATGAAAATCAGGGAAGAGCTGACCCCATAACATATAAGGACTCCCAGCCTGCTTATGTGAATGAATTGCGGGTGTCATAAATGAACAGCCTGTGTGGGTGCCATAGAAGGAAAGAGATATACTAGTCTAGACAAATCAGATTATGTTGTCCTAAAAATACACCAGGGTTGCTATATCACTTTAGAATAGTGGAGGAGGAATGTATGATTGGATAGTTTCACATTATAAAACTCCCAGCTTATTAAAAATTAGCATATTGTTTGTTTATATGGCAGGGTGAAGAACATGGATTCCTTCAGATGTTGTTAGACTCTGAACCCTATCAGCCCCACTTGATTATGGGAGAGGAAGTCCAATAAAGTCTAGGGGGCTATGGGGGTTACACATAAGAGCATCCACACCTATAGCCCACTTCCAATGATGTCTGATGTGGTTCAGTCCAGAAACAGCTTTACGGTAAAATAGCTATTTGCTTAAATTAGGTCTTTGGTAGGAAAAGCATTGTGGTGTAGTGGCTTGAGCACTGGGCGGCAACTCCGGAGATGTTGCATAAAAGTCTGCCAGGTAGAAGTACACCATATATTCTCCCTCACTCATCCTCAACTCATCTTTTACCTGCTGCAGTGTCAGTCTCAGATGTTTATTGGCCAGTTGAGAGCAGAAGGCATTAAGAAAGCAAATGGCTGTATCACAATGGCTGGACACACAGCAGTGAGGCATCCTATGCAACCTCCCAAGGTTCCTTCAGAGGTTCTGGATTATGGATATCAGTGCTATGGGTCCAGCTATAGGAACATAGCTGGTTGCTTCTCATCCACCACCAATACACTCCACTTGGCAGTAAATGGCCATGTCAACTGGAGGCTCAAACAGATAAAAGGTAGGTTTGGAAGAGGAATTTGATCATTGTGAGAGGTTGGTAGAGGATTCTGACCTACATCTGTGTGATGAACAGAAAGGTAGCAGGGAGCTGTGAAGACCAGAAGACAGCTGACCAATCCTGAGACAGCTGGAATCAGCCAATGAGAGAGCAGCTGGAAGGAGATAAATAGCTCAGGCGGTGAGGGATATAGTCAGTTAGGGAGTTAGGCAGTTAGGAACTGTGGAACAGAAGGCAGTACCTTAAACCAGAGGCTGTGGATTGTTCCTGAGGGAACTAGGTGGAACAAAGATAAGAGTCAAAAGGAAAAGGAAAAGAACTCTTTGTGGTTCAACAGAGCTTTAGTGCAGAGAGGGTCTGTGTGGTTAGGTTGTAATCATAGAAACAGCTGAAGGATTGTATTTGAAATAGCTACACTACACTTGAAACGGTAACCAAGTTATATTATTACCAAGTTTGAAAACCAAGAAACATTGCCTGTATGTTTGAAACACAATAAAACCATCTTATATTTTATAAAAACCTATTTTGGCCTTTGTGTGAGAATTTTGAACAAACACTACCAGTGTGTTATTAATAGTTCTGGGACCGGAATCTGATGAGGGCTATGAAGCCAGTCACATAAAATTGTAAGAGAGAGAAATAGTCAAGGTGGCAGGAGTGGTTCGTCACAGTCTGCACAAGTCATTAATAGGATGCCAGGCTTTGTGTATTTCATCCTTACCCATGGGAATGAAAATTTTCAAAAGTCCTCCTCCTTATTTTTTAATCGTTTTTCCCATTTGGAATTTTTTCAGAGGGGAAATCATTTGTACAAATCATTGCATTTTACATCAGTGCAACCTATTTTTGAACAAAAATAGATTTTGACCAAAATACAAATTGGTACAAATTGAATTTTCACCCCCCAAAAGTCCTCTGATCTAAAAAAAAGAAAGAAAATGCAAGCAAACTGTTTTAACTTTCTCCTTTCTTTACATCAAGGATGAAAAAAATGCAAATATTCTTTACGCCCCCTTTGTAGTCATTACTGTAGTCAGAAGGAGAAAATGGAAGCACACCATGGTATGTCATGGTGATGAAGTACAAATTTAATCCACTGGAATGGCTGATGAAACTTTGCCATGGTAAAGGATAACTAATCTGTCTTGTGTGCCCTTACATTTGTACTTGACCTACCCAATCTGTTGTGTTTTTCAAGCAGAACCTGACATGTCTGTTATTTGTCACTGACCCATGTGAATAGACATCATATACTCTCTTGTTGTCTAATTGGTGTCTCGACCGTAGACTGCTTGCTAGTTTGTTCATGCAGGTGCACAATTTAGATCATTGATTTGATTCATTTGGGAATGAGACTGCAGATATGACTGTGCATATTTTACTTCTTTAGTTCACTAATCACAAACTGTCTTCTTTCCATCAAGTTCTTACTGCTACAGGAGTTCTTTCTATAAAAATGCTAAAGAACTAGCCATTGATGGAAATGGTCACAGTGACCTAAAATTTTAACAAAATGGAGAGAGAAAAATGAAACCCTACAAAGTCCACTTACTTTGCCAACTGCTAATCGTCTAATTGCTCCTCATATATAATGCATGGGAAAATATCTCTGGGGAATATTTCAAAAGAGTAGGAATAATGACATCAAGCACACAGTTCAGAACTCAAAGGACCCAATCAGGAGTTCTTTCAGTAACTGAAGGTTGGCTCCCGGGGGAAAAAAATCTTTGGTAATATTCTCAGTCCCATATTAAATCCCAGGTATTTGGAATTACACTTTGTGTCTCTGATTTGCATAGGATGGTGTCTTTTTGCTGAGGCATAACAATGGTAAATGATCACACCTCTTAATGACAGCCAAAAACTAGTTATCACTGGTCCTGCTTGAACTCTCCTAGCTGGAGAAAATGATCATATCTGTTCCAACACTGGGGTCTAGGGTCAAGGGTGATACTTCAGTAGAAGGATGCAGGGTCCAAAGCAACACTCATGAGTGTTAGATTCAAATATGCAGTACAATTCAAGAAAATTTCTTATCATGAACATTTAACAATGTGTAAACTGTAATATAAAAATGAACTATGGGTGGCTCTAGGCCACATCAGGGTGGCTCTAGGCCACACCAGGAAGTGGTGGATCGAGGCCGTGGCTACCCGACACCGTGGCCCCGATCCTCCCTTTTGCTGACCCGAAAAGAGCAGCAAAATGCCGCTCCTTTCAGAAGCAGCAAAAGGCTGCCCTAAGCGCCGGTCAAGGGTGATACTTCTTCACCTTTTCCAGAGCAGGAGTCAGAATGCTGAACCAGAAGGGCATCCTGATGCTGCATGCCATGCGTAAAGGTGCACAGCATCAGGACAGCAGCAGCATGGAGTTGGGGCAGCCAGCGTGTGGCTACCCTACCCCAACCGTGCCTCCAGGCTGGCCCTTTGGGCCTGTCTGCAGAAGCCCTAAAATACTAAGGTGTGGAATCCTACATGGGTTTCTTAATTATATTTGTGTAACTACCATATATACTTGTGTACAAGTCAACCTCATGTATAAGTCGAGGTAAGGTTTCAGGGTCAAAATCCTGAATTTTGATATGACCCATGGATAAGTCAAGGGTAAAACTTAGGGAGCTATAAGGAAGGATGGAGCGGAGAAAATATCACTTCCCTCCTTCCTTCTCCAGACCTCTCCCAACCACCAAACACCGATTCCCAGGTGCTGGAGGAGAAGTTTCAACATTGGATTGGGAAGGGAATAAGTGAATTTAAAGGTAGAGTTTTTTTCATAGGAAGCAAGGTCTCACAAAATGGATTGGGGAGGGAAGGAATTGATGTTAAATGGAGATTGGGTCATCATGCTCATTTGTTTTAGGACCTTTTCTAAGCATTACTGGTGTATTGACCTGTATATAAGTCGACCCAGGATTTTAGGGTCAATTTTGGGGCATAAATTTCTCAACATATAGTCAAGTATATATGGTAAGCAATATCTCCTAGTCAAGCCTGTCCTGTTAAAGTGGTTTTAAAAAAACATAATCATTCATTTAAAAGCTTGGTTAGATCAAATTAAAAAGTTCAATGACTCAGTGTCTTCTAGAGCTTTTGTACTGTAAATTACCAGTCATTTGCCAAATTAAAAAGAATACTTTTTCTAGGAATTACAAACTACTTCACATTTTCACAATATTAAAATTCTGAGTCAAATTTCTGCTTTGTTTACCCATATAAATTATCCCTAATATTCTCTCATGTGTCTAAAACAGGGGTAGGCAACCTTTCCCCTTTAAGGGCCAAGGGACTTCAGCTCCCAGAATCCCAGGAGCTATTGGCCAACATGGGACTATTGGCCAACATGGCTGAGGCTTCTGGGAGCTGAAGTCCTTCGGCCCTTAAAGGCGAAAGGTTGCCTACCCCTGGTCTAAAAGAAGATGGTAGGCAGCACAGCAGACACCTTTTGTGCCCTACATTTTTGCTCCCTCCTGCTAATTTAATTAGAAATTGCATTCATGCAGTGCTTGAACTACAGAGCCTAGTCTAGCAGATGGGGCCAGATGGGTGGGGAAAACACTGATGGTCTGCTTGAGGGTCTGGGGTAGGAGGCCTTCCTCCAACAATGATCTCACCACCCTCACTTGACCCCGTTTCCTTTCTGGACTTCTGTCATTACTTAAAGCAAAAACTTTTGTCACATATCCAAATGCATTTGTATTTTATCATCTGGGTAGGTCATGGATGGAGGACATCCATGCTTGCATCCCCCAACCATCCTTGTGCAACTCCCCCTCCTTTTTGAAAAATTGACTAAGCAATAGGATTCAGGCCGTTGACTGATTTATATTTCCCAAACTGCTATTCAGGCCAATAAGATACAGCCTTAAAGCTGCATGATCTACTTTTAGGAGAATGGGATATGAAAAATAGTACTTCTTCCATACATGCATCTGATATTAGTTCAAAGCCAATTTCACTCTGCCCATTTTAGAAACCAGGAAATACTTTGGGTGGACGTTCTGTATCTTATTGTGGTGTGCCTTTGAGTTGTTTTAACTTAAGGCAATCCTAAAGTGAACCTTTCAAGAGGTTTCTGAGGGTCAGAGTATGTGATTTGCCCAAAGTCACCCAGTAGGTGTCCATGGCCAAGCAGGGAGTTGAACCCTGGTCTCCAGAGTCATACTCCAACACTTAAACCCTTGCTCGCTCTCTGCTATACCTTGCCTTTTCCCAAACTACCTCACACTGTTAAACCCAGGGATGGGACAATAAGGCTGTTTAGTTGCTGCCAAGCCTAAGCTCAACATCCACATGTTGGGGGAATGTCTACCAGCTGAATGCATATTGGTCATCGAAGTGATCTGGAATAGTGTATAGCCTGACCCTAGACTATAAGGAGAAACTACACACATTTCACATGCTTTCTTATTGCAGACACATCGATGTCAGACAGGTGAGGTTGGCATGGGCAAGGGAGCAGCTGCAGGACTGGCACCAGCTAAGTAAACATCTGAAGGAGATTTCTGTTTATTTCACATCCAGAAACTCTGTTCTCTGGTTAGGATCCACAGAACCATTTCAACAATGGAAAACTTCAGATTCTCCCCTCTGCCAGTCCTCTGCAATATATCTCATGGTATCTGAAAGAGTTCCCCAATACTTAGGAATCATTTTGATGGGAGGGTTGTGAGTGAAAGGGTGAGAATGGAGAGCCCCATTGCATCAGCATTGCATCAGCATTGCATCATTGTTCTTTGGTTCCAGGCCTCTCCAAATTAGGAGTTGCAAATTTGATTCCAATGTGATCACTTTTGCAACCAAAGTAATCAAATACTTTATTCCAGAAGAATCCGGACATTTTCCAGAATGAATCATTATTTTGCTATAAATATTGCATTTCTAAAGTATTGTGTGTTTGGATCTCTATGTTTTTGAAATCCTCCTAGCCACCAGCATCACGTGTTGTAGCATGCTCAGGAGAAGGTAACTGTATTGCAAAGTCTAGAATGTAACAGTTTCAAAGAGAAGCTAGCTGAATGCATAATCTCAAACTTCTGAGAGCATCCCTTACACTCCACCTCCGTGTCCCATTTATTCAAAAGACGAATGGAGAGATCAACAGAGAAACATGTTTTGGACATCCAATTCTATTTTCCAAATCCATCAAGCAGATGAGACCTACTCATGCAGCATAACACAGAGCAACACTGCTGTTATCGCATGCTGGAGAAATTGGTGACGGTGACCATAAATCCACTCAAAGTCATTATGGCATAATTACTACATGAGATCAATTCATTACTGCTCTTGGAATCACTGATATGTATATACTAATTAGTATATCGTCATGTTCACATAGAATTATCTATGTGTTGGAAAACTCTTCTAATGTTAGCAGTTTCCACTTTACTGTTTTCTTTCCTTTTTTAGTTGAAAGTGAAAGCAGAAAAATCATAAGTATTTCAATTATTCACTTCTGACTCAAGTCCTAATCCAGTTAATGTACCAGTTGTAGAAAATGATATCCACTTTGGTGCTTTAGCATAGCATGTTAGAAATGCAGTTATGGAATAGGTTTGGAGCCCACAGACTTAAAGCATTTTTTTCCAGAACTGACTGTGTTACCAGGAAATTGGATATTCATATCTTGCATCAAGTGAAGGAAAGAGGTGTGTTGGTTTTTACTGAAAGCTGCCTAGGCACACAATTGACTCTTATAAATAAGGTTTTAGGGAGGACACAGAATATTGATCATAAAACCAACTTCATATTTTATTTGCTAAATGCCTCATGGGGAACCACTTGGTAGATGCTTACCAAAATAAAGCCAACTTTTTCTTCTCATTTTGTCTGTTTTAGCACAAGAAGAGTGGGCCATAAGCCGTCCAAGTCTAAAGGCGCCACCTCCCAGATCAACCAGAGGGGGTTACAGGGAACACCCCTATGGTAGATATTGAAGGTCCTCCTCATCTGTGACCTCACCTTAAAGACAATTAATAACCCGTGGTCTCCGCATAAACGGCAACAAGACAAGTAATAGCCCATTTCTTTTCTATCCTAGGAATTACTGCTTATGATTACCCTATATACTTCGTGTGTTTCCACATTGGAGTGACACTGGCACTAGTATTCTTTTATAACATGGACTTTAAAAGACAGTTGGCAACATTGACTAAACCATTCAGCAAGATGATGTTCTCTCTTGGTTGTTCCTCACTGTTGTGTGTACTTTCAAAGCAAAACAGGAAACAAACAAACAAAAAAGCATGATCCTGCATCGTTTTCCTTACACTTCCCCCCCCCCCATACTATAGAAGCTGAGTTTTTATTTAGGGTTGCTAAAAAAAATGTAACATGACCTTTTTGAACCAGATGATAATCAAGATGTAGATAAGATGTTTTAACCTGTCTTTTTAATATATGTTAGTTAGATTTAAGATGTTTAATATTAAGTTTGTAAAGTTCATTTTAAATGCTGTTTTAATGGGGTTAACAACAAGCAGCTACTGTGTGTATGTAGCTAACTGAATTTGTCCAGTGTTTTAACCTGTATTTGTTTGGGGTTTTTATTTTTTTTAAATAATCACATAAAGTTCCATGTGTAAGCTTCTCTAAATAGGAAACCATAATTTTGTCAAATATGTTTGCCATAATTTGTCAATAAAGCTGAAACCTTTTGTAAGAAACTAAATTTGGAATTACGTGTGTTTAGCTTTAAATGCCTGCTTGATTTCTTCTTCAAGAGATGCCTAAAATGTTTTCTATATAAAATCTTTTTTTTTCAAAAACAAAATATTTAAATGAACCCAAGTTTGTTTTAAGAATATGTGCAAGACTTTAAAAGTTGTATTAATAACTCATGGTTGTTAAATAATTTAAAAGCTAACAAACTAAACTGTGAAATGAATCATGGATAGCAGACACTAATGTATAACATGTTAATGGGAAAAAAGACGTGGCTTTAGAACAATAAATGGATTTTTAAACTATCCTCTAAGCTTGATTTGCTAAACACACACTCTGATTGACTTGTTTGTATTAGCATGTCTCTCGTGAGAATGTAATGGAGTTTAAAGAGGTAAGATTACGGCTTACCAGCATTAGACTGTCTAAATGCTAGATCTTCAACCTTTGAATTTCCCCGCACATTAAATATCCCATTCAACATGTAAGCATTGCATAGATTCACCTTATTGTTTTCACTCTGAAGAGTGTGTTGGCTGCATTTGCGTAGTTATCTAATAATTTGTCTTGACAAACCAATCATCAGTATCACTGCCCAGTTGTTGCTATTCAACTTCAAAAACTTTATTTGTAATTTTCAGTGCTAATTATCACCTCCCTTGAAGGCAGTTTAGAGGGCTGTTATTTCTTTTGAGAATATCAGACTTGATGGCTGATGATTATTAAGGAAATATGTCGCAGGACTCAAAGGATGACTAAACGTTAAACAGGTAACATTAATAGTAACTCTGTAATTTTGAGTATGCAACAGCAATGTTAAATATTCCAAGTGATTAAGTTACTGATAGTTAAAAAAGTAAACCTGCCAAAACATAACAAATAGGTATTATAGGCTATTAAAACAACTAATTAACATTAACTAGTGGCAACAAAATTATTTTACAATATATAACCCTTGAGGCAATAAACAGAACTAAAATTAACAATAATAGTAATGCAACTCTTGCTAACAATGAATATATAACCTAAATTTTTATGACAAAAAAGGAAGCCTTTATAGTAGGGATATCAAAACAATGGAATCTTTTAAATACAATTTTTTGTTTCTGGTGGCTTTTTGTCAATGTGATTGGTTTACTTTTTTGATGAGAACAGAACATAGGCCGGTTGCTGTTTACTCTGTGATCAAACAAGCAAAGAAACAAACAAAAAAAAATCTCTTGCAGCTGGAGTTGCATGCTAAATTTTTGGACTAGTTTTTTGCAACATATGTCCTGTCCATTGTTTCTGCTATGTTTATTGAAGTGGACTTAGTCAGTTGTACATCTGTCACACTGACTCTCCTATCTCACTATTTCAGGGATCCAAATACAATGGAGAGCAAACTATGAGGTACAGCAAACCAGATACAAAATGTTCAGGTAAGCAAAAATACCATTCTACTTTTTTTTTACACAGGGCTTCGAAGGGTGGGCAACATAATTTAGGGGGGTTGCAGACTGCCAGAAATAGTGCAAATTGAGTCCACATTTAGGGTTAGGGTTAGGGTTAGGGACTCATGGGAACTGTATTTTATCGTGGCACCAGAGCTCTCTGACAGAGAAGGCTCAATGTCTCAGGAAAAAAAACAATTCCCATGAACCCCCCTGTGTTTTATAAAATATCTCCTCCTCCTCCTTCTCTAGAAATACTGCCCATGAAGGACCATTTATATTTATTTGGGTACAACGTTCCAATGCTATTTCCAAAACCTACTTGAAAGTAAACTCCACTGAACACAGTAAAGAGTAAATATTATCAGGACCATGCTGCAAATGTGATATCACACTGGAAATGCTGGTGGCATCTGGTATGTGGCACAACAGTATTTCTGTCTGACAAGAATAGACTGTGTTAAGGAGGAAATGATGTTTGTTGATGTGTGCCTACATCTACCTTCCTTTTAAGCAAGTTCTGCTGTCCCAACAATTCTTACAGTAGTTCTGAACCTGAGGTATTGAGTCATTTTTTCTTTTAAAGGCAAGAGTACTTCTTTTGAAAATCAGCATATAAACATTGCAAACTTTCTATCAATTGGGAGCAGAAATGCATTAAATCTGCAATTTACAGGTTTGTGGGTTTTATTATTGCATGTGTTTAGTCCATCTTAGTGTTAGGTTTATATGAAATAGATTCATGGTAATAGATCTTCATCTTTTTGATTCCTCTTTATTCCTTTTTGCAGGTGAAGCCTCAAATTAGCATGCCATCACATTATATAAAGTTTGTGCCTGAAGAATTGATTATCCAGAGTCCTGCTGACAGATTTTGCATACCAATATAACTTTTTGTACATGTGTTCCTCCACAGGTATTCCTCCATGTAGGACAAATATTACTCTGAAATTGTCCTAGAAAAAGCATCCAAGCTCTTGGTTTATCTTCTTCCTACATCTCATAGCATTCCTCGGAGCAAAGCTTGGACTGTCAGAGCTGTATAAAACTGAAACTCTCATGCAAGTCAATGCATATTTGTAAACAAGAAATATTAATTTATTTTAAGAGAAAGATTTGTGCATCAATATTTCTGAATGGATTATGGCTGTTCCATAACAGAAGGTGCTTTGTTCAGTTTCTCTGCAGAAAGCATTTTCCCCAGATAGCAGCTTGGCAGGTTCACATTGTTGGTATGAGGCTAAGGAACTAAGGTTATGAGATGGATGCAACAACTATGGGAAGTCCACCCAGGAAATATGATCCTAGCTTTGGTTTTCAAACACCCACCCACCCTTTTTGAAGAAGAGATATTTTTTAAAAGCATATATATTTTTTCCTGTGGTGAGACAGAGTGTAGTGTCAAAAGCAACCTATCCCAAACACCTAGGGGCACCATGTTAGGGAAGACTGGTCAACATGATGGCCTGTTCTGACAAGGAACTTTCATTTGCTGATGATCAGGATATCCTAGACACTTGTACTCTTCAGATGTTAAGAATATGTTCCTTTAAATCTGGGAAATCATGCTTTTCATAATGCCTTGCACTAGAGTTTCCTGAGTTCAGTGCCTCTTTGCTATTGTAAGTTGGGGAGAGGTTACTGGGACAAAACAGTGTTGAGCTACAGGAAAATGTTGTTCAGCTACAGGAAAATATTTTAAAAAAAACCCTCTGATCCCAATGCATTCAGTGCAATCTACCATTTTTAACTAAGCTAATATAAGACAGGTCAATGAGGTATTACCAGGAAAATGTATCAAAACTACTCTTAGTAAAAGCAGGATACAAGTCCAATGAACAAATATGTCAACAAGACCAAAGTCAGCTATGATTATTACCAGCACTTCTTTATGTTAGACAAAAAAATAGTGTAGAAGTTACTTTAAAGGTAATCACTTTCAGCACTTAATGTTCACTGAGTTACTGTTTCATTTCATTCATAGGATTGTTACTGTTTCCAGTGACTTGCAAAGGGATTGAAATGGATTATGCATATAACACAAAAAGCAGACATTTAACCCAGTATGATGAGTGAAGCAAAGTAGGACAGCCTTCCTGTCTAGAAGAATATAGCATTTTGGTAAGGATTTACTTCTTTACATTTTGTGAGAATAATTATTTTAAAATTAACACCCAAAACAATTTATCAGTTAATCTGTGTTAATGGGACTGTTGCATACAAGAAGGATACAGTGAAATATGTGTTTGTTTGGATGCTTGGACATACCAGGATTATAATCCAACATTCCCTCTGCATAGCATAAATATCCACATGTGGAGCTATGCTATGCCAGTACTATACAACCCCTTGTACAGAATATCACCATTGTGCAATATATGTTAATTACTGGGTGCTACTGTGAAATGCACAACCACAAATCCAACTGCAATGCACAACATGCAACTACAATGTGCAACCTCAGTGCACAATGTGTAATCAGAATGCCCAAAATGCAATGCACAACTGCATTACACAATGTTGTTGTATGTACAACTTCCCTTCTGCTGTCAAAAGAATTCAACTGTTGCTCTGGAGCAAATAATTCACCCTGCATGCATAGCATGCTTTACTTATGCATATCTCACTAACAGGGTGCTGGCCTAGAAACTGCAAATCCCAAAGTCATGGGATGGAGCTACAGCACTTAACGTGGTATCAAACTGCATTATTTTTACAATATAAATGCTCCCTATGACACAGCATGACTCTTCATACCTCATTATAGTTGAGAATTACTGTATATATATTTTTAATGTATAAATCTAGAAATTTTAGTCAAAAACTTGACCCCAAAAAACTGAGTCAACTTATCTACAGGTCAATGTAAGTACTGTACTTATTTAAAATGGAGCCATGCCCCTTATGTAAGAACATAATCTGTCCTGGAAGCACTAACTCCCTTCCGCTTTCTCATTCGTCCAGTCTTTAGAATGAGCATGAACAGTTATACCTACTAGAATTTTGTAAGTTATTTGGCATTGTTTTCCTTTGCTTCATTCTTTAGATCCTTTCCTACATTCCCCTAAGGTTTACCCTTGACTTATCCATGGATCATATCAAAATTCATAATTTTGGCCCCAAAACCTGCCCTTGGCTTATATATGAGGTTGAACTATAGTTGAGTATATAGTGTATGGAATATGGGGTTGTGGCATTTTGACACAAATTCCACCACCACCACCACCAATACCATGATGTTGAGGTGTATTTGATCCTACCTGTTGAATAACATTTCAAGATGATATGTTATATGTCAAAAATGACTCAGTAGTTCTCTGAAAGAAAATAGCTTTTTTTAAACTGTCAAAATCTCATTAGAAGGTTCCATTTACATATGGCACTGAAAAACAACTTTCTTTCTGGAAACTACTGAATCACTTTTGTCATGAAGAAAGTACCATGTTTAATATTCAGACAGCATGAAGGTCATTTTAGCCTTTTGCTGTTCAATCTGTAAATCACAATTCAAGTTCACAGAGAATTTTTCACTCGTTTCTGTGTTTTCTTGCTTCACTTCCCCCCCTGCCCACCAACTCCTCCTGTTCCTATCTACCCTCCATGGGATTACAAGCATTTGTTTACTCTTGAAAATATGTCTTTGGATCCCAACTTAATGAAAACCAGGTTGACAGTAATTTGGAATAAGAAAGTGCTGGTAATGAAAAGATTAAACATCCCCTTCCCACCCTCAATTTAGTTTACAAGCAGTGACACAGAGCTTTTTATTACATGTTTTTGTATGTAGCATTGGACTGTGACTCTGGAGACCAGGGTTTGAATCCTGGCTCAGCCATGGAAACCCATTGAGTTACTTTGGGCAAGTCACACTCTTTCCACTTCAGAGGATGGCAATGGCAAATCTCCTCTAAAGAGAAGTGCTAAGAAAACTCCATGACAAGTAAACCTTAGGGTTGCTGTAAATTAGAAACTTGAAGGCACACAACAACAACAATTGTTAGCCACACACGTGTACATATTCATGGAGCACTTCATGGTGATCATCAGAGGCTTTTAAAAATGTGGATTTTAGCAGTTGTAGCTGATAATATAAGCAAAATGTTACACTCTATGGACCTTATCCCACGGGGTCCCAAGCAGAAGATATCCAAAGGCAATCCAAAGCTAAAACGTTTTTCCTTACCTTGTGTCCACACATATCCAAAGGCAATCCAAAGCTAAAATGTTTTTCCTTTCCTTGTGTCCACACAATATCTGAAGGAAATCCAAAGCTAAAACGTTTTTTCTCCCCCTGAACTGAAGTCAAAGGGGATCTTTTGACATTCGGTTTTTTGGGGAAGTACAGCTGGGAGGAGGGCGAGATGCGGAAGGGAGCCGCTGCCTCTGCCTCCTCCACGGCCAGAGCCGCCTTTCCTCAGCCGGTGCTTTGGGCTGGCTGGAGGCCTGGCAAGTGTCGGAGGGAGGGCGAGGTGCGGGAGGGAGCCTCCGCCGCCGCCTCCTCCGTGGCCAGAGCTGCCTCTCAGCCGGTGTCTTGGCTGGCTGGAGGCCTGGCAAGTGTCGGAGGGAGGGCGAGGTGCGGGAGGGAACCCCCGCCGCCGCCACCTCTGCCTCCTCCAGAATGGCCACGGAAAGGCCACGGAACGGCCATGGAAAGACCGCGGAGGTTTGCTGCCTTCGCTTTTTTTCCGCTTCCTGGCCAGCGTTTGATAAGGCCCTATGTCAGATGTTGAAGATTCCAATTGAATAAGACAAATTGTGACTAGAAGGTGACGTAGGCTTAGAATTTCTTAATGCCTGGTAAGACACTCAGATGAAGCACTTCTGAAGATATCAAGGTAAAATTGATGGCATGGGTCAACATGAGCACTGTTGGACAGGGCACCTCACCCTGTCATTTTGGGTAGAGTATTTTGTCTCCCATATTTGGATCACAGCCCTGAAACTGAGATGCTGTTTCTACTTGCTTCTGTCCCACTGAAACATATGTGGCCAAACAAAATCAGAATGTGGTCAAGATGGGAGAAATTATTAATGAGGAAGAACGTGAGTTTGCTATTCCTGTGTCTGTGGGGAAGGACAAGGTTCCCCCCTTCTTCTTTCCCCCTTCCCACTGAGACAATTGAGTGCAAATTATTTCTGCACTTTGAACTCATTTTGCAGCAAGTGAAATAACTGAGGGACAAAGGGGGAAATAAGAGGAGGAGAGAGACACTAGGACATTTTTAAAGCACCTGAAAAAGTGGGGTGACAAAAGTCTCCACCAAATCAGAACAGTTGGATGATATAGGTTGGTTGTTCTTGCTGTCTACCTTCAAGTCATTTCTGACTTAGAGTGACCTCTAACATGGGGTTTTCTTGGCAGAATTTGCTCAGAGGGAGTTTGCCCTTGACTTGCTCTGAGGTTGAGAGAGTTTGACTTGCTCAAGGTCCACCTAATGGGTTTCCGTGACTGAACAGGGATTTGAACCCTGGTCTCCTAGCATCCTAATCCAACACTCAAAACCACTACACCATGCTGGCTCTCTATAGGTTGGTACCAGGTTACATGAAAGACCTTCTCCTCACATATATATCTAAGCAAACATCTTAAGATCTTGAGAGGCCCTTCATTTGCCCTTGCCAAATATGTTTAGGAAAGTGAACACTATAGTGTGAATTCATGTTGCTTTACACTGAATGGCAATACTGTATTTCTTTGACAGCTGTCCAGAGAATTTTTGTTGTACAGAATATAACAATATTTTTTTTGTGGGGACATAAGTTTTGGAGAGCAGGCTACAATGGTGATTCCCCCCCTCTCCCCCCCCCTTGTGTTTGCTGCTTTCATCATCAAAGTGTTTTTTTGAGGAAGATAAATGTTGCAGGCAGCAGACAAACAAGGAAAATTTAAGTTAATGACTGTGAACCTCAGAGTTTTGTGCTACTTTAAATTTAGTGGAGAATGCATCATTCTGACCTGGTGCTTCCATTTCTGGGTATATTGATAGAAGGTAGTTAAAGCAGATTGGTACAGAATAGTTGGTATGTTTATTGCACTCAAAACATTGTATGTTCAGAAGCACAGTAACTTTATACAGAATTCCTTCTAGATCAGTAAGACTTACTACCAAGTACATGATTTACAGTTTGGTATTTGACTGTGTGAGATGTTTTGGACCCTGTACATTTATAGCAGTGCTGTCTAAAATAAAAACCAGTCTGGTCCCTGATTTAACTCAGACTACTGTGCTTGCTTTCTACTTGCAAGGTTTTATTTTTGCGTAGGGAGGAAAACACCCACATAATAAAACCCGGGATTTGAGTGTGGTACAGGTCATTTTACCAGTCTAAGTTCCTGCCACTCCACTTTGCTGCATTTATAATCTAGTCCTAACTGTAAGTGACCAAGCAATGAAACCAAGTGACTTGCACTCATGTGTGAATCAACCAAAAGGAATCCCTAAGCTGTTACTGATGGTCTAACAATAGAATTCTGACCACAGCCTCATTAACCCTGTCCCACTGGTATTAGAAAAATTGATTTCTAAATAAATGCATGGAAGATTTGATGTGATGGAAGGAGGTTAAATATAGAATCTGTTTTCTTTTATTATTTGTATTAACTATTGATTCTGTAGAGAGACATTCTTTGGGGTCATCTTATTGGCCTTTTGATAGCTTTACTTTATTTCTTTTCCTTTCTTAATAATATAGGAGGGCATCCTTCTGTGCACTGCCAAAGATAGTCAAGGATTTTATCATTCAAATGATGTGAGATGATAGTGCTTTATGATTTAAATTAGTTGGGATTTTTCTTTTGTTTTTTTAATCTGCTTGGCAGTTTTTGCCCTGTGAAGGAATATATAATATATAATAGGCATACTGGGGGAAAACATTTGGGAGGAATATCACAAAAGTGGGTATTTTTCACAATTTCCCCCCAGGATGTATTCACACATCCTCAAAAAGTTTGAAGAAATTATTTGGTGCAGAAAGAAATTGTTGTTTCAACAAACACATTTGGCTGGCATCCTGTTCATCCAGATGGTCTCATAACTTTTTGGATTCATGTTTATAGTGATTAATGACCAAATATGACCCCCAAAAACCACCCTTTTAAGCCAGGCAGTGCCCAGATGAAGGGTTTCTGAGGTGCTGCATATTAGGATGTTGGGAAATGACAACTGCAATGTTCATTCAGTTATTAGGATCATAGAGAGAAGTAGCTGCAGCTATTATGTGCCAATTTCTAATGACCAGGAAAGCACTGCAGTTGTCATTCCCCAATATTCCATCTGCAGCACCTTGGAAACCCTGTCATATGAGTGCAACCTGGATTAAGAAGCAGATTTCTACAGGATGGCATTGGCAGAAATAGCTATGATAACAGAGCTTCATCATCATAGCTACATCTGGCAATGCAGGAACTCATCCATTTATTCTTTTATTCCTGCAAAAAAGCACTTTGGTTTGAAACAGACAGGCCAAAAGTGATGCCTTTGGGCTGATCCAGGGGCATGGCATTCAGATGATGCATGCCCTGGATCAGGCTGGAGTTGCATTGCACCTGCCTAAGGCAGCCAAAACCTGGCCACAAAAAGAACACAAAAACACCCCTTGCTGGTGGTCTGTTGTGGACCATGATGGCAGCCAGCCTTGTGACTGCAGCATCTGGTCACTGCAGTCCTGCGTCATTCAGAGTGTGCTCATGACTGGAGCAGCCAGAGGCTACTCCAAGCCACCTGTCTGCTTGAGGCCTTTGTTTCCAGAAACATACATGGCCTTTTTGGTTTTGATTTTTTGGTTTTGACCTAGCAAAAAAAACCTCTCTCATGTCCCCATTAACTGTGCCTCCACTATAGTTAAGACATAGAGAAAAGTCTTTGCATAAGAACTAAGGTTGTGAGCAGACTGGAGGAAGGGCTCCTCATGGTAGCTTGGACCTAAGCCATTTTGAGCATTAAAATTCATTACCAACGCCCTGAGATGTGCCACAAAATGAATCTACAACCAATGCAGACTTCACAAGATGGCTATAATATGAATCTGTGAGTGAGCACCCTTCCCTGCTCTGTATTCTGGACCAACTGCAATTTCTGAAGACTCTTGAAGGTAGTCCCGTGCAGAGTACACTGCAGGAATCCAATCTAGCACCAGCTGAGCGATGTATCACTATGGATAGGTTTGACCTTATCCCAAATGAATGACCTTGGCACAAGGATACAGTTAATCCACACAAAAATCCTTTGCAGTCACATTCTCCAAATAATAATAATAATAATAATAATAATAATAATGTATACCCCGCCCCTCTGTTAAAAACAATTGGGGCGGCTTACCACAGTTAAACATTACATCAAAATTAGAGACTAAAAGCCCCCAAACCCCACCCTCCCCATTTAAAAATTATTAAACTGCATATCTTAAAGATAGACATAAGAGGAAGGTGAATCAAATGGCTAGGACCATGCATGCAAAACAGAGAAAGGAGTAACCACAATTTATTTAGAAGCACATTCTTATGTTCCAGTAGTAATCCATCCTGCAAGGAAATCAGAACACTAAGATCATAACTGCATTCCAAATCTATAAATGTTATAATGAAAGTAATAAATGTTAGTTACACCAAAGAAACTTCTCAGACAAGCACAAGATTGGGTCTAGACTATCTGATAAACAGGACTGCATGAGTCTAATAAGCTTATCGCACGGCACTTACAAGAATGGAAATGGAACAGAACAGAAGGGAGCAGAACAGGGCAAAAATGCATTTTGCTGGACAGGAGAATGCCAGTGATGCCGCTGGGAATCCCCAAGGTGTTCCCCAGCTGTTCCTGGCAGCCGATTTTTGAAGGATGGTTCAAAATCGTTCTTCAAAATCGGCTGCCAGGAATGGCTGGGGAACACCTTGAAGACTCCCAGCAGCATCTGTGGCATTCTCCTGTCCAGTAAAATGTGTTTTTGCCCCATTCCATTCCATTCCGTTCCCGTTCCTTAAGTGCCGTGTGATAAGCTTATAAAGGTCCTTCAGATAGGGCTTTCTTTCAGTCCCACCACAAGAGAGGGGCATAGAATTATCTGCTAGAGAACTCAAGTGCCTACTCTGTCTACAGAGACTTGTAAATACAAGTGCCAGAAGATACTCAGAGATCTGCAGTTCAATAGCGTGCCAGGTATCAGTACCTTTCCTCCAAGTAATATTATCTGCTGGTTGATAAGAAAAGGCATCCTCACCTGCTCTCCTGCTCTTTAAGAACACCTGAATCCCTGAGAGTGTGCCTACTAAGAGCCTGCAGAACCTGATAAGACTTTGGTCCTATACAGACCAGCAAAAAGTGCCAGCATCAGGGTGGAGTGGGGGCATGGCAACCGCATGGCCTGATGCCACCCTGAAGCTGGCGTCCCGCTGCCCCGCTGCCCCCACAGTAGGGGGCATTGGGGCATGTCTGTGGCACAGTGTTTAGACACACTGCACTGCAGAAACACTGAAAAAATGCCAACATCACAGCAAATGCACCTTTTCCCTGGCACAACAAGGAGTGGCTTTCTGCCCCTCCTTTTTGCACCGGGAAAATGCCAGATTGGGGGCATGACATGTGATTGCCGCATCCCCAAGCAGCGAGCAAACGGGCAGCAGCAAGCCACTCTACTGGGGCCATCTGTTTTGCCCTTTTGCTACCTTCCACCCAAAGTGGAGCTTAAAAGTTTATTTTAATAACTTTAGGCTCAGTTGTATCATCCTTGGGGCAGATATTATAAATAGTATAAATAGTACTCTGTTTAAATACATGAAATTTTATTTCAAACTCCAGCTTTATTTGTATGTTGTTGTTGTTTTCAAATTAGAATACATCTAATTAAAGTAGTCCTAAAGTAGAGTTCAATTCTCTGCTTGGCTATGAAACCTACTGGGTGACCTTGGGCAAGTCACATGCTCTCAGCTTCAGGGGAAGGCAATGGCAAAGTTGAAATTTTTACTAAGAAACCTCCATGATAGGGTTGCCATATGTTGGAAATGACTTAAAAGGCACACAACAACAGGCCTAAAAACCCTAAACCAGATTCACCTGATTATGGAAGCTAAACAGGGTCAGGCCTGGTTAGTACTTGGATGGGAGACCATCAAAGAATACCAGATGCTGTATGCTATATTTTAGAGGAAGGAACAGGCAAACCCACCTCTGATGATTCCTTGCCCAAGAAAACCCTATGAAATTCATGGGGTCTCCATAAGTCAACAGGTAACTTGAAGGCACATGCACAAATAAAATCTATAAAATGAAAACTGTCAACCAGTATTATTTAAATAATTTGGGCGGGGAGGGGGACTTAGTTCTGCTTGCTGTACTTAGTGGTATGTATCCATCTGGATTAAAATATTTTCCTTTATTGTTCTATATCCATTGGAAAGAAACATAACCATTGCCTTTACTCATCGAACTTTTTTTTAAAAAAAACTGGTGATTACATCCACATCTGCCCCATGTCTGGCTGGTCAAAGACTCGATTATGAGTCTTCAAAGACAATAATATGGGCTTTTATTATGTGTGTTAATCTGTCAAATTTACCTATTCCACATTTCTCTCTTTCAATCTACTCAAGCAAGATTCCACAAGTCTCATCACATAGCTGAAAGAATGTCTGCTTATTCAGGAATTATAAATTTTCAATAGATAGTAGTAACTCATGCATGTAGCTATCATGCAAATGCTTTCTCAGTAAATCAGGAAGGTGTGAAGCAAACCAATTTTCTGGCCTGAGCACTGACCAGAGAAGACTTATAACTCCTAAAGGCATTTCTTACTAGGTGGCACAGCTTTACTAATTTTTTTAATTGTAACACAGAGCAGCAATTACTGCCTTTTGCAGTGACATACATACACAAACCCTAGACAAATGCTAGAGTACTTCTGCTTCTAATATGGACAAAAGTATTGCTAAAATCACCACCCAGAAAAACAAAGCCAGCATAATGTGCAGTAAACAAGACTTTTGAAGGTTTCATTCACACACTGCTTTCATTGAAATATTATGTGGACTAGTTGACTTGCAGCTATCTTCTATTCCATGGTGAGTCATCTCTGATCAGTGTTTAGCTCTTCATGAAATAATATTAATGCACACCTCTGCACTCTGTGTACCACAGTGAGGAATTATACAGTATTATCAATGAAAAATAGGAACTCATGGAAAATAATAATACATCTATATATACACATGTGAAAACCAGCATGTTGTAGTGGTTTAAGCATTGGATTACAAGTCTGGAGACCAGGGTTCAAATCCCTGCTAGGCCATGGAAACCCATTGGGTGACCTTGGGCAAGTCACACTCTCTCAGTCTCAGAGGAAAGCAATGATAAACCTTTGAACAAATCCTGCCAAGAAAACCCTGTCATCTTAGAGTTGCCATAAATCAGAAACAACTTGAGGGCACACAGCAACAATATATACAAACTCTTTTCTAGACGAAGCAGAGTGGTATCATACAAACAGAGAATGCAGAGAATGAGACTTCAGTGGCTTCCTTCATAATTTACATCAATCCTACTGTGTGTTGTTATTTCAGTTTTATGTGTGATGGTTATGTGGGATAAGTCAATTACTGGACTTCACTCTGCCACAGCATCCACAGAATACTAGTGTCAGTCCTCCTGTGGATAACCAACAAGAGGCCTAAGCAGACTGCCAGAAATAGTGCACATTAAATTGAGGCACTGCCCTGGCTCCGTGCTAGGGAGTCATGGGAATTGTATTTTTTTCTGAGACATTGAGCCTTCTCTGTCAGAGAGCTCTGGTGCCACAATAAATTACAGTTCCCATGATTCCCTAGCACTGAGCCAGGGCAGTGCCTCAATTTAATGTGCACTATTTCTGGCAGTCTGCTTAGGCCCAAAGACTATTTATCATGGTTCATCTCATGCATTTTGTTAAGCCAGTCTTGTAGGACCTTCCAAGATCTTACAAGCCAGAAGTAATGGAGAAACAGGGTGATGCTGAGGTTGCTGTTTATCTCATGGTTGCACGTTATACCTCTCTAGAACGTGTAGCTTCTCACCTGGAAGCCCTATGTTTCAATCTAAGGATGAGTTGAGTAAAAATTATCCAGAGATGAGGAAAAAACAGCAGCATACGTGACCAGAGACATTTTTTAAAAAAAAAGAAAAAAAGAAAACCACTATGGAGCTTTTAGGTATTTTGGAGCTGCAGGTGCAGTTCAGAATAAAACTTCTGATGCACACCCCATAAGCACCAATTCTAACAATATAGTAGTTTTGATATCCCTTGTGTGTAGTCTTGTTTTCTACAGAAAACAAAATAGTCTTGAGTAGTCCCTAGCAATTGTTAGTTATATATAAATATCCAATTAAAAAGTACACTTAAATATGGCATGGAGACCTCAAAAACTAGGATTGATATCCTACATTGCTGACTTAGGGCCGATATAGACAGCCCAAAAGGGACAGCACAGAGCCACCCCTGGGAGCAGCGGATCAAAATCACAGCAACCACATGCTGTGGCCCCAGTCCTCCTTTTTGCCACCCCCAAAAGAGTGGCAAAATGCAAAAGGCCCCCTTTCAGCTGCCACCACAGCTTTTTTGTGTCCTTTTGGCTCAGTGTGTGTGCAAGCTGTGCCAACAGGGCGTCCTGATGCCACACACTGTGCAGATAGGTGCGCAGCATCAGGACGGCATCATGGTGAAGTCAGGGTGGCCAGTCAGGAACATCATAGTTGAGGATATTTTGGAGATCTGTTCAGATGTCTGTTGGCAAAAATCTATGAAAGCTTAATATATTTGCTAGACTTTAAAGGCAAAAAGACATTATTATATATATATATATATATATATATATATATATATATATTTAAAAAAATGAAAAACTCATAGTGTTTCAGGCAGTTACTACAGGGTGGAATTAGACATTAAGGGTGGGGAAAAGTAGATGTGTGCCTAGAACTATTCCTGTCCTCTCATAATTTCTAGAAATGAGACATGTATTGCAATGTGATTGCTGTTGCCCTACAAGTCTTGCTGCCTCCCTTGCTTTATCCGTTGCTGTTTTGGGAGACTGGAAACCCCAGGACAGAGTGACACCACATCAAACATTTATTATTACTAGATATTACCAGAGAAGACAGAAGGAAGATGCATGGGGTTGTACACCTGCTATTTTCAGTGCTCGTCATGTATCTCTCAGAATATATTGCAATGGTAGAGATCAGGCACTCTCAAGCATAAAACTTTTGAGAAGTATGTAAGAACATGACATGAGAACATATAAAAATGTTGTGTTGGTTCTCTGTTGTTAGTTTTAAACCATAGAAGTCAAAGATGTCAAAAGACACAAGCAACTTGAAATTTCACACATAATGTCTTTTAACTTACCACTAAGACATCCCTTTTTTGTGAAATTATTCCTCCCTTGGTTATAAAGTGAGAAATTGATTTATATGTGAATTTTCTTCACATTAAGAGTCTCCATATGTGTCAGCACAGAGATGACCCATGCCATAAGTGTCAGCACAGATTCCCAAACTTTGGTCCTCCAGGTGTTTTAGACATAAATTCTCAGAAGCCCCAACCAACTTGGCCAATAGTTGGGAATTCCAGGAGTTGAAATCCAAAACACCTGGATGGCCAAAGTTTGGGAGTCACAGGTGTAAAACATATCAAATCTAAGTTTATTCTCAAATGTAACTCCATACAAGTAAGGCCAAGGAAGTCATCCTACTACAGAAAATTGCCTCAGCATTTTTTTCTGAAGATATTCTGAAATGTCTTGCTGACATGATTCCATGGCTTTTTACTTTTAGCAAAATGGAGCTTTTAACAAAATGGAGCAAAGAGTATGTCGGCATTCCTAGGAGAGGCTCTTGCAAAACTGAAAATAGAAGTTAGGTGTTTTCACTGATGCCTTTTCTGGTAAAAGAGTGAAAATTAAAGGTCAGTGCAAAGACCAAATGATCAAATGATCCGAGTTATTTTTGTTATATAACAAAGCAGCCATTTCTGTTTGTGGCTTACCTTTCTCTCTTTCCAGAACAAATAACTTCTATACTACATACGTAGTATAAGCTTTCATCACCAGACTCATTGCTGCAGCTACTCTAAGGCACTTTAGGATGACTTATATGAGGAACTTCTGCCCTGTAATAGTTAAGAGAGTAGGAATATGGATCCAGCTGGCCAATACAGCTAGAGATGGTTAGCTTGATCTTTGAGAGATCTGGCCACCTTTAGTATATATCTTTGGCTGGCATACAAACATAAAATAAGAAGAAAACATTCCATAAAATTCAGTCTAAAATTCCAGGGAGTAGCAGTTCATAATGAATCAATAAAAACGAATAAGATATAAAGCAATAATATTAGTTATTGGATTTATTTGTTTATTTTTATGTTTAATGTGTAGCTTGCCCTTCTGTGACCGGGAATCAAGAAAACTCAGCATATGATGAAAATAAAGTACGGATAAAAAGCCAGGTGAAATGAAAACAGAACACAAGTTAAAATGCTAAAGCACATTTATGTCATACTATTGAAACACCACTGATTTTTAAATGCTTAAAAGTACATAAAACATTAAAAATAAAATTGAAAAATATAGCATTATTATACATTTAAGTAAAAAGCAAAAATAGGTTAGGCCGTTTCTGAAAAAAAACCCTCCCTGGACCCCCTGGATATGAATAACTATAGGCCAGTCTCCTTACTACCATTTTTGAGCAAGGTTATCGAGAGGGCAGTTGCTCTTCAGCTTCAAGCTGTCTTGGATGAAACCGATTATCTAGACCCATTTCAAACTGGCTTCAGGACAGGCTTTGGGGTTGAGACTGCCATGATTGCCTTGACCGACGATCTGCATCTGAGCATCGACAGGGGTAGTGTGACCCTGTTGGTGCTCCTAAACCTCTCAGCGGCTTTTGACACGATTGATCATAGCATCCTCTTGGACTGCCTGAGGGGGTTAGGTATCGGAGGCACTGCCCTTCAGTGGTTCCAGTCCTTCCGAGAGGGTGCTGCTCGGGGACAGTAGCTCCAGTAAAAGGGAACTCACCTGTGGGGTCCCACAGGGTGCTATTCTGTCCCCGATGTTATTCAACATCTATATGAAGCCGTTGGGTGAGATTATACGGAGTTATGGAGCTGGGTGTTACCAGTGCGCTGATGACACCCAGATCTATTTCTAGGGAACAAAAAGATAGTTTTATAGATATATACCTCTTTGTGGTGGCAGTGTTGTTGTGTGCCTTCAAGTCATTTCTGACTTATGGTGACCCCAAGGCCAACCTATCATGGGGTTTTCTAGGGCTGAGAGCGTGTGACTCACCCAAGGTCACCTGTTGGGTTTCCATGGCATCAATTCCTGATCTCCAGAGTCATAGTCCAACATTCAAACCAGTACATCATACTGGCTCTCATACTACCAATACCAAAAAACAAACAAACAAACAACAACAACAACAAAACCTTGCAAAATCAATCTCCAAGGGTATACCATGGCATGAATCCTATTGGTTAGTCCCAACTAAAGTAGATCCATTGAATCCATTTTTGAATGTTGAGTCAGCACATAGGTAAATCCCACTGATTCAATAACTTTACTCTAGTTAGGAAAAGAGGCCCACGTCTATTTGGAATATAAATTGAAATGTGAATAACAAATAAAGCACTGTGTCTAACCACAATTAATTGGTATTCCAAAGATGTACTGTCAACAGACTCATTACTAAACCATAATGTGCATGTTCCAAGTTTCCCACAGAAAGTGATTGGAGAAAATGCTTTATACAATATTCTGCCAAACAAAATTCTATTCAATTTCCATACAAGCCAAGTTTAAACAATGGGCTATAGAGATTGCCTATTAGAGTTTCTTATAAATTAGAACCTGTGGTTTGCATGCAACAATATGCTTGAATTCTAAATACTGCCAAAGGCCTCCTCAGGGTTGTGCATGGGAGGGAAAACCAGGCCATTCTTCTAAGTCTTGCTTTAGCGCATTACATACAAATAACACTGATAAAATTAAAATCTATGGCTGGAATCCTGTATCATCTTATATATAACTAAGTACTTGATTAAGTAACTTCTCCTGCCCTGACCCCTCGAAACTTGATGGAAACACCATTTCACTGTGTTCTGATCATCAGCAGAATGGAGCTCCTTCTCATGTTAGTTGGGGGACAAGTTACAATCATGGCAATCCAGGGCATGAGAAGAAGGAGGTCCATTCTGCCAATGATCAGAGCACAGTTGAATTATGCTTCCATCAGGTTTGGGGGGGGGGGATCAGGCCAAGAGAAATCACAGTAGGCCATTTCTATCTGCAGGGGTTTGGTTCCCCTGCACACACCCCTGGCAAATGGGGAAAAATACAGACCTCAAGCCCATATTAGTAATGCCTGCATCAGCGCACCATTTAGCTAATACAGGGAAGGCCATCTGCGAGAGTTCCAATTTGCAGGTGGCCATATTGACAGGCTCACTGTACTTAGTTAGGGGCAAAACATATCTCCCTGAAAGGCTGTCTCTGCACCACCCCTTTGAGTGCCAGATTGACACTGTGACAACCGCATGCCACAGTCCTGATCCAGCATTTTTCTGGCCCAAAAACTAGCGGCAAAATGCCACTCCATTTTGGAGTGGAAAAAGGCACCCTTTTCACTGCTGCCATGGCTTTTCCCCATTTCTATGGGGCAGCATGTGTAAACGCCATGCTACAGGAGCGTCACAACACTGCCTGCCATCTGGGAGGGAGGGCGGCTTGGAGGCAGAGTCAGGCCCCATTTCTTGCCAATCTGCTTTGGACCTTAGTTAAATATAAGTAGATACAGGATTCCAGCCTACATATTGTAAAGATTAAGTGTAATGCATTGCTTAGAGACAATACGGAAACTATCACCATGAGATGTTCACTTTGGATTGTTTAAGATGTAAGTACTCCTATTCACTGGGGCCCAAATACCCTAAAGGCACCAGATTCCATCTGATCATGGAAGCTAAGCAGGTCCATCCCTGGTTAGTGCTTGGATGGGAGATCACCAATGTATACCAGGTGCTGTAGGCAATATTTCAAAGGAAAGACTACATCTGAATATTCCTTTCTTTCCTTTCTTTCTTAGCCCTGTAAAATTCATGAAGTCACCATGAATCAACAGCCGACATGAGGATTTGAGGACACATCCACACAAAAACATACATTTAATCACAACATTCTGGACAGTGTCAGAAATTATTACTTATTTTACATAAAACATTGTGAATAAGAAGCAGAAAAGTTAAAACTGGAGGTGATAAATTGTTAAACTCTAATTCAGACCAAAAAAAAAACAACCTGATATCTATATTTGAAGAAGCTGTGAAGTACAGGTTGCGTCTTTTTTTAAAATTTGGTATGACCCTTGTCAAGAGGCAACCCAGCTGGAG
The DNA here is from genome assembly GCA_026167975.1 of Phrynosoma blainvillii. Taxonomy (NCBI): domain Eukaryota; kingdom Metazoa; phylum Chordata; class Lepidosauria; order Squamata; family Phrynosomatidae; genus Phrynosoma; species Phrynosoma blainvillii. Next base: position 160,126,532 of record JANUYF010000001.1, read on the forward strand.
ACAGGGTGATCAGTTGCCCTTCCCAGCATCTCCTTAGCTGGGCTGTCAAGTACCAGATTGGCCCGTGTATAAGTCAACCCATTTTTGGGGTCATTTTTTTACTTAAATTTCTCAACTTATACACAAGTATATATGGTATATATAAGATTTTTAATCATTTTGTGCTTTCTCAGCCATCAGAAATCAAAGATATCACTATCTCAGCCATGCACGAACAACATTTTGGATTTTGGAGCATTTTGCATTTCAAAATTCCAGATAAGGGAGATTCAACTTGGTATCATTTTCAGGGCTATTTGCATTTCAGATGCTTTATTGTTTTGGGATACCAAACAAAACTCTTTTAATTTGTAAGTTTGGCAGGCTATTGAAAGAATGTAACTTGTATACCACTTGAATCATATTGAATTATAGTGACTGTACAGTGGTCAGAATATTCAAATCAGGTATAACTAGAAGTTAATACTTTTAGTATCAAGAAACCCTGCAGGGGTATATTTACAGTGGACAACATGAGACCATTGTCTCTTCATAAGAATTCTGTCTCCCTCCAACAACCCCTAAAATTTTCCTTCAGTATTCAAATTTCTAATATTGCAGTAACTTAAAACATTTAAAAATAAAGTTAGGGCATCCAAAGAAAAGGGGAGGCAAAGTGACCATGGGAATGTGAACATAGGAAATATATAAGAGTTCTGGGTTTGGACAATTTTCAATGTCCCATTCTCTTCAAATTTGGAAACTGAAAGAAAAATTAAGAGGTGGAGATTTCTTATGGTGGGGGGGGTCAATATCCTCATTCCACTTCTCAGTGGGAAGGTAAACAGCGTTCTGTGCAATCATGCTGGCCACACGATCACAGAATAGTCTCTGACAACACTGGCTCTTTGGCTTAGTAACGGAGATGAGAACCACCCCTATGGTTGGACATGACTTGACAACCTTGTCAACATGGAATACCTTTACCTTTAAGCAGGCATCAAAAGGCTTATGTCTGACATGCCTATCAGTTGGAATTTTTTTATGTCAGGGAAATAGCACAGGAAATAAAAATATGTTTTGTATGTTCCTCAATAGTTCCTTTAATGTGCAGCAACACCATAAAAATCTGACTTTATTTATTCGACATAACAAAACCATGGCGTTAAACTAATCAAATACAAATCAGTCAAACAGCATAATTTTTGATGAAGAGGCACTTAGGAGCAGCAAAATGAACTCCAAAATGGCTCATTGCCTCTTAATCAAAGGCAGTCACATCAAACATCAGCCAGCCAGGTGATAACTTTGTCACTGCTGGTACTCTGCCACTGTTCTTGGGTGGAAATTGGCAAGAGGAAGGAGGGGGAGCAACATTTAAAGCATGCCATCTCATTTGTCTCTGTTGAGGGGCAGACTCTATGATCTATTGGTGTCTCTGGAAGATTAGGGAGAAAAAGTACTATGCAATTATAGTAGTTCCTTTAAAACAGATGTGCAGTGGGCCTATCGAGGAGGATTTGGGATATAAAAATACATGTAATTTCTGATAAGGTTTTTTCCCACCCTCTCATCTTCCATGTCTAGTTCTTTTCTTGTCTAAATTTGTCCAGTTACTTTGGGGGACACAGAAATATTAATGATTAATTGCCTTGGGGCTGGAGAAGCACAGACTTGTAATATATTGTTAGCAGCCAATGATCAAGGAGACCAAATGAAAATATTCTGGATGAATATATTACAGATATATGCTGTTAACAACAGCCTTTAGAAATCATTTGAGTTCAGAATCCGCAGTGGCACCTCTTCATTGAAAACATATTATTTATGGTATTTTTGTATAGCGTACTAAGACTTCATGCAGAAGGGAAGTTGTTTAATTAATAGGCATCAAAGCTAGTGCAAGGAAGCTTTCTTTGAACTCTCATTTTTTAATCAGCTTAACCACTTCTGCAAAGGAAAAGGCAGAATTATGAAGAGGTATAGATCATCCATGTTATAAATGGAAACTTGTTGTCACAAGATTAAGCCGCACCCCTGGGCTGAACTTAGCCTTACCTTTTTGATTTGATTTGGGATGCATGGGTCATCTCTATTTTACTTAACAATTTCAAGCAAGGAATAAGACAAACAGATGCTGTTTTGTCTCTCTCACTTTCATTAACTTTTCACTTTGGCAATTAATAAAATGATGCAGGGAGAAGGACAGACTAAATCTCATATAGTTTTTGCAAGTAAGGAATTTTAATTTGTTCTTCTCTTTAATATCAGTCAGGTTATCATCAAGCTTCAGAGATTCTTAAATTGCTTCTTGGAGTTTATTTGTCAAATAACTCAGGATATAAAAGTAGCGCCATAAACATTAATTGAGCAGCCATTAAGCAGGAGGGCTGTTTGTTTTTTGGTTGATAGAGAACATAAAGCTTCATACCCTGTGGTGGAAAACAATTAGATGAGATGATGAACGTGCTATTAAATACCACTCTTGCCACCTTTTGATATCGGTTTAGCTTTGTAAAATAGCAACCAGCTGTAGTCAAAAAGCATACACAAGTGATGGGAAGTCATATTTTTACTGTCAAGTCATAGTCTGTTATGAATGGCATAGAGTTTCTCATGCTTTATGCTAATGGCAGTGACTAATGATAGTCATTATCTCCATTTATACTCATAAAAATCTTTCTCTAGGGAGACTGATCATGACTAGAACACTGTTTAAAATTAAAGCTCCCCCCTTCCAAAAAAATGGAGGTTATAAACTCATCTTAAATACAAGAGGTTGGTGGCCCAATTTATTTGGTTTTGTATATGTTTGACAGCTGTGGCTGTTACTTTTGTCACCTTCTGCCTTTGCTTTTAGAAATATATTGGGTACATTTATATGTATTCATGGACAACCTGTACTGGAAAGCTCTGGCCAGAGGCTAATATAGGTGAAATGCTGCACGACAGCCAACATGAGTTATAAATTTGACATTGCCATGTCTGAGGTTTCAATTTCTTTTAAAAAATAAAATAAAAAATAAGGACAGTGAGTTTCCTCATCCATTTCTGATTTCAGTTATGAATTCTGCTTCCTTGACAGGTACAGAGCCCTTCATTATATACATGCTCAGAAACCCTTAAATGGATGAGGCAGCTATTTGCATCTGATAGGAGCTAAGTGGGACATTAAATTAATGCCAAACAAGTGAGTGCTCATTTTGGTTTCATTATAAATGGCTGCAGTACAGCAGTAATGTGTTGACTCTTATGTGCTGACAACTTCTATATTTCTTCTAAACTTCCTTGAGAGCTAGACATGGAGGAATAAATTGCCACTCCAGATGATAAAATTAGCAGAAGATATATTCGCAATAATTTCACATAGGTCTCCAGAAATATACCAGGATGTTAGTAGCTTGCTGATTTTCTTGAAGGTTAACTGACATGGATGTGGATTTTCATTGCTTCAACTTGGAGAGAAGATTCCCATTTGGGCCAGCAGCCATTCCAGTTTAAGGAAAAACTCTGGGCACCAATAAATATTATTCTTCCTATTCACCTCATGAACCTATAAATATGTATAATGAATTTTAATGTAAGACACCATGATAGTTTAACAATAACTAAGAGCTGTGAGGTTAAATATGTGTGGAAACAGATGGAGAAAATGTTCTTGTGAGTGGCTGTATCTATTGCTAAAATTTTATGAGGACTTCCCCTCCCTCCAAATATCCACATGACATAGTCCTTTCCACAGAACATCCAGAGGCAATTACCAGCACAAAAAGAATGTGTGTTTGTGTGTGTGTGTGCACGTATGTGTATGCCTAGAGCAGGGGTAGGCAACCTTTCCCCTTTAAGGGCCAAGGGACTTCAGCTCCGAGAAGCCTCAGCCATGTTGGCCAATAGTCCCATGTTGGCCAATAGCTCCTGGGATTCTGGGAGCTGAAGTCCCTCGGCCCTTAAAGGGGAAAGGTTGCCTACCCCTGGCCTAGAGACTGGTAGCAAAAAACAACAACATATGATTAACTAGTTTCAATTAAGGGGAATTTGGGGAAATACAGGGCCTTTGCACCAGAACACAAAGATTTTTAAACATTTTGCAAAAATATTTTTAAAAAGACAAGCCCATCCAGTTTTCCAGAGCCAATTGTGGATAATAACTCAGAAAGGATTTGTCATTGGGCAATTGCCCATAGCATTATGAAATCTGAATGTTTATTGGTCAAATTCCCTACCCAGATTCTTTTATCCTCTTTCCTAGCTCTGCTGGCTGGAGAGATCCATATGAATTGAAAATGCTTTTTCAGGACATCCCAGCCCATAGGAAATAAAACTTTCTGTTGCAAGAGATTTTGCTTTTTGCGATTATTTGGACAGACTCAATATGTTATATGGTGTACCAAGTTACTGCCTTCCCTGTAAGGTTCTAAAAGTCTATTTGTAGGACAACTATACATATGAAATCCTAAAACACTTTGGAGTACAAAGTGGATAAAAAAAATTGTTATATGCCACCAACATGGAGGTACTGCAACCTCTCCCCTTCTAAATCTTGATCTCCCACAGTTTAAGGTTTCTGTAAAAATTCCATTGGGCATACATTCCTTGTAATTCCTAGCATCTATATGGTTTTAGACAGCAAGCCACATTGTGATAGCATTTCAGCAGTCATATGTTTTTTCTTTAAAAAATATTAATAGAAGAAAGATGAAAAGGAGCAGGATAAACAGAATATAGATGAAGGACTAGTAGGAGACTTGTAAGAATTAGAAGGCTACAGTAGTGAGATAGGTGCTTCAAGGACAATCTAGAGGTCGAAGAAACTTAATAAGAAAGGTTGGATAAATAACCATCCTAGGGTTATAACCTGGAATGTAAAGGGTTTAAATCAGACCTGCACAACATATGGCCCGGGGGCCACATGCAGCCCACAAATGGATTTTGGGTGGCCTATGAGGATGTGGAATGACTTCAAGGCTCCTCCATCCCCTGGCTTTCTCCTGAGAAGAAGGATGGGCAAACGCTTGGCCCTCAAGGTTTCTCCACTGCCTTTCTCCCAAGGAGAAGGCAAGGCAACAGACAAGGGGAACAGCCAAACACCTGCCCTGCAAGGCTCTTCCACTGCTGAGCTTTCTACCGAGGAGAAGGATGGGTGGAACAGGGGCAAACACTCACCTTTCAAGGTTCCTTCTTTGCCTGGGTTCCTTCTGAGAAGGCTGGGCAACAGAGGAGGAAGAGAGGCAAACACTTGCCCCTCAAGGCTCTGTTACTTGGCCTTCTCCTGAGAAGTCCAGGCAGAGGAGGAGAAGAACAGGAAAGGCTCTTCTGCCACCCAGCTTTCTCCTGAGAAGAGGAGGAGGAGGGTGGAATTAATATTAATTAATTATAATATTATTAATTAATATGTAATTAAAACCTATCTGTGGTCTAAGGAAGTTTAATCTATTTTAATTTTGGCCCCTACCTACTGCCAAGTTGTGCAAGTCTGGTTTAAATACTCCTAAAAAAGGAAAAATTTTCATTATTGACAGAAAATGAAACATGCCATTGTGTGTTTACAGGAAATGGGGATTTTAAAAAAAAGGATGTCACATATTTGAAAAATGTTAAATTGGGGCATGAATTTACCTCAGCTGCAAATTCTAAAAGAAATGGGGTAGTTCTATATGTTAACATAAAATGGGAAGCAAAGGAAATCTTAATAGATCCTATGGGGCATTATATAATCATAGAAATAACATGAAATGGAGATAAAATATTATTGATAGGTTGGGGGAAAAAGGGAAATTCCATTCAAAATTATTTTCAGAATTTAAAAAATTGACTTATGATTCAGCTATAGTGATGAGTGATTGAAACAGTGTATTGAATTCGAAATTGGATAGATAGTCAGATAAACAAATAAAACTAAAGCAAGGGAAACTTCCAAAATCTTTTTTTTTTAATGGCAGACATATCCTGGAAAGATCCTTGGAGAATAAAAATGGCAATAGTAGGGATTATACCTTTTATTCAATAGTACATAATTCATGGTCCAGATTTGACATGTTTCTCATGTCCCCTAATTTGATTCTAAAAAGAATGAAAATAGATATTTTACCAGCTTTGTGGTCAGACCACAATCCACTACCAATGTCTTTGAATATAGGAAAAAGAGATTATATTTGGTGATTGAATGAATATTTCTCATACTGAGAAATGAGAATTTAGTAAAGAAGACCAAAGAAAATATAGGATTTTATTTCAAAGATTATTTAAATAAAGAAATAGATATTAAAGCAGTCTGAGATGCCTCTAAGGCATTTATGTGTGGGGTGTTGTTTTTTTCTGAAAAAAAAGCAGCGGAATTCAAAAGAAAGAAAAAAGAGATTAGATGAATTAAAAGACAAAATTAAAATTAGAGAAAATAAATTAAAATCAGACCCCAAATCTAAAAGGATTTTGGAAGAAATTAAGAGTATTCAAAAACAAATATCTAACATCATGTCAGAAGAGATTGAAAAGAAATTAAGATTTACATGACAATTTTTTTGAATTTTCAAATAAACCCACAAAATTTTTAGCTTACAAATTAAAAAATAAAAATAAAAATGACTATTTTAAAAATTCAAGATGGGGAAAAATATGAACAGAACAAAAAAGATTTTCTTTGTTTTTTTTAAATATTATAGGGAACTTTTTAAAGGGACCTATGTTCTGACAGAAGAAATTAATAGTTATTTAGAGAAACAGAGAATTTTTAAAAAGATAGAAGAAAACCACAGTTTATTATTAGATAATTTGATTACAATGGAGGAATTAATAGAGGCAATCAAAAGATGTAAATCTGGGGAAAAAAACCAGCCCAGATGGTTTCATCATGGAATATTATATAATATTTACTTCACAAATAGCAACCCCTTTGTTAAGAACAATGAATGAAATTTTGACTCAAGGGATCCCTGACTCTTGGAAACAAGCTTATGTTACATTAATACCCAAAGGGGGGGAAATTATAGGCCTATCTATATCCTTGCTGAACACAGATTATAAATTTTTCACAATGATCATGGCAGAAAGATCTAAGAAAATCTTAATAACTTGGATACATGAAGATCAATTGGGTTTTCTCCCTGGCAGGTTGATAAAAAATAATATAAGAACAGTAATTAATTAAATTTAATATCATGAGAAAAATATAGACAAAAATAACTTTAGTATTCATTGATGCAGAAAAGGCCTTTGATAATGTACACTGGAAATTTTTGATAAATGTTATGGGGGAAATTGGTATAGGTAAAATATGATTTAATGGTTGGGAGAAATATATTTGGAACAATTTAGTGATTAATGGGGAAAGGACTAAAGCAATTAAAATACAAAAAGGAATGAGACGGGGTGCCCCCTTTCACTTTTATTATTTATCACAGTCTTAGAAATGTTGAATATCAGGGAGAATAATCTGATTCAAAGGGTTAGAATTAAAAAAGAGGAGTGTAAACTAAAAGTGCATGCGGATGATTTGGTTTTGTTTTTAGCAAACCCAATAGATGATATCAAAGAAGTATTAAAAACATTGGAAAAATATGGGAAAGTTTCTGGGTTTAAGATGAATAAAGAAAAAACAGAAATGTTGATAATGAATTTGGATCAGAAACAAAAAGAAGAAATAATAATGAAATTTAAGTTTAAAATACAAAAAAAATGGTAATATATTTAGGACTTAATTTGATGACAAAAATACTGATCTATTTAAAAATAATTATTAAAAAATGTGGCAGACTCTAAAAGTGAAATGTCAAGATGGAAAAAGTTACATTTATCATGGATGGGCAAAATATCAACTATCAAAACAAATCTTCTGCCAAAAATTTTGTTTTTATTTCAGAATTTACAAATAATAACTAATGGCAGTCCTTTTAACATATGAAATAAAGATATTGTTAAATTTTTATGGTCAGGAAGAAAACCAAGAGTTAAAATGAAATTAATATTTGATTCGGCAGATTGCCCATACCAAATTTAAAATTCTATTATTATGCATGCATCTTAAATTGGATTATGGATTGGGTTTATCTAAAAAGGAATAGATTATTACATTTAGAAGGGCCTGACATTAGATTTGGTTGGCATGGATATCTTTTTTATGGGGAAAAAATAAAGATTTTTATAATCATATAATTAGAAAATCCCTGATAAGAGTTTAGCATAAAATAAAAAGCAGATGGGGGAACAAGATCCCAAACTGGGCATCACCTAATGAAGCATTATTTAACAGGGCACAAATGTTTAAGGATAGATGGATAACATGAAGATGTGTTGATAAGAGAAGAACATGAGATCAGAATCAGAAATGATGGTGGAAGGGAGTAATAAAAATTGGTTTTCATATAGACAACTAAAAGAAAGATTTAGGGTGGGTATTAAATGGGATTGGAGAATAGGATTTAGAATTTGGAAAAAAATATGATTTTATGGAATCGGACAAACAGACTCAGTTATTGAGAAAAAGTAGCTTGGATGAATTTAGAAAAGAATGGGAATCCATGATTAAATATCTGAAAAGAGAATGGGGCCTGACATTTGTGAAAGGACTAATATAGTAATAACATTATAATGATTACAATATAGATTATAGACTATGGATTGGTATAGAAGATTAAAGGTTATAGTTTATGTATATAGAATATTGGTTATAAATTATAGAGTAGATAAAATATAAGTTTGGTGTTAACTACTTACATAGACATTTACATTTTTCCGATGTATTATTATAAGGCCAGTAAAACAGTACCTACCAAAGGAAAAGGAAGTTACAGGGGTTTAGTGGGGAATGTGTGTTGTTTGTTAATTTTTGTGCATCTTGTCTGTTTTTTCCCCTTTCTGTCTTTGTTTGTTGCTTGTTTTTAAATGTTATTTTAAAATTTTAACTTAAAAACCTATTAATAGAGTAATTCATTCAGCCCTCCATATCAATGGATTCTGCATCCACAGAGCCAATCATCCATGACTTGAAAATATTCCATGTTTTGTTTTATTTATTTACCTATTTATTTAGAGAGACAGAGAGTGCAAACCTTGATTTTGCCATCTTATATAAGGGGCATCATTTTAGTACGTCATCATATGTCAGGGATAGGCAACCTGTCCCCTTTAAGGGCCGAGGGACTTCAGCTCCCAGAATCCCAGGAGCTATTGCCCAACATGGGACTATTGGCCAACATGGCTGAGGCTTCTGGGAGCTGAAGTCCCTCAGCCCTTAAAGGGGAAAGGTTGCCTACCCCTGTCATATGTAATGGAAAATGAGCATCCATAGATGCAGGATGGATGGGGGAGTCATGGAACAAAACTCTAGTAGATACCAAGTAGATAGCAACTGTTGTGTATAAGTTACAATGAAAGAAAAAGATACAATACATCCCCTCCCCCTTATTTTTTCAGCTCCCTGTTACATTGACAGTTGTAGTAAAATCTTCTGGTAGGTTTAACACAGGGGTAGGCAATCTTTCCCCTTTAAGGGCCGAGGGACATCTGTTAAGGAAAATGCAACATGGGACTTACAGTAATAGAAATAAAATGTGTATGTGAAAGTCACAGTGATTAAGCAGGAGCAATCATGAAGCTACACAGGTGAAAAGGATAATGTAATTTGGAAGCCTTGAGAGCCAAGGACAAAGTTATAGAGTGTATATTGAAAACACCTGTTGTAGATTGCAAACACCTGAGATTCATTAAATAGTCAGGTAAAATGATGAAATACTTGGGTTGGTCTTAAGTATGGGATGATCCATGTAAACCAATTAAAATGAATGTACACACCCACTGGGTGGAAACTGACTAGTGGGTGGTGACTAACAATGGCTATAAGTGCAATGTTTGCCAATGCATATTGTGGAGTAGTGTGGTGTAGTTTTGGAGATATTGTGAAGTGTAGAGATTGTGATTTGTAGGGCATATAGTATTTATGTATATAGTAGAATAAAGTAGATCTTTTATATAAGACTACTGAGTTGTCTGGTGTCTTGAGGGAAGATACAAGAGCCAGAAGAATCCTGGAGAAGTTTGGAGACATCTCAGGAAGAAGAGTGAGAAGGTTTGGAGAGTTTGTCAGGGTCTTCAGCCTATTCTCTGAAACTCTGCTGCTTGGAAAGAAGCATCAACCACTGATCAAAGCTGGTCAGCTCTGCTGCATAACAAGGTGGTGAGTTAGAGCCAGAGGTGAAGAGCTACAACTCCCATCATCCCTGACAAGGGTTATGGGCCCAGATACTAGAGCAACTAGCATCCATAGAAGCTGAAAGTTCCAGAGAGTGGAAGAAGGTTTTGTGGAGCCTTGTGAGTAAATCATTTTGTGTTTTGTCTGCTGTGCATACTCAGAAGGACTGTGTCAAATTGAGTCACTGCACAAATTAAGATGGAGATACTAATGTTTAGTAAATTAAATAGAAACAACTACTCTACCTGGAAGATATATGCCCAATCTCTACTAATAAAGGAGTCTCTGTGGTCGACAGTTGAAACAGGGCTGGCAGCTGATGCTAATGCAGCCACTCGAGAAAGAGACGCTAAAGCAAAAGCATGTCTTTATCTCATGCTAGAAGAAGACTTGATTAACGACGTAAGAGATAAAGTGTCCACCAAGGATGTGTGGGATACCTTGCAGAGATTACACACTCCTTCAACTGCGTTTGCAAAAATGCTATGGTCTAAAAGAATTTACAGACAAAATATGACTAAAGGACAGTATGTGATAGAACACTTAAAAACAATGCAAGATTTATTTGTGCAAGCTGAACTGAGAGGAGTGGAAATTAGCAAAGAGCAGTAGTGTTACATTTTACTAGAATCGCTAGACTCTTCTTGGGACAACATTACAAATAGCTTGCAAAATTTGCCAGAAGCTGAGCTGAACAGAGACTTAATTGTTGCCAGGATATTGGAAGAAAACTTGAGAAGAAAGTCTGAGCAGGGTGACTCAGCAAGTTTAAGGACTGTGCCAAAACAACAAACAACACCTGAACTATGAAAGCAGGAAGAAGCAGCTTCTACAAGGGAGCAACGGAGGTGTTTTTATTGTAAAAAGATTGGTCATCTACAGAGACAATGTAAACAATTCGCTGCTGAGAGAAGCAAGCAAAAGGAGAGCAGATGGCAGCCGCGGCAGTATCAAAAACAGTCCAAACCTCTATTTTTGAAGGACAGTGGTAACAAAAAGGGGTTTGCAACCATGATTAAGGAAAAACAAAATGCTAATTGTAAATGGTTAATTGACTCAGGAGCATCATCTTCAATGTGTAACAATATTAATTTGATAAGTAATAGAAAATCAGCTAATGTAAATGCTGTAGTTTTAGCTGATGGGAAAGAGCTCAGTACTGTAAATCAAATGGGTACAGTTTACATTCCAGGGCTAAAGGAAAACTTTAATGATGTGTTACATGTAAAGGAGTTAGAAAATAACTTGTTATCAGTGAGCAGATTAACAGACAGAGACTACACAGTCATTTTTGAAAAGAACATGTGTAAGATAAAACTGAATGGGGAATTGCGAGGCATAGGCTTGAAAAAGGATAAACTTTACTATTTGGAAGACAATATTGATAGCTACAGTGTTGAAAATGCTAATAACATAGACAATAGTCCAATTCACAAAGACTGCATACATGAACTCCACAGAAAATTTGGCCATGCTAGTTTCAAATGTTTAAAGAAGTTAATCAGTATGTGTCCAGATTTAAAAGTTGCTGAATGCAAAAATCACTTAGATTGTACTGTATGTAATCAGGTAAAGGTCCGAGCTTTTCCAGTAGCCAAGAAAACCAAAAGAATTGCTCAAAGACCATTTCAGTTTGTACATGCAGATGTTGCCCAAGCTAATTGTTTATCTTTAGGGGGAAGCAAATATTTCCTAGTAATTGTTGATAGGTTTACAAGGTTTGCATTTGTAAGAGTATTGAAAAACAAATCTGACGCTGGGCAAAGTTTAAAAGCATGGGTAAGAATGGTGGAAAGACAATTTGATATTAGAGTAGGCACCATTGTTACTGACCGAGGAGGAGAATTTCTAAGTAAACAATTGTTTAATTGGTTTCAAAAGGTGGGAATAAGGCATGAAACTACTAATCCCGCTTGTCCTAATGAAGATGGTTTAGCGGAGAAAAAAATACAAGATATAAAAAGAATAACTGCTTATTTAATGGCAGATGCAGAGGTAAAAGATAGTTTCTGGGCAGAAGCAACTTTGACAGCAGTACATATTAGTAACAGACTGTATCATTCAGAAATTGAAGACATTCCCTACAGGGTATTGTATGGGAGAGTGCCAAATTACAAGTATTTGAGAGTCTTTGGACAATTTGCTTATGTTTACATACCAGCTTGTTTCAGGAAGAAAGGAGAACTCAAAAGTAAAAGGCTTAGGTTTTTGGGTTATTCAGGAAATAGCTACAAGTTTCATTTGGGTGGAAAAGAAGTGCAGTATTCTAGGTCAGCAAATTTCGAGAGACATGCCGGTTGGGACAAACTGCATGCAAATAAAGAAGTTTTCTTGAGGTTAGGAAGTTCAAATGAGCCAGAAACACAAATTGAACCAACTTCAGGAAACGGAGGGGTTTCAGTTAAGCCAGAAGCATCCACTAGCAGCAGTGATAGTTCTTCTGATAATGAGACACAATCTAGACCTATTACTACTAGAATGACTGAAGACAAGAGATTTAGTCATAGAACTACAACTTCCAGTACAGAAAGTGAGGATGAAAGAGGCAGATCAGCAGAGTTTATTCCCAGACGTAGTCACAGAGTTAGAAAGCCTCCAGATAGGTTTGTTGTGACAAATGCAAGAGCTTGTTTAGCAGTGGAAGAGCCTGAAAGTTTTGAAGAGTTGGAAAGTTTGTCTAGAGAAGAACAGGAAAGATGGATTGATGCAATGGATGATGAGTTTGGTTGTCTGGTAAATAAAGATGTTTTTGAAGTTGTTGATAGACCCAAGGACAAGAAAGTAATTGGTTGTAAGTGGGTATACAAAAAGAAAGAAATGCCAGATGGAAGTATTAAGTATAAAGCAAGGTTAGTAGCTAAGGGTTTTGCACAACAGCAGTATGAGAATTATGATAAGACATATTCTCCAACTGCAAAGCCAGAAAGTCTGAGAATGGTTCTGGCTGTAGCAGCAAAAAGAAGTTTAGTTGTAGAGCATTTTGATTTTGAAACAGCCTACTTGAATGCTAGTTTAGATGAAGAGATATTTATGGAGCAGCCACAAGGTTTTGAAGAAAATAGTAGTCAGAAAGTTTATAAATTGAAAAAAGCATTGAATGGATTAAAACAAAGTGCCAGAGCATGGAATTTGTTCATTAATGAAGAGTTAGTTAAGCTAGGATACAAAAGGAGCATTGCAGATGCTTGTGTCTATACAAAAGGAGACATAGTGTTAGTAATTTATGTAGATGATTTGTGCATGGCAGCAAAGTCAAAACATGAAATTGAATCAGTAAAAAGAGAATTTTCTGAAAAGTTTGTTTTAAAAGATCTAGGTTTATTAAAGTCTTATTTAGGTATTAGTGTTGAATGGACAGAAAAAGGACATTGTTTGTTAAGTCAGAGAAAGAAAATTGAAAATTTGATTGAAAAGTGTGGATTACAAAATGCTAAAACAGTAAGAGCTCCAATGACAACTGGTTTTGTATCTGAAAAAACATCTAGAGATTTTGAAGACAAGACTTTATTCAGGAGCATAATAGGATCTTTACAATTCATATCTTGCCACACCAGACCAGACATTTCATATGCTGTAAATGTATTGTCCAGAAGGGTTAATGATCCAAAAATTGAAGACTGGACAGCAGTAAAACACTTATTAAGATATTTGAAAGGAACTTTAGATAAGAAATTGGTAATTAGAAACAGTAGTTCAGATTTAGATTGTTATGTGGATAGTTCTTTTGCATCAGAATTAGGAGACAAGAAGTCAGTTGCAGGAATGATAATTAAGTACAGTGAAAGTCCAATAGTCTGGAGAAGCAGAAAACAAACTAATGTAGCGTTACGTACGACTGAAGCAGAATTCGCAGCTTTAAATGAGATAGTGAATGAGGTACAGTGGGTTGAGCAATTGTTGAATGATTTAAACGAAAGTTACAAGATACCAGTAGAAATTCTGGAAGATTCACAGTCATGCATAGCAATGGCTGAAACTGAAAGTTTGAAGAACAGAACAAAATATGTTGGAGTAAGATATCAAAATGTGCGAGACATGGTTCAGAAGGGTGAAATAGAACTGAGATATATAGAAACACAACACAACATAGCAGATTTGTTCACAAAAGCATTGACAGCAGAAAAACATGAAAGACTGACACAAATGGTTGGAATGACATTATAAGACACATACAATATTTTATTTCGGAGGGGATTGTTAAGGAAAATGCAACATGGGACTTACAGTAATAGAAATAAAATGTGTATGTGAAAGTCACAGTGATTAAGCAGAAGCAATCATGAAGCTACACAGGTGAAAAGGATAATGTAATTTGGAAGCCTTGAGAGCCAAGGACAAAGTTATAGAGTGTATATTGAAAACACCTGTTGTAGATTGCAAACACCTGAGATTCATTAAGTAGTCAGGTAAAATGATGAAATACTTGGGTTGGTCTTAAGTATGGGATGATCCATGTAAACCAATTAAAATGAATGTACACACCCACTGGGTGGAAACTGACTAGTGGGTGGTGACTAACAATGGCTATAAGTGCAATGTTTGCCAATGCATATTGTGGAGTAGTGTGGTGTAGTTTTGGAGATATTGTGAAGTGTAGAAATTATGATTTGTAGGGCATATAGTATTTATGTATATAGTAGAATAAAGTAGATCTTTTATATAAGACTACTGAGTTGTCTGGTGTCTTGAGGGAAGATACAAGAGCCAGAAGAATCCTGGAGAAGTTTGGAGACATCTCAGGAAGAAGAGTGAGAAGGTTTGGAGAGTTTGTCAGGGTCTTCAGCCTATTCTCTGAAACTCTGCTGCTTGGGAAGAAGCATCAACCACTGATCAAATCTGGTCAGCTCTGCTGCATAACAAGGTGGTGAGTTAGAGCCAGAGGTGAAGAGCTACAACTCCCATCATCCCTGACAACTTCAGCTCCCAGAATCCCAGGAGCTATTGGCCAACATGGGACTATTGGCCAACATGGCTGAGGCTTCTGGGAGCTGAAGTCCCTCGGTCCTTAAAGGGGAAAGGTTGCCTACCCCTAGTTTAACAGAATCTACTTTGAAAAGTGCAGATGCATGTTTTGGGCCCAAATAATACATTGTATCAGTTTATACCTCTGTAGTTTTCTTTCTGATATTTAAATCACCTTCTTAAACCTATGTAGAACTCCTCGTGACTGGTTTTGGAGAATTCTCTCATCTCTTCAGATAATACAGGATGGTCACTGTCCCTGCTGTAAGTGAAAATACACTTAACTGCAGGACCAGCTCAGAATAGGTTGCTATCTACAGCAAGAAGCAAAATGTCTTCCTCACTACTTCCTGTAGAGAAACTGATGGGAGTGACAAGTCAGTCTTATTCAACACAAACAATAGGACAGTGCCCTCCAGCACATTTGAGGATGGGAGTCTCACTTAGGGGGACAGGGCAGACTGTGTAGCACAGGGGTAGGTAACCTGTCCCCTTTAAGGGGCGAGGGACTTCAGCTCCCAGAAGCCTCAGCCATGTTGGCCAATAGTCCCATGTTGGCCAATAGCTCCTGGGATTCTGGGAGCTGAAGTCCCTCAGCCCTTAAAGGGGAAAGGTTGCCTACCCCTGGTGTAGCACATAGTGATCTGCCCTCCAGCACATTGCCACTAATAAACTGAGCTCATGGCTTCACTGCTCCTTGTCCCTCCTTGTCTCTTCCCCTCCTTGCCACTTCCTACCTACAACAGAGAGAAAATTAATTTTGTAAAATGCAAAAACTGTGGCATAAATGATGGGAAATAAAGAGGAATGTGTATTTAGATTGCCTATAAGCAGAATTTATTAATTGAGTGGTTTGATTTTAGTGTATACAAGGCTGGATAATAAGGAAGATATGCTCTGTTGACCCACACGTGTGTTCCCATTGTCTTCATCCATAATTCATTCACAGTTTGGGCAGAGCTCACATCAGTGTTCCTGAAAAGACTATGTATGTCATGATAAAATAGCTACATAATAATAATCAAATCAGTGCAGAAACCCATTCAGGAGAAGTAGATTTAAAACTGTAGCTTCATCTTTTATCTGGAGTTCATCCATTATCTCTATAATATCAGTCCAAAGGGTGAGAAGGCAACTCAGTGTCATCAGATTGGTAACAAGGGTAGGTCTACCATAACAGTTGAGCATTTGTTGTTGTTATTTATTTGTATAGCACCATCACTGTACATGGTGATTTACAAGGAACAAAAGTTCCTTGCCCTTAGACTTAATATCTAAAGATACAGCACACAAGGAAAGGGGATGGCAATGAGGAAGGTGATGAAATCCCACAGAAATTGGACTCTGAGAATGAAAAGATATTACCTTTTTTAATCCAGCCTAAACTGAATTTCCCAACAAGCATACTCTCTGCATTTACTTTGGCTTCAGCATTAGTGGACCACAGTTGAAATCCTACCTGTTCAAGCATAGCATAAGAGTTCTTCGTGCAAGATGCTGTTGTATCTCCACCATTATCACCCCAGGATTCTGCAGTAGAGTTTGACCCAAGATAATTATGTTGCTGTTGGAGCAAAAGGGTCTTGTAGAAACAGACTGGGGACAACATCCAGCAAGATCAGTTCAGGTCCTCCAGAGGTCACAGCAGGTGATGTCATCGGTCTGTGTCTAGCTATGGGGAAATAGCTAGTTGCTTCCTGGGTTCCCACCAGTCTCCATTAACAATGAAATGGCCATGGAGGCATGGCTATCATGGCACAGCAGCAAACCTTGGGGGGACACTGGATATCACAAAAGGTGGTAGACAATACCAACCTCCACAATGACAAAAATACATGCACAAGATGGACTTACATTTGCATGTCACTAATGGTGTGCCGGGCGATGAGTGGATCTTAGTGATGCTGCCTAGGACTCTTTCTCCTACATGTTGGCTAATATCACCCATTTCATCACCTGTCATTCAAAGTGAGCAGTCTCTACACAACTAAAGCAATAGGCAGAAGTCAAACTTTTCAAATGGGAACATATAACCAGGAAGAGTACTTGAGTCTCTCCTATATGTAAACACAGACCAAAAAAATTAAACAGAGACAGAAGCTCAAAATAATTAAGGCAAATGGATTTGTTCACCCATTCCATAGGATAATCTATTAGACTTTTACCAGGGTAAGGCTTTCTATATCCTCAAGCAGACAAGAACTTATCATTTACAACAAAGCTATTTTTCCCTTCAGAAAAAAAAATGTGTTGGGAGGTAAAGGTACTCTTTTGTTGTTGTCTACACATCTGGCACTCCTTCACTTCTTCCTCCCACAATATTTAAAGAACATATTCTGATACAAGAATGAATGTGACACTTTTTCAGTAACAGAAATCCTTGAACAGGTAGTGTGGAATTTTTCCCCCCTCACAAACAAGAAAATCAGATTCACATTCATGTAATCTTAGAATGGTTTTCTTTATCAGACATCCTTGAAATACCCTGAATATGATTCAGCTCAGGAAATTACAGAGATTCTTCACCTTTGTCTCGTCATATCTTGACAAACATTTCGGTTCACTGATTGGATCCAGGTTTAGTCATACTTGGAGCAGATCAGTTCAATCAGTTAGTTATGACTAATGGTAGGGCTTTGATGATTGTTTAAACAGTCATGGTGATATTCTTCTGGATTATTTTACTTCTGTCCACAGAAGATTTGGTAAAAAATATTTGTGATGATGGTTGTAAGAATGGGAGAGTTGATTATCAATGTGCATATTATTTAATGGTGTTTTATTGTATAAAGGAGCTAATTACAGGTAAGAAAGGAAATAACATATCCATTTTTCTCATATGTTCCTCATTCTCACAGCAATTTTGTAGACTTTACATCCCACAGACTCAGGATATGTATTATATCTGTACTTAAGCAGACAACATGGTAATCTTCATTTCAGTATTGAAATATTGGCAAGAATGTTATAGGGTAAAAAATACAGTGTTACATGAACAAAGCCCCTGGGGTGGTGAAGAAAAAGAGAACTTTCAACATTGTATTTTTCTGTTCAACACTGTATTTTTCCCATAACAATTCTGTTGCAATATGCTTATTCAATGATATACAGTAAGCCCTTTATAGCCACTGCTTCTGCATCCACAGATTCAATCGTTCACAGCTTGAAAATATTTCCTCCCCACCAAAAAAAATCCAAGAAGCAAACTTTCATTTTGCCATTTTATATAAGAGATACCATTTTACTACACCTTTATATAGTATTTGAGGTGCTTATGGAATGTGACTGATAGACCTGCTGACACATTAGTCCATTTGAATTTTCAGAATTATCTATTAAAATTGCCACCTGTAAGATACTAGATCTTCTAGGACCCCTCAGGCTGGTGGTATCTCTACATCTGTTGTTCCTCTCACTTTTTATCTTCCAGAGGGTATGACCCCTTGTAAATGCCCTTTAGGAGAAGAAAAGTCTCACCTTAGTTTGGCATAGGGGGGAAGCAGACTGGCGGCTCTGCGCCGCCCTGGGAAGGTGCGCTGCGGGACCGAGGCATCCTCATGCCTCGATCCCGCGGCACACCGTCGGTGCCCCAAGAAAGGAGCGCTAAAATAGTGCTCCTTTTATACATCGCCGAAATTGTGCCCAAAAGCATGAGGCGCACTTTCGGCGACCCTTCCGCCGCAGCGTGTGTGGACGCTGCAGCAGGAGGTTGCCCCCGGAGCGGCGGCCGTGTGGAGGGCCGGTGGCTCCGAGGACGACCTTGGGAGGAGGAAGGGGCGCCGAGCGTGCAGCTGCCCCTCCTCTTCCCTGCCTCCAGGATGGCTTTTTAAGCCGTCTGCCAAGGCCCATAGTTTAACAAACTGGGGTTATTTGACAAGAAACCTGTCATCTTCAGTTTATGACAGGTCCCATGATGGACACAGCATTACATTATACATAAGCTTGAGTCTAGGTTAAGGAGTAACGGTTCTATGTTTATATAAACATATATGCACAGAGAATATATTCTGTGCCATATGTTCACTTCAACAGGATCAGACTTTTGGCTGGTCATTAAGTTTGTCTATCAGGATTTACTGGTAAGCTGTCCAAAATGAACTCTATTAGATCAGACTGAAGGTCTGGAGAGGCTACTAATAACAAAGTTGTTTTTAGTAAGTGTAAGAATTTCTGCCACAAATTGGGGGAAGGGATTTGTCAAACTGGAAACTTTATACTCCATGAGCAGTGCAAATAAAGATGGAGAAAGAATTTTGCTAGAGTCAAGATTTATGACAAGATTAATTTTGCATCCCCAAGACTCATTGCGAAAAAAGATTCAGAATTGATTGGGGCAAAGAGTGCATCATTTGGATTGCAAGAAAGAAAGTGCTAAATCCTGTGCATGAATAATTCTTTAAAGCACAAAAATTTCACCAGGGGAAAAATGTACACAACAATTATCTAAATAGAAAAAACACATGCAAAGTTCCATGTGGGAGGAAACGAAACATCTTGTAATCTGGTGAAAGCAAGGGATGGGACAAGAATATAGGTAGCAGTTGATGAAACACAATGAAATTGAGATTGAGAGAATTTCACATTCCTACAGCCAGGTTTTATCCATCTGATTTTGAGTAACTCCCTACCTTTACTTTTCCATGTCAGCTCCATAAAACACAGACTTCAATATTCAATATGCTCCCAATTATCTGAAAAGGTTTTCTCTTGAATACAAGATAATGCTAAAGCCAGTGTGATGTAGTGGTTTGAATATAGTGTTAAGACACTGGAGATCCAGGTTCAAATCTTCATTCAGCCACAGAAATCCACTGGGTGGCCTTGGGCAACTCCCACTCTCTCAACCTAAGAGGAAGGCAATAACAAATCCCCTTTGAACAAATCTTGCCAAGAAAAACCCATGATAGGGTTGCCTTAGGGTTGTCATAAGTTGGAAACAACTTAAGTCTCACTCTCTCAACCTCAGAGGATGACCATGACAAACTAAACAAATGGAGGTTGGACTGGCTGGCTCTTGAGGTCTCTTCCAACTTTATGAATCTATGGAAGCACCACAATAACAACATGAAGGCACAACAATAGCAAACAAGAGAAACCCGAAGGAATAGAGAATTGATGGTGGTGGGAAATGTTATACAACATTGAGTGATTATGATTTTTAATATGCATTTCATTTAAAACACCTGCAGTGGATAGTTCCATTGCAATACTGTCCTTAGAAATGAGTGAATTAATGGTTATTCAGTGAGAGATCTTTAGATCTTTAATCATTTGCTGTTTGATTCTTCATCCCTAGTGAATCCCCTGAACGAGATCTGCTTCTTCCAAATACCTATAAAATGTAAGACAAAATAATTTCAGAATTAGCTCTTTATATGTTCAGGCCATAAGAATTTTGGAACTATTTGCATCCAGAAGAGCCATAATCCCCTGCTTAGCTTCAAAAAGAAAGAAAGAAAGAAAGAAACACAAATGATTGGATTAATAAATAAAATGGGGGGGGGACCAGAAAAGCTAGTAGTTTGTAGTTGACCTTTAGAACTCAGTTCTGTAAGCCATATATTACTTTTTCTAGATTAGATTTCCAATGAGAATGTTGAAAGTATTAAGCATCATGCAGGCTTCTGGTATTAGATTTTAGCCAGCTTCAACAATTTTAAGTCCTATATGAGCATCAGATAATTTGAAATTGAAATACAGATGATAAATGAACACATCAGAAACCACTTGGAAATGTTTCTGTTTATATTTTATTCTCATTAAAAAAAAAAAAAAGGCGGTTCATTTTGCTTCCAAAGTAACATAAACTGTACTAGTTGAACCAAAGGTCTCATCATATATCACACATATCTAAATAATTAGTATATGTTATAGCTTCCCTGCTCTGTGATCATGCCCCAAAAGTGGTTTTGAAAGAAGTTATCTTTATTTTTGTTGTAGAGAAGAAAAGTCATCTTTCAGAAGTTAGTTTTTTACAACTGAGCTCTCTTAAACAAAAGTCTGCATCTGTTTGCATTCAGCTGTGTTTTCTTTCCTTTACTGTTTTCTTTATCATATAACCAATTCTCCATTTGTTTCTTTCCTTTCCCCTTGTTGAGAAAATAAAACTAACCACTTGCATACACATGCACATACCTCCACACAGAAATGAATGAGATTAAACAGGTGGTATGGGAATGCTACCTAGGCCTGTTGTTAATCAGTTCTGTTTCCACATCTCATATGTAACATTTTGCTTTATTAAATGGCTGCAATTTCATTCCAATCAAAGGAAGAGCTATATGGCTCCATTATGTGACTGGCTGGTCTTCACAATACTTCACAATATAGAGGGCTTAAATTTTCACAATGTAGAATCAGACAGTGATTCTATGTGTTTCTTTTCCTAACCCAGGAATTAATTTAATTTAATTTAAGCATCCATTGTGACTATTGATACAACACTTTTCTGAAATCTCAATGTTGTGATTTCTAGAATCCATTTTTGCATTCAGAAAACAATACAAATGACATAAGTGCATAAAAGTCCTTGTGTGTCACATAAATAGGTTGACATTCTGTTGGTTAGTTCAAACTAGAGTAGACCTATTCAATCTGCTGATGAATGGTGAGTCGACACAGACAGTAAATCCTATTGATTGGATGGGCCTTCTCTAGTCAGGATTAACTACAAGCTTTAGGACATTGTGGGCAGATGCCCCTTGGGAACCCACAGCCAGTTCTTGAAGGTAAAGCCCTCCACTGCTGTTGCTCCTCAGCAACTGGGATTAAATGGCATATTAGCTCTGAGCCTGAAGATACCATCCAGCCATCATAGATAATAGCTTCTATTGATCTGAGTCTTTGAATCGATCTGTGTTGGCATACATGATCCCAGGACTCTTTCTTTCTGAGATTCAGGAGCACAGATTAAAAAAAATATATTGGATTATAATATTTTTGCATTCCATGTAGCAACCACAGTAGCATAGCTGAGCAATGAGGAAAATGCTGCATTCTGGATGCTGTTGAACTGCAACTCTCAATTTCCCCTGTCACTGACTAAGACAGGGCTGATTGGAGTTGCAATCCAACATTTTAGAGTACTGCATGCTTCCCATCTCTCACACCAGGGAGACTGATCAATTCCAAAATCAGTATGTTACTCGGAAGGAATATAAAGAATCAAAACTCTTTTTTCTCAATTTTTTTCTCATCCTCATGAGAAAGGATGCCTCAACACATCAACACCACATCATCCACCATGAAATACTTCATCATTTAGCATGATGTTTTTTAAAAAGTATAGATTTTTTCCTTCATTTTTTCATTTTCATGAAAAATGTGTTTTGCTCAAAACAGTGGCCCGAATCCTATTGCTACTCCCAAATTAGGGTAAATGTATTGAATCAATGTTATTTACCTATATGTTGACTCAAAAGTCAACAATTGATTCAATGGGTCTATTCTAGTTAAGACTAACCAATAGCACTTGGCTGACTATATTTTATTCAAAGCCTCATGAATTGTACTCACATTTTTTTAAAAAAAATTCAGAAATGAAGAAAAAAACACCAAAATGCTAAAAAAAAAACAAAAAAAAAAACCTTTATTTCTCCAGATAGCCCAGAAGCACACTGGGAAAGTCAAGATGCAGAGTGCAAATCATAGAATCAAAGAATCATAGAGCTAGAATAGACCACAAGGGCCATCCAGTCCAACCCCCTGCCATGCAGGAATATACAATCAAAACACTCCTGCCAGATACAGCTTTGTTTGCCAGTTCACTTCTGCTAAATGGAAAGAGCAGCAGAGATTAAGATTGAGAGAGAGAGAAAGAGAGAGAAAGAGAGAATAAACATTGGGAGGGAAGAGCAAGTAGAACTGTGGTTCCCAACCTTTGCTCCTCCGTTTGTTTTGGATTTCAGCCCCCAGGAGCCCCAGCCAACCTAGGCAACAGTCAGGAATTATGGCAGCTGAATTTGAAATCATCTGAAGGACCACCGTTTGAGGACCACTGAAGTAGAAAGAAGAGAAAAGGAGAGTCTTATGGTTGGGTAAACAAAGAACAGGGAGAAAAGCACAGGAATGGATTAGAGAAAGAGAAAGGAATAGAAGAGAAAGAGGAAGGGAGAGGGCGTATATCGGAGACAAGGAGAGGGCGCTTTAATGCCAAGGGAAAGAGTATGGGGAGAACAAAGTCAATAGGACAAAAGCATGTCATCCATATCAGTGGAGTGTGTGTGATCTGTTCTAGGTTTCAATCACAACTTGAAAGGAATGAACCAAGGTGCTGAAAAATTGGTTTGCCATCTTGGATGGTTCTTTTAAAGGTCTGACTGAAGCCCAGAATAATTAATGTGAGCCATCACCCTCCATTTCCCAGAGAAATCCTTTCCAGGATGTCCTCAATCTTTAACTCAAGGGGTAGGAAAGTGTGGTCCAAAGCCCCTCTACTGTCCCCTCCTTGTGAATTTTTGTGGCAAAAATAATCATTTCTCAATTGCATAACCTAGGAGGGGAGACTCTAAGCCCGAAGAAATAACCAAAATCAAAATTCGAAGCATGTACCATAAGCTGCCTTGAGTCCCAATTTTGGGAGAAAAGTGAGATATAGAGGAAAAAGAAGAGAAGAAGAAGAATGCATTTCCCTGCCTGGTGCAGGCCACAGGGGATACTCTGGAATGGAGACTCTCTCCTGGACCCACCAAAGTTGGGCAGCCTTGCCTTAATTGACAAACTTGCATGCACACATTTCTGCCTACTGATAAAGTGTCACATGAAAAGAATTGCCATGCAGTAGTCCAGTGGTTGGAAACCTATGGCCTGCAGACCCGCCGCCGCCGCTGCCCTGTGCACACTGCGCACAAGCAGGGGCACCATTTTGGCATCCAAAAGGATGCCTGCACTTGCGCACGCATGCACCATTTTGGGCGCCATTTTCCAAGGCCCCACAGGCAGGGTCGGGCCTTTCTAAGGCCCAGGAAAGGCCCCACCATAGCTGCGCTGTGCGAATTCACACAGCACAGCCACGGTGGGACCTTCCAAAATGGCACCCGCATCGTGCACGCATGCACACAACAGCGGGAGTTGGCCGCCCTTTCGCCATTCCCCCCCAGCCCCCCGGCAACAAAGGTTGCCGACCCCTGCAGTAGTATGTACAGTCACATCCAATTTGGTCCCTCCTCCTTTTTAGTTATCAGTGTGCACATGCACTTCACTAATGTAAAGGTAAGGAATGATACAACAGGAGTGAATACTGTGGCAAACATTGTGTGGATGTTATTCTGTGCAGGACTCCTAATAATGGAAAATTTCTAAAGCATCTATTTTACATTGGCAATGGGATGAGGTAATCTAGAATACCAAAAACTGAGGAAATATTGTAATGAGAACATTGAAAGCAATCCTAGGAATTACGATTGCATTCCAAGATAGAAATCCTTAGCCTTACTCTGTGCTGAACCAATCACCTATCAACTTATTCAGTGCATACAACTTGACTGATTGATCAATTGATTAACTGGAATATGTATATCCCTCTCTATATTGTGAGATCTCAAAGCTTTGTAATGTAAAATCAATTCAACCAATCTAGGACAGTAAACAAAAATAATTTAAGCAGACGAGAAACACATTAAACTATTTGAAAAATAAGACAAATTAAAACCATTTAAAATAGTTTTAAGTTGATTTAAACCCAAAGTAATTGTTGTTGCTGCTGTTATTTTCTATCCCACCCTTTTCTCTGATTGGGACTCAAAATGGCTTACAGTGATTAAAAAATTATAGATAAAAACCCACATGATACAGTGGTTAAAACACAATTTAAAAAAAAGTTAAAACCAGGTTAAAACATACATCATTAAAACACACACACCAGCACATCAATTAGCAATATATAGTGCATTATGTAAGATGGGCCTTAGATAGACCCTCATCAAATGCCTATCAGAATAGAAAAGCCCTCACCTCTGTTCCCACCAGATGTACCTGTGACAGTCATGGGACAGACAGAAGGGCCTTCCCAACAGATCTCAGAAGTATGCACATGTCTAAAATAAATTATAGTTCAAAGGTTTCACTAAAAAGCCATGGGGAGTTTCGTGTTGGAATGACATCAGCATTAGCCCCATTCAGGCCTCTGAGAGGAAGGTATTCCATTATAACAGTGGTCCCCAAACTTTGGTACTCCAGATTGTTTGGACTTCATATCCCAGAATTCCTGAATGTGGGCCAAAATGGCTAGGACCTCTGGGAAATGAAATCCAAAACACCTGGAAGACTAGAGTTTGAGAACCACTGCACTACCACAAAGAAGGCCCTCTCCCATGTCTTCCCAAAACATGGAGCTTATTGCTTGGGGTTGTAAACCAAATCAAGCCTCCTGGGCTGCAGCCAGGAGATGGGATGGAGACAGGGAATACCGCATGTTAAATCACCACCGAAATTAGTTTTCCTTGAAATCCTTCCCAATTCACCAATTTACTTTTTTAACTGTGTGGTGCAGTGCAGAGGTGGGAGCCTACATGAACATTAGTCATTTTTTGGGGTGTGTGGGGTACAGAAATATGGACCATATCTGCCTTCTGGTACTTGTATCAGGACAGAAAGACATGTTCCCAGTGCCAGTCAAACGTCAAAAACATCATTTTCAATATGCATGTTAAAAATAGGTACAAATAATATTCTGAGCTGAACATTAATATGTGTATAGGACACAGTCACATTGGAAGTTATTGTAGAAGGAATATAGACTGATTCCTGGTCTTTCTTTCTCTTGAAATCCCTCTCTAGGATACACAGAAGCAAACTTTAAATGAATAGAGATGGAAGGAGCAGACAGGCTACTCGGTTTCTCAGTTATTTCTGCATTTATTACTGGATATCAAGGTGGATTCAAGATACTCGTTCTACAAAACAAAATGGGTTGTTCAGGTATATGAAATACTTTGTAAAATGGCCAAAGTACAACTTTAACTCTACAACAGAACTCTAACAATTAAAAGATGGAGAAATCCTAAAAGCCTTCTCCCTCTCTGAGGTTTGCTGAATCCAGTACCAAGGGGAAAATGATGCAGCTATACTAATAACCACTGGTATGTCTATGGTAAATTCCATGGGTGTAAATGTTCTGCTGCTCTTATTGTTAGGGTGCAAAGAGGTCATTCCATAGATGTATTGCATACAGACTGTTGGATACAGCCTGGATATTGAATATTCTGTTGGATACAGAACAGCCAAAGCCCCTCAATCTCCCAACACACCCTAGAACCAATCCCAGAACTAAACCAGGCCGTTACTTATATGTATATCACATAAGTAAAGTAAAGGGAGCTTCTTTCATACCTGGATCCAGAATTTAGTGTTGTGTAATGGTCCTGACAAGAAATTATTTCCCCTGATAATGGTGGAGAATCTTGGAGACCCTCATTTTGCCTGTCATGCTACAGCCTTCTTCCCACTCATCAAGATCTCCCTACTATTGGTGGAATATTTTTATAAGAAGGGGGTGGACTTTCCTCTGAAGGATATCTCCTCTTCATTTTGAAAATCACTGTCCTCTATCTCAGTGTCATGCTGCAGCCTCTTTCCTACTCAGCAAGGTGGTGGAATGGTTTGATGCTGGACTGCAACTCTGGAAACCAGGGTTCAATCCCAGCTCAGCCATGTAAACCCACTAGATGACCTTGGGCAAGTCACATTCTCTCAGTTTCAGAGGATAGCAGTGGCTAACTCCTCTGAAGAAATTTGCCAAGAAAACCTCATGATAAGTTTATCTTAGGGTCACCATAAGTCAGAAGTGACTTGATGGCACACAGCAACAGCAACAAGGTCTCCCTACCACTATTGGACTATTTTCAGGGTGTGGAAGGGCGTAACATGGAAGGAAGGAGGCAGGAAAATAATCTTCTGCCATCCCAAGTACAAACACCTAACTCTGGCTCCAACCTATTGTGTTAAGCCTTTAGCATTTTGAGAGCAGTGCAAGCATAAAATAAAATATATAGCCAATTTTTTTTTAAAAAAGATTTGCTCCATAATATATGACCATGCATGGTCTCTCCCCCTGCCCTCCCTCATTGTTTGAAGAAAGTTTAGAATATCACTGATATTGTGAGTGATTAAAAATCTTACTCACATTTTTAAAAGTGCCAAGGTTAGCACTTGTGAGAGAAGCTGTCTTAATTCTTTTTATTTAGAAATATTATAGTGCTTACTCAAAAAAGTGACATTATGAAATATCTACAAGATTAGCAGAAGAATCGATTCAAGCAAGTAGACAAGCCTTTCACACATCAAAAGAGCTGAGGCAGTCACCTCTTCTTATGTAATCTGCCATAATATACAGCCTTTAGCAACTCTCAGATAAAGTGCTGTGTGTCTGCTAGTTTCAGGGCATTTTATTGTATCAAAGTCTATAATACTGGTAAAGCTCTAGTTATTACTCAGATCATTATGAGTCATCTCTTTAAAATGATATACGTAATGACCAATCTCTACAGCTCCCCTACTTCAGGAAATATTTAGTTATTCAAAATGCTGGATATCACCTGAGCAACAGCAACCAATGTAGGGGAGCAGCGGTGCTGTTCATAAACCAGTTAACATCCTCCAGACTTACAGAAACACTCACAAGCACCATGCTGATATATTAGCAAGTCATTCATTTTGAAGACACATAGTCATTTATATGTGTAAATAGGATATAATGCTGGGAAACAACTTCAGCTCCCTGTCATATTACATCATACTGGGCTTAATTTAGACATTAATTTTATTTATAATTTTTATTAGTTGCTTTGAGCCCAATAAGGGCCTCAAACTGATATGTACATTAAAGCATGAAAGTATATTATTCATTGCCAGAATCCTCTGTCATGGTGTACATTACATACCTTTACATATGCTTAGCTATGTAACAGAGGTGCCAAGAAACTCTATTCAAGCCTTATCACATTACAAACAAACCTGGCAAGTAAATGTATTTTGTTTCCTGTCTTCACATGATGTTAAAGCACTTTCATTCTCTTCTGGTTGTAAAAGATGGGAGAGAGTCGTAAAAGTGTCCCTTTTGCCAAACTGATTTTTCCAGCTTCACAAAAGGGACATTTTAATGACACGTTTATGACCCTCTCCCATGACTTTATGACTGGAAGAGAATGAAAGTGCTTCAACATCATAGGGAGACAGAAACAGAAATGTGCTTCTCTCCATTTGCATGCTGGATTTGTTTGTAACATGATAAGACACTTCGTGAATTGCAAAGATGCATAACTGAACACCAGCAAAAGTTCCCGAAAACACATCAGCACTCCCTAGTCAGTGGTCTGATGCACAACAGGACTGATACTCATCAAGACCATTGCTTATCAGTCTCATTCCATATCAGTCCCATTGATCATTGATCCCAAAGTGCATCAGTCACTTTGCTGGCTCCCCTGCACGGTAATATAACAGCGCTTTGCTGGATACAGACATTATAGGACTGTCCAGTTCTAATTCCCATAGACCTAAGTCCAGTAATGAAGATGTAAGTCCCCAATGGGATTCTGGACAGAGGTCGCAAACATAAGGCCCAAAAGGGCCACCACTGGACCACATTGTGGGTGTGGAATTCAGATGATGCATGCCCCAAATGTGGCCAGAAGCCACCCCAGGTGCATCTCATCCCAGAACTGGCCCAAAAAGAAGCTGTAAAATACCACTCCTTTTTGGCTCCAGGTTGAGGACTACAGCTACCCTGGTCCTGGGACAAACGGTGGTGGTGCAGTACCGGCGCAGACCTTTTCTCTTCTCTTCATCCCCATATTAATGGAACATTTTATGGCTTTGTTGCTGTTTGAGCCATAGGGTCTCATTCAGATAATAGCATTAAGGTTATTTCAATTATTATTTTTTCATACATTCATGAAAGGGACTGAGGCTGCTGACATATTGCAGAAATAAAGCAGTTTGATACGACTTTAACTGCTATGGCTCAATGCTATGGAATTCTAGGAACTGTAGTTTGTTGTAGGACCAGAGCTCTCTGACACAGAAGGCTAAATATCTCACAAAACTACAAAGGCCATTGCACTGAACCATGGCAGTTAAAGTGGTGTCAGACTGCATTAATTCTGCAGTGTAGATGCAGCTTGTGAGAGAAAGAGTGTGGCAATCCAACATATAGTTTGCAATAGCACCAGAACTTTCTTTTCTTTGATCCTGTAGCTGTCCATGCTGCCAGAAATATATTCTGTGGAGTAGAATCCCATTCCCCCCAGAGCAGGTTTGTAGGGTGCACAGAGGCAGGTCACCCCTCTTGCTCCTCATCACTGGATCCTGGCCATAGACATAAAACTGAACTAGATATCTATTACCAATTCATATACTATTTTAACACCTGTGTCTGAATGTGGAAATATTTCCCTTGTCTGTTCAGCTGCAGTGCATGAAGGCACCCCAATATTTCCTAATGCAAAAACCTAGTTTCTAACATGAGCTCTCTAGTTATGAACATTAAAAAAAAAAAGCATATTGAGATAGACCTGATTTCCCTATAATGTTGCTCTTGGAGGCAATTTTGGGGGACAACAACATGCTGTTGCTGCTGCTGCTGCTGCTGCTGCTGCTGCTGCTGCTGCTGCTATTTCTGCTGCTATTTACCACAACAGATCCAGCTGGTTGGATGTACTCTGCTTTCTACTTGTGTGAAGGAAAAAAGTAAAGATCCTAAGAAAGCAAAATATGTGTTTGAAAAGAAAAGAACTTGGGGGTCCTTTCAGTTAATACCCATGGAAATATAAGCACATTGTGTGTGTGTGTCTGAATGGCTGAGCTGTGAGTTAACAACACTTTTGAGGGGATTATACAATGCACAGGTGTACTCGGCTAAGAGAGCTCAGTGAGCAATCTCTTCTTCCCCTACCACCAAAAGCCTTCCTCTTTTCAGGCTGTAGTAGCATTCACAGGAATACGTCCAGTTGAATTTAGTAGTACTTCCTCCAAGTAGACACACACTTGGATGTGAGGGAGGCCTAGCTCAGTTGTTGAGAACCATATATGTGCAACTGAGTCCCAGAGAAGTTCATTCTTGAGTTTTTCATGTTAGGCTGATCCAAAAAAACTCCTTACACCTCACATTCCCTCACTGAAGTCAACAGAGTTGTTCCTATATATATACATAGCTGAGGAAGCCTGCTTGGATGGAGGCAATTACTGTAATAATATAATAAAAGATGCACTCTGTGATGACCAGGAAGCCATCTTTTTCTCAGCATTGTTTCTGACAGTTTGTTACAGATACTAAAGGAAACTTAAAACTGTCCATGATAGTGTAACTGACCCAGCTCTTGACATACAGTAGTGGTTTCATGTTTTGTAACCCAGTTTGTGGGTGATTTTATCTGTCTAAAATGTTAGTTTGTCTTATTTGTATTGAATTGCACAGGTACATTATAATTTTCTCTGCACTGTGTATAATTAATGACTGATTGAATCTAATTTCACTGTTTCCACAGGCCAGTGACAACTGTAAAACAGAAAAGAAATGCAGTGGCCAGCAAATATAAACATTATGTTTGAAAAAATCAAGGCGATATTTACGTCCTTAGCATTCCAAGGAGGGTAACTGGAGACATGTTGTCATTGTTCTGTCAATCCTGAGGAAGCGGGGGATGAGGGTGGAATAGGGGGGAGTGAATGACAAAGACTGTAACAAAGTGGGGAAAGAAAGTATAACTAATAAAGCTTTGGGAAGTGTTCACAACTGAAGTCTGTGTGATTCACTCTTGGTGAGAAAGGCTTCTAAGTGAAGAGGGCTATGCTATGCACATTATATGAATGTTGACATCCTATGTTCTCCATTTCAGTAATAATGATCCAATTCCACTTCTTTGATTAATGGTAATTTCCTTCTAAATTAATATCAAATTATTGGCCGTACAGATTACAGGTTTGATGTATATTGTATTATTTCATTTTAATAACTGCACTGTAATGCAGTTTGATTTGTGTACTATTGGCCCTGACAAAGGGCTTAAAATAAGGAAAGATTAAGAATATGGGCTCTTTTTCACATGCTCATATTGAGATGCTATGTGTGTACATATTTTGATGCTGCATATGTCTCAGTGCCAAATACTCATCAAAATCACTTTTATACCTGCTTATGAGCTTCCTGAGTCATCTAACTGGGCACTGCTAGACATGGGATGCTACTTGGACCAGAAGGAACTTCTTGTGATCTTAGGAGAGTCATATAACCCCTGCTCCATTTGTCAGTGTGAGTTAATATATGTAGGGCCAAAAGTTCAGTGAATTTAAAAATAGACAACTTCGTCATTTCCATTGGCAACATTGAGAAATTGTATATGGGACAACAAAGGCTGGTGCACTTAAGAAGATTCATCGGTTGATGACTTTAGACTATATTCTTTGACAACAGTTGTGTTTAGCTACATTGTTGAAATGAAAAATCTGTCTCTGAGTAGTCATCCTTGAAGGTTGTTTCATACCTAGAAATTATCCCATAAAACTATTGCAGCTCTCAGATAATCACTATACCCATGAGAACTGATCCTAAAAGCAATGATGAAACTGGGAAGATAATTCAGGGTTGGGGAACTATATACCAACATACCTTTTTGGCGGTCCCAAGTCCCTCCAGAAACCCCCCCAAAGTCCTTAGAACTCACCCAAAAATTTAAAAGTTCAGAAAGAAAAATGGCAAAAAAATACATCAAAACTGTCCCCAAGCATGGCATTTCTTCTAGTTTCCTCCCAGTTTTAGCCCCCGCCACCCAAGACTGGCCCAAAAAGAGACAAAACAGGGATGAAAAATGACACTAGAGAAAATGTGACTGTGGAGCCCACCAGGAGAGGAAAGAGGAATATCAGCCTCTGCAGGTGGCTGCCCCTGAGAGAATTAATAATTAATCGATTGGCTTGCCAGAGGGGCGGTATATAAATAAATCATATTATTATTATTATTAATATTGCTCCCTTCCACCAAAGATCTGATATAGCAGGTGGCTAGTAAGAACAATGTGATTCTGACAAAACATTTCAACCATATTCATGTCATGAAGACTGTAACCATGTAATCATCAACCTAGGAGTAAGCCCACTGAACTCATTGGGACACTTGTGAGTAGAGGCTATGGGACTGAACTGAAAAATCCTTTCTTAAGATCATTTATTATATCATGGCAAAACAGTTTGTGTTCATTCTGTACAACAGGTTTAGATCCTCATTCCCCAATGGACTTTATCTGGAAATTATCTTACAATGCATGTAAATACCTGAAGACATAACAACATAATACATGCATTTTTTTACCCTGTAGAAATTTCAAGGCGGGGAGGGGGGGAATGAAAGCACTAGACACTGTTCATATTCAAAATTCTAGTATGCCCAAAGAGCAATGCATTTACATTTATAGCATAGAAATGTATGCTTCATAGGGATAACCACTAGAATAAAATTAACTGCACCTTTGAAACTGAGAAACTCTATTATATTATTAATTAATTTTAGGTAACCATGGGTTTGGAAGTGATTCATTGTAACAGAAAAAGATGTCTTAGAAGAGTCAAAACATGTGTTAATGCCATCCAGTGTTGTCTACACTTGCATGGCTTTTTAGAGTTTTAAGCTGGATCCCACCACCACCACCATGAGACGCTGCTGGTTGAACTTGCAAACTTTTGCATGAAAAGCATATACATCTCCACCAAGTTACAGCTTTCTCCCAAAGTGTCTGCCTGTCTGTCAGCAAACCACATACCCCTCAAATCTGCTCCAGAAGCCTGAGGAACCTTAGTGTCAGGAGACAGTAGAAGAAAAGGAAATACTGTGATTTGAAAACTGACTGGGAGAAAATGTAGGCTTCCATCACCGTTCATATTTATATGTAGTTGTCAGTAGAAAATGAACTATGTTCTTCAATCAGTTGTCTATTTGCTTAAAACTAAGGGACAGCACAAAAGGGACTTCCACTCTTAAATTTTAAGCTAAGTAATGAATATTTGACTACTCTCCTTGCTCACTCTTTAGGAAATGTTGCCATGTTTGTAATATTACTGTTTCTCTCTGACATAAAGAGATTTGGATAGCATACCACACTATGCTGAAGTCTAAAAGAAGTAAAACCCACTGTTTTGAAAACAATGTAGCTCATGAGAACTTCATTCTAAGAAAACCACCAGAGTCTTGCTCTTTTATCAACTTGTGTCTATGCTTCCAAATGAAACTTAGAGAAAATATAAAGAATTAAAGGTCACTTAATCAAGACTGTAATCTTTTTAACCATATTTTTTTCAGCACACATGGAAGTAGACTGATTGAAGAGTAAGAAAAGCCAATATATAATTGTTTTCAATATATGATTTATGTGCAGTGCCACAATTCTGTTAGGGATATTCATCACGACCTAGATTATCCTCACATGCTAAAGGAGAAAATGCAAAAATGTCCTCACAACAAGGTGAGAAGTCCCTCCTCCTTAAGTCTCAAGGAGAATTTGTCTATTTGAAGGGCCAATTCTTGCACACTTTTGGAAATCCACAAAACTGAACACAACAGGGACTTGTTGCACAGGCTACAAAAAAAACAAAAGTAATAAGTGGGTTGCTTACGTCTTTGTGAGACATTAGTCTATTATTTTGCTTTGTTAAATAAATGTATGCTTAGCTTCACAAAGGGAAAACTGACCTTTTTACACAAATTTCACAAAGCATGATAGGGAAAAGTTCCTGATGTCTCACTCTTACACAAAAGGTGATATTTCTCAAAGGAGGTTTGAGAATCCATAACAATCTGTCTTGCCATATTGAGAGAGTCTGTCTCAACCATAAATGAGACACTGCAAAAAATTTCTTCACATCCTCAGGTTCTGTTTATACTGTGAATTTGGAAAGAAACTGTATTTTCTTGGAACATCCTCTAATTGTTTAATCTCTGCAGACATTATCCAAAGAGTATTACCCATTTTGTTCCTTTGGACATATATTTTTCATTAAGCCACCACAAGTTCTGATAGCATAGCATAAATAAAAACATGGCACATGGCAAAGCTGTACTATAGGGTTTAGCATTCCTAATCTGGAAATCAGAAATCCAAAAACCTCCAAAACCCAAAGGTTTTGCTGCCAGCCGCCCACTTCCACCTTTGAGGCACTGGCTGCAGCACTCCTCCTCATTCATCTCTCAGACCCTCAGTCTCTCCAGCCTCACATATCATACACAAAATAACTAGAGAATGAACAAGATGCAATGAACAAGAGAGACACAAGGATAGAGAGTAACATTACTGGAGAGAGACATGAGGATCTGTCAAATGGTGGGAGGTGTGGATTCACTCTCAGCACTACCCTTGGATTATTGCCATTTCACAGTTTCTCAGTCTCCACCCTCACACTTCTTACATCTCTCTTCAGCCTTGCAGATACAGTACATACTACACAACTTGTGTTGTGTGTTGCATATTATGTATATGCTAATACAGGTACTCCAATATTTGGAAAAATTCTGAAATTCAAAACACTTCTGACCCCAAGCATCTTGGATAAGGGGTACACAACCTGTTAATCTGTCTAGTCAAGCCAGCCTTCCCCATCTCAGCATCCTCCAGAGGTGATAGATTACAACTTTCTTTGTCATGCTGGTAGGGGATGATTGGAGTTGCATAGAGGCACATGTAGATATTTATGCTATACTGAGGGAATGTAGGGTTGAGTCCATTGTTTCCTTGTTATTGCATGGGGAAGATATTGCATAGGAAAAAGCCAAGACATTTTTTAAATGATGTATACAGAACAAAACAAATCTGACCAATAACCCACACACACACATTATTCAGAACTTGTGAATCGGAAGCAATGAGGTGATAGTTAATCCTGGATAAAATATTGTGATTTTAGGCAACATTTTGCATTGTAAAATGAAATGCATGTTAAAAGAGTAATAGGGAATAAAGCAGCATACAGATGTTTTGTGTAATCCAATACCTACATATGCAAAAGTATGCCCTGCTGATGTCAGTGGGGTTTATTCTTTGGCTGTTTATAGGATGGAAGTTTAATGCTAGCTATGGGTTGCTAGCCTACTTCATGCAAGCTCCATCTTGCAGTCTCCCTCAATCTTTGACCTTCCTATGCTAAGCAAGGGATTCAGAGACACTTTCCCCTTGTTTATTTGGACAGCACAGGAGTTGAAATCTGTTTATGTAAGCAGAAGCCTTCACATAATTGGGACTGTCATTCCTTTGTCTCCAACAGTGGAAGGGAA
Organism: Phrynosoma blainvillii; assembly: GCA_026167975.1. Classification (NCBI taxonomy): domain Eukaryota; kingdom Metazoa; phylum Chordata; class Lepidosauria; order Squamata; family Phrynosomatidae; genus Phrynosoma; species Phrynosoma blainvillii. The sequence continues at coordinate 160,161,907 of JANUYF010000001.1, forward strand.
GGGACTGAGAAGAATACCAGGGCTTGCCAATACACCCAAGAGGTCCCTCTCTCACCCCTGTGAGAAGGAATGGCAGAGGGATCTCCTGAGCATTGATCACCCTGCTAGTAGTGCATCCTGTGAAGCCACTCATTTTATTATATCTATATAAGAACCTGGGACATTATAATTGAAAATTAATTAATAGTCTGTTACATGTTAGAGATCAAGAAATTAATTCATTATCATGAACAACAATAATAACATTGTTTTAATGAGTTATCATTGATTAAATCATTGTATACAATGATGCAACAGGAAGGTTCTTTTCAACCTCTCCCCACAACCTGTTTTTCCACCCAAACATCCTAATTCCCCCACCCCTAGGATTATTTGGGAAAGAGGGCAGTTGAGGCATTACTAGCGAGGAAATGGTGAGTCCTTCTGCCTTTCCAGTACTACATGGTCCTAAGGTGGAGTGTGGGGGTCTGATGCAACAGCTTTTTCCTCCCCTGCCTCTTTTTTTTGTTAAAAAAAAAGTAGAAGTGATCAGTGGTAAGCAGAGTTAGTGCTCTCATTTGTAAATGCATGCTTAACATAAGCTTAGTTCCTGAGACCATCAAGAGAAAATGACCGAATTCATCACCATGAATCCTACTCCTGATTAAGGGTGCTTCTAGAAGTATAGAACTTTTGATTTGACTTTTATGACTCAGAATAAGATAATCTTTTAAAATCTTGGGATATGAAAGTCGGTGGTACTGAAAGGAGAAATAGATGTTGCACAGCCTCAGCTACCTTGCATGGGTATTGTGAAGAGAAAATGGAATAACGCCATCATCAAATCCACTGAGGCCATTGAGTGTGATACACATGCAATATTAATAAAAACAGACGTCATTATCTGGAACGTGCACTAAAAATCAGCTTGGGTAGTAGGCTTCCTTATGCATTCCTTATGGGACTGTGGAGTAACTAAACAATCTCAGAAAGAGAGAGAGAGACTGCAAATTCTGTAGCTTGCTGGGAATACCTTAGATCTAGAATAAGTAGTAAATGGAAGCTGGCACTATGATGGGCATGTCCTATATCCCTCCAGAGATAAATAACACACTTAAATTTCCAGGCATTCAAGCATGCTAACCTTCCTTGCATTAAATCGTTTAGCAAAAGGATTGGTTCAATAATTTCTCTGTTAGTCACCTGCTGGTTCTCTATGCCACACACCAGCAAACACAAATGAAACATCTCTAGTTTATTGATTTAAATGTTTATTTGCTATAAATCAAGCTATATAAGCAAACCCCACAGCAGTTATATGGAGATATATAATCTGTCATTTATCAGCATTATTCCTGAAGATCATGAGAACTAATTAACTCCTAAAATGTGGAAAATATGGTTTCTTTGGTTGGCCTTGCAACATGCAGGTGAACTATGAAGTTTTAACCAGACACTTCTGCATCAATCTCTGATGCAACTCTTACTCAAAAATTGGCAATTCTTCCCCCCCCCATGTGTTCAGTGGAGAGCACAGAACAGGAGTATGCAAAAAATTATCCTAGGGGTCACCTACAGGTGTCAGCCTTCAAACTGAGAAATCTGACATCAATGCAAGCATATGCCTTACCATTTTTATTAATTTTGGACAATGTACCCAGGAACAGCACATAACAACATGTAACAGAAGCAAGAGTACACTAGATATATTTTAGCCAATCACTAAACAGTAGCCACTAAGCCATAACAGGAAATCACTAAGCAAGCACCAAGTGAAAACTATTCGTGTTGAACCTTCCTCTTACTTTTCAGGTGATGATGGTTATTAGTAGAAAACATCAGTTAGTCGGTGGTACTGTCAGAGTGCTCTGGAAATGCTTAATCTGCTTTTCCTTGAGATTCCTAATTGCTTAACTCTTCAGCTTGTAAAATTTTCCTTGGTGGATGATATTTTTGTTTCAGTATGGCTCTACCTTACTTTGGTCTTCTGGTCACCCTCTAAACTTTATCGCCTGCCAATACAGCATTAGAGGCTTTCAACCTGTGTGGACTCCCCAGATCACTTCTTCTCTGCCAAAAGAAAAGGTGAATGACCTTTCCTGGAAGTCTGGAAGTGCAGCATTTCACCTTTTAAATGGGTCGCAGAGTTTTCTGACACTGTTGAACAGGAAAAATAAAAACCCTACTCATTTTCCAAAAGCAAAAAATGAACTTCCCCATCCCCTTCCAGTTTTGTTCTCTTCCCCCCCCCCCCTTTAGAGCACTTTTAAGAGTCTGTACAGCCTACAGCCTATAGCACAAAAGTATACAGCATACTTGCCTGTTCCTAACATAGAGACTACTAATTGGAAAAGGAATCCAAAAGAGGTAGTTTATTCCTTCCTTCACAATGTCCAACTATAGTTTGTATGTGCCACACTTCCAAAACAGCACTGAAAACTCTGTAGCTGCCCTATGTGGCCACTGATATGGTATAGTTCATTTCATTTTGCATGTGCATAGGGGTGGAACTTTTGTTGTCCTTTGAAACAGCTTCATCTTAAGATTTTCCGGCAAGGACATACTGTTCTTGCCAGGAAGAAGGCCAAGCCATACTGTCCCACACTTCACAGTTGAAAACCAGGACATGTATGGCCAAGCAACATCCACGTGTGGGCAAGATGGCAAAAGTTATTAATAAGGAAGAAAACACAAGCCTAGAGAGGCTGCAGCAAATTGTTTGTGCCTAAGCCTACAAGGGAAGGCATTATTTTACCCCTCCTCTTCCATCTTCTCTCTATATTCAATTAACTAAGTACACTTTGGGACTTAGTTTTCAGTAACTGAAGCAAACAGGGGACAAGGGAGGAAGGTGGAAGAATAATAGAGAAACTGGGACATTTTTAAATAGCAATAGCAATAACAAGTGCCTTTCTATACCACTCATCAGTGAACTAGCACTTCCTAAATGGTTTACAATCTGTAAGCCAGTTGCCCTAAACAAGCTGGGTACTCATTTTACCTATCTATGAAAAGATGGAAGGCTGAGTGGACCTTGGAGCCCTCCTCTACTCAACTTATAATATTGTGGCTGCATTTAACCAGACCAGCATTTAACCACTGCACCACCAGGTCTCCTTAAAGCAGCTGAAACAATGAGATGACAGGATTGAATCTGTCCCTGCCAAACAGGAAAAGTTGGAGGATGTGCAAATCTAGATGCTTTCCCAGGACATGTTCCATTTTAACAGAGTACTTAGGCCAAAGGCTACAACAAAATGTAAGTGCAAAAAAATGCAAATATTAAGGACAGTGATAGATTTACACATGTAGATTTTTTTTCCTGTCAAAATGTTACCAGCAAGAAACAAAGAAAAGTATTAGTATGTTCAAAGAAATCGTGCATCTTGGAGTTTGCAGAAGTCCATGTAAAGAAATGAACAAACAAATGTAGGGGGACACATCCCCTCCCCTTCAGAAACCCAGCCCAATGAGGACTCAAGACAAGAATTGCCAAAGAGCTCTATTTTCTTTCTTAAAGTTGCAAGTGGGGAGCATTTCAGAACTCCGAGCATTTCAGTTGCCATGAAACAGTGAGTATCCACTGGGGGGAAAACACAACCAAAAATATGAGGAACTGGCAAGAAGAGGTGGGGAAAGCCAAAAAGAAATCATTCTTTTAATAATAATAATAATAATAATAATAATAATTTTTATTTAATACCCCGCCCCTCTGAGCTCAATTGGGGCAGCTTACATCATAAAAATCAGCAGTAGTTAAAACTAGTTACCTCCCCCTCCCCCCCTTAAAAATTTATTAAACTCTGTACAATTTAAAAAGAAGAAACACAATATAAGGAGGTAGAATTCCTCCATTAAAAACAATAAGCTTAAAAACAACAAAGGTGCCGGCGGATGTCAAATGCTGGCTCGGTGCAATCACAATTCCTGAAGAGGGGAGCATCTCGGGGGGGAAGAGGATCCCGGAACCAAAAAAAAAAAAAAAAAAAAACCCTCTCACAGTTAAATTCTGTGAGAGGGTTAAAAGAATGATTTCTTTTTGGCTTTTTCATCTGCCTCCAGCAATTTATGTGTACCTGATTTACAAAACTGTTGTTAGCATGTCAGGATATGCACTGAGTTTTATGGGGGATAAATGATGAAAAAGCAGAGTTGTGCAGCAGAAGCATGCTGGGCCCATAACCTTTGTCAGTGTGTGGATGATGGGTGTTGCAGTGATGTTCTTTGACACCCAGCAGAATCTGCAGGGCAAGCTGGCTGCTGTGATCCACAGCCACTTTGTATCGCGTACCATCAACTAGCTCAGCTTCTCTTCTTCAGCATCCTGTCTTCCTCAATCAAGAAGACACATTGTGTCCAAAAGTATAGTCCAAAAGTATAGTTTTATTAATGCATATAAAAGAAAATAAGTAACTAAGTAAAATCCATTGTGATGAACTTATCCAGTTCAGCCATGAGAGATTACATCTTTAGCAGATCCAAAAGCATAGGATACCAACTTGTTGTTGTTGAAAGTTAAGAAGAAGTTACAGATCCATGTTTCCAGATCCAGGAGTTACATTGTAAAAGCAGTATAAGCATACTCAAAAACTAAAAGCCAAAAACCCCATAGTTAAAACCACTGCCGAACACACATGCACACACAATGTTTAAAAATATAAACAAACTAGACAAAGGAATCTCTAAGCCCTTCCCATACTCCACCTTCTGGGTGTTAACCTTATGCTGATTGGATAATGCCTGTATGATGTGTATTAACCCAGCCTCTGATCCAGCCCCTAGCTGTGTGTGTCATCTCCCATGTGACCTGTCTCTAAGCAACCCATTGATGTCATTGTTTACCTGGTGGCGCAGTGGTTAAATGCCTGTACTGCAGCCACTCACTCATAAACCACAAGGTTGCGAGTTCAATACTAGCCAGGGCTCAGGCTAGAGTCAGGCCTGCATCCTTCCGAGGTCTCTAAAATGAGTACCCAACTGTTGGGGGCAATGAGCTTACAGTTGTAAACCGCTTAGACATCCCATAGCATGATATGAAGCGGTATATAAATGAAGCTACTTGCTTTGCTGAAGCTGCTTTTTGATATCCTGCTTTCTCATAACAAAATCTGTGTCTATGTGCTGCATCTATGGGAAAGTTTCTGTTTACGTCTGTGGAGCCATCTGGTGCTAGAATATTTTACCACTCATGGAAAACTCCATATATCTTGTACATTTCCATCACTCTATATCCCATGCATAACTTGACAAGGGCATGGTTGGAACCCTGAGCATGTGCACTCCCTTTAGAAGGTGAAGATATTGGTGCAATATTTTGTTGCTGGCTCTATTTGTCATTTATAATTGCTTATGTCTAAAATGTCCACCAACACCAGTCTTCAGGACCACAGTCTAAAGTGTGTATGAGAGGGTAAAGTGTGGCCCATGGGCTACATGTGACCCCCCCAAGCCCATTTTTGCATCCCCACAGAGGGTTACATTTGCTCTGAAATGCTGAAAAATAATTTCAAAAGGATGTGATGAGCATTTCTATCACATTTTGAGCCCCCTTGAACCCTGCAGGGGTCATGATGAAATTTTGCAAACATTTTCAAAAATAATGTTTATATATATTATAAATAAAACCCATCTAACCTAAATATGCAGACTCTAGAAATACAGAAGCACTCTAAACTCTAAACACCATCCCATAGGACTCTAAACACCATCCCATAGGAATAAACCAATCTATCAATATATCAGATTCATTGCAATCTTCAGATTGTGGTATGAGGGCTCCAACCTTATATCACTGATTCCTATGAACGTAGACAATGCAGAGCCTGTGGTCCTTATTTATATCTAGATCTTCTGTTCTATCATTCTCATTGATGAGAATGAGACCACACTCCTGCAAGCACTGGAGAGAGGAAACAACTTCAAACCTCTTATTTCCACTATTACAGTTGTAGGTCAGCTGGCACTGAATTACAGCAGCGCACAAGAAATGACAACCCAAGACATGCCTTCTCCACTATTTTAGCTAATAATGAGCTAGTCAGCTGTGTTCCCAAAGATATCTCAGAGTGAGCAATTGTCATTTTTCATTGTTAATCTAATGAGGAGAAAGGGGGAGAGATTGTTAAATGTTTCCCTGTTAGTCAAAGTGAGAGAAAGAAAGAAAAGAGCAATTCTGCTTTTGGAGAACACCTCCTGGCCTTTAGTTATAAGGGCATTCTCATTAGGCAGGATGGAATGAGACAGATATAATAACTGCATAAAGGGTAAATTAGGGTAGGTAGACTTCAAGGATTGGGGGAAGCATGTGCAGCTGGACTTTTGCCTTCTTTCTTGGTGAGAGGGAGAGGAATATCAAACCCAGCTAAACTACTCTCTTTTGCACTAGAAAAGCAACTTGCAAAGAAGCTACAAGGAAAGGAGTGGCTGTTGTTGCAACAAAGAAGTTAAAAGCTATATTGTGTAGTTCCTGGATCATTGCACATGGCTCTGCTGCATCAAGCAAGAATCTCAAAAATAGAAATTCTGCTGGCCAAGAAAAAGGAAAAAATAGTGTCCCCTATCCCCTTCAGCCAATCCAGAAGCTGTCTTGGACCAGCAGTTGAATTTTACTTCATTAATAATGCTGGGAAATCATCCAACATCACACACAGGGCAGGGGGCTAATTTAAGGGGGGGAAACCAGATTGTGTGACCTACATCACTTGGGGGCTATTGCTATTGCTATTGCCGTCCCTCTCAATGTCTGCTATGTGAGCTGGTTGCCTCATTTTGCCTACCAAAAGGGCCAGCCCTGCATCTGTCATTGCATTATGGTAACATACAGAAAGACAGAGCAATTCCATTGGCAATGCTGGCTGTTTCCATCCAGTCTCATGGGGAACACACATAAGAGCTCTCACTCCATGTAGGATGGGTAATGCTAATTGTGGAAATCATGTAGCCCTCCAAATGTTCTTAGACTACCACTCCTCACCATTTGACTATGCTGGCTAGAGATACTGAGACTTGCAATCCAGCAACATCTGGAGGACTGCATGATTTCTACCACAGACAATCAGTGTACCATGACCATACCTGATTCATAGAGATGAAGTGGCGACAGTGGACATGAACAGAGAACCCATGTGAAGAAATCACCAACATCACCATCTTCATCATCTTTTACTGATATATCACATTTTCCCGTAAGACTGGGACTCAAGTCTACTCACAAGTTAAAACAGATACAATACAACATATGAAACATTCAAAGTATCATCAAAATGGTATAAACAACATATAATACTAAAAACAATAAACATGTCCTCCATTCTATAGCCAGGAAGAGGGGGACATCTCACTATCTCCTTTCCTCCTTGAGTCCTGCCTCTCTACACTATATAAAAATCGGACTTCATCCAAAAGCCGCCCCCGCCCCCATTTTTTCATTAACTACAACTTATAGCTACATTTTAATTACAACTTCCCAACCAGCATACAAACTGGAAGTTGTAGTTCTACCTTCCCCAAAAAATGTTTCCAAGCTCTGGTGCCTCCATTGTATATACCCCCAAAAGTAGTCCTAGAAAGTCAGCAATCCACAGTAAATGTTATATTGCAGGGAAATAATAAGGCTCTCTTCTTCATAATGCTTCCTTGTTTAGTTTAAGAATCTACTAAAATTATAAGATGTCCAGATCCTCATCTATGATTAAACACTGCCCAGACTATCTTGTTTTTATTGAAATAATATGGCATAGCTGTGTTTAAGATTTCCTCTGCAGTCTTACTTTTCAGTCAGTGAAATGTAACTCAATGGCTTCATGCTCTTGCATGAACCACAGATGGGTTATTATTATTATTATTATTATCATTATCATTATCTCTTCTAATTCCCCATTGAGCATGGCCAGTATGGTTATGGGAATTGTAGTCCCAAAAGGTAAATTATCCAATATTTACCCTTTTGTTGTATGAATCTACAACGTTTTTGTACTAGTTGCGTTGAAGACAATGAATCTACAATTTATTTGTGCTAGTTAAATTCTCTTAACAGGGAAATCTCATAAGTTTGCTCAGTATAACTGGTTGAATTTCATATGGATTGCTTCCAGGTAAGCAAATATAGGATTACAGTCATAACCATTTATTTAAGTTTTACTTGTCAGTTTCTGTAACAAGAATCTCCTTTGTTTTTGTTGTGTGCCTCCAAGTCATTTCTGATTTACAGTGAACCTAAGGAGAAGCTATCATGGGGTTTTCTTGGCAAGATTTATTCACAGTTCCAGTGCCTCCCTCTGAGGCTGAGAGAGTGTGACTTGCCCAAGGCCAAGTGGGTTTCCATGGCTGATTGGATTTAAACCCTAGTCTCCTGGGGTCCTAGCCCAACACTCAAATCAGTATGTCACAGTGGCTCTCTTTTCGAGAATCCTTTTCTAGAGGATGTCATTTCTTTATTGTACCTATTTATTTCAACTTATTAGACTTATTTATTTCAACATTTTAAACCTTATTACTTATTACTTACATTATTATAAGTTCCCATCCAACCAACCCTCATAGTGATATTCACTTAAAAGGATGAAACAATGAAATACCATTCAATAGTAATACAATGTAAATGAAAAATCAACAGTGTCACCATTCATTCTATAAACTGATCAAGCCATGAACAACAGGTAAAGTCAGCTATTTATAAGATGAGGCCATAATTGAGTGATCATAAAAAATGTATTTTTTGTTATTCTTCCACTAATAATAATAATAATAATAATAATAATTTATATCCCACCCCTCTGTTGATGCAATTGGGGTGGCTTACAACTATAAAATACCATAAATATACAATCCCAAAACCCACCCACCCATTAAAATAGTATTAAACAACAGAGAATTAAAACAAAGACAAAACAATAATAGTTAAACAACTAAGATAAGTCATGGTGGCAGAGCAGACAACTAACAACAAATGCGGTAGAGAGTAGGAGAAGGGATGGGCTAGCTCTTAAGGCCGGGAGATCTAATCAGGAAAGGCCTGCCAAATTTTAAAGCTATTTAAACTGGTAATATGACAGATCTCGTCCAGAAGGCCATTCCATAATCTGGGAGCAGTTGCTGAAAGGGCCCTCTGGGAGGTTGCCAACAGCCTAGTATTTATAGGCTGAAGCAAATTCCTCCCAGAGGACCTGAGTGTGCGGGCTGGATTATATGGAAGGAGACGGTCCCGGAGGTAGGTTGGACCCAAGCCATTTAGGGCTTTAAAGGTGATAATCAACACCTTATACTGTGCCCAGAAACTAATAGGCAGCCGGTGAAGTGAATTTAAAACAGGTGTTATGTGGTCTCTCCTCGTTGTTCCCAAGACCAACCTGGCTGCCATATTCTGTACTAATTGGAGTTTCTGGACCAAGCACGAGGGTGGCCCCATGTAGAGCGCATTGCAGAAATCAAGGCGGGAGGTGACCAGCACATGCACCACAGTTTTGAGGTCCCCTAGTTCCAGGAAAGGGCGTAGTTGGACTATCAGCCGAAGCTGATGACAGGTGCTCCTAACCATCGCATTTACCTGATTAGTCATTTGAACCGACGGGTCCAGAAGCACCCCCAGACTGTGAACACAGTCCTTGGAGGATAGTGTCACCCCATCCAGGACTGGAGGTTGTATCCCAATACCTGGTTTTGGGGCCGCTACTGTAAGTACCTCCATTTTGTCTGGATTCAGTCTCAATCTGTTTTTCCTCATCCAGTCCATTTCTGCCTTAAGACAGTCATTGAGAGGAGAGACGCCATCTGAAGTCAAAGACAAAGACCATTTAATTCTGATATTTACGCTTGGTTACTTTTATGTTTTGTTTTATCTAGGTTTTACTACCTGCTCTGAGCACCTTTTTTTGTTAGTAAAGGTCTGATACCAATATAAATTGAAGAAATATGTAAATGGATTTTGTGTATTAGTGTACCTATTGAAAATATAGTACATTATATTTATTTTATAAATATCTTACAAATACAGTAAAAATAAGATATCTAAAGCCTAATGTCAGTCCACTTCCTGTGAGGCTAAGGGTTTACAAATCCCATGCCAGTGGGCCATGTTGGCTGGATTGAATGGAATTCAGCAATATCTGGAGGCCAATAGGTTCTCCACCACTATCTACAACTTAGGACTGCTTCTTGTAAAAGTATTAATACTCTTAGGGAAGGAATGCACAAGCCCCTCTTCCTTGATGAAAGAATGTACCAAGGAGACAGGGGGCCATGCAGAATAAGCCACCATTAGAAATGCATGCTGCTTCTCCAACATGTTGACAAGAATGCAGTGAGCATCCATAAAAAGAAATGAACTATTCTAGAGTGATATCCTGCATTAGAGGAGTCACTCTGCCTCAGTGCAAAGATTATTTTTGCACAAGTGATATACATGTGTTGTGTTTGTGCAATGCCAATATACCCAATCAATGTGCCTCCTTGAGTGTAGGAACTCTTCATGCACAGAAATGTAGACTTGGCTAAGCTCTTATAAACATCCATTACAGATTTGTCAGAGGACAAAAATGATAAAATGCTTTTTCAGCTGGGCTGATGCTAGCCTATGTGACCTCTAAGATATTATTGTTGCACTGGTCCTTCCAAGTTAAAGATCAGGCTAACCAAGAATGATTGAAAACCATTAATGCAAAAACCATTCCTAAGATATAAAGAGTTATGTGTCTTGCCTGTATTATTTCCATCATAATGTGCCAACACACATGTAAACATGTAGCCATATACACCCAAAGAATAGACTCAAGGAATCTGGAAAATGTACATGGAGAGCTCAATGCTCTTTATACAAAAGTCACCTATCCAAGACACATAACTCTTTATATCTTAGGAATGGTTTTTGCATTGATGGTTTTCAATCATTCTTGGTTAGCCTGATCTTTAACTTGGAATGACCAGTACAACAATAATATCTTAGAGGTCACACAGGCGAGCACTGTTGGTAAACACAGAGTGCTAGTCAACAGAAATCTAAAGTCACTTCCATCACACTGTACTACTGTGGTTGCTGATTCTCTGGAAGAAAATATTAATATACAGGGGAGCCACTTCAAATTTCATTGGGGACTGGAAGGTTTTTAGGAAGATTAAAAACTCTGTTTCTGAAACTGCATTTGCAATTAATGTACACACAGAGACAAAAAAAAATGTTCTCCTTTTTTATGCTTTATAATAAACCAGATCTATAGATGAACCCAATAAATAGCCTCTTGTCCTGAAAAATGTAGGGAATTTTTTTCTTCTTCAATTCTACCTAAATGATTTGCTTCAGAACACTCTGCTTTTATTAGATTTTTTTTAGGTTTTCAGAGCAAAGTCAGCCTCCATGTAGATTGGTAATAATCTTCACTTAACTCAGTAGCTTGTTTCACCCTGCCCTAGACACAGTATGCTATGCAAGTTATATAAATTGTATTCTCAATGGCCCCTTAAGGAATCCAAAGGAGTATTACAATTTTGTTTCCTCTTAGCCAAGAGCCTATATTAAATAAATGGCTCATGCTGTGATCAGCAGAATCCACATCCTCCAAACTGATTTCGCCCCCCCCCCTCCTCACACACTTTCCCATGGATCAGTAAAACTTTATTACCATGCTCAGTTTTTAAAAACCCATCCAAATCCACTTTCATTGTTAACAGAAAAAAGGTCACTCCGGCTATTTCTTGCCAATGGCATTGATAATTCTGAACATTAAACAAAGCAATTTCTTTTTTATATATTGGAAAGGAAACCGCTTTGCATCTGGTATATATAATCCCCTGTCTTATTAAAGTATTTCAGTGAGAAATGTCAACCATGTTAGGCAGAAGAGAATGTAGAGTGCTATTCAAAACACAACGTCGTTCTTTAAAACATGGAAGTGCTGTATATTCTCTTCTACAAGGAAGCCCAAGCTTTAATTGACTCAGTGCCTATAAGGCTTTGCTCTTGAATTTATTTTCTGTGTCATCGGCTGGGTCTGCATGGGCCAGAATACTCCAGGAGCAACCCAGAGTATTCTGGCCCTGAAGCTCACCTGACATCCTACCATTTCCTTGGGCCCTCCCTTGTGGTGCCAGGTGGCTGTTTGTACATTTATTCCACTGTGGCACCCACCACTACTGCCACTCACATGAGTCACTCACTCTTAGATCAGAACGAGGTGCCCAGCATCTATGACATGGCTGGGTATCTTACTCTGACCTCAGAGTGAGTGACTTGCACCTGCAGTGACAACGCCAGTGCCAGTCTGAAGATCTGGTGCAAAAGGTGGTTTATTTAAAACTGTTGTAAGGGTGGTATAACTCAGGTTTGATACTGATCCGGCCAGATGTCATCTGGACAGTTTGCACTAAAACCAAGGATTGGGCCCTGTGTCATCCAGACTGATCACAATGGGAATGGGGTGGCATTTTATTTGATCCATACAAACAGGGCTATAGTTAAATTGACAATATAGAGTATGTTTTTGGTTACCACACAAGCTCAGGGTACATGTCTGTAAGCTACATCTCCACTCAGAAAGTGAACTGTTATAAAATGTCTATGAGAAAGGCAGATTTACATCAAATATGCTAGGAGAGATGTTTTACATAGCAACCTTGCATCTCTTTTGCCTGAAAAGAGAATACTTACTGGGCCAGAAACTTGGATGTTTTCCAAAATACATCAGAACCCAGCATTACTTAGATTACATTACATAGGGTTTCCAGGTCTCAGGATCCTCACTGAAGTCTGGGGGAAGTGATATGCTTCTCCAGGGCCACTGACACATTGCAGAATTAATGTAGTCTGATCTTGGTTTAACTGCCATGGCCCCATCCTATGGAATTCTGAGATTTGTAGTTTCTTGTGGCACTAGAGTGCTCTGAAAGAGAGGGTTAAATATCTCACAAAACTAGAAATCCAAGAATTCCATGGCATTGGGCCATAGTAGTTAAAGTGGTGTCAAAGTGCATTAATTTTGCAGTGGAGAGGCAGCCTTGGAAGATTATCCCACTGCTCAAATAACCCAGTTTACCACTTCTGAACTGGTCTAATTCATGAGGCAGCCGGGGGCTATCACAAGGATTTTTCACCAAATCCACTGGGCGAGTCCAGCCCGGCTGCAGCCCAGGTCCCCAGCATGCTTTGGTGGTCATTTTTTTCAGGTCAGAAAGCTCTCAGTTTCTAAATAAGGCTGCCAAAGCGTGCCGGGAATCTGGGCTGCAGCTGGGCTGGACTCGCCTGGTGACCTCTGTGGCAAAATCCTTTCGATAGGACCTGGCTGCCTCCCAAATTAGACTTCAGTTCGGAAGAGGTAAGCCTTAGTGGTGGGATAATCTCCTTAGTGTCCAGGCAATGATGGTGAGCAGCAGTGGAGAAGGAAGTTGGCTTCTTGTACATAAAGTAGCTTTTGAAAAGCCTGGATTCCTATTTCTAGCAGGTGGTGCCAGAGATCTCTGGCTCAGTGCAAAGATGTTTGTACATGTGTTGTGTTTGTGCAATGTCAATATACCCCCCCCCCAAAAAAAATGATGAGAGGAGAGGACTGGAGAAGATAAGAAGGAAGGTGCATAAATTTGGCCCCATCATGGCACTTGGAGTAAGGGAGAGTGTGGAATGCCAGAGTTTTGACTTGTGAGCCTGTCTGTCAGCAGTGGCACAATGCCTAGGGAAAACCTCCTTCCACAGTTTCCAAAAGCAGTGTGAGTCTTGAAAAACATCACTATCTGGCCATTGCAGGGCCTAAATACCTTAAAGACACCAGATCCTGTCTGATCTTGGAAGCTAAGCATGGTCAGGACAGGTTACTATCATTACTTGGATTGGAGTCCACCAGCAAATATCTTGTGCTGTAGGCTGTATTTCAGAGGTGGCAAACCCGTGAGTGTTCCTTGCCTAAGAAAACCCTATGAGATTTGTCATAAGTCAACAGGTGACTTGAAGGTGCACGTGCACACACACACACATCTGGCCACTAAAAATGTTTTGTTTCTTCCCCTCTGGTTTTGAGTAATCATGTTACCTGGTTAGCAAGGTCCCCAGAACCAACTGACCCAGAAGCAGTTCTGGTCTCCCTCCCAACCCTTGCTTCCCTTGCATCTTGACAATACAAAGACCCATCCCTATGACATTGCAGGGATCCACCCTGGCATGTGGAAAGGACCTAAACTCTTTGTCTCTGGTTTTGTCCCTGACATCTCATGCAATTTACAGAGTATAACCCAAGTTATAATGGGGGGGAGTAGTAAAAGACTGGTGCCATGCTGCAGAAATAAAGAAATTTGACACCACTTTAACTGCCATGACTCAATTCTAGGGAATTCCGGGATTTGTAATTTTGTGAGATGGTTAACCTTCTCTGTCAGAGAGCTCTGGTGCCCCACCAAACTCCAAATCCCTGAATTCCATAGCATTGAGCCATGTCAGATGGTGTCAAACTGCTTTATTTCTGCAGTAGGGCAGCAGACAAGGAAATAACAGGGTACATCAAAAAGTGCAACAGAGATGAAATCGGAACTTTTATAGAAACTGAGTTTTATTGAGAAAATTAAATGGCAATGTAATGGTTTGCTGTGAAAGCTGTGCCAGAGTTGTGAGAGGAAGAGAAAGATGGGCAATGAAATGCCCCCCCCCCCATCTGTAGAGCCTGAAGAGTGATTTCTTGGTTTCTGAGGAGCCAAAATGTGGTGAGAAATGAAAACCTGACAATAGCAAGAGAATGGGTTATAGCTTTCATTCCTTATGTTTTGTCCAAATGCAGAGGGAGGGAAAAAGATCCTTAGCATTAGGTTACATATAAAAAAGGAAGGAAGGAAGGAAGGAAGGAAGGAAGGAAGGAAGGAAGGAAGGAAGGAAGGAAGGAAGGAAAAAGAAAAACTGTTCTTCAGTCACTGCAGGCAGGCTTTACCAGGCATGATTCACTGGAAACAGGAGTAAAAAAGGAGGATTCAAAGCCTGTGAACTTTTATGCAAGATCTTCTCTGGAAGTGCCTGGATTCCAGGGCTGCAAAAATGGGCAGGAATACCCAAAACAGAGGAACAGACACACAGGAGATTCACTCAGTTCAAGAGTTCTAGGGCAAATGTTGTTATTGTGTGCTTTCACATTGTTTCCAACTAATGATGACCCTAAGGCAAACCGATTATGTGGTTTTCTTGGCAGATTTGTTTCGAGGAAGTCTGTCACTGCCTTCCCTGAGGCTGAGAGCATATGACTTGCCCAAGATCACCCAGTGGGTTTCATGGCTGAGCTGGGAATTGAACCCTGGTCTCCAAAGTCATAGTCTAACACTCAAACCACTATACCATGTTGGCTCCCTCT
Source organism: Phrynosoma blainvillii (assembly GCA_026167975.1). Lineage (NCBI taxonomy): Eukaryota > Metazoa > Chordata > Lepidosauria > Squamata > Phrynosomatidae > Phrynosoma > Phrynosoma blainvillii. The sequence goes on from JANUYF010000001.1 coordinate 160,177,194, forward strand.
AGGGCAAATACAACTGTGGATTACAGAAACCCTAGAAGGCTAAGTGGTCTTGGAGATTTCCGTGTGTACAAAAAGAAGACAACTCTGCTTCCTTGATTAATAAGGAGGAGGAACATCTACACTACACATAGTTTAAATAAAATATTCTTAGAATGAACACTTGAAATCTCTCCGCTCTGCATAGCCAGTCAAGAGGAGACACTGTGCTGATTTGGATAGATTAAGCATGGCATAATATTGAGCAGGAACAGCAGGATATAGATGGTGTATTAAAAAAAAAAAAAAAAAACACCCTCCCATTTAATTTCATCAGACCAGAGCTAGGCAACGGCATCCCTTCCTGATATTTTGGACTACAATTCTCAGCACCCCTGGGGTTAATGGGATTTGTACTCTAAAATTTCTGGAAGATACCATATTGCCTTCCTTACCACAGAGACTTTCAGCGAGAGACCTACAAATGCACTGTGTCTCTTGTAAGCTTATCGCACAGCACTTAAGGAATGGGAACAGAAAGGAACAGAATGGAACAGAATGGGGCACAAATGCATGTTACTGGACAGGAGAATGGCACTGATGCTGCCGGGAGTCCCCAAGCCATTCCCCAGCTGTTCCTGGCAGCCGATTTTTGAAGGACGATTTTGAACCGTCCTTCAAAAATCAGCTGCCAGGAACAGCTGGAGAATGGCTTGGGGACTCTCAGCGGCATCGCTGGCATTCTCCTGTCCAGTAACATGCGTTTTTGCCCCATTTCGTTCCTTTCCATTCCTGTTCTTGTAAGTGCCATGCAATAAGCTTACTGGTCTGGCAGACCTTGTTAACTTATATTCCCAAGCAAACTAGCCTTTTGGCCTGAGATGTTTGTGAAGGGACACACAAAATGGTGGTGGAATCTCCAACAACAATTCATTTCTAGTTGACCACATTTCCATGCTGGTTTCATTCAAAGGAGTTCATTACAATATCAGACCCAATAATAAAATCATTTTACAGGGTATTCCCCTCCCTGCAATAAACAAATAGTAAAAGAATCTAAAATAATCATTTTAAAAAAAAACACCTTTAAGCCTGCAGAAACTGGGGTGTGTTTTTTTTTTAAAGTGATAATTTCTAATTTTCCACAAAAACTTGATGCTTACATTTTTTTTAAAAAAAGGTTGGTGTCATTTATAACTATGAAACTAATTCTGTAAGTTGTGCACTATCAATGAAAAAAACATCCTGAATTATTTGAGAGACGGAGAGAATGTTAAATGACACCTTCTTCCCTCTGCTTCATGTTTTCAACTAAAGTTATAAACCCCCTCCAAAAAAGCTACTGCAATAATAAAAGGCAGAGTTTTCATAAAGAATTCCATGGCTGAAGGCAACCTTGTACTGCATACTCTATCATCAACTATTCCTAATATAGATAAGATAGCACACATGGAAGAGCACAGGGTTATTTAATGTCTCCAGCCGCAATGAAACTTTATGTGGTACGACCCACATTTTGTGGCCTGGCATGTTTATCTGAAGTTATTGCTCTTATTGAAAACAATGAACAGGTTGGTTCCCCTTCATGGCTTGTAAAATGTGCCCTTAGCAACCTATTTAATTTGTCCATTTCAAAGCATTCACACTTGGGAACCCAGGGGAAAAAGCAATTTCTTTCATATCCATGCCCTGAAACAAGTGATCTGATTATCAAAGCTTCCTGACTCCCAACCACTATTCCCACTTCAGTAACCTGTGGTTTATCGTCTTGGAAAAAAAGCGGGGGGGGGGGATCATCTGACTGGGCTTTGTAGTACAATAGGTGGCAAAGTTACCTTTGAAAGCAAAGCATAATGTGGGTTTTTAATGCAAAAGAATACATACGATGGAAGCTAATGGCCTTTGATTTGCACATCATTAAAGGAACCCAATTGCAATGTGTATGACCCACAAACTATCTGTTGAAAGTGTGTGTCTTTTTCATACAACCCTGAATCAAAGTAAGCTGATTCAGAGAGATTTGGAGATTGCCCAAAGTAATGCAGGTATCTTCCAAAACAGCCAAAAAAGAATGATTTGACCATACTCTCCACTCACAGAGCTTTTTAGAAGGACAATGAATTAATATATAAAACTTCTAGCCTGATCTGAGCTTTTCATACGACAAAATAATAGAATCACAGAGTAGAAAGAGGCCACAGAGGCCATCTAGTTCAATTCCGTCATGCCTTAACATGCAACTACAATATTCTTGAAAGATGTCCATCCAATCTCTGTTTAAAGACCTCCAAAGGAGGGTCCACCATGCTCCAAGGCAGCCTATCCCACTGTCAAATAGTTGTTATAGTAAATTATTTCTCCCTAATGTTTAGGTGAAATCTCTTTTCTTGTAATTTGGATCCATCAGTTCTTCTGGTCTCTGGAACAGCAGAAAACAAGCTCACTCCATCCTTCACACAGCAACCCTTCAGATATTCAAAATGTTAATTGTGTCCCCTTTCAATCTTCTCTTCTCCAAGCTAAACATACCCAGCTCCCTAAGTTATTTCTGATAAGGCTTGGTTTCCAAACCTTTTTTTATCTATGGTCACCCTTCTCTGAATATGTTCCACCTTGTCAATATCCTTACTAAACTGGACACGGTAAAATGACATCCAACATTTGATATACCTTAAAATGGCAATGTTTAAATGGTTGTGATGGTATATTGGAGAGCTTTTTGACTTGTGTCAAGATACCTGTTGCTTTTGCTTACACAAGCCACCCAATCAACTATCTTCTAGCCCATTTTTTTCTTAATATTCTTTCCTGACAATGCAGTCCTTATGTTTTGATATATTCTAGCTGTTGTTTTGTTAGGTCTGTAAAACAATTAATAGTTAAATTGTTCCCTTTCTGACAAATCCTGATTTATTTATTTATTTATTTATAAAAAGAAGCATGTCTGTTCCTTTGTTAACTGAGCAAGAACCACATTTCTTATCACTGTGCTGTACAAAGAAACTGCAAGTTTAACTCCATTTCTGATAAGGAGCTGGGCGTCAGACCCCAGAAAATGGCATTTACAGAGCTGGCAGTCTTAAGTTACTGGTAATCTTCTTATAGGAATTGAGAAAGTGTGGCTTACCAGATGTTGGACTGAAGCTTCTATTAGCATTGGCCAGCATAACCAAAAGTGATGGGTGGTGAGGATTATAGTGCAACAACACCTGGAGGGACACTTATAGGGATGGAAAAGGATTTCATTGGATTTAATAAGCTTGATGAAAGTAGTGCTTTTGCTTCTCCCAAGATACATTGTATGGGGGGAAAAATGCAGCACACCATGAGAATCCACATCTTCACAAAGAGTTTCAGAGAAATAAAGACTGAATAAAACAATGTAAATGCTTTGAAGGGCAAATAATGAAAAAGTGCACAATGAAAATACAATGGTGAAAACTAAGTAAAGGAGATGAAATGAATCAAGAAAAGTGCATATTAGGGGAAAGGCATTAAACATACCTGAATTTCCATGCAGAACCCGTTACACACACACATACACACAATCTACATTCTGATGCAAAACATGGGCGGGAAGAAAATGCAGGTGTGTATGAGTTTGAGAAACTGAATGGAATTGAGGCTGAAAGATTTCACCTCCCTACTCTCATATTCCCCATCTCTGTTTAAAAAGCACCTTAAAACTCCACCTACCATAGCAAAGGAAGCAGGATTTCCCATGTTCACATCAAGGCAATCATTTTTTTTTTAAAGTTCATTTAAGCGTACAGCCCAATGTGAACACAACTTCACATTTTGTCATAAAAAGCTGATATCCTCATGGCAATCTGATATCAAAAATGCCTATATGTTGGGAATGATTCTTTGTAGGACCCAGTACCATAGAAACAAGTTGCAAATTATATGGTTATACAGAAATGGGTGAATATGGCACTTGAAGTCCCCAGGAGAGTCACAAGAGGCACTAAAGGCCTTTACAGACTGCCAGAAATAATGCAGCTTGAAGCTACTTTAACTGTCCTGGCTCTGTGCTAAGGAATCATGGGAATGGTATTTTTTTTCTGGGATATTGAGCCTTCTCTTTCAGAGAGCTCTGGTGCCACAATAAACTACAGTTCCCATGATTCCTTAGCACTGAGCCAGGACAGTTAAAGTGGCCTCAAGCTGCATTATTTCTGGCAGTCTGTAAAGACCCACAAGATATAAAGTGCAAATTAACAGAGCAGAACTGCAGACCTATTTATACACACATGATGCATTTTAATAGATGGATGGATATGTTACTGCATCCTAATCAAAGTTCAAGTGCACAACAAAATGAGAGTATAGCTACTGAATCCTCCTTTGGGGCATGGTACCTGTAGACTGTAGTGGAGGACAGAGGGTCTTGGAGATGTCTCATCCATAGGGTCCGTGAGTTGAGATCAACTCGAGGGCAGTATACAACAACAACAACAACAACAGCAACAACATAATGAATTATATGTTGTGGAGATAAGGCAGATTTAGGCAGGCAGAGAGAAGCCCTGGCCACATCCAATCAGGATGGGTCAAGTGCCAACCAATGAGAGTAGAACTAGGAGTAGGTCTAAATAGAGCAGGAGAGAGGGATTTGCTGATGTTGGTGTTGTGAGGGGGGTTGCAGACTGCCAGAAATAGTGCAAATTGAGTCCACTTTTAGGGTTAGGGTTAGTGCTAGGGAATCATGGGATTTTTTTTTTCTGAGACATTGAGCCTTCTCTGTCAGAGAGCTCTGGTGCCACAATAAAATACAGTTCCCATGATTCCCTAACCCTAACCCTAACCCTAAAAGTGGACTCAATTTGCACTATTTCTGGCAGTCTGCAACCTCCCTTAGTGGGTTAGGGACAGAAGTCAAAGTGAGAGTTGATGTTTTAATACAACCTGTGAGGTTGAACAGCCTGAGAGGCTAGGTATTACTGCAGAGAAAGGCAGTTAAAAGTTTAAAAAAAAAAAAAACCAAAAGAGGACTAAGAATGCCCTGGGAGAAAGTAAAGTGATAGTCTCTGAAAAGAATAGTAGACAGCGAAATGTGAAGCACAAACAGTTAATAAAAGTGTAAAGAAACAAGAGTATAATAAAGATTTTGAAGGGTTTTAGATTACTGTAACAAATACGTATAAGGACAAGAAACCATAAATGTAACACAGTGTAACAAATAAAGTATGCTAATAACATATCAGCTGTGAACAACATCCCACACAACTGATACTTGCAAATAAACTTATAACATTGTTACAGTAAATGACTGGAGTGCTTTACAGATACAGTTACATGCTACCAACACTGAGGAAAATATTTTATTATTAAGTTCCCTTGAGTCATTGCTAGCTTTCTCAGCCCAATTTAAAAAGGAAAATAAAAAGGGTTGGGGGCAGTGCCAAGTCATCATTGTCACATATGTAGTGCACAATTTTCATAATAATTATAATAATAAATTCAAAAACAGCTGCAGCTTTAGATTGTGGTATGCTTATTGATGACCTTATCTGCTTCTTGTCCTGCTTGATGAAAACAGGCTTCCCAAACCTGGATTGCTAGCTTTCTCAGCCCAATTATTTTGAGACTGAATTTTAGTCAGACACAGTTGCACCAGTACAAAATGATGGACTTTTCAGAAAGCAGTCAGTGAGCCAATGATTTGGCATCATAGTTCTTTTGACAGGCTCAGAATATGTTTACCGAACGTACAGGTAGAAAGCAAATAAATAGAAGATGAATGATTTTCTTTTACATCTCAGATACAGCATGAAAGGTGGCATAAATAGGAAATCCATTCTTTTCAGCTCAGAAAAAGGAATCCCTGCTGCTGCTGCTTCCTCCTGCTTTCCCTCCTCCTCCTCCTCCTCCTCCTCTTTAACTGGTTTGCTAAGGCAACATTTGAAATAAGAAACCAACAATCAATTTTGGGAGGAGTAGCACTTTGGACCAGCTTCCAGCATTGTATTATATTTTCTTAGTAGTGAAATATCATATAATAAAATGCTGCAACCTGGTCCAAACTTCTACTCCTCCCAAAGTGAAATATCATATCAAGAGAGCCAGTTTGCTGTAGTGGTTGGAACATTGGACTACAACTCTGGAGACCAGGGTTCAAAACCCTGCTCAAGCATTAAAAAAAAACCACTGTGACTTTGGGCAAGTCACATCTCTCCCCTAATGGTAAATCCCCTCTAAAGAAACTTACCAAGAAAACCCTATGATAGGTTCGTATAAGCAAAAATAAGTAAAAATTGATTTGGAGGCACACAACAACGACAATCATATCAAGCCATTTAAGAGCATAAGAACAATGTTAGAATCAGGAAAAACAAAATAATTTCCAAATGTACTTTTTTTTTAAATGCTCTAAAGGGCTACAAAACCTTCAGAACAGGATTTTGGCCCCAAAGATAGCTGTAGTGGAGAGGAAGAAGGCCAAAAATCCTGATGCTATTACAAGCATCACATTGCGTTATTTAGACACTTGCATAATGAGGTGTAAAAAAAAAACAGTTAAGAAAGTGGTTCTCCGTTCACCTACAGAATAAGAGTGGCCAGATACAACTCCCCTCACAATTCCCATATTCAGGACATGATTGGAAAGCTACCAGCCACCCTTCCCCTGTCACTACCACTGCCTTTGGCCATGTGAGCATGGATCTCATACCTTCCAACATTTCTCTGATGAAAAGTGGTACACATGTGACCAAGTAATGTCAGAGTATTGTCCAAATGGCAAAAGGTATTAATGACAGAGAACATACAAGCTAGGGGAGGCTGCAGCAGTTTACTTTTCCTTGAGTCTAGAGGGAAAGGCAAGATCCCTCCTCCCTTGCATCCTCTTCCTCAGCTGAGTTAATACGATGCAAACTATTTCTGCACTTTGAGCTCTGTTTGTCCCTAGTGAAGTAAGCTGAGGACAAGGGGGGAAAGTGGGAGAAGGAGAGAGAAACTGGGATATTTTAAAAGCAGCTGAAAAAGTGGTATGAAAGACATTTAATCAGGACTGCCCCTGCTGCATCAGGTCAGTTGGAGGGTATAGGATCTCAGCTGGTGCCTGGGGTATTATGCAGCATACAAAAAGGCAGCTCTACTCTTGTTATTGCTTAAGGAAGGAAGGAAGGAAAGAAAAGACAGCAAAACTGAAAGGCTGAAAACAAAATAAAGAAACACAAATGCACAAATACAGAGAGAAAGAGAGAGAGAGAGCAAATCCAGTGGATATTTTTTGACATTTTCACTCAAAGCACCTGAAGAATTCTGCTGACCATCTACACACATTTCCCTTAGTGGACAGACTGGCCTGCAAACTCACAGCCCACTACAAGACTCATATCTCAACACGTCAGCTAATCTGGGCCAGCAGATCTGGGATCCCCCTCCTTTTCCTTTCCATTTTCCTGCTGCAGCCACAATGGAAATCAAATTTGGGGGCATTCTGCATATCCCAGCTACACTTTGAGCAAAACACAGCAGCAGATGTTGCTGGAGTTGTCCTTTTAAAATTGGAAAGTACTGAACTATCTAATATGTTCTTTGGCAACTGCCTTCTGGAAGAAATAAGATTTTACGGCTACACAGCTGCAATCTCTGTCATACACAAGTGGAGCAATAACCATGTTTTAATTGTCACAGTCAGGAAAAAAGCTCACAGAGAGAACTATGTGGAAAATACATATGAGCCCATTTTCCATTTCTACTTTACACTGTCGCCCTGTATGTTCAGCTGACTTCTGTTTATCAAACCTTTTCATATTCCTCTATTCCTTTACGATATTCCTCAGTCCCTTTTCTTTCTTCTAAGGGTGTTTTCATGCTACAGAATTGTGGTGCTGCCATTCTACTTTTAACTGCTATGGCTGCAGCATCCTGTGGAATCCTGGGATTTAGGGCCTTTACAGACTGCCAGAAATAATGCAGCCCTGGCTCAGTGCTAGGAAATCATGGGAACTGTAGGGTGGGTTGTTGTTTTTTTTCAGACATTGAGCCTTTTCTGTCAGAGAGCTCTGGTGCCACAATAAACTACAGTTCCCATGATTCCCTAGCACTGAGCCAGGGCAGCTAAAGTGAACTCAAGCTGCATTATTTCTGGTAGTCTGTAAAGGCCCTCAGTTTAGTGAGGCACCAGAGGAGTTCTCTGGGCAAGAATTCTAAATGTCCCTTCCTAAACTGCAAATCCCATGATTCTATAGAATGTTGCCATGACAACTGAAGTGGAATCATATCACTCTAATTCTTTAATGTGTGATGGTCCTAAGAATCCTATGCATGGTATGAGTTAGTTAAAAGTGGGCAACTTGTGTCACCTAGTGTGCTTCAAAATTAAGGAGATTATCGCATACACAAATAAAGTGTCCTTTCCCCAACGGGATAAGGTCACGTTACGGGATGCCATCTGATGTTATTGCAGAAGAGTCGGCATTTTGGTGTGCAATAACATCCGATGGCAACCCATAACGCGATCTTTTCCCACTGGGGAAAGGACGCTTTATTTGCATGTGCGATAATCTTCTAAAAAGAAATTTGGATCCAGGCTAACAGTGCAATCCTATGTATGTTTACTTTTTAAAAAAAAAAAAAAATCCCACTGTATTGACTGGACGTACAGGATTGTTTGATAAGTCTACCATATATCATACTATCTTGCCTCACTATGATGAGAAGGAAGCAACTAGGATGTGATATTAACAAAGAAATAATCCTGAATTCTTGCTGTATGCTCTGGAAACTTACAATGCCATTAGTTCATGTCAGATTCTTTCTTTGAATGATAATAAATAAAATTGCTCTCAGATATCACTATTTCAACCTTAGATTTTCCAAGACCAAACTTTTTGGTCTTAGAAAATCTAGATGTTGCTGAACTCCAACTCCCCTAAACTATAGCCAGCATGGGGACGCTGGCAGTTGCAGTCAAACAACATTTAGGGCACCATCCCTGCTATATATAAATGGCAACCCCATTCCAAATGCCAGTCTCTATATAGGCCTCTTGGATCCTCTGAACTTTAACAACTATAAACCAGTATCAAATCCTCCTTTTCTGAGGAATGTGATTGAGATGACAGTTGCCTTCCAACTCCAGGCAGTCTTGGATGCTACACAACTCCTAGACCCATTTCAAACCGGCTTTAGAGGATATGGATTTGAGACTACTGTGGTCACCTTAATGGATTATCTTTGCTTGAGCAGTGACGGGAGAGTGTATCCCTGCTGGTGCTTTTGAGCCTCTCAGCAGCATTCAATATTCTGGAACACCTGAGGAGTTTGGGAAATCAGAGGCACTGTGCTTCAGTGATTCTAGTCCTATGTCTCAGGCAGGTTCCAAATGGTGGTGCTTGGAGATAGGTGCTCCTCAAAAAAAGAGCTCTTATATTGCATACCACAAGGTGCCATTCTATCCCCAATGCTGTTCAACATCTACATGAAACTACTGGGAGAGATCATCTGGAGATAGGGGGCAGGATGCTATCAGTATGCTGATGAAACCCAAATATACTTCTCTATGCTTTCAGTAATAGCTCCAAATAAGTATAGTGTGTCTTCTCTGAATGAATGCCTGGAAGACAGAATGAGCTGCATGAGGAAAAACAAACTGAAGTTGAATCTAGACAAGATGGTGTGCTTATTACTAACACTTCTAACCTGGGGTTGGAGGTGTGTCAACCAGTCCTCGATGGGATTACCCTCCCCTTGAAAGGCTGTTCGCAGTTTAGGGGTGCTCCTGGATCAGTCCCTTTAAGTGACTGCCCAGACTACCCACAGGATTGCCTTATGCTGTATAATCCAGCCTGTACACTCAAATCTCTGGGAAACACCTACTTCAGTAAGCCAAAACTAGGCTGACTGTTACACAGAGGACATTTCTTTGGCCACTGCCAAACTGTAGAATAACCTGTTGGAAGAGATTTGTCAGGTTGAGATGCTGTCTAGGTTTAAATCATCTATAAAGACCAGTCTCTTCTAGCAGGCCTATCTAAATTATTTTTAACTTATGATTTTAAAGTATTTATTGACTGATTTTAATATGTATTGGGTTTATGTGGTCTTTTAACTGATGTTCCATGTTGCATTATTAGTGTTTGCTTTGATCCACAGGGAGGACAGATAAGAAATAAATGTTGTTGTTGTTGTTGATGATGATGATGATGATTGTTATTGTTATTGTTATTGTTACAGGCCAAATGATACCAGAAGGCTTGGTAGAACCCCAAGGTTTGAGAAAATGCAGAAAAGTTGTGGGGGAGATGGAACCACAAAATGACTTAAGGCCTTTGCAGACTAACAGAAATAGTGCACATTAAATTGAGGCACTGCCCTGGCTCAGTGCTAGGGAGTCATGGGAATTGTATTTTTTTCTGGGACATTGAGCCTTCTCTGTCAGAGAGCTCTGGTGCCACAATAAATTACACTTCCCATGACTCCCTAGCACTGAGCCAGGGCAGTGCCTCAATTTAATGTGCACTATTTCTGGCAGTCTGCTTAGGCCCATAGTGGGCATGCTCAGAAGGCACACTCACCAGGGAGAGTCAAGAAAATCATGGCAGAATGGAACATCCCAGAAGAAATGGCTGACTGGTTGGTTGGCTGGCTGGTTGGATAGATGGGTGGCTGAAATCCTAAAAGAGGTAGACCACACTGCAATACTTTGTTGAAGGTACCATTTGTAACAGTTAATTCAGAAATATTCCAGATGACCTCCTTTTCCAGTGCCCTGCACAGGAGTCCATCCCTTCTCAACCTTTCTTTGCTGCTTGTTGAAGTGAATGCTTTTACAAAACATGTCAGAAATATGCCTTCAGATCCTAAGCACACAGGAATATTCCCCTGCTGCAACTGAAGCCAGCAATGCCCCATGAAATTAAATCAGCAGAACAACTTCCAGTTGGCAGACACGGGGGGGAGATGCAACTGATGAAGCCAGGGCGCTGCAGCCAGTTTGACCATATGTGGTCAAAAAGCATAGTAAATGGCAACTCCTCTCTACCCCAGTCAAAGCCAACATCCTTTTTATAATCTTGACCACCAAAAAAAGGAAGACTGAAAAGTGTGATGAAGGAGCTGTCCCCTGACACATCAGCATAGCAGCTCCATTTAGCAAATGTCTTCCTGAAGCCAACCCTGTGTGTCTAAGGAGAGCCAGAGGTCAGCTTTTCTTCTGCCAATATGTTAAACCTGCTCCTTCCCCCTGTGTCTTTCCTTTGAAATCATTTGTCCTGAATTCTTTCTGTAGAGAAAGGTAACACAAAGTCATCTTTTCTGACAAAGTCACAACTTTAGCTGGATGAAGTCTGACAATCCCCATTGCATATTTTCCAGCCATGCTTGACGTTGTGCATATCGCTTCTCTCCTTCCCTCTCCTTCCAGCAATGCTCTGTCAAGGCATATAAATTTAACAGGCTTTGTAAACAAAGCACCCAAAGAGAGGAGCTACCAACAACATTTGAAAACATTCCAAGCCAAAGTCAGCCAGAATTAGATTGTATCCTAACATAGCATTAATACTTTCACTGCTTCTCTGCCACCATGACAGTGCATGCTTTCAGAATAACTTTTTCTTTACAGCAGCAGCTTAAGGAGCACTGCAGTATCCAAGGGCTGGTTCACACCATTTATATTTTCATCTCTGCAAACAGTTTTGGATTAATCTGGACCTATCATGGCATGGGCTAAATGTATGTGTACTGAGCAATCATAGTGATGCTCTGCAAGAATTTCTGTGATGTAAATGAGGTGGGCAGTGGGAAGCAGCTTCATCATAAACATGGAAGCTGGTGGGTGGGACCATAGACATGATTGTCTGATTCATATGTTACCTTTTCCAAAATATGCTGGACCTGGGCAAAGCACTAACAAAACATATATTGTATGATCTCCATAAAATGACTTTAAAGCAGTTCTAGCTTATCACAGGGTGCATAAAGAATGCACCTCATGATATGGGATAAGATTTTCCATAATGTGTGCACATCGTCCAAGATGTTCAGTAAGTGCCACAGTGCACCAGAAAAGTAAACAAGAACTCTAGGTTATGAGATACTATGGCAAAGTGTTGAGATAGGCTTAATAATGAATAGTAAGAAAACAAAAATAATGACCATGGAAGAGCTACATGAATTCATCCCAGATGACAACAAACTAGAAACAGTCAAAGAGCTCCCATACCTTGGATCAAACATTGATTGGAATGGAGAGTGCAATCAAGAAATCTGAAGAAGACTAGAATTGGGAAGGGCAGTTATGAAAAAACTAGACAAGATATTAAAGTGCAAAGATATAACACTGAATACTAAAGTTAGAATCCTATAAACCATTGTATTTCCCATCACTATGTATGGATGTGAGAGCTGGACAGTGAAGAAAGCTGATAGAAAGAAAACAACTAATTTGAGGTGTGATGCTACAGAAGATTGCTGAGGATACCATGGATGACCAAGAAGACAAAAAAAAAAAAATGAATTCTAGAACAGATCAAGCCTGAACTCTCCCTGGAAGCCAGGATGATTAAGCTGAGGTTGTCATACTTTGGCCACTTTATAAGAAGGCATGAATCATTTAAAAAGACAATATAGTAGGTAAGGTAGAGGGCAGTAGAAAGTAAGTAAGACCGTATGCTGGATGGTTAGACTCAATCAAAGAGGCCACAGGCCTGAACCTGCAGGAGCTGAGCAGAGCAGTGGAGGACAGGGGGTCTTGGAGATGTCTCATTCACAGGGTCATCATGAGTCGAAGATGACTCGAGGGAAGTTAACAACAACAATGGCAAATATGCCCCATTCACAAACCTTTAGCCTGGTAGTGGTGGTCTCAGCTTTCCTCTGTCCATAGTATAAAGGCCTCATCACTGTTCTCCCCTTCATAGGTAGGAGCTGCCTTTGTGTTCTTTTCTATCTCATGCATACATCCGGGAACACACCAGCTGCCCCTTCCAAGCCAAATCATAGCAGAAACAGGAGGAATGCCTCCCTGGTGCCTGGAGTTTTCGGCACAAACTTCCCTTACTACCTTGAGACTGCTTCTCAGCCTGGCTGCCATCAATCACAGGTTAAAAATATTTCTTCATTTCAATCTGCAGATGCTGAAATCCATGGATACCAAATCCACAGATACCAAGGGCCCACTGTACAAATGGTGCAAATAGCAACTTGATGATCTGTTGAACCTTCAGCACTGGCAAAGAGAGAACATCCTCTGCCACACTTGGAAGAAGCAAGCTGGCTTAGAACAGTGCTACACAAAGCAGTGGTCCATGGGCATGGCAAAAGGGAGCAGAACAATGTCCTTCCTCATAAACCATAAAAAAGTGTGGACATTGGTGTGTTATGAATGATATCACAGGGTGCATCTACACTGTAGAAATAATGCAGTTTGATGCCACTTTAACTGTCATGGCTTCTTACAGAATCCTGGGTTTTGTAGTTTGTGGGACACCAGCACTCTAGTAGAGAAGGCTAAAAATCTTGTAAAACTACAAACCCCAGGATTCCATAAGATGGAGCTACAACACTTAAAGTGATGTCAACAGCATTATTTCTACAGTGTAGATGCAGCCACCATTTCTGAAGTCGCATAGTGTTAAATTTTAATATGCAGACCCTTATCATGACAGCTGATTCCTCCCCTTCCATGGAGGCCACACTGGCATACTTGATGCAGCTGGATGCATAATGATGTCATGTCACTTCTGGTTTTGATTTTGGCCAATTTTCAGCTTGCCTTTCCCCCTTTTTTCCCTGTTTTGTTTTGTTTTTTTGCTTTCCTTTGGCTTTTGTTTTGGTGTCGTAGTTTGAATGTGGAAGGAGAACACTAGAAGACTAGGGTTCGAATCCTGGCTCAGCCATGGAAAGCCATTGGTTGATCTTGGGCAAGTCACACTCTCAGCCTGAGAGGGTGGCAATATCAGATGCTTGCCAAGAAAACCCCATGATAGGTTTGCCTTAGGGTTGCCATAAGTTGGAAATGACGTGAATAGCAATAGCAATAACAGCTACATTTCTACACTGCTTCATACTGAACTAAGCAGTCTCTAAGCAGTTTACAACATGTAAGCCAATTGCCCCCAACAAGCTGGCTACTCATTTTAGTGATTACAGACTGCACTTTGCACATCCCTGCTATGCTTCAATGTCACAAAGAAGAGTACAAAAATGTAGCCTTCAGCATTCATCCCCCTGCTTAGTCTCTCTCTGTCTCTTTCCACTATACACACAGACACATTCTAGCAATCTGTCTCTATCAGGAGCAGGTTTTTTGTAAAGCTAATGAGTCCTGTTCTCTCATTCAAGTCCAAGTCCCGTCCCCCCCAAAAAAAACCACTTTAAATTACATCAGGGAAAACTTATGATAGGAGTTTATTGCTAGGAAAATCCATTTCTCCTCCAGCTACTGCATCAAACCCATTGAACTCATTGTCTACTACGGCTAAGGAAAGAACTGGAATCAGTGAGCCCATTCCAAAGATTCAGACAACTTCCAGTGCATTTATTTTCTCCACCTAACAGTATTCATTACAATGTTTGGCAGAGGTCTCTTGTCAAATTGAACTATTGAACTCAGAGTCAGAAGAGTCCCTCCCTGGGCAAGAGATTTAAATCATTTCCAAAGTTAATTTCCTGCTCCCAGATGGAGAACAAATCTAATCGGGTTTACTTCATTCTTCTGATGAACAGGAAAATGTTGCCTGCATACTCAAGAAGGGTAATACACTCATAGGCAATCTGAAGTCTCATATCACACAAGCAGACAAAAGTGGTACTTCTGAAATGTACTGTGGATCTGAATGTGAATTGAGAGCTGAATAGGCAGAGATGGGAGTCCTGCTAACCACCTACCGTAATGAAATGATACACTGCTTGTAAATCAGTAGTGCTTACTTTGTATGCCACTCATCTAAAAGGAGAGGATCCCTTCAAGAGAAAAGTTCAGGAACACAGCAATAGCTGAAGAGAGTGATCCTGAAGCCAGGGGCAAGACTCCCACTGATTTCAATGTGCACTAGGTCAAAGAGTCAGGCATCAATAGTAAGATTATAGAGTCTGTAAGACAAGCATTATTATCAAATGCAGTCATCCCTCCATATCCACAGGTTTGGTTATTCGCGAATGTAAACCTGAAGCCCCTTCCACCCTAGAAAGGCTTGGGAGAAGTGTGTCCAAAGCCTTTCAAGGGTGGCAGGGGCCAGAGGAAGAAAGCACTCTGTTCCTCACCCCTCCCACCTTGGAGAGCCTTTCTCTCTGGCATTTCCAGGGTGGGAGGGGTGAAGGAAAGGAGCGCTCCTGTTCCTCTGCCCCTCCCACCCTGGAAATGGCTGCCATGGGGGGGTTATTCACGGATTTTCCACATTCGTGGGTGGTCTTGATCCCCTAGCCCCACGAATGTGGAGGGACGACTGTATTTGCTAGAACTGTGTGACAGCTTAATATCAGGTTCAGCATTGCCTAAATTAACGTCTGACTCACTGAATAATAGCACCATCTAGGATGGCAACAACCAGTTTTAATATTCTTATGTCTAAAATACAACATCCTATTTAAATTGTTTCTTCCTGTGAATCCGATGTTGAAGAAAATAATCATCTGGATGGTACTGGAGGACAATTTCAACTGTTCCACTTTCCAAAATGCTTTGCTTTAAAAGTATACTAGGCCCTCAACTTTTGTGGGTTTTACTTCTGCAGATTTGATTATTCATGTTTTTAGTTTTTTAGTGTTTATACAGTCACAGCTAGTATGGGGTAGTGGTTTGAGTGTTGCACTAGGACTCTGAAGAACAGATTTCGAATCCCTTTATCAGCCACAGAAATCCACTGGGCGAGTCATACCCTCTCAGCCTCAGAGGAAGGCAACGTTAAACCATCTCTGAACAAATTTTGCCAAGAAAACATCATGATAGGGCTGCCATAACTCTGAAATGACTTGAAGGCATACAACAACAAGAAAAGTGTTTATATTATACTACTGTTCTACATCCCATTGGTATTCTTTCCATGTATGCTATTTCCTGTCTTATGCAATGTATTATAATATATGTATTTTGTATCACAGTGCTTGCTGATTAGCAATTTGTGGTACATGACTAGCGCTATTTTCCCCATCTGTTGTTTAGCTCTTAAAATAGCATGGCCAGCCACTTTTGCAATTTCTCTGTGTCAAAAGGGTGCTGGAGCATGCTCTGATCATATTGCAAACACATCCCCCTTGAGACTCACTCAGTGCAGGGAGGGACATTTAGAATACTTAGACAGAGAGCTCCTGTGGTACCTTACTAGAAATTCACAGGATTTCATAGGATCCAGACGTGGCAGTTAAAACAGAATCATAGTGTAATGTGGACCTTTGGTGTCATCCTAAGGAATTTGGGGATTGCTTTAAAGAGAGGTTATTAGAATTCACTGCCAGATAGATCTTTATTGTTGTTGTTGTTGTTGTTGTATGCCTTCAGGTAGTTTCCAATTTATGGTGACCCTAGGTGTACCTATCATGGGGTTTTGTTGGCAAGATTGGTTCAGAAGTGGTTAAATGCCTGTACTGCAGCCACTCACTCATAGACCACAAGGTTGCGAGTTCAATACTAGCCAGGGCTCAGGCTAGACTCAGGCCTGCATCCTTCCGAGGTCGCTAAAATGAGTACCCAACTGTTGGGGGGCAATGAGCTTACAGTTGTAAACCACTTAGACATCCCATAGCGTGATATGAAGCGGTATATAAATGAAGCTGCTTTGCCTTTGCCTTCCTCTGAGGCTGAGAGAGTGTGGCTTGCCCAAAGCCACCCAGTAGATTTCCATTGATGAGGTGGGAATCAACCCCGGTCTCCAGAGTCATAGTCCAACACTCAAACCACTACAGTACCTCACCAATTACAAACCACATAATTCCATAGACTGAGTATCACCATGGCAGTTAAAATGGAATCATAACACTGTAGTGTGAAATGGCCTCATGGTTGTGAAAGTGCAATCATAGTGCTTTAACTGTGTAGTGTGGAAGGATCTCTAATCTAAGTGTGCATGCCTGCAACCTGAGGGTTACTCTAGTCAAAAGGCCATCTGAATGCCACCAGCCATTGTTAAGGACCACTTTGTCAATGTACATGTAGTTACATCAAATAAGTCCCATTAATTTAAAAAGGCTCTTTTTATGCTTCCTGACACTCAGTCTTTCACTGCCAATGGTGGTGATGGGAGCCAAAATGAGCTCATCATTTCCAGGTGCCCTTTCTTGTGGTCCTTTTGTAATGAACAGGTAAGGTCAGTCTTCAGGTCTGTGCATCCCTGCTTGCCAAATACGTATACAAATGACATGAAGTTGCTCTGGATAATAATATACAAAAGAACCAATGATGTTCGCTCAGTTGATTTGCCGGAGGATGCCATGATGGAGAAACCTGAAATCTCCATAGTAACGCATCAGGTCCGCTAACAGCACTGTGACAAAAGTAACTTAATTTAAGCTCTGCTATGGCACTATTAATATACAAGGCAATGAGCAGGCATTTGATACACTAAATTATTGTGCAGCGAGACATATAATGCTGGGCCTGACAACAACAGGGAAGGAAGGGCTTCTCATATTTTTATGCTAAAATGCTTTGATAGTCTTCCTACATATGCAATACAAGGTTAATCAGGGAAGTGTTACATTATTTGTAGATAAATGAGTGCATTTTCTTAATGTCTAGCTGTCTATTGCTTTACAATGAGTGGCTGCTGCTAATATGTAGTTGGTAGTTTATTGGCAAATGGCCTGTGCTCTCAGAGTGGCTTGACAGCATCACATATGACTTGCATCAGTTTAGTGATGTATTTTTATTCTCCCTCTTGGTCTATGTATGTATATGTACATGTATTTAAGTATGTACTGGGGCCAATTTACAAGACTTTCTGGCACAAGCTCAGCACCAGTTGCAATAGGAGATTAGGAAGAAAGCAGGTGAGCCCAGTTCTAAATCTCTGGAAAGGCTCTGCAAAAAATAAATATGGGTCATTTTTCCCACCCTGTAGTATGGATGGGGATAAGGCATTACTGCAGCACAGCTAGGCCAGTTTTCTCATTAGAAAAATGAACATTTGTTTGCAGGTGCCAGAAAATAAGAGGAGAATCTCCACACAGGCTGAAAGGATCCTCTCTGTCAAGCCAGAGAGTGTCTTTGGCTATTCTCTGACTGTGGCAACTGCTGCAGCTAGTCATCATCTGGTCTCAATCTCCAGCATGAGGATTTAGTGGGCTTTGGAGAGATGTGCCTGCTACTTTCCAATTGAAGCAATGTTATGGGAGAAAAACAGCCAGTATCTAGCTCATCAGAGATGGTAACACCCCATATTACTTGCTCTGAGAGATCCTCAGAGTCATAGTCACATGGTCATAGAATCATAGCATCAAAGAGTTGGAAGAGACCCCCAAGGGCCATCCAGTCCAACCCCCCCCCCCTTGATAGATGGCCATCCAGCCTCTGTTTAAAGATGTCCAAAGAAGGGGACTCCATCACACTCCAAGGGAATGTGTCCCACTGTTAAACAGATCTTACTATCAGGACTTTTCTCCTGGGACACTCTGATTCCAATGCATGACTGAAGATGTAGACATGATGCAGCATTAAAGCAATTTGGCAACACTTTAACCACTATGCTTCTGTCCTACAGAGTCCTGGGATTTGAAGTTTGGTGAGGTACTTAGCCTGTTGAGTCAGTGTGGGGTAGTGGTTTGAGTGTTGGACTAGAAGTCTGGAGACCAGGGTTCAGTTTCCAGCTTGGCTTTGAAACCTGACAGGTGACCTTAGGCAAGTCACATGCTCTCAGCCTAAGGGAAAGGCAATGGCAAACCTCCTACCTCACCTAAACTCTGCAGTGTAAGAAGGACCCATGGCTGATATTCATGTAAATCAGAGATAGGGGATATGAATGCAAAAGGGGGCGGGTGGAAGAAGCTTCTGAATTTGCCCATCCATGGTGCAGACGAGTCATAAAAAAGTGGTCTTGGTATCTTGCTTCATTATTGTGAGTAGGTATGTAATGTGCCACATTTGTACATCACTTAAGATCATGCAGCTGGCGTTGACAATTTATTATAAAATCGATTCATCAATATAGTTGGGTTTAAATTTTATTACCTTTTACAATTCAAAATGGAACTGGGGGAAAACAGTCATATCAATTTGCAGTAGCGGACAACCTGCAATGCATGCATAAGGTTCCAAGGAGAGAGCAAATACTACTACAGCTCCAAGTCTATACTAACCTTCAGTCACTCTCCAGAAAACGGAAATGCTTTCAAGTTGGCTTCTTGATTTTTTTTCTCTGACACAAGACTTCCACTCAGAGGTCTTAATCTTCCCCTTGTTTCCCTCTTTTGTCCTACCTATGTAATCTTGCAGAAATGCTCTGCTTGGTAGAAGAGATATAAAAAGGAAGCTGTTCAAACTGGGGAGCAATCCTGGCCCTTTTGTATATTCATTGGAATGCACCATTGCCTTGTTCTCTCCCACATTACTGTAAATGCTCAAAACTGTCCCTGGACAGAACAAAAAGGTTAGTCAAGGAGCCTGGGAAATGCCAAGTTCAAATAAATATCCAGCAGCCTGGATTAGTTCACTTTTTCTTCTTTTTTTCTGAGTGTGAGGAGGTGAAGATGCCTAAAATTTATTAGGCTGCCATTTCTCCAATGTACTGCCTGGCCCCAGGATATGCAACTTCTTCTGTATATTTCAAGAGCAACACAGGACAAAAAGACCTCTTCTGGCAGACATGGGGGTTATGCAGACAGTGCAAAAAATCCTGGATGAATGCAGGATTAATCTCTGTTGCTCACATGTATTTCGAATGCATCCGCTAAAGTTTTTTGGGATTTTTTGTCCGTTTTCCTAGCATTGGAAGAAACCACAAGGGCCATCCAGTCCAACCCCTTGCCATGCAAGAACTCAAAATCAAAGCACCCCTGACAGATGGCAGATAACTAATAGTTATAGACAGATAACTATAGTTATATCAGAAATCATGCCAGAGATGGGTGGCAAGAACAGTATGTTTATTAATTCTTCATTTTTAATGAAATGACTATTATATAAAATGTTTCAAATAAAATAATTTTAAGTTGTTTAGATGTTTTTTTTAATTAAAAAATGGTGAGAAGAACACCATAGAAGGCCATAGAAGTCTGGCTCTTTATACAGGCACCATTTATTGGGTGGACCACAGTGAAAGACTTTTTAAAAGGGATTCCTTTGCAGACATACTGACAGAATATGAATTGTACCATCATTAGCTAATGGCTTATAGTCAGCAACAGTTGCTCAGCCATTAGTATTTGAAAGACAGTGGAAGGTAAAGAATGTTTCTTAAAAGCACACCCCTTAAACTATCTTCCATTCTACCTGGATAAACCTTTTGTTTCATTAATGCAGTTTCAGTTTTATCCACTGCTTAAATGATTGCATCAGAGCTATCTTCAGTGAAAGAAAAGTGCTATTGCTCAGACAGAAACGGAGAAGAATAAAAGTATGTAAAAAGTATTTTAAAAAACCACAATCCAGAGCCAAATAAAGAATGCATAAAACTGAGTAAAAATAACGCAAAGATTAGGTAATTAGGGACAACAGTTTATAATGTGTCACAGTCTGACACAGAGTATGGAGGACATTGCCCATAGTATTTGTCTACAGCTGTGACAATTAATGGAAGAATGTGTTAATCAATGAGAGAAAAAGTTCAACTCATCCCTCCCTCCCTGATTAGCCATAGTTTTACTAGAGAGTAGGCCTAAATACTCTAAAGCCACCTCATCCTGCCTGATCTGGAAGCTAAGAAGGGACAGCTATATTTCAAAGGAAGGAACAGGTAACCATTAAGCATTCCTTGCCTAAGAAAACCCTATGAAATTCATAGGTCACCATAAGTTGTCAGCTGAGCTGAGGGCACATATGCACACTTACATTTATGTGAATGTGCATAAGATCACTCTAGAAACACAACTGTAGTATTCATTACTATGTGAAACTGAATAATCAATTACCATTAATTTGTTCTAAAAATACGGGGGGGGGGGGACCTTAATGAAGTCATTGAGAATGCAATGCAGTTATTTAGTAAGGTTTACATAATGAGAGGTAAGTCTATTATGTGGGTATTTTATGTTGTTCTTTGGATTCTCTATCTGTCTCTCTCTATCTCTCTCTATCTCTCTCTATCTCTCCGTAGGGAAGAAGTCACTCCCACAGGGCTTAAATGTATTATAGTTTGCCCAAAGAATCAACCCACTCCTCCTTCCCTTGCTACCTCTTCCTTCCAGAAGAAACACTAATTGGGAAGAATGGCAAAAATGTTCAGGGATCATTAAATAAACTGTTGACTGGATGTAAAAATACTTGCAGCCCTGGAGGAAAAAATGGCATTAAAATAATTGCCCTGGGCAAAATCCTCCTGGCCTTTAAGACTAATTTTCCCCTATGTTCAGAAAGCAGGGGAAATGTTTTTACAGGGGAAAAACCCCAAAAACAAATAATAGCAGTGGATCCAGATCAGAATGGAAGGAAGGGAGAGAGTGAACAGTACTGGAAAAGCGCTAGGGAGAAAAGAGTGCATGCTTGTAATGGAAGGATAGTATCTATCTGGGGGCGGGTCACTGTTTTTCTGTAGAAAATAAAGATATGCCCAAAGGGAGTAAATGCCTTTTCAGACTTGTTTATAAAAAGAAATGTGCAGTTCTTTTTGCAGGTAGCCATAGAACACACACACACACAAACCTTGCTTTGACCTTTTGAGGAGAAGCATACTGGGGGCTTCCTAGATCTCCACCTCTCCGGATCTCAAACAGGTGAAAGGAACATTATATGCTATTGTTATTGTTACTTTGTAATACCATAGAAAGGTAGTGTAAGAAAGGGAAGGAATGCCATTCTGCGTTGTCGTCGTTATATTCTGCCCTGTATCCCAGAATCTCAGGACAACATACACCAAAAGCAATTTAAACAGTTTACAACATTAGGAATAATTTAAACAGACTAATAGCATACTAAACAATATAATGTAAAACAAGATTATTTAAAACCAGCTAAAACAGTGCTACATTTAAACCTGGTACATATGCAGATTTGGATGAAATCAGTTAGGTCTCAAAGGCCAAGCCTCCGGAAGCTGATCCACAAAGTAAAGAGTTCAAAAATTAAAATGTAAAATAAAGGTAAATTAAAACAACTGGTCTATGTTGTTTATTAAACAAATTAATGGCATAAATTACAGCAATGAATGGTAGACTGGTATTACTGTCCTATTCTAAGGAGCTGCAACTGAGGGCAAGAGACAGTAAGTAAACTGTCCAGCAACCTGAGTGATACTAAGGGCTTTACCCCACAAGGCAGGCAAATTGCAACCACAGCAGGCTAACAGCATCTTTTGGTTGTGGTTTATTACATCACACCCTTCCTTTTCTATTGTTCTCCCAGTAAGAGACCATATGGAAATTATTTCTTTTTATTAATGCAAAAATCCATTAATGATCTTTTGGGGGGGGGTAGTCACCTCTCCCAGTACACTCAGGTATTTGTGCTTGGAACATCATCCCAATCCTCTATTCAAGACGTTGTATACCGGTAATTCATGTTGCGTATTATGGGTGTTGCCTTCTGTGTCTTTTGTATTGTCATTCTTTCATAATTTTGGGGAGTTGTGGGCATGGGTCCTGGATCCAGGACTTGGAATGGGGGTTCCCTTAATGGATTCAGGGGAGCATGCCCACCTTCTGTGAGATTGCCTTTCCTGCATCACCTGGTGGCAGGGGAACTACATGTGGGCATCTGCCCATGTAGATCTCATACCTGGTATCCTGATGATTCTGGCAACGAATCAACAGGCAGATTGGTTGATGCCTGGATCTGGACCCATGCATATGCCAACCCTACCAGCAGCTGTAACCAACACAAGTTGTGGCCTACCTCTTCTATACAAAATGTTTGTTCAAGTGTTATTTCAAGTGGAGCAAGAATTGACATTGAACATGCCAATAAAACCGTTCTCAAATGTCACTATTTCACCTGACATTTTTGACTCTTAGAAAATTTAGTGGAATCTGTGAGTGATTTTTATTCGTTTTTGCCACGAGGTAATTATATGGGGGGACAGGTAAGTCACACAAATAAATAAATAAATTCAAGACACTTTTCTTAGATTAATCTTAATCTTAATCTTCAGTCACTTACAAGACCAAACTGATTGAGACCCTGCATCATACTGGCAGAGGATAATGTTGGGCCAGGCAGAGCTCCACTTCCTTCCTCTGCCCCTGCAGGAGCAAAACTTATTTTTCTGCCAGTACAGAAGGAAAGGTAGGTTCAGCCAAGCAATGGCCAGCTATGTTCCTGTAGCTAGACTGTTGAAAGAAAACACACCCCTCCTGAATCTCTGGAGGACTCCTAGAAGGTCCAGGAAGATTCAGTATTCTTTATGTAGCAACACAGCTGGCTGCTACCTGCTACCTGCCACTCTGCCCTCACCCCACCATAAATTGGCCATGGGGGGTGTTCTGATTTTCCCTTTGACATGCTGGTGGGTATGCATATCCCCACAGATTGTGCTCAGAAAAGTTACTTCTTTGAACTGAAATCCCAGAATCCCCCAGCCAGCAGGACCAATAATCATGCTGGAGGATTCTGGGAGCTGCAATCCCAAAAAGGACTATTTCCAATCTGTGGGAACACAACCAACATGTTTTATTAGTTTCACTAAGTAACGAGTGTGATCTGATAATAGGATGAGACTTCCAGGCTTCTGTCTAAAAGACTACATAATCATCTGCCTATCCTTTCACCAGATGCATTTATACTTATTATTCTGAATGGAGATATCAGAGGGCAAAGGATATAAATTGGCAAAAACATCTGAAAGAGGCAGCAGCAGCTCTATCCACATGTTGTGAAAAACAGAATCCCAAGGCGGAAGCATTCAATGTGCAAGGCTATTCAGATTTCCATCTCTTTTCAACAACCCCCTAAAAAGAACAAGTCACATTGGAAGAATTTGACGTTTCGAGGGGGGATTGAATCTGGGATCGGTTCCCTCAATGAAATTATCATTAAAATAGCTGGGGAAATGCATCTGTCAAAGTGACAGTTTACTTATGGCTTGTGAATTATAAAATTCTTGCTAGTTTCATAGACCCCAGTGTTGATATTCCAATCAGTCAAGTGCAGCACAGGGCAACTCATTTCTTTTCAAAATATTTCTGAAGAACACATTGTAGATTTTGCCTTAATATATCTGTATTTTAAAAGGCCACCCTTTGGGCATTCTACAAGTAGGTCTCCTCAATATGTTGGATCTATTGAATGTAAAACTATTTTTTTTATATACTAAGCATTTCACTAGCTATTCTAGTATGAAATTTCCTATTTATTCATATTTTCTGAGATATAACACTATTCATACTAAACAAAGTAAGCCTAATTAAATTTTTATTGAATTTTTACAATAAAACACATAACATCTGTAGAACAATGACAACAACATGGGTTTAAAACAGCTGGTGTATGCATATGTGTATATTAAACTATCATAATCTCCCACACTTTTTCACTCAAGCACTACATTAAGGGAGATAGAAGGTTTCAACATTATTTTGAAACAATAGCCCTGTGACACCTTACAGAACAGCAGCTTTCATTCTGCCTAAGTTTCATGACCTGCAGCCTACTTCATTGTATGTATCTAATGAAGTGAGTTCCAGTCTATAAAAACTTTATGTCAAAGTATGTCAAAGACCTTAAAAAGTTCTTTTGCTTCAACATAGCTTCCTTGGCTCCTAGAAATTCATACAATTTAGTGACCAATTCTACACCTAATAGCACGGATAATGTGGGTGGCTCACTGATTCTATGAACAATCCTTCTTTATCTTTATCTATGGGACAATTATAGCTTTATCACCTATGGGGCAATTTGATTTTTCTTTTTGAATTCAGGATGTGTTAGAAAACCTGTGACAGGATCACTTTCGGGTTGCCATAAGTTGCAAACAATTTGAAGGCACACAACAAGAAACAAGAACTTATCCCAATAGACCATGGGTGGACAAAGTGAAATCCATAAGCCACATGTGGGCCCATAGGGCCATTTTTGTGGATCTTTGAGCTCCCGTGAGTCTATATATATATATATATATATAGGTATGTGTGTGTATGTCTCTCTCTCTCTCTTCTCCCATTCCCCAAAATACTCCAAGATGACTTCTAGATGGTATGATGGCATTTCCAACCAAGTCTGGAGGTGTCCATGGCCCCCATGGATTAAAATCCTTTTTTTTTTTTTTTTTGCAATTCCTCCCCCCCAAAAAATACCCCCCAATAGCTTTTAGGGCTTATGAGGGGCATTTCTACAATGTCCCTCGTCCAGCCAATTTAGTCCTAGGAGATGCCTTTTTTGAAACAGGGAGTAAACATTCACTGATTTCTGCTGACTTCCTTCTGCTGATAAAAGGTCCTTCTTGGGCTTAAAATGGCCCAAAGACACCCCAAAATATGGTGAGAATGGCTCCATGCCCTCTAGAGGGTGTTGGGGGCATTTGGGGGCCAAAAGGTGTTTTGGGTTTTGTTTGTTTGTTTGTTCTTTGTTTTGGCAAGAGTAGATACAGTGAGGGGTATGGCCCTCCAAGATCTTCTGGTGAGCTAGTGCAATCTTCTAGCTTTCACATTCGCCCATAAAGATATATTATTGAATACTAAAGTTAGGACTGTCCATGCCATTGTATTTCCCATTTCTATGTACAGATGTGAAAGCTGAACAGTGAAGAAAGCTGACAGGAAGAAAATCAACTCATTTAAAACATAGTGCTTGAGAGGAGTTCTGCAGATACCATGAACTGCTAAAAAGACAAATAAATTGGTCCAAGAGCAAAGCAAGCTTGAATTAATCTGAGCATGAACTAAGATGACTAAATTGGGACTGTTATACTTTGGCCATATCATGAGAATTCATTACTCACTAGCAAAAACAATAATGTAAAATTGAAGGCTTTCATGGCAGGCATCCATAGTTTTTTGTGCGTTTTTCGGGCTGTGTGACCATGTTCTAGAAGAGTTTCTTTCTGACAATTCTCTGAAGATGCCAGCCACAGATGCTGGTGAAACATCAGAAAGAAACTCTTCTAGAACCACACAGAAGAGCCCAAAAAACCCACAAAAAACTATAAAAAACAATAATGCTTGGTAAAGTAGGAAAAGAGGAGAACTGCATTCCAGATAGATAGATGCATCAAGGAAGACACAGCCATGAATTTGCAAGACCTGAGCAGAGCTGTTGACAATAGGGTGACTTGGAGCTCTCTTATTCATAGGGTTGCTGTTAACAACAAGAAATGTACACCAGGTTTGTTAAATCAGCTCTTCTGTATCCAACTTTATTTTATTTTCTTTCTTTCTTGTTTTGGTTTTGTATTTTTAAGAGGTGTTAGAAGTAAAGTATTTAAAATGTAAAGCAAGTTTGCATTGATGAGGCTTTATAATGTTTTTGTATGTTTTATTATAATTTCTGCTATTCTTTCTGCATTTGTACTAGTTTTGTTTTAAATTATTTTTAAAAAAGAAATTGTTAAAAAATTTAAAGTAAAAAGTTATTCAGCCTCCCTTCATGCCAGCACACATTTACAACAGGGGTTACATAATTTATAGTTTCATAGGACACATTTCCCAAACAACCTGCTACAGATAATGAAACAGAGTGCCACAGTTGAGCAGCTGAATATCAAATGCAGCCACAGGGGCTGGTTTCTAAATCACTGCACGCATAATGAAGGTTCAGCAGAGTTCTTACTCCTCCTTGGTAAAATATAGATGAAGCATAGCATGAGCATCAGTGATGCGTGCAGAAATCTCACTATCTCCTGCCTGAAGCATTGCCCAGTCTGATCTTCTCACCTCTCCCTAACTTGCCTTTTCCTTCTTTTCCCAAGGACACTAGGACACATTCCTTTGCTATTTAGACCTGAAAGAGCAAACAGTAGTGCCTGGCCTTTAATACATAAACCAGTCATGTACACCAGCTAGCTGTCCCTACATGTTGCCCTACACATGTTGCCACTGTTACCTGTCTATTAGGCAGATTGATATTTCTGCCCCCAAGCCACAGATGGTGGATATGGTGTCAACAGCAGCTGTCCATCAATTACCTGAGTTGCCAGTCTACCAGTAGTGATGGTTGCTTGTTGCAGATTTAGTCCAGTGCAAAATTCATCATATTCCAATATGCTACAGAAAGAACCAGTAGGAAAGACCCATGATTGATGGGAGGGCCTGCCAGCCTAAGCCATGACCTCCAGCTGTTATCACACATGTGGGTTCTTTGGCATTCTTTTCATGTAATGCATATTGGCATCTTGCCCATTTACATTGCAGAATGTATTTTAGTGGATAGAGAGCCGGCACCATGTGAAGCAAAATAGGCAGAGAACGACAACAAAGTATTGGAGGAGACAGTTATGTTCTAACTGTTGTGTTCCATTGATCAAGTGTGAGATTATACCTGGATACGTTCTGGCTGCTCATGTGCACCTGGTAAAGAAGAAGTAGCCTCTGTTCCCAGTGCGGCTTCTCTGGGTATTCAAGGGCAGCCAGAACCCCACCCTCTTGGTGCAGGCTCTACCCAATCAGTTGCTAGGAAAATGGAACCACATCTGGAAGCCCCTGGCTCTGGAGGTAATGATGTTGTATAGGGAGATGCAAGATACCTCTTGGTGCAATGGCATTTAAAGGATATGTGTAACTGCCACCAGAGTCCTAGCCCTTATCTACTGAGGCTGTGTTGTTTCACACAGGAACCCTTCAGCATTAATATGACTGGGATAATCCTACACATAGAGCTGTGACAAGGGAAGACTGAAGCAATGTGGTGCGAATTATGCACCTGTGGACTATGAACATGAGCTTCTCTTCCATCTGCTTCTGTAGCAGTGTGATTTGCAGTCTGTGGAGCAAGAAAAGGGGGGCTCAGTTCATGTTGCCACTGTTACCTGTCCAAAATTATTATTGTTAGCTTGACCCTGGAAGAGTGGGGTGGGGGGTTGGTCAAAACCACACTTTCATTTACAAAGAGTAAGACACAAAAAGTCTTCATACCAACTTCCTATTGCATTTTGCTTGCCCTCTGAGTTGGCAGGCAATTCATAAAGCTGCCTTGTGTGAGCTTTTTCCTGTTGTTTTCATCCTTCATCCAAATAGCATCTTCATCCAAATAACAAGGTGTCACACAAACATTAATGCTGACAAATTGCATGCAACATTGTTAGCACTAACACTGTGGAATCTTAAGTCCTGAAGCAGGACTCAAGCCACTCTTCTCCATAGCATGTCACCTATGTGTTCTTCATATGAATATCACTCCAGCCGCTGGAACTGTAATTCCTCCTGAATTGTGGTTTACTTGGAGAATTTCTAAAATTAATTTCAGGAATTGGAGCACGTTTAATTTTCTGCAACTTTCAGTTTCATGAGTTCATTTGCACATTTTGGTCCACTGGGTTACCAATGAGCACATATACTGTGTGATTGCATTGAGATATTTTTTTTTTGCTTTTTTTTAAACTGATGCCATATCTGTCTGTATACATTTGTAAACCATCTCACAAAAGCATCTCAGTAGAATATATGAATGGTCACATCTACTGGGGGTTATTGAGGGAGATAACAATCTATTATCAATACATATAAGTTCACGTTATCATACATAAGTTCACGTTATCATACATAAAAATATGCATCTATACACATTGCATTATTCTATCAATATATGCTGGTGTATCTTGATGATGCAGAAACCCAGGAACACATTATATGAAAGAACTGTAGAATCAGAAAGTTATACCAAACTGTCCATGTGAAATCTTCTCTACAAAACTTAGAAATGATACAATGAAGCTACAAAGAAATCCTAATGTGCCAAAAATATTTGCTATCAAAACCATGATATTCTTCTGATTTGCTTCTCTGGGGTGGTGTGAGGAGGCTTGTTTCAATCCTTTACAGAAGGGGAGGTTTAGAAGGTGGCATTGAAGAATTCTCTTTAATGTCTTGGTTGTTGGCTTCGGGCTACTGAGGCAGGTTACATGAAGATGGTAGGAAAGGTTGTCTGGAGATTGGAAGCATGATGCCATCAATAAGCTAATGACATCAAACCCTGCTTCTCCATTCCATCTAAACATGAAGAAGTTGTTTTTATTCTCAAGCAGTGTCTGATAATCAGTAATGGACTGAATGATCCTGTATAAATTGAAGTTGAGTCCAGATGACAGAGGTGTGCCTGGTCATTTGAAAGACAGAAAAAGGAACAGGGATTCAACATTTGGAGGATGGGTGTACATTTCTCATGAAGACACAGATTCAGTTTGGCTGTACTCTTGGCTTCAACTCAGAACCAAAATGGCCAGGAGTGTGTGTGCACTTTTATAGCAATTGCACCAGCTGCACCTATTCCTCTCAGGTCCCAATGATTTATGCCTTTGTCATCCTCCATTTGGATTTCAATAAATATGGCTTTGAAGAAATGTATGGGGGTTCAAAATGATAGATCTATGACTCCTTACAAGAAGCACATCATTCTTCCGTTTTAAGAAGTTTGCCGACTACTCATCCATTTCAAAAGAAAGCCCTCCACAACTTGGGTCCAGACTACCTGAAAGATTACATTATCACAAGCAATCCTTCCTGGGCCTTAAGAAATATTGAAGAGGCCTTTGACTTTTTATTATTTTAATTTTTTAATTATTATTACTATAGAATTTAAACTGATTTAATTTAATTTATATTTTAGCAGTATCACCAGCTCAGTTTGTATTTTAATGTGCATGATGCATATTGTGCTTTTTCTGGTAGTTTTTTTTTTCCAGTGATGTTGGAAGTCACCTTGTACCTCAGCCATGGGAGAAAGCTGGGATATACATCAATTAAATAAATAAGAAAAACTGACAATTTGATGGGCTAAAATATAGGAAGAAATTTAGGTAAGGAGCATTTTGGAAGTTTCTCTAGTTTAGATTTTCTATCTCATTGTATCCTAAGGTTTGTAACTATTAGAGTACAATAAGTATCAAAGTATATAAAACCATGATCAGCAGCAGCTGGTACAAACTGCATTCAAAATGCAAAACTTGTTTGGACTCAATGCAGGAAAGGAGAGGAGGATGTGGAACATAGTCTTACCCTGCAGGTTCAGGCAAAAGCAAACTGTTGCAGCCCCTCTTAGCTGTTTTTTCCCCCCTCTTTAATGACTTTGCCATCTTAACCACACTCTGACATTGTGTGGCCACACATGTCCCATTTTTCATCTGAGAGGTGCTGGAAGGTATGCAAGACAATTTGGTGTTTTTCTTCCTGCATGTTTACAGATGTGTGTACATTCTTGAAATACTACAACAAATACCTTTTGGCACACAAATCTACAAAGAATATGTGCACTGAAGTGTATTTTGGTTATATAATTTCTTCTTAAAGAAATGGATGTCAAGGCTTTACATTCCTCAGTCGTTGAAGAGTGTGTTACCCAAAAAGGTGGGTCCCCTCCAACACTGATGGCATCTCCTTGGTATTTTGGAGAAATAATTAACTCAAAAGGAGACCAGCAAGAGGCTTGACCAGAAGTCTGAAAGACTAGGTCCAGTTTGAACTAGCCAGACAATACTCTGTCCTGATGTAAGGAGGCTTCTTGAGTTCCAGGTGTATTCTAAACTGAGGATAGCAAACCTGCAGCCCTCAAGACATTAGAATACAAATTCTGCCATTCCTGGCCATTAACCATGTTGTCTGAACCTGATGGGGACCTAGGCCCAGCCACAGGTTCTCCACCCCTTTGTTAAACCCTGTTACTAAATGAAGCTTTCTTTATTTTCCTTTCTGTTACTATGCCATTGCACACATATAAACAAAACTATCAGTGTAGAAACTCACTTCCCTTTGCAATACTATCAAGAGAAAATGGCATTCCAGACAGCTGCCCATTTATGTGGCCTCATCAATTAAGCAAAAAGTGATAAATTGCTGTACTACAAAACTTGGTGTCTGTATGATGAAATTGTGAATGTCCATTTTAAGGAAATTTGACTCTGGGGAAAAAGAATCATAGCATTACTACAGTATGCTATAGTCCAGAACTATAGTTTATAATTTGTACTCACCTGTATTATAAGGTTCTCATCTGAACCTCCTGGATGCTGGAGTAGAAATCTGCATTACTCCAGTAGCTGAAGAGCTTCTCATGACTAATCCTCTTGTTTTCTTAAGGGTTATTCTGGCTTTGCATGTTTGTATATAAGATCAAAGATATCGTCTTCTTTTTTTACCTTGAAACTGACATTAACTTTAATCCTTTATTCTATTTAGCCCTTCCACATGCCAAACTGATGCTGTCAGGCTGACCAAGAATCAGCTATATTTTCAGTCCAGGTTCTCCTCTGAAGCACCTTGTCAGCATAACACCATGTTGGTGTGTTTGATTACCTAATCTATGAGCAGATCAGTCCTCTCAGAAAAGAATGCTAACTCGTTCCCCAGAGAGCAAAGTTGTTATTCCACAGGCAGGTATGAGCAGCTATCTCACAGCTGCATCTGTGTGATTCCAGTAAAACAGATTAAGCCGATAGCATCAGATAGGCATTTGTGCTTCCATCGCCACTTTCCAATGGAAGATTCCAAAGCATGATTCAGGAATTAACTAAGCAAATCAAATATGTCAGCAAAGGCAAGTTTGACTATTAGCTTTGCAACTTTTTGGACAACCACTGACAAAAAGCAAACATAAATGAGACAGCCAAGGTCACAAAAGAACTGAGCTAGTCTGCCCAGGAATGCAATACCTGATCTTAAACTTCTAAGAACTCAACCACTTTTCCTGAAACCATTCAGTATCCTTTGCAGAAGCAGGCCACAGTTTTGTTTTGGGTTTTTAATGCTTGAAGAATCTTTAATTATTTTGTGGTTATGGTGAACTAGAGATTTTTTAAAACCATTGCTTCTAAGGGTTATCGATGCTCTTGCTGAAGGGTCTGAGAAGACTAAGTAGGCCTGTCAGAGAAGTAGTCCTATGTGTGCGTATTTTTTTTTTAAATTAAGGTGCTATAAATAATTTCAATTGTAAACAACCTGGGGCAAGCATCTGTCTTTTTACTTTATGAACCCCCCCTAAAGGGTTGTATATACAGAGGGCACCATATTAACAGCCTCAACTAAACAATGCAGCCCTTCCCTCTAGAAGCCGACAAAAGAGTTAATGCTCCTTTTCTTACTTGCAAAATGCATGGCTGGTATTTAGAAGACAGTAATGGTAATATACCCGTGTGTCTGTCATTGTTACTCCAGCAAGCATACATGTGACAGCTTCTATGGAGAGAATAGCTACACATGGGGAAGGTAATAAGGACTAGGAAAACATCAAGAAAAGAATGGATTAAGCAACCTTTCCCCTGGATCATCATCACTCTCAATTGCCCCCCCCCCAACATACTTATTCCAGAAACATAAATGGAACTTTGGTCTGTCATAACTTTGTCATAACTTCGGTCTGTCATAAACTAATAAGATCTAATTTGCTCTTAAGATCTAATTGGCATACAGTCTTATTTGTCCCCATCAATGGGACTATCTTTCTGCAGTAGTGGGACTGCATGCTCCTGTGAGGCAAGAGGCTGTGCTCGTGGTAGCAGTACTCCTGGTAGGGCCTCCCATATCTGATAGGCATTTGCTGAGGAGCCAGACTCAATTTGGCAAACATCTCCTAGACAGCAGTAGTAGTGTGGGGAGGGCATGTGACACTGGTGGAAGATCTCTCAGAGATCTAGTCTACATGTAAGTACACTATTGGTGTGCATTTTCACATGTTTGCATTGAAGGTAAATTGTCTTCACGTTCCTGCACAAATTCACACCTGGTTGCATCTGAATACATGAAAAGCAGACAGATGGCCATACATGCAATAATTAGCAGACACTCCAGTAAAAACTGCAGTCTTGTCCCACTGAAGTTAAGGAGTTCCTCCCCCCCCCACCAAAAAGCCTAAATATTTGTAAATCGCATATGGCTGGATCACATTCTATTCAGCAGGAATGAGGAATATTTTAAATATGCAGAGTAGCTGAAAGAGAAGCCTCAATAGATGGCAGATGAAAACTAAGGTTCGTCCTGGAAACCAGTTCACTCTACGCATCTGAAGAAGTAGACCAAGTTTACAAAAGCTTATGCTACAACATCTTTTGCACAGTTAATCGCAAAGATGCTACACAATCCCTTTGCATATTGATATTCCAAATGAACACAGCTATGTCTCTAAACAAACTTTTTCCAAATCACCTTTACAACACTAAATTTGACTGGTTAAGGAATGACTGTGGTTCTGGGGAACCTCAGGTGTTGAAGAACTACTCTTCCCATCACCCCTCACCATTGGCCATGTTGGCCAAGACTGATGGAAGCTGGAATCAAAACAATATATGGAAGGCAACATGTTCCCTGTCCCTGTACTGCTTGCAGCTTGACCAAAGAGGTTCAATTACAGCAGCTATATTATCACCATACAAACAAATGATAAATGTTTTAGCACTGTGTGTCCCTGAATGCATATTTGGATTATGTGTGGGTCCCAGGTTATAAAAGATTGAAACCTGCTACTCTGGGGGATGGGGGAATAATAGAGTTAATTGACATTCAAATAAACAATCTGCAATTTATACGTTTTTAAAAAATGCAGTTCTAGAAATAGTGCATGGTAAATTCAGAAAACTGCAAATTTCAGATAACCTAAATTACAAAAAAAGACCTTACCCTATATAATAACATTGTTTGAAATGTACTATAAAATGTTAACTTTTACCTTTTCTGTACTTCTAGTATTATTTATTATTAGTTTATATTTTGTTTTTTAAGGGTTTCAAATTTTATTTATGCTATTTTTGTTCCATATTGTACTGTTGCATATATTTATGCCTATTTTTCCAGGTGAAATATTTGGAGGTCTCACAGAATCAGTGTAATAGCAATATTACAAATAAATGTCTTGAGTGTATATATTCAAATTTTACATAGATAAATTAAAATAGTTCTCATATATTCAAGCTTAAAATAACTGACAAAAAGGTATATATATATATTTAAAAAACTGTTTTATTTTTTAAAAAATATATCCCTTCCAATGCTATACCAGTGTTATGAAAATAAAAGGGAGTGCTTTGTTTTTTATTTCTGCTTTGTAAATACCAAGATTTGTGCAGTTGGTATACCTTCCATATGTGTACATAAGAGGAAAACACGCCGTAGAGTAAGGATGGAAAACTATTTTAAATTATTGATAAAAATGGATTTCTTGAGTGTTGATAAATCCTGATGAAGAGATTCCAAACTGATGAGAATCTTTGCAATTCAGGGCTTGTTCTGCACACACACACACACACACACACACACACACTTTCTTGTACAGAAAACATTTTTTCTATGCAGATAAAAGCAATTTCTGCAAAGATATTATTTTCTGTCCAGAAAATGGTGTTTTCCATATGCACACAAAAATGTGTGAATCTTACACCAAATCCCCAGCTACCGTATTTTCTACAAAGGAAAAGGCATTTTCTGCACAGAAAACAGAAAATTGTGTTTCCTACCCTGAAAATGCTGTAGTCGGGGTCTTACCCAACACAAAATTCACACATGGTTGTGAGGCAGGAGGGTTTCTTTAATTGATGTTTTATATGCCTAAATTAGAGATGTGTGCTATTATGTGTAGAAAATAATGGTCAAGCAGCCATGCAGAGAGGATTCTGGGAAGTGGGCCTCTAAGGAAGATGCTGGAAGGTTTAAACTCAAAGAATGCCAGAGGTTTGTTTAGATACAGCCTGACCTCATCCCTGGTAACCTGATGCATTAAAGACCTTCATTAGGAGCCACCGTGGGCCAGAGAGCCATAATAAATCATTGGCAGCTACTCTGTTTGTGCAAAGGGGCCTTCTGCCTGGTACCAGTTCATTTACTGATAAGAGATTTTGGTATGTGGTTGGCATGGCAACATGATATCTTAAGCATATTATAATGTATTCTGAAATCTGTATTCTGATTGCTCAGGATTCTATATGTTTAAAGTTTAGAGCATCCAATAGAATGTCAGCTTTGATTTTCTTTGTATGTGAGTGCATAAAACTACAGCCATCTTGGCTTGTCTTTAGCCCAATGATCTGAATGCTAATTTCCTTGGGACTGCCTGCATAATAAATTTATATTTTTAAACTACTTTTATTGTCCCCTACTTTGCTTCAAGCTCTGCTAAGAACTGGATGCTGGCAGTTAATTTGCAACAGTTGGTTTTTCCACTACAGTTGTTTGTACTGAAAACAGCCTTTTCTGCATATAACATCATCTTGGCAACAAAGGGACTTTGCAGATTGCTAGCAATAGTGCAAATTGAGTCTACTTTAACTGCCCTGGCTCAGTGCTAGGGAATCGTGGGAACTGTATTTTTTTCTGAGACATTGAGTGTTCAGACATTGAGTGTACATTTTTAAAAAGTAGCAGTACATTTGAACACAGCAGTCTAAATACCCTGTAGGCATCAGATCCCATCTGTTCTTGGAAGCTAAGCAGGGGAGTAGCAGCCCTGGTTAGTACTTGGATGGGACCACCAATGAATACCAGATGAAGGCCGGCACTCTCAGGCCGCGGAGGACTGTTTCGGCTGTCCTGCAGCCCTCGGAGGACCACCTGAGCGGCTTGAGCCGCCGCACCTGCGGGCAGCAGGGAGGAGCACCGGCGGACATAAAAGCCTCTGCCTGTTTTCATCTCCCGCCGGCACTCTCAGGCCGCGGAGGACTGTTTCGGCCGTCCTGCAGCCCTCGGAGGACCACCTGAGTGGCTTGAGCCACCGCACCTGCGGGCAGCAAGGAGGAGCACCGGCGGACATAAAAGCCCCCGCCTGTTTCCATGTCCCGCCGCCACTCTCAGGCTATGGATGACTGTTTCGGCCGTCCTGCAGCCCTCGGAGGACCACCTGAGCGGCTTGAGCCGCCGCACCTGCAGGCAGCAGGGAGGAGCACTGGCGGACATAAAAGCCCCGCCTGTTTCCATCTCCCGCCGGCACTCTCAGGCCATGGAGGACTGTTTCGGCTAGCCTGCAGCCCTCGGAGGATCATAATGATACTGAAAAATTTACGTATGTTTAAATTGTATATTTTAATTATTGTCACTTAACCTGCTTAGTTTATTTGTTTGGGGGGGATGGGAGGGTATGGGAAGGAGGGATGAGATTCGAATTTGATTTATTTATTTTGATGTTTGTTCTGATGTTTTGAAATGCTGTACGCCGCCCCGATTGCCTAGCAGAGGGGCGGGATATAAATAAAATTATTATTATTATTATTATTATTATTATTATTATTATTTATTGAGCCTTCTCTGTCAGAGAGCTCTGGTACCACAATAAACTACAGTTCACATGATTCCCTAGCACTGAGTCAGGGCAGTTAAAGTGGACTCAATTTGCACTATTTCTGGCAGTCTGCAAAGGCCCAAAGTCATTGTGTGTTAAGTCAGGTAATTTTGGAATAGTCATGAGGTCATCCTAAGGGATCCTGTTGTTAAAGAAGTGAGCTATATATAGAAGAACACCTATAACTCTCTGTCATTATGTTTGGGGATTTTGCATCACAAACATGGCAAATTAAATATAAATATAGAATTTAAAGCTTCCATAGATCCTGCAGCCCTGCTGGATTTATCAAACCACTAAATATTTTACACCATACCTTTTTCCTATTAAATGACTGCAGCTAATCCAAAAGGGGGCTAAATATGTTACTTCAGGCAGGTGCTATATTTTTGTTGCGTATAGAAAAATTTCAGCCCTGGATTGATATTCTTTCTATTGCTTATTCTGTGGCTAATCCAAATGGGGCTAAAATGTGACTTCAGGCAGGTGCTGTATTTTTGTTTGGTATAGAAAAATCTCAGCCCTGGACTGATATTCTTTCTATTGCTATAAATACAACTTTGGGATTACAGAAGTTTTTAAAAATTACTTTCTCTTTTTGGCTCACTGAGTTCATGTATCAGCCTGTCCACTTATTAGAAATCAGGTCAGGCTTTTCTTAGCATTTATCCAGGGGCTGTCTGGTATGAAAGGTTACTGCAAATACACAACACACACCCCTTTCCTCCATGGACACAGCAAGACAATTTGCAAATCTTCAGAATGTGAAGTGCAGAAAATGCTATTTTTTACTTCTGGTTACTTTCCATAGAGGAATTCTAGTCAAAGGTCATTGTGTATGAAGACACTGACTGTAAGTTTTTGTGGGTTTTTCAAGCTGTGAGGCCATGTTCAAAACAATTCCTTCCTGATGTTTCACCAGCATCTGTGGCTGGCATCTTCAGAGAATGGTGGCATGGAGGTGTGTGAGATATATATACTATGTGACCCTTGGTTGAGAGGATGTGTTTTGCATATTAACCTGTGCATTGTTCTGTTGTTGAATAGCAAGGCCTCAGGATGGTGAGAAGGATTGATGTTTATTTAATTAGTGATTCATTGTCTGTTGGCAAACCCCCTGCCCCTGGGTGAACTTCATTTGCATATGCTGAGTCTTGATTTTGGTGTTTTTCAAGACTAGTAGCCAAACTTTGTTTATTTTCAGGGTTTCTTCTCTCCTGTTGAAGTTGTCCAAGTGTTTGTGGATTTCAATGGCTTCCCTGTGCGTTCTAACCAGATAGTTTTTGGCATGGTCCGAATTTCAGTGTTTTTAGTAGCATTTTATTCCCATGTTGGTTTATAACATGTTCTGCTACTGCTGATTCTTCTGGCTGGCCCAGTCTGCAGTGTCTCTCATGTTCCTTGATTCATAGAATCATAGAATCATAGAGTTGGAAGAGACCACAAGGGCCATCCAGTCCTGCCATGCAGGAACTCAAAATCAAACCATTCCCGACAGATGGCCATCCAGCCTCTGTTTGAAGACCTACAAAGAAGTGTGTTCCATTGGTGAACAGTTCTCACTGTCAGGAAGTGCCTCCTAATGGTGAGGTGGAATCTCTTTTCCTGTAGCTTGCATCTGTTGTTCCGAGTCCTATTCTCTGGAGCAGCAGAAAACAAGCCAGCACCTTCTTCAATATGACATCTCTTCAAATATTTAAAGAGGGCTATCATATCTCTTCTCCAGGCTAAACATACCCAGTTCCCTAAGTCGTTCCTCATAGGGCATGGTTTCCAGACCCTTCACCATTTTAGTCGCCCTCCTCTGGACACACTCCAGTTTCTCAACATCCTTTTTGAATTGTGATGCCCAGAACTGGACACAGTATTCCAGGTGGGTCCTGACCAAAGCAGAATACAGTGGCACTATTACTTCTCTTGATCTAGATCAGGGGTAGGCAACCTTTCCCCTTTAAGGGCTGAGGGACTTCAGCTCCCAGAATCCCAGGAGCTATTGGCCAACATGGGACTATTGGCCAACATGGCTGAGGCTTCTGGGAGCTGAAGTCCCTCGGCCCTTAAAGGGGAAAGGTTGCCTACCCCTGATCTAGATACTATATTTCGATTAATGCAGCCTAAAATTGCATTGGCCTTTTTGGCTGCGGCATCACACTGTTGACTCATGTTCAACTTGTGGTCTACTACGAGTCCTAGATCCCCTCAATAAGCCAGGTGTCCCCCATCTTACATCTATGCATTTCATTTCATTTTATTTTATTTTATTTTATTTTATTTTGCCCTAGGTGCAGTACTTTACATTTCTCTGTGTTGAAATTCATTTTGTTAGCTTTGGCCCAGGTTTCTAATCTATTAAGGTCATTTTGAATTTTTATCCTGTCCTCTGGGGTATTAGCTATTCCTCCTAATTTGGTGTCATCTGCAAATTTGAGAAGCATGTCCCCTATTCCTTTATCCAAATCATTGATAAATGAGCTTACAGTTGTAAACCACTTAGACATCCCATAGCGCGCTATGAAGCGGTATATAAATGAAGCTGCTTTGCTTTGCTTTGCTTTGCTAAAGATGTTGAATAGCACTGGGCCCAGGACTGTTCACTTCTCTCAAGGATGAAGAGGAGCTATTGCTGAGCACCCTTTGGGTTCGGTCAGTCAACCAATTACTAATCCACCTAATCCAGTATTGTCTAGCCCACATTTTACTATCTTGTTTGCAAGAATATCATGGGGGACCTTGTCAAAGCCTTACTGAAATCAAGATATGCTATTTCTATCGTATTACCTTCATCTAGCAAGCTGGCAATTTTATCAAAAAAGGAGATCAGATTAGTCTGGTATGACTTGTTTTTGAGAAACCCATGTTGACTTTTAGTGATTATGGCATTCCCTTCTAAATGTTCACAGACTCTCTGTGTAATGAACTGTTCTAGAATCTTTCCCGGTATTGATGTCAGACTAACTGGGCAATAGTTGGTGAGATTCTCTTTTTTCCCCTTTTTGAAGATAGGGGACAATGTTTGCCCTCCTCCAGTCTACTGGGACTTCTCCTGTTCTCCAGGAGTTCTCAAAGATTATTGCCAGTGGCTCTGAGATTACATTTGCCAATTCTTCTAATATCCTTGGATGTAGTTCATCCCTAATTTGCTATTCTGATTCCTTATGTTATCACAGATGTTTTTAATTTATTTAATTTTTTTTAAATTGGTTTGTTGTTTAATTCTGTTTTAAGGGGATGGGAGGGTGGGATTATGGGATGAGGGAATGTTTTTAACTTTGTTTTGTTTTAAATATTATTGTAGCCCGCCCCGATTGCCGCGCAGAGGGGCAGGCTATAAATAAAAATTTATTATTATTATTATTATTATTATTATTATTATCTTGTCCTGGAGACTTAAATTCATTTAGGTTAACCAGGTATTCCTGTACTTCCTCTTTACTTATTCTGTGCTGCATTTCCCCTATTGTGTCCTCTGCTCCATTTTCTTCAGGTTGAATACCCTTTTCCTTTTGTGAGAAGACTGAGGCAAAGAAGGTGTTGAGTAGTTTTGCCTTTTCTCTGTCCCCTGTTAAAATTTCTCCATCTTCTCTGCACAATGGCCCTAATATTTCCTTCTTCTTCCTTTCGCTACAGACATACCCAAAGAAGCCCTTTTTATTGTCCTTTACCTCTCTAGCAAGCCTGAGCTCATTCTGTGCTTTGGCTTTCCTGACTTTACTCCTACATGTGCTAGCTATGTCTGAATTCCTCTTTAGTGATTTCACCCCTTTTCCATTTCTTATACATCTCCCATTTTTCTTACAGCCTTTACAGACTGACAGAAACAGTGCAAATTGAGGCCACTTTAACTGTCCTGGCTGAGTGCTAGCGAACCATGGGAATTGTATTTTTTTTTTCTGGGACATTGAGCCTTCTCTGTCAGAGAGCTCTGGTGCCACAATAAACTACAGTTCCCATGATTCCCTAGCACTGAGCCAGGGCAGTTAAAGTGAACTCAAGCTGCATTATTTATGGCAGTCTGTAAAGGCCCTCAGTTTAGTGAGGCACCAGTGGAGTTCTCTGAGAAAGAATTCTAAATGTCCCTTCCTAAACAGCAAATCCTATGATTCTATAGGATGTTGCCATGACAAGTGAAGTGGAATCATATCACTCTAATTCTTTAATGTGTAATGGTCAGATGCAGGAGGAAGTAGACTCAAATCTATGAAAGCTTATGCTACTAATTTCTCTCTTTCAGTTAGTCTCAAAGGTGCTACAAGATCCCTCTCTTAGCTTGTTAACATAACATATGAAAAGGAGAGAATGCTGGATTGGAACCTGGAATCTTTTTCTATTTGTTAAATATGGATAATTGTTTGAGTTAGTGGCTTTTTCAATCATACTATCTATTCTTAAGGCAGGCATTTATCTTAAAGCTTCTGCCATTAACAGCAAGACTCCTATGATCTCCCAGCATATGTGCTTATAAGTATTGTTGCTCAATATGAAGCAGGATAGACATCTTTTAGCTTGCTACTTTCCCTGCCAGAATAGCCCAGAAGAAAATGGCAGGCAGATGAGCAAAAGCTTCAATGAGAATGAACTGGAGAGTCTCCCTGAGAGCATCTTACCCAGATTGTGGGAAAAGGTTACTTGTGGTTCCAAGGCTGTTAGTCATTGCTTTCCTCTGAGGCTCAGGGAGGATGACTTGTCTGATATCACCCAATGGGTTTCTATGGCTGAATAGGGATTCAAAACCTGGTTTTCATAGGTGTAATCCAATGCTCGAACCACTACACCAAATTGGCTCTGGATTTTCACACTACAGATGGTAAACATGCTTCCTTTGTGGAAATTCCCCAAATATCCTGACAATATATTAGGGTGGAACAAGCCTTTGTCCACATATTTCACTCCATGCCTCTGTACATTTGCTCAACTCCATCACCACATTGCCCTCCCCTCACTCTTTCTTCTCTTGTTGGGCATGCATGTAGGTGTCTGAGTTCACCTGCATAAACTTTTTTTTCCCCACAATACCAGTTTCTCACAATTTCTGTTGGAATAATGTTCCAGGGAAAATGCACAATGTGGTGAATGGCAGCAGCCATGATGACTAAGCATTTGGCCACTGCTGAGTCATGCAGCATCAAGGCTGATGAAACAGGAGGTGACATAATGACAGGGAGTCACCTGGTGCTGCAAAGCACAGTAAGTGCTGCAAAAGGGCTGCAAACATGCTGTGTCATGCTTATGATTGACAGGTGTCCAAAAGGAAGAGGCAGGGCTAGAAAGCCATGTGGAGCACTGGTTATATAAGGGACAAGCCTCTGGACACACATGTGGGTTGATGTGGGTTGATTGTGGAAGGAGGAGAGTGCGTTGGTGTATTATTGTACATAGCCTTTGTACATAGAACTTCTGAAGATTAAAAGCCTCTTAGTGAGACATCTGCTGAGTCTCTCTGCTCTGTCTGGAGGGGAAAGGAGTTTTCCTGTAACTGACAACGTTGCTTGCTTCATTGAAGACAGTCTGGATCTTGGTGCTTCACGTTACGTGGTTCCCACGCGCTGCGTCACCACGCTAACAATTTCATCCTAGCGGAAAGTTGTAAGTATCATATAAGTCATTATGATAAATTCCATTCACCCTCTTGGGACACTGTGCTGGTTTTCCCACAACCTCCCATTGACATGCTCTGTTTCCAATCCATGTTTAATGGACTGGTGGCAGATATCATGCGTGGGCATCAAGGAATAGATTAGCAACAATTTGGACTAGTGCTCTGAAAATGCATTGTGCTTGCTTTCTTTTTGGTGCAGTTGTACAAAGACATTTGGTGCTTTCCCATATTTTACTGCACAACTGCTGTGACAATACCGAACTTTCCCCTTCCAACACACACACATGTGCAGACTTCTATTCCATTCTGTTGTGTTTGGCCATGTTGAGATGTGCTGAACAACCTACCACACACCCATGCTACTGGAAGCAGAGAAAGAGAAGCTCCTGAAATCTCCCCTACTTGAAATGGGAGTAACAAAGGTGTAGGAATGGGAGACAAGATGTGTAGTGTGTCAACATATCAACAACAGATGTCACATCCTCCCGTATAGCCAGCCCCCCACCCCAAATAAATATTGCCTGGATCACATTTCTGCACCTGTGGATCTGTTGCAAAAGAAATAAAAACTAATGCATTTCCACCACAAGGCTAAAATACAGGGAAAGGTAAGTCACAGTTACAAGATAATCATAAAAATGATGATGTCATGTGAAGCTCCTTGGACGTTATCACACGGGGGCCAGTTCGTGGTTAAAGAGATAATAAAGTGGAAATGAAGCATCCCGAAAATAATGCGAAAATAGTGCTAAATTGCGCAAAAGCATTTCTCATGTAATTAGAATAAAAGTGTAATTAAGTAAAAAGCAAAAAAAAAAAAAGACATTTTTAACTTTCATACATAAGTGGAAAAAACCCATACATGTACTAGAAATGGGTGTGTTTTGTGACCAGATTCCTCCTTTTCCAGGGCGGGTCCTGCATTTCATTCAACCTTCTCTTCTCCCCAGGAGGAAATGTCAAACTGTCCTCCATTAGGGGTCATGTCCTCCTGCACAGTCTTCCTTTGGGGTTAGGACCTCCCAAGAGAGCAGAGGAGGAGGAGGAGGAGGAAGAGGAGGAGGAGGAGGCTGGAAAAGGCAAGCCGAGGGAAGGCAGAGCCTCCTGCCTGCGCTG
This sequence comes from Phrynosoma blainvillii, assembly GCA_026167975.1. Classification (NCBI taxonomy): domain Eukaryota; kingdom Metazoa; phylum Chordata; class Lepidosauria; order Squamata; family Phrynosomatidae; genus Phrynosoma; species Phrynosoma blainvillii. Next base: position 160,220,312 of record JANUYF010000001.1, read on the forward strand.
CTGCTGTTCCTCTTCCAGCCAAAGCTCCCGGCGTGGGGCTAGAAGAAGGAAGGAAGGAATAAAGAGAGAGAGCAGAGGAGGAGGAGGAGGCTGGAAAAGGCAAGGCAAGCCTTCTTTCCCCTCCTTTCCCCTCCAGCCCAAGTGCCAAACATCTCCTCCATCCCAAACTTCCCTCTCCTGGGCTGCCTTCCCTTCTCATTCTCCTTCCCTTCTCCTTCCCTTCTTCTCTTGTCTGGCCGAGAGCCCCCCCTTTCCTTCCTGCCCATTCTTCCCCTGCAGGACCCTGAGGGGCTGGAGGCAGTGGAGACCGGAGGAGCATGGCACTGAGGAGGAGGAGGAGGAGCCCCTTTCCACCGCTGCCTGGGACTCTCCCTCCCTGGATGCCCCTCCTCCTCCTCCTCCTGGCCCTCCTTCAGGTCCTTAAAGGAGATTTGTCTGTGCGCATTTGCATTTCACATTAAAGTAAATGCGCAATTACTTTAAAAGCACAAATGCATTTCCTCTAAACTCCCAAAATTAAAAAGATCTTGGATAATACCACTTTCTGACCAGTTTCTGTGCAACGTCATGTGAAATCGTGAGGCGCAAATTCGCTTTTTATTTGGGATTTGTGTGGAATAACCTACAGATTTCCCCCATGTGATAACGTCCCTTGTGAAGTCCCTTGAGCAGATCATCCCAAATGACATTTAAGGCTCAAAGGAAGTGCCTTGCAAGTGTGATTTTTAAATATAATCTTTATAAAATCAAAATGGGGTGGGAAAGGGTCACCATCCTTCTTCCCATAATGCCCGTAAATTATTGCCAAATTACAAATTACTGTTAGAACTGACTGACTTCAGAGGGCCTTTTCATGGGGATCAGACAGCCAATGCTTGGGTGCACTTACTTGTCTGAAAGATTCATGAAGCAGCCACGAACAGGCATTCCCCACCACCACACACACACACGTTATATTTTCTTAGATGTTTGCATTACCCACCAGAAGGAATGGGAGAAGCATCATCTCAAAGCCACTGCAAATTCTTCAGTGAAGGTCTGTATTTTCCAGCTGCAAATATGAACAAAAATACTCTGTCTGCCACTACTTCTTCATTTCCCCATCTCTCCCAGCTTCACCCAAATTGAAAATTAACAGCACATAGATACTTGTTGTGGCTGTAACGTATCTAACACATGAAACATTTGTGCTCATTTCTGTCTCCCACCCACCCACTGCCATAGACTTTTTCACACACACACACACACACTTATTATTTCTGCCATTGTCACCCCTCCTGGTCACTCCTGTCCCCTCTTTCTTTCTTTTTTTCATTTTGGCAGCTGTTATCTGTAGATTGTCATATCTCTCCTCCCCAGAGCCATTTTCTCCTCTGTCTTGCCAAGTCAATCATGCACAGAACTACCTTTTCTTTTCACACAACTGGCACACACACACACTACATACACAGAGGGAAGGCTTCAGGGGAGAGCATCCTGGGCTGGAGAGGAGGAACTCAGAAAGTCTAGGAAAAGTTAACTCCCACTTTGATAGGTGCACATCCACACAGTGTCTTTCACTGACAAGAGTGCTTGCAGCTAAAGCTTATTACTTCAAATAGTGTTTGAAGTACATCACAAGAATGTTTTTCCTGTCAAGTACACCACTTGGACAGCCAATATACTGCAGCTTTGGCTTACTGCAAATGTGTCTAAGCCTGCTTTCCATATGGTCTAACAATATTTCTAAACATACCTCATGAAGAAAGCACAATTTCTGTCTCTTAAGACAGAGGTAAATACCTTGCTCAAGAGGTATTTATTTATTTCATTCGATTTACGTCACTCCTTTCTCCCACGGTACTCAAAAGGGCTTAGACTAAAACTAAACAAATGCATAAAATGAATAAAAGCATTTTTTTAAAAATCAAAACAGTTTTTAAAAGTGTATCAGTAAGGGAGGGGCAGGACACATGCAGTAGCCAGTCAGATAAAAGCCCTGTCTGCAGCAAAACAATGAATTTGCCAAAGGACAGCATGCATTTAAAAAAAATATATATTTTTCTCTGCCAGCCACAAGACAAAAGAAATACTTTTGGTCCTTCTATTCATGTTGAAGTAAGGTGCTATGGTACTTAAAAGTATATGCCTCCTTCTTAGAACTTAGAACATTATTTGTTTATTGTCTCGAAATATACCAAATGTTGGAACAGTCTAAGGACCTTATCCCACGCTGCTCTCAAAAGTGGCAAGAAAGCGATATGAGCATCATTCCAGTACTATAGCGCTAGTATAAATATGGCACTAGCGCTATAATAGCGCTATGGATCACCTTGCGCTATTGCAATGCCCGCTGAAACCGACATTCAAAAGAATGCGAATGATGCTGCATTCCGAGCGGTTTCTTGCTGGATTCTGAGCGACGTCGTGGGATCACGCGGAAAACTATAGCGCTATAGCGCCTGATTCTTAGCGGATTCTGAGTGATGTCGTGGGATCACGCGGGAAGATATAGCGCTATAGCGCCTGATTCTTAGTGGATTCTTGCTGCTTTTGGCCCCGTGGGATAAGGTCCTAAGGTTGCTCTTGTACTTTTCAGAGCAGCCTGGTAGGAAGAAGCCAACCTGTTGACTTATAGTGACTCCATGAATTTCATAGGGTTTTCTTAGGCAAGGAATACTCAGATGCTTTGCCATTCCTTATATATTTATTTAACAACCCAACAGTAAGCTTTATTAGCTGTTAGTGGTTTGAGTTTGAAGTGTACTTAAGGCACCATTTGCAGTAATTCCCAGAATCCAGACAATTATTCCACAGAAGTTTTTGTATCTCAGAGCAACTGATGGCTTCTCCACATTGACTGAACCTTATAATCAGCACTCAAGTAGATATATGTAACTATATAAGCATACCGAAGACACCAATCACTTAATTGCATCATTATCATCAATAACAGGTTATATAACAACCACCTTATTAAATATGATGAATAAAAGAGAAATTACAAGTGTTCTTAAAATATTGCTTTTTCTTTTTGCTATTAAGTATCCTTACCTGATTGAAGGAACCTTGAAGGTGTCCTCTGGTTCAGTTCCTGTTCTTCTTTGGGAGACAAGAGCAGGAAGGCACAGCTCCATCATGCTTAGGCTCAGAAACTATAAGGCTCCACCCCCATATCACAATGTGGTATAGTGGTTTGAGAGTTGGACAATGACTCTGGAGATCAGGGTTCGATTCCCCACTTGGCCATGGAAGCTCTCTGGGTGAACTTGGGGAAATCACATACTCTCAGCCCTAGAAAACACCATGATACATTTGCCTTAGGATCCACATGAGTTGGCACCAGAAATCAAACCTAGGAGCTTCTGCATGCAAATCATGTCTTCTGCCACTGAGCTGCGGCCCCTTAAGTTCACCTTGCTATGGAACTTTTCAGTGTCTCTGTGTCCTCTCCACTCTGCCAGAGGCCTGCACTAGTGTGTTTGGGTTGTAACAGCTCCTTATAAATCTGAAATGTTATTGTTGAATATAAAAGAAAGAGACACCGCAGCAGTGTGATTTTTCATCCAAATTACTTTTAAGGGAAAAAATGTAGGCATGTATGGTCACTTCTTTCAGATTCATGGCAATAGAAAATGGAGCCCTTCTTACCCAGGCAACAGAACAGAATTTTTTTCCTTATCATTTTAACATGGCCTGCCATATGACAGCAAAATGATTAGGTACAAAAGAAAAGCTAAAAAACATCTAATTCTGCTTGCAATGGGTTTTACAAGCCTCACTGGAATTAATTACTGAGAACTTGCACATGTAGTAATTAATTTTATGCAATTCAGCACCATCTGCAGATGCATTCTTTCCTTTCAAAGCTACTTTAATTTGATGTAAAGACTGAAATTGTTAGGAGTTTTTAGAAAGCAAAAGCCATTTACATCCTGTTTCTGTCAAAACAATTAGATAAAGAAGTTAAATAGTATTTAGAAAGTGAACTCCCCCTCCCCTTTTTTTATTGACTGGAAAATATTTTCCAGTGATCAAAAAAGAAATAGTCCACAAATGAACATTTTTAGTTTTGCACCCAAATAATTTTGGAATATAGACATTTAACTATGCCCTAAATCCTGTTCACTGGCCACGAGCATACTATCCAAATTACATTCTTGTGGCTCCATTCACCCCCAAGAGATATGTTTCAGCCAGAATGGTCATGTTTAACCCTTTGCATTCCCAGTTTCCCCAGGGGTGCTAAAATGTCCTGCTTTCTCCCCTCTCAGCCCCTCTGTTGCTTTCTTTTCTTGTTGTTCTTTGCTGTCAGCTATCTTCCCTCCTCCTCCACCTCTTCCTCAGTAACAACCATGCCTTCATGTCCTCCCAGACTTGAAAGGAAGAGAGGAGGATAAGGAATGTGGCAACAGCAGGTTTAGCACTCATTCCCTACACTACTGCTGCTTCACTTTGGCTGCCTCTGCACTGCAAAAACAATGCAGTTTGACACCTCTTTAACTGCCATGGCTCTGTGCTATGGAATTCTAGGATTTGTAGTTTTGTGAGATATTTAGCCTTCTCAATCAGAGAGCTGTGGTGGCACAACAAATACAAATCCCAGGATTCCATAGCATTGAGCCATGACAGTTAAAGTGACATCAAACAGCATTGTTTCTACCCTGCCAGATGCAGCTTTTCTCAACTGCTTTCCCTGCAGGCACAAGGGGATGGCCACTCATATGTTGCCCAGCAAAAGCACATGAAAGCAAGTCTGGGGGATGCAATGAAGGCTTTGAAAGCAAAGCAACAGTGACAGTGAGATGGCACAAGTGGTGAAGCGCTGTACCTACAGTGTGGCACAGCAAGCACTTGGTCTCTATCTATTGCTCCTTCCTTCCTCCCTTCTTTCCTTCCCCTGTTAACATTGCTGCCAGACCAAATGAAGTAAAAGGTTGCTTGTCCTTGAAGACCTGGGTCTTCAGCACCACGCTGTCTGGAAGGAGAGCTAGATATCTGGGGAAATTGCTCATGTAGTAGCAATAGCAATAGCAAGTACATTTTTATACCGCTTATCAGTGCACTTAAGCACTCCCTAAGCAGTTTACAATGTGTAAGCTGATTGCCCCCCAAGTGTACTCATTTTAGCGACCTTGGAAAGATGCAAGCCTGAGCTGAGCCTGCTACCCTGGCTGTATTGAACTCGCAACCTTACAGTTTGCAAAGGAGTGGCTGCAGTACAGGCATTTAACCACTGTGCCACTAGGGCACACTCCCTCAGCCTCAGAGGATGGATGGCAATGGCAAACCCCCTCTAAAGAAACTTGCTAAGAAAACCCCATGGTAGGGTCACCTTAGGGTTGTCATAAGCCAGAAATGACCTGAAGACACACAACAACAACAAAAGTAATTAAACACAGGCAGTTTTCCTGGTTACCCTTTCCTCCTCTCCTAAAGCCTTGTCTGAGAACCCATTCAGGAAACTGCCAACTCTTTACAGAAGAACCAGTCACAGCAACAGTGATTTATTTTCTTACACTTTGGAAGCAGCAGTGGCAAGAGAGGGAGGAAGGAATGAGTGAGCACTCATCCTGTCTCATTTCTCATCTGTGGATTATCTGTAGCGCTGCAGGCAAATGGGGAATTGCTTGCATAAGGGGATCCCGGGTACCTCTTTGTACAAGCATGTAAGGAGTACAATCACTGGTGTAACCCAGAATTAACTAGCATAATGTCCCCTGATTAGGGGTTTTAACTATATTAATAAACCAACAGAACACAACATGGCATTGCATTGAATAATAACTTAGGTCAATATCACACTACGCTATTATAGTGCTATTATTCCACTTTAACTGCTATGGCTGGTTCTTGTGAGATTCTGGGGTTTGTAGTTTAGTGAGGCCTAAGAGCTCTTTGGATGAGAATTCTAAATTGTTGTTGTTGTGTGCCTTCAAGTTGTTTCCAACTTATGATGACCCTAAGGTCAATCTATCACAGGATTTTCTGGGGCTGAGAGTGTGTGAGTCTCCCAAGGGTCCCCATGGCCAAGTGGTGAATCGAACCCTGATCACCAGAGTCATAGGACGTTATCACATGGGGAGTTGCGGGGAGAAAGTGGAAATAAACGGGATGAGCGGAAGACTTTAATTTACGGGATTTGTCCCGTTCCGCCTCGTCTGATAACTAAATTCGAATTTAAAAGGGGGTTAATTCGAACGAAAACCTTATCTTTTCAAATCCTCAAAAATCCCGAAAATTAAAAGATCAGGTTTTCGTTCGAATCAGCCCCCTTTTAAATTCGAATTTAGTTATCAGACGAGGCGGAACGGGACAAATCCCGTAAATTAAAGACTTCCGCTCGTGCCCGTTTATTTCCACTTTCTCCCCGCAACTCCCCATGTGATAACGTCCATAGTCCAACGCTCAAACCAGTATACCATGCTGGTTCTCAAGAATTCTAAATGCCCTCCCTAAACTGTAAATCTCAGAATTCCATGGAAAACAGCCATAGCAGTTAAAGTGAAATAATAGAGCTTTAATAGTGTATTGTTCTTAGGAAACTGGTTGGTTGTTTTGCTCATCCAATCAAATGGCACCACACTTTAAATTATTACTTTAATTCTATTGATTTAGATATTTCCAACAATGGCAGCCCACAGTCTAACCAGCATGGGGTCTCACTGCAGGAAGCAGTAATCCCCTTCCCTGCATGTGTTTCTTCTGACATCATCTTGTATCAAGCACAATATTTTAAAGGATCCATATATACATCTTCAGTTTGTAACCCTGATTCAAGCCACCTTGAATCCCATTTTGGGAGAAAGGCAGGATATAAATCCCCTAAATAAATAAATCAATAAAATAACCCTTTGTGTTTCTCATACTGGTCCTTTCCTCTTTTTTTCATACCCCCCCCCCCAGCTTCCATCAATGAAGGAAAGGCAGAATAGCTACACAAGGCCTTTGATTAGTAACTGTAGGAGCCCACTGTCTGAAAGCACTGAGATGAGTGCTTCCCATCTCAGTGCTTCCAACATATATAACAAACAACCTGAATTCCAATAACAACCTGAATTTATATCCATCACCTATAAAGGTCACACACCTAGGCATTCTGTTTTATGTGACTGGCTGTGAATAGAGAAGGACAGCTCACACTGTAGACAGATATTTCTGTATCTTCCATCATTGTATGTGATCATTTTCACATAGGCTGCATATTATTTCTTACACAGATGTTCTTTAACCAGAAGTGAAACAAAAAACTAGAATAGGATACCATATCTGAAACCTAGGAGTTTATTGCATGAAGTTTTCAGCCCAATCTGTTCACGGGATTGGGCTGGAATGGGGAAAAACAGGTTTTACTGCACATGAAACTGCTGCTGTGCTGCCAGCCGACCACTGTCCATCCCCGATCCAGCCTCTGCCGGATAGTTCCTTTCAGGTTCAGACCAAACTCTGGAATGGATTGACAGAGCTTCCCCAGCTGTGAAATACAAACCATTTCTCTATTAGAAAATATGAAGGCACAGCACTGCACTTCTTTGCTCCTGAAATTGCTAGACTGCTTATATTCCTCCTATCTTTTTTAAAAATCTCATCTTAACATTAGAGTTCCTCACAGTGCTTTTCATTTTATTCATGGGAAGAGGCAAATTAGAAAGCTTTGTATTTCAGTTGCTCAAACTGAATGTGAAAAAAGTGCAATACTCATTGGTTTTACTTTGCCATCCCATGCTAAGATGAACGCTTAACAATGATTGATATCAAGACCCTCTTTAGATAGGATGTTGTCAAGTAGGAAGAGGATGTTCTCAGTTCTTCCTATTCCCATACAACAAGCGTAGGAATCATGCAATCCTCCAGATGTTGTTAAACTAAAACATCCAACATTCTTTACCATTAGGTATGGTTGTTGGGGAACCTGAGACTTGTCCAAAAACATCTGGAGGAGCACGTGATTCCCACTTCTGTCATGCAACATCACATCTGAAAAACTGCCTTTATATTTCCCCAACATGGGAGCAGTTTGGGTAACTCCTGGCCACGAGAGAACCAACAGAAAGTTTATTTCACATGTGACATTGTGGTGATTTAGGAAACATTACATTCAGAGTCTATTTTTGTATAGCAATGGTATACTCAAGGAGCTCAGAGAAGGTTCTTGAGCTGCAGATGGCTCCCTATTCAGTTCAGTACCCTTATGCTTGAACAGTTGCACAGCAGAAAAACATTCTTCTTTTAAACAACCAGAGTCCAAAAGAAGTAATAAGTCAGGTTTGCAAAATTTTAGGTTTGTCACTCAAGGAAAGAACAGGAATAAATATTAAAACAGTCCTGAAAGTTCAGTAGCAAAGCAGGGTAATCATTTGGTAGCTGATTGCAACAACTTCAGTAATGAATTCTTAGCTTTATGAAATCTAAAACTATAGGCTATTTTGTCCTTCCAGTCACTGACAAGGTAACCAGTGAATGAATGAACTTTTCATATTTCAACTGAGATTCTTTCTTTCTTTCTTTCTTTCTTTCTTTCTTTCTTTCTTCCTCAGGATGAAGTTTATATATGATAACATGCTCCTTCGTATTGTGTCAGCTGTACTGAGCTCTTTGGGAAAAGACTGGAGGTAAGAAGAGGGGGAGACAGAAACACAAACTATAGGTAACCAGACCAAGTTGCTTATTTCGGTTTTGGTTTTTGGTTTGTTTGTTTTGTTTTTTAAAAAAAACTCAAAAGATCCTTATCAATGAGACTATCGCTTGGCATTTTAAATAGAATTAAGCGTTCCGGGCTGCAGCCAGAAGGTGGAATGGAGACGGAGATTATCGCATGCTAAATCACCACTGAATCACTGGCTGCCATCAGCCCGGGTCCCAGCCAGGCTCAGCCGGCATTTTTTAGAAATCGAAACACTTTCTGGCTTCTAAAAAGCGCCATCTGAGCCTGGCTGGGACCTGGACTGATGTTGGCTCACAATTCAGTGGCAATTTAGTATGCGATAATCCCCGCCTCCATCCCACCTCCCGGCTGCAGCCCAGGAGGCTTAATTTGATTTAAAATACCAAGTGATAAGCTCTCAAGTTAGAAAAGCTCAGCAGGAATGGGCAGCCATTTCAAGTTCAGAAGGCACATTGGTTCTGCCGGAATCCTCAAGAGGATACACAAGGGCTCAGGAGTCAGTAAAACACTGGCATGTGAGACAAGGGACGTTATCACACGGGGTCTAAAGCAGCCCCATGCCTGCACCATCGCTGCATCATTCTGGATCCTTTGCCCCTGTGATCAGACGACGTCGCAGCAAACCCCGCCCATCCCTGCATCATCCCTGCGCCATCGCTGCATCATTCCAGCTCTTTGTAATTCCTCTTTCAAAGAGGAATTACGGCTGCACGACCAGAATCATTCCGGTATGGTTCTGGATTGATTCCATGCTGCTTTTCTTGCTGCTTTGAGACCCCTGGTGTGATAATGTCCAAGGATAAAAGCACACTTTTGTTAATTCATATACACTCCACACAGATAACTCTCCTTCTTCCTCTCCCACAATCTTAATCAATATCTTTAGGAGACAGTTAAAGGGTCAATTGGTAGGACCCAGACATGTGTTCTTCTCTGCTTTTCCAATAGTTGTATTCCAACATTCAAACCACTACACCAGGCTGGGTCTGTGGCACATATCTTATGGGGGTCCCTTTTTGCATGGTGGCTGCTTATAGGATGAAACTCATTGCCATATTAGGCTTTTAAAAGAAAGAAAAGGAAAAACACAAATGAAGTCCCAGAAGTACCTTTTGTTCAGGTCAAAAGAAACAAACTGAATGTGTGTTTGTGCAGAGGAATTTATTTATCACCTCTTGGCTTACTAAGCGGTGTATCACATAGCTAAAATAAAGTGTTTTACCTGAATCGAATTTAATTTTAAATAAGGCTGCATCCAGACCCTATCACAAATATTTTGCCACCAAAATCACCACCCGAATGCAGCTCGGGTCCATCCCTGCTCCTAGGCACCTCTTTTTGAAACCAGGAGTTTTCTGGCTTGAAAAATGGTTGCTGGAGTGCTCCTGGAACCAGGGATGAACCCGGGCTGCATTTGGGCAGTGATTTCAGCAGCAAAATATTTGTGATAGGGTCTGGATGCAGGCCGATACAAAATTAAATTTGATTTAGGTAAAATGCTCAGCTACAACCTTCAATGGTCACAATCAGGGGTGACCATAACCATTAAAGTAAGGGAACCATCTTAGACTGCAGATGCTGGAGAGGTAATCTGCAAAGGGTTTGTTTCCTGCCTCCTGTCCTTGAGTGGGAAAGGGATTCTTCCCTTTTTTTAACAATTCCTGAATATCTGCCAGTCCTACCTCCCCTTACTTTGTGGGCACCTCACATGGGTCACAGGGCAGATGTCACCAGGGGTCTGTTTCACCCCTTTATCTAACCCTGGCTTTCCCCAGAGCCCTTCCTCTTCCTTCCACAGGAGATGTGGGAAGTAACACAAGCACAAAGAGCAGACAAGACATGCCAGAAATAGTGCAAATTGAGTCCACTTTTAGGGTTAGGGTTAGGGAATCATGGGAACTGTATTTTATTGTGGCACCAGAGCTCTCTGATAGAGAAGGCTCAATGTCTCAGAAAAAAAAAAAACAATTCCCATGATTGCCTAGCACTAACCCTAACCCTAACCCTAAAAGTGGACTCAATTTGGACTATTTCTGGCAGTCTGCAACCCCCCTTTAACAAGGAAAGAAAAGAGAGATTTATAGGGAGAAAGAATTTATTCTAGTTAGAAGAATTCCAACAGGCTAGTGAGGTAACATACACCTTGAAGCAACCCTTCCAGGTACTTAGATTAAGATTACAAAAACAGTTTACATTTTCAAAACACCTTTGGATTGACAACCAGCTGGGGAACATATCAAAATCCCTGGCATAACTCTTGCCACTTACACACAAGTAGACTTCTATTTTCATGGCTAGGAAAGCTGAGAGTCTGAGCCTTCTGGGATAGCCTCTATGAAGCTTTCCCTAAGCTCATGCCACCAGCATCAAGAGAATGAAAGAAACAGAAGAGGCAGTAAAAACTTTCTCTTGTATCCCTGCCCTTCTAAATCCCCAGATGTTCTAACACATCTCTATTCATATAAAGCTTGATTGTCAACAAGGTGTCTCTCTGGATCTCATATATCACCCCAGCTGCATCCACACTGCAGAATTAATGCAGTTTGACAGCACTTTAACTGCCATAGCTCAATGCTATAGAAGTCTTTTGAGGTTCCCCAAATTTATCTATAGCTGAACCAGGCTGGCTGTTTGCTATTAGCTCGGTGTCTTCCAAAGTGTCTCTGCCAGAGACACTTGCTATGGCACAATGCTATGGAATTCTGTGATCTGTAGTTTTATGAGCTATTGAGCCTTCTCTGTCAGAGCTCTGGTGCCACAACTACAAATTCCAGGATTCCATAGGATGTAGCCATGACAGTTAAAGCAGTACCAAACTGCGTGATTTCTGCAGTGTGCAAAAGTGGTTACAGCAACACTTGCTATAGTTTGGTTCCCAGTCAGCGGCTAAGACACAGAGTGGCATTATCCTATAGTCCTGCTCCATTGTTTCTCCTAGTCTCCTGACCATTTTCCTCTTAGAAGACAGAGTCATATGCATCACAAAACCTGTCCTCACTCCTTGAAGAAGCATTTTGCCTTCAGGTGGACACTATTCTTTTACCTGTATTGTAATAAGATTCAGACACCAGGCATTCAGTTTTCTGTACGTGGAAGCAATAGCAGAAGAAGCATTTTGCCCTTTGCTTCAGACAGAAAACAATATCTCCTGTCATTCCTTCTGGCCACAATACATTTGGAGAGTAAGCACAAGGCTGCCAGCAGTTTAATCAAAAACACCTCTAGGCATTTTAGTGGGGTCTCAGGATTGCAAATTGGATCTATCTTACTTAAAGATAATTTTTATTAGGAAGTACTATTCAGATAGGCAGGTTTGGGGCAGCCCAGTCCTTCAGTGGGGTCAGCTGGTTTAGGGCCTTTGCAGACTGCCAGAAATAGTGCACATTAAATTGAGGCACTGCCCTGGCTCAGTGCTAGGGAATCATGGGAACTGTAATTTATTGTGGCACCAGAGCTCTCTGACAGAGAAGGCTCAATGTCCCAGAAAAAAATACAGTTCCCATGATTCCCTAGCACTGAGCCAGGGCAGTGCCTCAATTTAATGTGCACTATTTCTGGCAGTCTGCTTAGGCCTTTAGTTTTAGAGTTTTTGGCCTTTTGACTCTGGGCTCAAGACCACATGACCACATGATGAATTTTGACTCAGCTAATATAAGTTATACATGCACTTGCCGGATCTTGAGAATGATTGTATTTGCAAACCAGGCATCATTTCAAAAACAAAGGCTGCATCTGCACTGCAGAAATAATGCAGTTTGACACTGCTTTAACTTCCATGGCTCATTGCTATGAAATCCTGGGGTTTGTAATTTGCTGTGGCACCAGAGCTCTCAGGCAGAGAAAATTAAATATCTCACAAAACTACAAATTCCAGAATTCCATAGCATTGAGCCATAGCAGTTAAAGTGGTGTCAAACTGCATTGTTTCTAAAGTGCAGATGCAATTAAGGTCTTGGAATCACTGGTTGCCCTGTTATCTGAACATACGGTAGATATTGGCCATGAGAGGAGTGAAGGAATGTTCTGGGTTGATTAGAGTAAAAAAGAGTAACGAGAAAAAAGTCCATGCTCCTATGTTTTAAAAACAAAACACTTTGGGAGACACTGACAACAAACAGGCCACATGGTTCAGCCATAAATAAATTAGAGCAACCTCAAAAGACTTCTCTAGTTTATACCAGAGTGTTTTCTTACCAATATTCAGCTTTGACAGACAATCACACTTAGGTGGCAGAGAACCCTCTTTGCCACTTTCTTTCTCTTAATCTGAACCGCAGCTCTGGAGCCACAGAATGTTAAATCTATTCCTTTCACTTGGAGCACTAGGAACAAGAGCCTTGCTCTATTCTGTTACCCTTATTTAAAATCTGTACCACAGAACTAATTCAATTATGCCATAATACTCAGTTGTCACATTAGGCCCCTTATTTCAGAAATTCTGTGCATTTTTCACAGCTAATTTGCTTCTCCAATTTCACAGAGGATTCAAGTAATGGTACAGCTTCAATTGTTCACTGCAAACGCAGGGGGAATAAAAACCCTAAAAGGATTGCCTTCACTTCAAGGAGAGTTTGAAAATTGCTACACAATGTTTCTCTCTCACATTGGAAGGGATAATGTGTTTCCATCCAAGCTGTTAGGCTGGCTACAAATGCACTACATCTGGTGTCATATTTCCTTTTTTTAAAATCAATTCACACACACTTTTAGGAGATTCAGAGCAAAAGGAGAGTTCCAAAGGTCTCCAGCAACATCCAAAGCAGAGTGCATTCAGTGCATGTAACATGATTTCTCTGCACCAGTCTCAAAACAGCAAACCAAAGACGGCAGTGGAGGGGAGAGAAAGCTAAAATGAAACTGCTCGGATTCATCAAAAACCTGAAGGATGTTATTGATGCACTCAAGTTGAAACAGGGCAGTTGGCACACAAAGTTTTGCACCAACTGCTAACTGCTTAACCAGAGTTGTAGTGTAAGGCTGCTAAAGAACATCCATTAACCTGCCAGAATAGGTGAGCAGAGGAAATATGGAGGCAGAAGAAATAGAAGTTTTATGACTATGGAGATTATCACATAAGGTTTCTCTAGCACAGCAATCAGTTTTTGCAGCACATGGGAACATATCAATATTGAAGCAATCTTTACCATACCTCCACTTCAATACCTGTATGGTGCTGCACTGTATGGTGCACCAGTATCCACACTGCCCCGGTCCCACTTCCTCCCCATTATTGCCCTACGTAGGGCATACACATGGGGGGGGGGGGGGAAGCAAGATTGGTGGGGGAGCAGGAAGGACAGATCAAGAATGACCAAGTGGCAGAAGGGTGCAGGAATCAGGTGAGATCAGGTGGGAGGCAGAGGGATGACAGATCAGGTGATGGAGGGGCATGGTGAAGACAGATCAGATGGCAGGGTGTGTAGAGAGGACAGTTCAGGCAGCAGGGTGGACAGGGAGGACAGATCAGGTGGCAGGGGATGTGGGGAGGAGAGATCAGGGAGAGTTACAGGGAAGGCAGATTAGGGGGCAGGTAGTCACAGAGAAGAGTGGAGGTGAGGGAACAAGGAATCTTAACTGCCAACACCTTTCAAATAGCAAACAACAGACAGCTTGGGGAAGGTGTTGGCAGCCAGGATCACTGTGAGGGGGAGAGGGGAGAGGAGGAAAGAAACAGAAACCTCCCAATCATACCACATGACTGTCTGGGAAACTGAACTGCCCAAATAAGGACCTACTGCACCAAGGCAGACATGGAATAGCAGCGCAATTGAGGGCCAATTGACAGGGTTTGCCCATGAATGAAAAGGTGCACAACAATAACAAATAGAATGCAGGGCAGCAGCAGGATGGGCATGATATCATATGATAAATATTAATCTTAAACTATTGATGTAACTTTTGGAGACAGTGAGTTGAACCAGAGCTTATTTAGGCACGTCACAACAAAAGAAATGAATACTTTTACAACAACTGCATTTCAAGGTTGTTACACAACAAAATGTGGAAAAGTCAAAGGGGGTGGTGAATACAGTCAGCCCTTAGTATCTGTGGGGTTCTGTTTCAGACATGGATGCTGAAAACCAGGACCTCAAGTGCCATTGTTTTTAATTGCTGTGGCCATGTGCCATTAAAATGCTCAAATACATGGATGAGGCATGGTTGGGGTGGGTGGGGTGTATTTCTGCAAGGCAAACATGCCGCCCTTCTGCTATTGAATGACTCACACCAGGATCCCAGTGCTTATATGAGCTAGAACCACATCCCCGTTTCCAAAGATCACAACTAAACACAATAAGGAAACATATTAAACAATATGTCTCTATATTTAATGCCCTGTTAGATTCTTTCCAAGTCCTTTGCACTGAAAATGGCATCACAGTGGCATCTGCCCCTTGCCTTTGTCTATTTTAAATTCTGTCTTCCATAATGATGGTAGTGGTCCCCAGTGGTTCATTTTGACCAATTTTTCAGACAGTATACTGTTTCCATGACCAGAATTTTCTTATCAGTAACTGCTACTATGTGATGAGTGGCACAGTTAAGCATAATGACTCCCTTTTTGTACAGTTCTTATATACTGTTTCTTGAGCAAGACACTCTCTTTTCCTCCTACACCACTGATTATATTTCTGTCATGATTATTTTCTTTGCTTCCAGTTCAGGATGATTTTCTCTAAGTTTGTTTCTGCATACCATCTCTCTTTTACTTTTCAGGTTTCTTCCTCACAATTTGGACTCACACATAACTCCTTGCAGACTATGCTTGCTCAGTTCTAGGCTTCTCCTTTATTTTCAGCTGTAATAGTGATATGCAGATTGTAGCTGCAGCAGCTAGACTTCATGGTGTCCTCTGTATCTGTGACTGGTCTGCCAGGATTTATCTTCTGGTGAAGTTGCAGTAGCTTCCACTCTTGGTACCCTATGGAACTACCATGATGTTCATAAACTGAATTGGACACCATATTGAGGTAAAACTGTAAGTAAACTTTTATTCTTTCTCTGAAACAAAAATCTAGAGCCCCTTAGTACTTACACAATAAACACCACCAATGGGTGTAAACTGTGCCCTGTGCTTTACATTACAAGAAAAGGAAGTCCAAAGGCAGTGCTAACTGAAGGCATGCACAGAGCCTGGATCTTACAAGGTCAAGTTCTGATATTGAAGGGCCTGATCCAGGTTTGGACTCAATGAGGAACAAAGAATTGAAATACATTTTGTTCTTTCCATTGGATCTTACTCCTGGTTTAGCAGCAGATTATCTAATCCTTGCTCATAAAATGTGTTCTTGCACCTTTAACAATAGTTTGGCAAAGGAGTAATCACCAAAAGTGACTTTACAGACTGCCAGAAATAATGCAGCTTGAGTCCACTTTAACTGCCCTGGCCCAGTGCTAGGGAAGCATGGGAACTGTAGGGGGATTTTTCCAGACATTGAGCCTTCTCTATCAGAGAGCTCTGGTGCCATAATAAACTACACTTCCCATTATTCCCTGGCAGTTAAAGTGGACTCAAGCTGCATTATTTCTGGCAGTCTGTAAAGGCCTGTGTCTCTCCATGCTGAAATGACAGGAGAGGTAACACTGCAAATATTGCAGATAAAGGTGCTGGATGCTTCATAGCATAAGCAGCATACCACCCTAATTTAGATTTACAGGAGTCTAGTGGAGTTCACATTAATCTCATGCATTTTTAACACTACTGATCTTGTGAAAAACTACTGCTTTTCTGAAAGGTCAAGTAGGTAGCTGAAGGGCCTCTATGGATCACACAGAGTCTCATAGTAATGAACCTCCCTACCCTACCTCGTTCCTTTTTCCTTTTTATATAACAGGAATCCACTTACAGGTTTTCAATATTTTTAAAAATAACTCTTGTTCCCTGCAGATACTGTCTTTTACATGAAACAGGGAAAGCAGAAAGCAACCTTTTAAATGCTCTGGCATGAATAATTTTGTAATTCTGAGGATTATAAAGCCATGTTGCAAAAAGAGTTATATTTGAGATACCATCCTATGCTGGGGGAAAAGCAAAATAAAAATGAAATAAACAAATATCCCATATTATTGTTAATCTTGCATAGCACAAACACATACCCTGCCCAGCACATATTATCTTCAGAGTTTTGAAACAAACCTACAGAGATTAGAGGATGGGGCTTGCTGCCATTCTCCTTTTGCTTGATTTTTTTTTAACAATACATGAACAACAACTGGAGAGTGCTATTGCATGAAATCATTGGTTCATCACTAATTTTACCAAGATGACTATATATCTCCTGACAAGATACACCTGTGCCCTTGTGTGTATGTTCTACCTAGAACTTCTTGAGTCTTAGGACGTTATCACATGGGGAGTCGCGGGGAGAAAGTGGAAATAAACCGGACGAGTGGAAGACTTTAATTTACAGGATTTGTCCTGTTCCGCCTCGTCTGATAACTAAATTCGAATTCGAATTTCATTTTTGGGATTTTTGAGGATTTGAAAAGATCAGGTTTTCGTTCAAATTAACCCCCTTTTAAATTCGAATTTAGTTATCAGACGAGGCGGAACGGGACAAATCCCGTAAATTAAAGTCTTCCGCTCATCCCGTTTATTTCCACTTTCTCCCCGCAACTCCCCATGTGATAACAGCCTTAGGGTCTTTACAGACTCACCTAAAAGGGTGGCACAGAGGGTGGCACCTGGGAGCGGGATACTACCCTGGCATGCATGTATTCATGGCTGTTTATTGTTGAACAAGATCTGCGATATGTCACAGTGATGCAGATGTGCATCACTTGATTGACAGTTAAAAAAAGCCAGCTCCAATTGCTATTTTGAATCGGTTTCAAACGAAATGTGAACATGAAGAACATGAAATGACAGCTTTGATCATGGCAAGCATAGTGTGAACATCAATTCAGTGTTGAATCAGAGGTGTGATTTGAATCAATCCAGCACAAAAACATGAGTGTGAATGAGGCCTTGATGAGAAATCTGTATTTAGGGCAAGAGGCTACTCTTTGAACACAATATGGAGAAACAGAATGGTTCCCAACTGGCAATTGTATTCCCTATTATCATGTACAAATGTGAACTGGACAGTGAAAAAAGCAGATAGAAAGAAAACCAACTCATTTGAGATGTGGTGCTGGAAAAGATTGCTGAGAATAACTTGGACATCCAAAAAGACAAACAAATGTTTCCTAGCCAGATCAAGCCAGAATTCTCCCTTGAAGTCAAGATGACGAAAGTAAGACTGTCATGCTTTGGCCACATCATGAGAAGGCATAACTTACTACAAAAGACAATAATGCCAGGGAAGGTAAAAGGCAGAAGAAAGAGAGGAAGACTGCATGCCAGGTGGATAGACTCAAATAAGGAGGTCATGGGCCTTAGTTTGCAGGAACTGAGCGGAGCATTGAGGATAGGGGGGTCTTGGAAATATCTTATACACAGGGTCGCCATGAGTCCACTCAAAGTTAACAGCAACAACAATCCTGAGTAAGGGGCTATGCAGACCGCCATAAAGGGCTGGTCTGGGGGTGGAGTTGGAGTGGGGCAGCCACACGCCGGCCAGCCCAACTCAACCCTAACACCATCCTGACACTGTGCACCCATCTGCATGGTGCGCGGTGTCAGGATGCCCTCCTGGTGCAGCGTGTACATATGTTGTGCCAAAAGGGCGTGGAAGAGGCATGGCCTTTTGCCACCCCTAAAAGGGGCAGCATTTTGCCACTCGTTTGGAGGTGGCAAAAGGGAGGATCCAGAGGACCCATGGCCCTTGCAAAACCATGCAAATGCAACAGTGAGCAGAAATTGTCAAAGTTTTCTTAAATCGCAGCACATCATGCCCCCCAAGGAACATCCCCGCACACTTCCCTGACTTCTGGCCCATAGGGGGAAAGGAACCAATTCACCAGCAGAAGCAGAAAACAGCTGCACAATGATTTAAAGGAACCACTTGACAGCACAGGAAATTTGAATTCACAAAGAGCCGGTATCTTTGCCCACAGAGCACTGAGAGGGGAGAAACAATGGCAGTTTTCCAAGACCTGTAGGATGTGTATGTTCCACCCCTCTGCCCACCCTCTGCCCATTGCCCCTCTCTCCTGGGTGCCCCAAATGGGATCAGCAGTGTGTTCCCATTGGCAGCTCCCTAGAATAACTGGTTCTTTTGAAAAGACATGGAAAATGCCTCAGTTTCAAAAGAACTGGGTTAAGAAGGATTTGTGCCATCCGCCCACCCCCACCCACTGAAATTCAGATCTGGAAAACTGGAGCAAGTGTGAACCACCCTCTTTTAAACCAGTTTCCAAACCACTTCAAAACATAGTATGAATCAGATCCAGGACTATCAAATGTAGTGGCACTCTCATGTCTTTAAGGGCATTCCATAGTTTTTCATGATCACTACAGTCAAAGTCTATAAGAAAGGTTAACTAAGACCGCTTTGCCAAATCCTAGAGTCAGCATCCATATTGGAAATGAGGATTGTGACCAGTGGTAGGCAACCTTTCCCCTTTAAGGGCCGAGGGACTTCAACTCCCAGAATCCCAGGAGCTATTGGCCAACATGGGACTATTGGCCAACATGGCTGAGGCTTCTGGGAGCTGAAGTCCCTCGGCCCTTAAAGGGGAAAGGTTGCCTACCCCTGATTGTGACACTATTAACTGCATTATGTTAGCTGTGCTATCTGTTCATTGCTTGCCATTTATGAAGCTCTACTATATTATTTGCTGTTCCCCAATGCAATCATTGTGTGTATTTCAATTCTTGTATGTTCAATAAATTTCCCTTCAGATAGCTCTGCGTGACAGTGGGTTGTTGACTCTATTCTGCCTACAACACTCTATTGCCAAGATCAAGGATCCCTTATAGCAGGGGTAGGCAATCTTTTTGAGCCGGGGGCCGGGTTGCTGTCCCTCAGACAATTGCGGGGCCGAAGCACCATAAATAAATAAATAAATAAAAATATTTTTAAAAAAAATATTTAAAAAATATGCATGCACACTCTCTCAGCCCCAGAAAAGCCATGGCAACCTCCCTGTGGAGATTTTGCCAAGAAAACCCCAATAATAAGTAATAACAACAATAATCAATATCATCATGGCGGGGGGCGGCGGCGGCGGGGGCGGCAGGCTGGTCCAAAGGCCTCAGGGGGCCGCATCCGGCCCCCGGGCCTTAGGTTGCCTACCCCTGCCTTATAGGTTTGTATTCAGAACATAAATGAGTTCATACATTTGCTCTGAGACCAGACCTGGTAACATTAGTGCTTCCTCCTCTCAGTAGCAACAATTGTCCAAGTTTTCTACAGGCTTTTATTTGAGATCCTTTAGCTAAGTGCAATTTAAAGAAATTATTTACCCATCATGCACCAATGGCTTGACTTCTGTGCATAGTGTAACATGGCTACATACATATCAGTCTCCATTGTTTTAAGTGCTATGAAGTAAACGGGCAGTTAACTATGATATATTGACTGCCCTTCAATAAAGTAGTATGTCAGCTTGCACAAATTCCATGTTTCCAAAAGTCAATAGACTTCAATGGAAATTGTTCATCCTCACAAGGCATCTGGCCTGCAAACTTCACATATCTTTCAAAGGGACTACCCTGAAATAAAACAAGTGATTTAGTACTGCAGGCAATGGCAGTTCTGAGTTTGCCATTTATTTCATTTATATTTATTACATTTTATCCTACCTTTCCATTAAAAAAGTGCTCAAGACATCTAAGACACATAATAAAAACAAATTAAACAATACATGATTTTAATAACAATAGTACATTCATTGCATCAATCAATAGATGTCAAAATAGGGCAGTTTCATGAGCATAAGCAGCAAGAGCGGGAACTGATCACAGTTCCTTGTTCCCATTCCATAATCTGCTAACAACACAAAATACCTCTCTTAAGTGACCATCAAGCAGTCCCCTACAGACAATAGTATTCTCAAGAGGGCCTCTCCTGAAGACCATTACTTCTGAACAGGTTCATAATAAGATAGGCAGTCCCTTAGAGAGCCAGCCCCAAGTTGTTTAGTACTTTAAAAGTTAAAATTAACACCTATGTACAAGTTAGTAGTGGAGCTGCCAAATTTAACATCAGCTGAAGTGCCAGAATACTCTTCTGAGGTAGCTCTCACATAAAGTGCATTAAAACAGTCAAGACACAATGTAACTGTTGTCAAGCCAACCTGGCTCAGATGTTTTCTGAAGATACCTTATTGATAGAGCATATGATTCACATGAGGTTCATTCCAGATGCAGTTCCTGGTATCTTTAGGTAACACTAGGAAAGACCTTTGGCAACCTGAAATCACTGGGAGACAGTAGCATCACTTGGAATTATACCTTATGTTTTTAGCAAAAGGCTTGCTTGCAAAAAAGTATTGGACATGTGCTCTGAAGGGCCCATTCACACTACAAAATAACCCGGTGCGGAAACCAGGTTATTTTGAGGATTTAATCTTTCTGTGGCCTTTTACTCATCTATCTTGTTCACACTGACTGGTGGGGGGGGGAGGCCAACTCCTGGATTGGGGGAGTCCTTGGAATGCTCTCTTTACCCCTCCCCATCCCCACCAGATTCCACCCCCACAACTTTGTCAAACAGTATCCCCTTTGTGTGCTTAAAAAACAAGCCCTGGTGCAAAGAGAGAGAGAAGGGAAGAGGAGGAGCAAGAGGAGCAGGAGGAGGAAAAGATAGGCAGCGATGGCAGTGAGGGGGAGAAAGAGGAGGAGAAAGGAAGGGGCGGCAGCATGGCAGCAGCAAAGGGAAGAGGAGGATAAGGAGAAAGAAGGAGGAGGAGGAAGGAAGGGGGCAAAGGGTTCTTTAAAAAGAACCACTAAGAGATCTGGTGCCGAATGCACCGGTTTAAGTGGGCTTTTTACTCCCCTCCCCCTCACAAACTGCACTGGTTGCAGTTGGGGTGAGTGTGAACTTCATGGAAATAAACCAGTTCCACACTGGTTTATTTCCATAGTGTGAACGAGCACTAAATGGACATCTCCTGTGATAATATTACAATATAATATCAACTATAAGTGAGTACCAGTAAGTTCTTGGTGGTAGAGTTCAATCATGCTCAAACACAGGTTCAAGTATATTAAGGAAGATGAGAAACAAGGCATATATTTTGGCATTCAGTGTTCTGTTTAATGCTGACAAGTTCCCAGAGACGGTTCCTACAGTCCTCAGGAACAGACGATGGAAAATGCAAGCCAGTCTTAAGTCACAGGTTCTCAGAGAAAGTAGAATCGTGATACAGGCAATCCAATGTCCAAATGTGAAAAGCAGTCCTGAGTAGCACCCAAAACCAATAATCCACAGAACACATCCACAGTCAAAGATCCATCAAGACACAGTCACAAGGGAGCATTAGATCTGATTGTTTGCTGCTACAGAATGGCCTTGGCTGAGCTAATTTATAGCCAATTGTAAATCATCCTGAGTTGCCCAATTAGCTCTGTGTTTTCCTTTTAAACTGGATCAAGATATTTCCTATCCCTCTGCAACCAGCATCCAGTATGCTTCACAGGATGAAATGCCTTTGTATCTTCCTCATGATATCTTCCACATGCAAGAGCAGTGAGGAATGGTCTGGGCTCTTCTGTCAATGCCTTGACAAGGCTGTATCCTGTGGCTCCAACTACAAACTCTTACCTTGGCTGTCATCTTTACCTTCCTCCTCCAAGTAGAACATGACACCCAGTTCTAAAAAAGCCAAACATGGAGTTGCTCCATTAGCCTAAAGCGATCATTAACACTATAAGTGATAATGTGTTGAATCTCACTTATAGGTTAGCATTCAATGAGGGGATGTAGTTTGCCTCCAGGTACAGTTAAGATATAAAGCTAGGTCCGTGTATTGGAAGCTCCAAAGTAGTTTCTCCATGAGATGAGGCTTGTCTCTCACTTTTAAAATATATAAATAAAATATGAATATATCTGGGCTACCTGTTAACATTGACAAACAGCACAAAAAAATGGACATAAGATCAGAAGAAGAATCATGCTAGATAATACCAAAATGCCAATCTAGGGAGTTTATCACACAGGGGAAATCCCGTGTGGAAACGAGGCTTTAAATTAAACAAAACCTGCAAAAGCGGGTGTTTTTTCAGATGACATTGCTGTTTTTCGCTGATCCCAAAAGTAAAAAGAAGCACTTTTTGTCTAATTTCCATTCGGATTAACCTCCTTTTAACCTCCTTTTAACAGCACTTTCACTTTTCACACAGGGCAGAACAGGAGAAACCCCGTTCATTGAAAGCTTCCGCTTTTGCAGGGGTTTTTTTACTTTAAAGCCCCATTTCTGCACGGGGCTCCCTGTGTGATAAACTCCTAAATCAGCATCCTGTTTTCAATAAGAACTGGCCAGACACCAAACAGCACTTGGAAGTAACTACTGACAAATATATTGTAACTCATTAATTCCTTTCCCCCAGCACCAGTTCACTCCTTTCATCTGAGGAAGTAGACCAAGTCTGTGAAAGCTTATGCTACAACACCTTTTGCTCAGTTAGTCTCAAAGGTGCTACAAGGTCCATATGCATACTCCACTACATTATAACTTAACAAGGGATAACTTTACTCCCTTTGCACTGTTTGTTGTTGGGTATCTTCAAATTGTTTCTGAGGGCCTAAGCAGACTGCCAGAAATAGTGCACATTAAATTGAGGCACTGCCCTGGCTCAGTGCTAGGGAATCATGGGAACTGGAGTTTATTGTGGCACCAGAGCTCTCTGACAGAGAAGGCTCAATGTCCCAGAAAAAAAATACAATTCCCTTGACTCCCTAGCACTGACCCAGGGCAGTACCTCAATTTAATGTGCACTATTTCTGGCAGTCTGCTTAGGCCCTGACTTATGCCAACCCTAAGGTGAAACTATCATGAGGTTTTCTTGGCAAGATTTGTTCAGAGGTTTGACAAGAAAACCTTGTGATAGGTTCTTGGCATGAGGTTTGCCAATAACATGGTTTGGAAGCTGATAGTGGGACTTGCACAAGGTCAGCCAGTGGGTTTCCATGGCTGAGTAGACATTCGAACACTGGTCTCCAGAGTCATAGTTCAATGCTCAAAACACTACACTGGCTCTCCAGCTTTTGATGAGGGTGAGACTTCAATAAATGAGGAAGGAGAAATATTACTAACTGCCGGTTAGCTCGGGGCCTCACATTCTGTTAAGAATGTTGAGACAATGAGTGTGTTCTGTACCACTCACATGGTATTTTTCAATAGTTGAGTTACTTTTGAAAAATGTGAGCTTTTCTGAGTTTTGCATTTTTAAAAAGTCATTGCTCTAATCTAGCACCATGGACATGAAGCAAGGCACATGCGCAAATAAACACACACATCCTTGTCATGTTTCCCAGCAACAAGTACTTAGAGACATATTGCTTCTGATCCTACAGCAGGGACAGGCCACTGTAGCAGGCCTGGGGATCAACTTTCTGTCCCTCAGATCCTCCAGGGACCACATGGATGGCCCAAAATGCCCAAACAGAACAGTCTCAATGCAAGTTGTTTCTCAATGTAAAAAAAGAGGGAAATGGCAAAAGAGCTAAAATTCTACTCCTGACCTATCTAAGGTCTATGTAAGGAGAATATCACACTACCCTTTCCCATCCTTTCCTCCTGAGCTAGGTGAAGGATGTAAACTTTTAAATGTGGATTTTATCACACACCTCCATGCCCAAGCAGGAGGGATCCCGTACTCTATCATGGCATCTCATACATGATCCAGACTTCTCCCTCAATTTTGGGATGAATGGGATTTTCCCATTCTTTACAAGGTGTGGGAGAAGTCCAGATTAGGTACAGGATGTCAAGATCGGGTATGGGATGCCTCCTGCCTGGGCACAGAGGTTTATGATAAAATCTGCATTTAAAGGTTTACATCCCTCATCTAGCTCAGGAGGAAAGGATGGGAAAGGGCAGTACGATAATCTCCTAAACTTAAGGTACTACAAACTAAAACACACAGATGTATTTTCGAACCCTCCAATGTGAAGAGGAGTCTGGATGACAGAACAGCAGAAGGCAAGGAAGCAGATGTCAGAGAGAGACTGTGTGTCTCTGTATTTAATCTCTTCCTAACATGGGGGCTATCGCCTGCAATGAAAGGGATGCTTCTGGCAAGGCAAAACATGACCTCAATGTTGTTCTATAGAGGGTTCAGAAAGCAAAAACATGTGCTTAAAGTGACGAGTGTAAAACTCAAAGTTTGACAGGTCTCCAAACAGTTAAGCCCTGATTGCTCTCACCATTGAAACCATTTACTGGGATTTAAACATAGGCCATGCCCAACTGACTTCCCACAGCCCTTCATTGCTCCACTAAACAAGGACACCTTTATTGAGTATGCAGTTATTCGTGTCTGCAGGACCACCGTGAAGTAGGGTTGCCAGATTTCAGGGCATGGCCCTGAATTTTCAGTTTTCATAGGTTATCTCCAGGTAGAAGACTGTGGTGCAAATTCTCCACTTTCGATGGGCTTGAAATCATAGATTTTGGCCCAGAAACCTCAAGGTCTGCAATGACCCTGAACTAACAACCTGTTGAATTTTATTGGTGTGGTGTGCTTGAAAATCCAGCAGAGCCAGGGAAGAACTCAAACTTCTAAAAGTAGAGCTTTATTGTTTCAAAAGGTAAAAATAAGCAAAGAAAAAATACAGTCCATCATAGGATCACATCATGTTGATGTGTTTGAACAAAAGAGTTACAGATCCATGTTTCCAGATCCTGAAGTTACATTGTAAAAGCAATATAAGCATATTATAGTCCAAGAATTAACTCCATAGTTAGATCCATTGAAAACACACACACAAAAAGGAAGAGAGCATGAAATATAAACAATTCTAGACAAAAGGATTTCTCAGCCCTGCCCTTTCTCCACCTTCTGGGTGTTAACCTTATGTTGATTGGATATTATGTGTGTGATGTTTGTTAACCCAGCCCCTTGCTGTCCATCATCCACCACATGGTTTTCTTTCCCAGGCTAATGATGTTTTGGTTACTGTTATCTGTAACTCGGCTGCCTTTCCCAGCTAGAAATTTCTGATGTTATGACTCTCTGGCCACCTGGACTGGGTTGTTTTTGTTTGCCTAGATGTTGTTCCCATGAGGAAAACTTCAGACACACATCTCTACATTTCACCTTTGACTGTATAACCCATCTATATTCTAACACAACCCTGCTGTGAAAGCATGTTTTATCTCAGTGGTTCCCCATGGTTTCTTCCCATATAACTGCGGTAAGATGTGAATGAAAGATCCCACTGCATACTTCCTATACAAATGTAGATAAATAGCACAAGTCATTTGAGTAGAAAAGACAGCACCTATTTCTCTAATACAACTTTTTTTTCCCTTAGGATATTGTAGCATCCAGTAGCAGTTTGGCGTCATAAGAAGCCACTTCTGCACTTCATTAGAAACCACACATTTTCAGAATGGCTTGAGCAATACTAGTTTGACTATAGGGCAAAATGTCTGGAAGCAATGGGATAATCAGCCTTGTAGCTTATAGTTAGAGGTGTACAAAAAATCCTATTTCTGTCTGATGTTTGACAAGCTTACTTTAGTTTGCATTTCTTGGGCTGTCCATGGGCTGGATGCAGTTTATGCTCTGGAATCCTCACACTGAAAGTCAGTTTCAGAGGCATCCAAAAGAAGAATATCAACATTTGAAAAAGGTACCTGGAATAATGCACACATTTCAAACAAGCCCAAAACACTGTATTAAGGGGGGGGGGGAGTCAAGCAACATACACATTTTTAAATGTGTGCACAAACACTGGAATCCAGTTGCACTTTTTTCAGGGTCTTGCAGCAATAGTGAGAGAAGGCAGATCAAATCTCCGTTTCTTCACTGTCTTACTACTTTTATGGCTGCTCCTGTCATACCTTTTCCCCTCATGTCAATAAAGCTGTATTTGTGGCTGTTGTGTGTGCCTTCAGGTTGCCTTCCATGTAGGCAACCTTATCAGAGGGCTTTCTTAGGGGATGTACAGACAGCCTCTAAGGGGCAGCATCCTGCCGCCCCTTTCCTTGCCAGATCAGGGCCACGGCAACCACATGCCACAGCCTTGATCTGGTACTTTGCTGCTGTAAAGAGAGCTGGCAAATGCCGCTCCTTTTTAGACTGGCAAAAAGCTGCCCTTGCCGCTGTGGTGGTGACTTTTCGGCGCTCCTTGGGTGCAGTGTGCGTGAACACTGCACCAAGGGAGCACCCTAATGCTGCCTGCCATCTGTTTGAGTGGGCAGCATGACGGCAGCATTGGGGCGGAGTCGGGGCAGCTGGCGTGCAGTCGCCACACCCTCACTCCACCCCCAGGCCAGCCCTTTTTGGCTGGTCTGTATAGCCCCCTTAGTAAGACTTATTCAGAGAAGATGTGTAATTGCCTTCCTCTAAGGCTGAGAGTGTGCGACTTCCCCAAGGTCACCCAGTGACCTTGGCTTCCATGGCTGAGTGGGAATTCAAACCCTGGTCTCTCAGAGTCTTGGTCCATCACTCAAACCGCTATACCATGCTGACTGTCATTACTGTAACTACACTAGCATAATGTGCCAACAAGATTCCAGGCAAAATGGACAGATTTACTAAAAGCAAGCAAACAGGAGGTTGGAATGCTCCCTAGAAAAAAAGAGAGGTGAAGGATGATAAAGACTAGACATATGTGTGGGAAAAGAAAGAAACCCACAGATGTCGACTTCATAGATGTGTGCAATCCACTTTATGCTGCAGCTGCCTATCACTGCAGATCAAACACGAAAGAAATCAAACAAGTGTACATTAGAGCTGTGTCCAACCCAGATGATCCAAGTCAGCTGGAGAATTAGATGTCCCTTCGAAAGATTAGGATGTTAAAGTACCTTCAAGTCTTTCCAGATCTTAAGAAACCATTTTTAAACCAGAATCCAAGAGGGTTAAGTGCGCTTAAGGCCAAATTCAATACAATAACCCCATTTTAGACTATGGGGAAAAGATATGAATATATACTATACGATTTTCACTTATTTTGGGAAAACCCAACTATGGTTCCTTCTTGCCTTTCCACTTTTAATGTATGGCAGAATTTTACTTCATGAAGTTTTGTTTCTTCTTGTTACAAGAACAATGGGTTACTTAAACTCAGCTGGCCTTAGGAAATTGGTACATGAATTTAACTGCAAAGCTTGAATTACCTGCTCAAGTCACCCTATGGGCTTCAGGGGTAGTTTTGTTCTTGACCAATTAATTATCTCATTGAGGAAGGCTTACCAATGCAAACAGTAATAAAATATAAAGGATAGGATAGGCTTTAATTGATTCCCACAGTAAACTGAAGAAAAATGCTTTCATGGATGCTCTTTGCAGGAAGAATAATTGCCTCATTAACCATAGCTGTATCAACTTGTTCTCATTACGAAGGTCAAACAAATAAAAAAAGAAATACTTCCAAGGAGCACTCAGTTCTACTGTGGAGAAGAACGTA
Organism: Phrynosoma blainvillii; assembly: GCA_026167975.1. Lineage (NCBI taxonomy): Eukaryota > Metazoa > Chordata > Lepidosauria > Squamata > Phrynosomatidae > Phrynosoma > Phrynosoma blainvillii. Next base: position 160,248,422 of record JANUYF010000001.1, read on the forward strand.
ATTTTAGTCAAAGGGCTCATCTAGGACACAGGATGCACCGATGTTACTTTTGCACCACCCTGGGGTGTGCAAGAAGCAGTGAATATTGCAGTTGCAAGATATTTAGGAGCCTAAGGCATAATATCTAAATGTTCCCATGATAAAATAGAGTAATTGATCCATAAAATTGGCTATTTGCTCTTCAAATCTGCTAACTGAGTTCAAGAAGAGGCAGATGATCATGGATATTTCAGATCAAAGATTATTCTTAAACATCTTCAGACATCCTTCATGGTGGGATATCCATGGTGAAATTTAGGTGCAGCCTTCTTCATTTTTGCTGCCTCCTCCCCACAGAGTTTGACAGGGTTACTTTTTGGACTATAATTCCCAGAATCCCCCAGCACAGCCACTCTGCTTCCCTTATAGAATTATGATTCCCAGTTTGCTACATGCTTCTCAATGTTTCAGGCAAAGAGGAAGAAATTCCAAGAGCAGCTTACAAGGCTTGATCTCCTTTCTATAAGAGACCATTGGATGTTTAATGTGCCTTTGAAATACCTGCTTTAGGTACAAGTATCAACAGTTGGTAAATGTATTGGCAAAAAAATGACAAGGCAGATCCTTTCTCTTTCTTACAAAAGGGCTAGGACCTTTGAAGGTCTTGGGCGAAGGTAATTTCGCAGTCACATGAGTAGGAAAATAGGATCCCCAGAGTCCAGCACATTTAGGAGGCAGACAGGTAGCAAGGCCAAGACAGTCCAAGGTTAAGACTTCAGAGAAAAGTTCAGGAAACAGATGTGGCCAACAGCAGTCCAAACATATATACAGTTGGCCCTCTGTATCCACAGATTTTTTTTATCCATGACTTCAATCATCAACAGCTTGGAAATATTCAACACAAAAAAATATGAACTCCAAAAAGCAAACCTTGATTTTGCTATTTTGTGTAAGGGATACCATTTTACTATGCCATTGTACTTAATGGGATCTAGTGTCAGCTATACTGGCAGTGAAAAATAACATATGTAGAACTGCAAAGCCATCATGTGAGTGTGGTGTGTGTGACAAGGTCAGAACATGTAGATAAATGTTCTTGAGGCCAGACACCAAGATGTGGATTGAGTATTGCAATGTGTATGTGTGACTCAGCATAGAATCATAGAGTTGGAAGAGACCACAAGGACCATCCAGTCCAACTCCCTGCCATTCAGGAACTCAAAATCAAAGCATCCTCAACAGATGGCCATCCAGCCTCTGTTTAAAGACCTCCAAAGAAGGAGACTCCACCACTCTCTGAGGGAGTGTGTTCCACTGTCGAACAGCTCTCACTGTCAGGAAGTGAGGTGGAATCTCTTTTCCTGTAGTTTGGATCCATTGTTCCAGGTCCTGTTCTCTGGAGCAGCAGAAAGCAAGCTAACTCTCTCATCAATATGACATCCCTTCAAATATTTAAACAGGGCTATCATATCACCTCTTAACCATCTCTTCTCCAGGCTAAACATACCCAGTTCCCCAAGTGATTCCTCATAGGGCATGGTTTCCACACCCTTCACCATTTTAGTTGCCCTCCTCTGGATACACTCCAGTTTCTCAACATCCTTTTTGAATTGTGGTTCCCAGAACTGGACACAATATTCCAGGTGGGGCCTGGTCTAGGCAGAATACAGTGGCACTATTATTGGATCCATTGTTCCAGGTCCTGTTCTCTGGAGCAGCTAAATCTCTTGATTTAGGTACTATACTTCTATTGATGCAGCCTAAAATTGCATTGGTTTTTTTAGCTGCCACATTACACTGTTGACTCATGTTCAACTTGTGGTCTACTAGGACTCCTAGATCCCTTTCACATGTAGTCTCATTAAGCCAAGTGTTTCCCATCTTATATCTATGCATTTAATTGTTCCGCCCTAACCTTACATTTCTCCATGTTGAAATTCATTTTGTTAGCTTTGGCACAGCTTTCTAATCGATTACGGTCATTTTGAATTTTCATCCTGTCCTCTGGGGTATTGGCTATTCCTCTTAATTTGGTGTCATCTACAAATTTGAGAAGCATGCCCCCTATTCCTTCATCCAAGTCATTGATAAAGATGTTGAATAGCAATGGGCCCAGGACAGAACCCTGTGGCATCCCACTGGTCACTTGTCTCCAGGATGAAGAGGAGCCATTGCTGAGCACTCTTTGGGTTCAGTCAGTCAACCAATTACTAATCCACCTAATCCAGTATTGTCTAGCCCACATTTTACTATCTTGTTTGCAAGAATATCATGGGGGGCCTTGTCAAAAGCCTTACTGAAATCAAGATATGCTATTTCTATCATATTACCTTCATCTAGCAAGCTGGCAATTTTATCAAAAAAGGAGATCAGATTAGTCTGGTATGACTTGTTTTTGAGAAACCCATGTTGACTTTTAGTGATTATGGCATTCCCTTATAAATGTTCACAGACTCTCTGTTTAATGAACTGCTCTAGAATCTTTCTGGTATTGATGCCAGAATAACTGGATGATAGGTGTTGGGATCCTCTTTTTCCCCTTTTTTGAAGATGGGGACAACGTTTGCCCTCCTCCAGTCTGCTGCGACTTCTCCTGTTCTCCAGGAATTCTCAAAGATTATTGCCAATGGCTCGAAGATTGCATTTGCCAGTTCTTTTAATATCCTTGGATGTAGTTCATCTGGTCCTGGCGACTTAAATTCATTTAGGTTAACGAGGTATTCCTGTACCTCCTCTTTATTTATTCTGTACTGCATTTCCCCTATTGTGTCCTCTGCTCCATTTTCCTCATGTTGAGCACCCTTTTTCTTTTGTGAGAAGACTGAGGCAAAGAAGGTGTAGAGTAGTTCTGCCTTTTCTCTGTCCCCTGTTAGAATTTCTCCATCTTCTCTGCGCAGTGACCCTACCATTTCCTTCTTCCCTCTTCTACTACAGACATATCCAAAAATATGTTCTTAACCCCTCTAGCAAGCCTGAGCTCATCCTGCACATTGGCTTTCCTGAATTTACCCATACATGTGCTCAATATTTGTTTGAATTCCTCTTTAGTGATTTCACCCCTTTTCCATTTCTTATACATCTCTCATTTAAAACTTAGTTCATTGAAAGTTCTTTTTTCATCCAACCCAATTTCTTGAGACACCTCCCATTTTTCCTTCTCACTGGAACAGTTTGAGATTGTGCCTTCAGTATCTCCCTTTTGAGAAACCCTTTCTGAACTACTTTCTCCTTTAGTATTCCTGACCACGGGATCACTCCCAGTGTTTGCCTAAGTTTATTGAAATCAGCTCTCCTTAAATCTAAAATGAGTGTATGGCTACTCTTGGCTTCTCCTTTCCACTGCATAAGAAACTCCAGGAGAACATGATCACTCCCACCTAAGGATCCCACCACATGCACTCCATTTACCAGATCATCCCTATTGGTTAGGATCAGATCTAAAATAGCTGATCCCCTTGTTGCCTCTTCCAGCTTTTGGACAATGAAATTGTCATAGAATCATAGAATCATAGAATTATAGAGTTGGAAGAGACCACAAGGGCCATCCAGTCCAACCCCCTGCCAAGCAGGAACTCCCAATTAAAGCATCCCCAACAGATGGCCATCCAGCCTCTGCTTAAAGACCTCCAAGGAAGGAGACTCCACTACTCTCCAAGGGAGTGTGTTCCACTGTCGAACAGCCCTTACTGTCAGGAAGTTCCTCCTAATGTTGAGGTGGAATCTCTTTTCTTGGAGCTTGCACCCATTGTTCCGGGTCCTAGTCTATGGAGCAGCAGAAAACAAGCTTGTTCCCTCCTCAATATGACATCCCTTCAAATATTTAAACAAGGCTATCATATCACCTCTTAACCTTCTCTTCTCCAGGCTAAACATTCCCAGCTCCCTAAGTCGTTCCTCATAGGCCTTGGTTTCCAGACCCTTCACCATTTTAGTTGCCCTCCTTTGGACACACTCCAGTTTCTCCACATCCTTTTTGAATTGTGGTGCCCAGAACTGGACAAAGTATTCCAGGTGAGGCCTGATCTAAGCAGAATAGAGTGGCACTATTACTTCTCTTGAGCTAGATACTATACTTCTACTGATGCAGCCTAAAATTGCATTGGCCTTTTTAGCTGCTGCATCACACTGTTGACTCATGTTCAATTTGTGGTCTACCTGGACTCCTAGATCCCTTTCACACATAGTCTCATTCAGTCAAGTGTCCCCCATCGTATATCTGTGCTTTTCGTTTTTCCACCCTAAGTGCAGTACCTTACATTTCTCCATGTTGAATTTCATTTTGTTAGCTTTGGCCCAGCTTTCTAGTCTGTTCAAGTCATTTTGAATTTTGATCCTGTCTTCTGTGGTATTAGCTACTCCTCCTAATTTGGTGTCGTCTGCAAATTTGATAACTATGCCCCCAATACTGTCATCCAAGTTATTGATAAAGATGTTGAATAGCACTGGGCCCAGGACAGAGCCCTGTGGCACCCCACTGGTCACTTCTTTCCAGGTTGAAAAGGAGACATTGTTGAGCACCCTTTGGGTTCAGCCAGTCAACCAATTACAAATCCATGTAACAGTTACTTTGTTTAGCCCACATTTTACCAGCTTGTTTGCAAGAATATCATGGGGAACCTTGTCAAAGTCCTTACTGAAATCAAGATATACTATATCTTGGGGCAGCAAAATAGAGGATCAGGGGCGCAGCGTGTGGTTGCCACGTGCCTGATCTGCCGCTCCCAGGGGCAGCTCTGTGCTGCCCCAAAAGGTGGGTCTGTAAAGGCCCATAACCATGTTAGGCTGGAATATCAGTAAGCAAAGCAATCTGGTAGCATGTTTGAGACTAACTCATGAGAGAAGTTGTAGCATAACCTTTTGTCGACTTGGTCTACTTCTCAGATGGAATGAACTGGTGCCCATTACCTCTTCAGGTACCATCACTCCCAGAGAGTATGAAGTGAAGTTACCTTTTCCTGAGATGGGGAGGCGGACCTTTAGAAGTCTCCTTCAGGCTACCTCAGCATGAGCCTCTTTTCAAATACACTCATGCTGGAGAAAACATGATGGAACCTCAGTACTCGGCACATGTGCAAACGAGTCGCGGCCACCATTTTGGAAAACAAAATGGCGGCCACGGTGCGCATGGCGGCAGCGGGGGTACACGCCATTTCCACACACACACACACGGCCCACGGAAGACCTGGGGACCATCGGACCAGCCCCAGGTAAGGAAAACTTGCCGACCCCTGATTTAGACAGTGCTTCAGGCCACACCTCTTAAGTTCAGCTAAGTTAAATGTATTCAGCCCTCTCACTTTGTTTCTTTGTTTACTACAGCAAAAATTCTGATTTTGCTAACTCATTGCCTTCTCAAATCAGGTGGAGTAGTGTTACTTTTTCTAAGCTGTCATTCTTCACTGTGTCCTTCAAAAACCTGGAGGAACCCCATCTTTCAGGGGAGAATTTTCCAACAATTAACTCCCAGGAATGAGGTAACCATCATGGGTTATTAACCAACAATGCATTTAACAAAGGAATGAGCGGTGGCCTTAACAGAATCGCCCCCATGATCTTGAGCATACTCATTCGCTTCAATGGTGTTTTTGTCACTGTGTGAAAGTGCCAACATAGATAGAAATAGTACTTGATCATTTGCATACCTGATGCAAACACCAAATTGAAAACACTGGTTCGTTCTTTCCTGTTTTTGTATTTGTTTTTAATCAGATATTTCTTCTCTATACCTAGCCAAAAGAATAAACAGTAGTCACTAGAAGTGCCATATTGAAAAGAATGGCAGTTAATCTAACAGACACCTGCAGATGTTCAGTTTGCCAAGAAACCCTGCTGTATATCTTCAGAGGGTGTCTAACTTCATCTTTTATTTATGAGAGGAAATGTCTCTTTGCTTGCCTGAGACATTATTTTTGCTGTACATTTTACAGTCTGTTTGTGCAGATGGTTTGCCTACACTCAAACTGAGTTATATGGTGTTGTGTAAAAGGCTCCCCATCAATGCTTTGCGTTGATGACCTGAGGAAGGCATACCATGTTCAAAGAACATGTAAGAAAAGACTAAAGTTAAAAATTAGTTAGGGTCTTTGAACTAGAGGCAAAAAATTAAAAAAAAAACCTGTTATTCATTTTTATGGCATTTTGGGGCTATACAAAGTTCTTCATAGTTCTATCTAATGGAACCTCACAGCAATAGGAGGTAAATGCTTAAAGCTTTCATTTGCACACATATGAATCTGATTGTGAGAAATAATGATTTGCCTAAGGCCTATAAAAAAAATGAAACTGAGATTACAGTCAACCTTCTAAGACAGGGACCGGCAACCTTTTGGAGACCTGGGCCGGTCTCCCGTAGCCCAGGTCTCGGCTGGGCCAAGGGGAGTGTGTGCGCGCGCGGCCCCCCACATGCCGCCGCTGTGCATGGCATGGCATGGCGGCGGCGGCATGTACGGAGGGGCGCGCGCATCGGTGGAGGGTGCGTGCGGACTTACCGGCCCAGGCGGACCCCTGCCGCCGCCGCCGCCTCCACCGCCACCACCGCCTCTGGCTCCACTGCCGCCACTGCTGCCGCCACTGCCGCTCGCTTTCATCAGCGGGTGACAGCCGCAACGCGGCCGGCATTTTGGAGGCCAAAATGCCGGCTGCGGTGCGCTCAGTTGCGCGCCGACCAAAACAGGCCGCGGAGCCGCTGCGGCAGCAGCGGCAGGGGTCCGTCTGGGCCGGTAAGTCCGGCGTCCTGGGCCGGAACAGGCCCGCGGGCCGTAGGCTGCCGACCCCTGTTCTAAGATCTACATAACAATAGCAATATAGCAAGTACATTTCTATACCACTTATCTGTGCACTTAAGCACTCTCTAAGCAGTTTACATTGTGTAAACTAATTGCCCCCCAACAAGCTGAGTAGGCATTTAAGCGACCTCGGAAGGATGCTAGGCTGAGTTGCCCCTGGCTAGTACTGAACTCACAACCTTGTGGTTTGTGAGTGAGTGGTTGCACTACAGGCATTTAACCACTGCATCATCAGAGCTCCCACATACTCTCTAACTATCCCAGTTTGGCAAGAACAGCTCTGATTCATCCTCTGTTGTCCCACTTTTTCAGCTGCTTAAAAATATCCCAGAATCTCTCTTCTCCACTCACTTCCCCCTTTGCCCTCAGCTTAATCCAACTGTTGCTTACTTCAATTGCTACAAATTGAGTTCAAAATGTAAAATTATTTGCACTCAATTAGCTCAGCAGAAGCTAACTGAGAGGAGGGGGTAGAGCAAAAGCTAAGGCAAAAGCAAACTGCAGCTACTCCTAGCTTGTATGTTCTTCCTCATTATTAACATGTATCATCTTGAACACACTTTGACATTGCTTGGCCACACATGTCCCAGTTTTCATCTGTTGTCTATCTAGTTCTATTCTATTCACTCTCTCCTATCCATGTATATGAAGGCAAGTGTACACATACACAGCGTATGTCCACCAACATTTTGAAAAGCTGGGTCTCCTGGCCAAGCCATAGATTAAGGCCCATTTCTGTTGTAGCATGAGTGTGCTTGTGCAACTGAAGTAGGACTGTGTGAGACTAAGGGCCTCTGCAGACCGGCCCAAAGGGCCAGCCTGGAGGCAGAGATGGGGAGAGGTAGCTGCACACCAGCCACCCCAACCTCAGCCCGATGACGTCCTGATGCCGCGTGCCGTTACGCATGGCGCACGGCGTCAGGACATCGTCCCAGTGCAGTTTTTATGCGCTGCATTGGAAGGGGCTTTAAAGAGCTGCGTGCCAGCTCTTAGAGTGGCAAAAGGGAAGATCAGGGCTGCGCCGCGCGATTGCCATGGCCCGATCTGCAGCTAGCAGGGGTGGCCCAGAGCCACCCGTTTGCATAGCCCCTAAGAATTAGACAGATTTATTTTCCTCTATTTGAAATGGTCTATGATATCAAGAACTGCATATTCCAAAGTTTCTTGGACATCAGCAGGAAAGAGGGATGCCTGGTGAGAAGGGCAAAGCAAAGCATCATTAAGACAATAGGAGCAAGTGCCACTGCTCTTGCTGCTACTTCTGGTAGAATCTGCAGACCTCTGAGTCTGATTCACTCGCAGACACAATTTCAGTAGATTCTTTAGATTCTGGAATCTGTATATCAGAGCAGATTCAAAGCAAACAATAGCTTTTCTTTTACATTCCATTCAGTTATTTTTTTAAAAAACATGATACTAGAGCAGGAGTGGGCTCCTGCTAACTAGTCCAGGGGCCCTTTTTTGTCTTCTTGAAACTGCCTCAAGGGGGCTTCTAGAGACCACCAGAAATGCCAGTAAACAAAAGAAAATCAGAAGTGGCCATATGTTTCCTGAAAAAATGGTATTGGTAGATAAAGAGTATGGAAAAATTAAATTTTATGTGACAGTGCTAGCCACATTATTCTATGCCCAAAACTGGGGGGAGGGGGACCCCTCAAATCCCAACAACCAGAGGATGGCTAATGAAACTATTTGAAATGGCAGAGATGGGCAACTCGACTCACTTACATAAAGAAGGGAATTTGGGAAATTAGAAAAATGATTGGGTGATTGTAATGAGCTATATAAGTAATAGATGGGGAGAACTGACAATTGTAGGATTTCTTGATTGAAGATACAAGAATTATAAAAAGTGTGTGTGTGTGTGTAATCATAGAATGATAGAGTTGGAATAGGCTTCAATCTTTTTTCCTGTAGCTCAAATCCATTGCTCTGGGTCCTATTCTCTGGAGCTGCAGAAAACAAACTTGCTCCATCCTCAGCATTTAAACGAACCTATCATATTACCTCTTACCCTTCTCCTCTTCAGGTTAAACATACCCAGCTCCCTAAGTTGTTCCTCATAGGGCATGGTTTCCAGACCTTTCACCATTTTGGTTACCCTCCTCTGCACACACTCCAGTTTCTCAACATCCTGTTTGAATTATGGTGCCCAAAACTGGACACAGTAATCCAGATGATATAAATACCTTTAGATATTTAGAGATCTACAATATCTAAAGATATAAATATCTTTAAAATATCTTCAATGCATATATGTTAGAACTAACTGTAAAAGAGGAAAGATGGGATAAGCCAATTATAATATCTAAAGTATTGTAAAGAAGGACTTGAACTTGGGGAATTACTAAAGTCCAAGTCTTCAATGGGATCTTTTATCCTATGTTTATGGAGGTGGCTAGGGAATAGAATGATAGATACAAAGCTTTCCATTGAACTGTAATTTATTTGGGGGATTCAAATGTACAAAGACACTCTACCATATACTCATACACACAAGAACTGACGAATAAAGTAGTTAGCTTGGAGAGGAAACACAAGCCTTTCTAATAGTGATAATTACCTGAAGGAAGCTGTTCCAATGATGAATGAAGATGGATAGACTCAATCGTTATTAAAAGAGAAAGGTCAATGGAAAGAGATGGGACTCAAGTCAGAGTTCACAGTGGTGCAGTGTCACCATGAAATCTAACAAGACCCAATGTATTTATACCCTTAAACATAGCCTGAGGTGAAGAGTTGCTATTGTATATCAAAGGATTCCAATTACTACTCTTTGAAGTAAACAATTTCCAAGGAGAGGAGATGGGATGTTAATGTTATCTCATCTTCAGCCACACACATCCTGGCTGTGACTCATAAATCTTCTAGGTGTGACTTTATAGGTGAGATCACTTTACTGACACCAATGCCTAGATTTCAAATGGTTGGGTTTTTTAACCTTTCCACTTTAAACCAAATATTGGGTATCTGGTATCTCGCACTTAGAACCCTACAATTCGAGCACACTTCTGGATACTGGATTTGTCAGATCCCACCACTGCCACCAAATTATGTGGTGAATCCTCTTGCCACCTTTCACCTTAGCACTGCCTTTTTTTGAAGATGGCAGTCCTGTGGTGTTGTTGTTTTATTCCACCGCTGCCACCCAAATATGTGTAAAGGACCCACACTAAAAGCTTTAAAAGGTTAGTAGCATGATTTGGTTTGAAAATATAGGCCAAGTGATATTTAAATGAGAATAATTCTCATTTAAACATCACTTGGCCTATGTTTTCAAGCCAAACCAAGTTTATTCTAGAACAGAATGGAATAAATATAAATCTTGTCACTATAGTTTCTCTTGGTTACATATAAACAACATTTGTTTCCAATTCCCTCTTAATATTTCAGCCACACAGGCTAGCAATATCCCTCAGGATATAACATAACTGCGACTCCCTTCCTTAGAGTTCTGTATGTGTTCTGAGTCCCTCCCATCTGGACTCCAACTAACAAAATTTACAGTTCCCTCAGGAACACCCAGAAATGCATCTCTCTCTCTCTCTCTGGCTTAACTCTCTCGAATCCCCAACTGCTCTCCCTCAACTGTCAGCTTGAATTTTTTTTCAAGTGCTCCCAGCTTGAATTCTATTGGTTGGCCCTCGGCTGCCTCCTGATTGGCCAGCTGGACATTCTATTCACCACAGGGATGCAAAAGATCAAATCAGCCATTGTAACAGTATCAAGTCTTGATAGGAGGGAAGTTAATGTTTGAAATGGAATGAATGTATCAGATATGAAGATGTTGAATCTCTGTTATATTTTGTGATGATTTTTTTAAAATGAAAAAGAAGAAAAAAATGCATTTCTGCATACAGTCATCCCTCCAGATTCACTGACTGCCTGTTCACGGTCTTGAGTTTCCACAGATGGGAAGCCAGGAGGGACAAAATGGCAGGCGCGCAGGCACACACCGCCATTTTATTCAGTAGGACTTGAATATTTGTATTTTCCCCAATTCGCAGGGAGGTCTGGTATGGATTCCCCACCAATCAGGAGGGACAACTGTAGATGGTGCACAGGGGCCCTGTAACCTATTTAAAAGGCGAATCATCACTCTGAGTGATTTCTGGGATAGACAATTCAACATTTCTATCAATAAAGAAAGAGCAGTCTGAGGGAGACTTGGGTAGCTGCAGCCACAAAAGTTATACCTTCCCTAGCTGTAGGATGGAAGAATTTGTCAATGCTGATTAGAGAGGTATTTCTATGGTAATTTCATACTCAAGAATAGCAACAAATAATTTTAGCAATGTTCTGTCTGCAGTAAAAGTGTGTATTTTTTAAAGACTATTCACAGTTCAGAACTTATTTTGCACAAAATTCAGAAGTTGTGTCTGTGTGCAGAAAACATTCTCTGCACAGAAAATAGTATATGCAGAAATGCTGTTTTCTCCTCAAAAAATACCATGTGGTATTTTTTGCACAGAATGGGTGCTGAACTGCAATGATTCTAGTAAGTCCAGGGTTCTTCTCATCGTGGTTTCCTGATACTTAAGAAACATATTGGTCAACCATTTTTTTAAAAAAAAATTTCAAATATTATTTCTATATTTAGTGTTGACTTCAGAAATATCTGAGAGTCTGACCATTTTTCTTGTGAAAGTTCAAGTCTACTTTGGAGAAAGAAACACCCCCGGTTATGTTATTAAATGAGATCTACAAGAAACAACTGCAACTAATTTTAAGTGCAGGGCACACTCTGCCTGGGAATGTGGCAAAAGCTAAACGTTGTTTAAACAAGCTAGCAATTGTCAAAAACTGCAGGCATTCAACAGCTGGACAAGAATGCTTAAGCCATCTTGACAACTGAGTGTGAATATAGAAGAGAACTTGAATCCAAGGGGCTCTTGATTTTGCAATGAAATAGGCTAGAAAAATAAAGTTTTAAAATTAATTGGGCCAATGACCAATTAGAATAAAAAGAAAAAAACAAGACAGTGACAGGATAATCCCTTTATCAGTTACCCAAAATTTACAAAACAATAAGCAAAATTATCTCAGGCTAGATGTTATTATTAAACAAAGAAAGCAATGATGAGTATTTGAAATGTAGAATATATAATTTCAGCATGAAAACAAATGTTTTCCACCTATGAGATGAGAAATTGTGACATCAGTGAGGGAGGTCTCATCTGTACTAAGAAATAATGCAGTTTGACACCAAGTTAAATACCATGGCTCTATCCTATGGAATCCAAAGATTTCTAGTTTGTTGTGGTACCAGAACTCTCTGACAGAGAAGGCTAAATATCTCACAAATCTACAAATCCCAGCATTCCATAACATTGAGCCATGGCAGTTAAAATGGTATCAAACTGCATTATTTGTGCAGTGCAGATGCAGCCTGAGTTGCAAATTTGTACTGCCCACCACCCCCACACCCTAGCTTGGATTCTACCTCTGTTGAAGAAACTACACTAGCTAGTATAATGTTAAGATCTTGCTGTTTAACATCCTACAGAATCTGGGATTAATTTACACAAGGGACTGCCTTGTTCAATAGTAATGGCAGCTGTTGACTCTGATGTTTGTGGGGCAATAAATCTACTCTAGGGTTTATTCTGAACTTTAAAACTCCAATTTACTTTCATCTCAACCATCTACAAACCAGGTTCAGTACTTTGAACAAATCCTTTAAAGTCCAAGCTAAAACCTGGACCAGATTCACCACCCTAGTGATCTCAGAGCCACTAGCCACCATTGCCCATACTGTTGTGCCACCCACAGGGATGAGTAGATGAAGCCCTCATGGTAGTGCCACAGCTTTCAATTGCCCATCTGCATTCACCTGAAAAACATCACCTGTTCCTTGGAACAGTCTCCCTTTGGATATAATCACTAATCAAACAAAACAGCAGGAGGAAATTTTCAGGCTGGATGAAGAACCTCCACAAATTTCATCTAGTCCAGAGGTAGGCAACTATGGAAGGCTAGTGAGGAAACCTTGGAGGTTGACACCTTCCTTTACACCTGCTCCCACACACACACAAAAAAAGAAAAATATTTTTGCCATTCGGAGGGGCTTTCTGGGTCATTTTAGGGCCAAGAGAGGGCCCTTTTTAAACAACACAAAGTGAGCAGAATTCACTTCCTGTTCACTTCTTGTTTCAAAAATGCTTTCTCTTGGGCCTAATTTGGCTCAAGAGAACACAAAGCATAGTCAAAAAGCCACAGGAAGCCTCCAAGTATTGTAGAAATGATCCTAACACCCACGATAGATCATTTGGGGGAAATACTTTTTTAAAAAAAAAAACATTACTTTCAGGGGTGGTGGTGAAAAAAAATATCCTTGAGAGGACTTGGGAGCCACAAAAATGGCCTACGGGCTAGATCAGGAGTTGATCTAGCCTGTAGGGCAGAGGTTCTCCATCCCTACATTGCAAATCCTAAACAGCCTCCACTCCTTTCCTTATGAGAATGAGTGACAGAGAAATGAGATGGCCCCAAGGAAAAAGGAAAATGATCTGAGAAGCAAAAACGATAGTAGTGCATCACAAATGGCCTGGAATTAATCTGAATATGCAGTGCTAATTTAAGTATACAGTGTTAAACCACCTTGCCAAAAAAACTCCTCCCGAACTGAAGTGGCAAGTACAAGTCAAACAAAACGTTGAAATTCCTGTAATCCCAACTTGCCAACATCTTAAAAGTCTTGCTATCTTAGGATTTTGTTTTGTTTTTATTAAATATTATTTCTAAGGGGGAGGAAAGAACAATTATAGTTATTGAAGAACATGTATGAATATACTCTGTGCCAGTCCACAAACCAATGGCTGCCAGTTCACCACAAGTGTCCAGGATGGAAAGAAACAACTGCAGTTAATGGGCAGAAATCTAGTACCAGTGCCTGGCATATTAAGAAAAAAATTACTGGTTGCCTACAAGGTAGACTGAGAAGCACAGCTCTAGAAAATTCTGTCTGTATTGTCGTTCATGTACGTATGCACATGTTAATATAAATATATTCCTTGTGATCAGTAGACAATGAAGAATGCACTGGAGAAAACATATTGTGAAATGTATTAATCATGGTAAATCTCAATCTTCAGCATATTCATAGAATAAATCTGATTGGAGAGGCGGGAACACACTACAAAGCTACAATTCAAGCCAATCTCCTCCTACTCTTCATTTCTATCCCTCCATTCTTTCACTGAGTCCAGAGAAGCATACCTAACTATTCTGTTGTTGTTTGCCTTCAGCTCATTTCCCACTTATGGCAACCCTAAGGAGAACCTATCACAGGTTTTCTTGGCAAGATTTGTTCAGAAAGGTTTTACCTTTGCTGTCCTCTGAGGCTGAGAGAGTGTGACTTGCCCAAGATCACCCAGTAGGTTTTCAGCCTCACAATAACCCTGTGAGGTGAGATAGTATGAGAGAATCTGAATGACCCAAAGTCACCCTGTGAGTTGGATCTCCCAGGTTCCCATCAAACACTACAATCACTAGAACCCATTGGCTCCCACTGCCTTTACTTGGCTCTGTAGTCATTCCTTAAACATGTACAAAAAGAATACACAATGTTCATGCTTCTATTTATTTTGTTGCTTGTTTATTTACAAATATATTCTACCTTCCAGTATTTGTCCTTTACAAACTGGTAACAATGCATCATAAATCATTTTTTAAAATTCCAAAATTTCAAAAATTTCAAAATCACACATAAATACATTACAAAAAGGAAAGTGAAAACAAACAGGAACAGAAAAAAATGATTCAAAGAATCAGCTTAATTTTCCTTGTGGTTTACTTCCTTCTCCCTAGCCACATGTCTCTTTTCCTCATCTACTTTCTACTTCTCTTTACTCCATTTCTTTTATTCTCTTCTCCTATATCCTCATCTCAGTTCGTCTTATCTCTTTTCCGCTTATCTCCGCTTAGCTCCTTACCCTTCTCCACTTATCTCCCTCAGCTTTTCCTTCTTTGCATATCTCCTCATCTATTCATCGCTCTTGTCCTTCTCATCACTCACCTCCTTCTCCTTCGCTTATCTCCTTCTCCTTCTCCATTCATCTCTTTAACCTTTCTTGCTGCTCACCATCGCTTCAACTCTATCGCCATCTTTTTCTGTCTCCTTTTCTCTCCACTTGACTCCACCTTCACTCTCCCCTTGTTTATGTCTTTGTTCAGTTTTCTCTGCCTGTCTCTATTTGGCTCTCTCCACTCATCTCTATTCCATCTTGTCTTGTCTTTGGCCTTTCTTCTCCCTTTATCCACTATCGCTTTCTTTCTCTTATGACTATTTTGCTTTAAGTCTTCTTAACTACAGTTAATTGAACTGAAATTGACTGAAGAGAAAGACTTAGATATAAAAAGTTAAAATTTTGACTCATTAACTGTGGGGAAAAGAATTCAAGGAGGGAGTAACAAAAGAAGGAAAGTGAAGATGCAGACCCCATATTAAGAAAGAAAGTAAAGAGAAAGATGAGAAAGGAGAAAAGAAAGTGTCACTGATACCTGAATTGAAAAGGCAAAGGAAGAATGAGAATTAAAAGTAAGATAAAAAGGGGGGAACTTTAGCGAAATACATAGGATACACTGATACAAAAATGGAAATGGAAATAGATAAGATATTTAGAGTTATTTCTACCTATGCAAGAGAAAGGTTATGAAGCAAAACTCTGGACTGAAAATAATGCAATTAAAATATTTAAAGACATACCCTCTATCATGATAGAAAGACACAAATACAAATTTCTGACTCAGCTTTTAAAGTAAAGGAAAACTGATTACAGATGGGAAAGGATAGAAGGATTGTCCTTTCTGTGGAACCAGAAAAGATTTAAAATTGACACACTGGAAAAAGCAAAAGAAATGGAAGAGAAACTAATGAGAAAAGAAAGAAGAGAGAGAATCAGGAAGAAGAAGAAGGACCCGGTCAGTTAACACACTTTAGAGCACAACAAAAGAAAAAAGAACACGAACAGGAAGGAAAGATCAGAATGGAAAGAGAAACAGAAGAAGAGATCCCAATAAGACAAGAAAAGACAACAAAACAATCCGAATTGGATCAAGAATCAGAACAAGAGCCTGAAGAAGAAAGGGAAAGGGAAACAGAAGAAAAAGAAGATAAAAGATAAGGAAGTAAAGACAACATTAACACAAAAGAATATTGAAGTAGAAATTAATAAATCACACACTCAAACAGAGAGAAAGAAAAAAACAAATAGCTATATAAGGGTTGGAAGGGGTGGAACACAATAAAATGAAAACAGGATCAAGTCAGACAAAAGTAACAATATATAACAAGAAAGAGAAAGAGAAAAATACATAAATAATGAGAGATAAATATCGAAATACAAACATGACAATTAAAGTAACGTTGTGGAACGTGAAAGAATTAAACTCCAAATATAAAAGAAATATGGTATTCCACTATTTAGAGAAGATCAAGAGCAACATTATTTGTCTACAAGAAACCAGAATAAGGGATAGAGATAATAAATATTTGAAGAACCTCAAGTTAGGAAATTGTTACGCATCAGTATTTGAAAAAAAAAAGGTGTGATAATATATAAACAAGAAATATAATTCAAAAGACATCTTTAAAGATATTAATGGCTCTTATATTTCTGTCAAATTAAAATCAAAAGAACTCAAGATTTTAGCAGTAGGGATATACACATCTCTGGAAAATGAGATAAATTCTTTGAGAACATTACAATTGAACTACATGAGGTTGGATATGATAATTTACTGATAATGGGAGATTTCAATGAAGTTATTGAACCAAAACAAGACAGAAGCTCAAACATAGAAAAAAAATCAGAAAAAATCAGGGGAAACTTCCTAGATCTATCTTTAACCTAGTAGAGGAAAATGATATGAAGGATGTATGGAGAGCTAAATATAGACAAGCTAAGGGATACACTTTCTTCTCTGAAGTACATGACTCAATGTCGAGAATAGATATGTTCATAGTAACAAAAGCACTTCAACCTAAGATTCAAAAAATGGAAATTTTACCATGATCATAGCAGATCACCATTCCATAGCATTTGAGATAAGAGAAAGAAAAACCAAGGGGGGAAGCAGACGGGCAGCACAGGGCCACCCCAGGAAGCTGCGCCGTGGGGCTGAGGTATCCGCACACCTCGGCCCTGCGGCGCAGCTTTGCTGCCCCTGGAAGGAGTGCTAAAATAGTGCTTCTTCCACAAATCGTCAAAGGTGCACCACAAAAAGCTGCTGGTGCACCTTCGGCAGCTTTTCCGCTGCAGCAGGTGCGGATGCTGCAGTGGAAAGGCATCCTCGGAGCACCGGCCGTGCAGAGGGCCGGCTGCTCCGAGGATGTTTTCGGGAAGGGGTTGGGGCACCCAGCGTGTGGCTGCCCCTCCCCTTCCTTGCTCTGAAGACGGCACTTTGCACCTTCTGCTTAGCCCCCAAGTATAATTGGAGATTAAGAGAACATCTATTGAAAAAAGAAAATTGAAAAAGAATATTGTTGAATTTTTATTTTATTTTTTAAAAAAGAAGCTTAAATACTATTATAAAGAGAACACAACAGAAGAGACCACACAAAAAAACAATGTAGGATGCCAGAAGGGCAGTAGCTATGGAGTCTCTTAATAAAATATAATATAGGAGAAAATAGAAAAGAAGAAAATAGGATACTAAAAGAAATCAAACCTAAAGAACAAAAATGGAAGAACAGAAGAAATAAAAAACTAAAATAGGAAATACAAATTTTAGAGCAACAATTGAAGACCTTAACAATAAAGGATATGGGAAAAAGCTACAAAGTATAAAACAAAAACATTTTGAAATGGGAAATAAACCTAGCAAAATCCTAGCTAACAAGATAAGGAAGGAAAGGAATAAAAAAAAAATATCACAGATAAGAGAAGGAGAAACAATCTTTACAAATCAAGAAAATAGCAAAAAAAATCTTCAAAAGATATTTCAAAACATTACACAGAAATACAAATAGGATGAAATTGATAAGAAAAATATCAAAAAGTATTTGGACAAGCAAAAAATAACACAATTGACAGAAAAGCAGAAAGAAGAATTAAACCAAATTATCACAGAGAAAGAAATATCAAAAACAATAAAAAATGAAACTAGGAAAAGCCCCTGGCCCAGATGGTCTCTCAACTATCTTCTATTAAAAAAATGGAAGAGGTCATAAGAATTCCGTTATTTAAAACAGTAAATGACATACAAAGAAACAGCATCCCTGAATCATGGCAGGATACGTATATAATGTTAATACTGAAAGAGGATAGAGATATCTGCAATGTAAAGAATTATTGACCAATATGATTAATAAACAATGATTATAAAATTTTTGCAACAATCATTGTGGGAAGATTAAAGAAGATCATGAATGAGATAATCCATGAAGATCAAAATGGATTTTTACCAAAAAGGTTCATAAAAAGCAAAATAAGAATAGTCTTAAATTTTGTAGAATACTTGGAGAAGCATAATGAAAAAAACTAGCAATGATATTTATTGATGCCAAAAAAGCCTTCAATAAGGTGAGCTAGTAGTTTACGAAAGAGGTTATCAATAACATGAATATGGGAAAGAAGTTTGAAAGCTGGATTCAAATAATATACAAAGAGTAGAAGGCGCAGATTATAATAAATGAAGAAAAGATGGAACTGATTAGTATAGAAAAAGGAACCAGACAGGGTTGTTTGATTTTACCTTTATTATTTATAATTAGATTGAAAATACTAAACATCAGAATGAGAGAGGACAGAGAAATCCAAGGTATAAGAGTAAAAGGGCACACACAGAAGTTCAAGGCAAATGCAGATGATGTAGTATGTTTCCTAGAAGAACCATTTAAAAGTATAGAAAAACTACTATATACCTTACAGGAATATGGCAAATTAGCAGGATTCAAAGTTAATCAGGAAAAGACTGCAATTATAACTATGAATATGTCTTTAAAAGATGAGGAAATACTGAAAGATAAAAACAAATTTAGGATTGAAAAGAAAGTGAATTTACTTAACAAAAAGGAATGCGGACTTATTTGACAACTACAACAAAATATGGAAAGAGATAAATAATAAATAAAATAAAACCTTTATTTATATCCCACTTTTTGTAAAAACAATACAGATACATAAAGATTTAGTAAGATGGTCAATACTACAGATCTCTCTATTAGGAAGAATTTCATTAATAAAAATGAATATACTACCTAAATTAATGCACTTATTCCAAAACATATTCATAATTCACAATGAAAAATGCTTTCATACATAGTGAAAAGAATTATCCAAGTTTTTGTAGCAAGGCAAAAAACCCAGAATAATATGGTCCAGTCTGGTAGAGACTAGAGAGAAGGGAGGTTGCTCTCTACTGGATTTTAAGCTTTACTACTATGCCTATAGCATGAACTGGATAGAGGATTGGATAAGCTTGGAGAATGAGACAATGTTAAGTTTAGAGAGTAACAACATCAGATTTGGCTGGCATGTCTTTATGTGGTATGGAAAAGTAAAAGAGAATAAGGATTTCACACACCATTATTTAAGAAGATCATTACTCAAAGTATGGATGAAAATTAAAAAGACCATCTATAGAAAACTACCACTTTGGGTATCTCCTCAAGAGACTTTCCTATATAGGAGTAAAAGAGAAAAACACTATGGATCAGATATTATGACATTCTGGAACAGCCAAAAAATAGGGAAAATAACAAAGAATACAAGATGAAGACTAAGGAACAACTAGGACAAAAAGGAATGGTTAACAACTGGTTATTGTACATACAATTAAATGAAAGATTAAATATAGATAGAAAAGCAGAAGGATTTGAAGAAAACAAAACAGAAATAGATAAAAATATTGAGGATAAAGAAGATCATCACATATCAAAGTATTATAAGGCACTAAACGGAAGAAATGTGGAATGTTAAACAGTGAAACAAGTAATGATTACTTAGGACCTTTACAGACTGCAGAAATAGTGCAAATTGAGTCCACTTTAACTGTCCTGGCTCAGTGCTAGGGAATCATGGGAACTGTATTTTTTCTGGGAAATTGAGCCTTCTCTGTCAGAGAGCTCTGGTGCCACAATAAACTACAGTTCCCATGATTCCTTAGCCCTGAGCCAGGACAGTTAAAGTGGCTTCAAGTTGCACTATTTCTGGCAGTCTGTAAAGGCCCATAGTCCCAATATATAAGAAAAAACATCATATTAGATAAGTGGGAAAAGACATGGCATCATACAAACAAATTCACATTGTGCGAAGACTTTAAAGAGAACTTTCTAAAAATGATGCACCAATGGTACTTATCACCAACTAGGCTTAACGCAATGTATAACACAGGAAACGTAATGTGTTGAAAATGTCAAAAACATCAAGGATCATTCTACCATATGTGGTGGAAATGTGCAGCAGCTGTAAATTACTGGAGGAAAATCTACAAAATAATAATAGAAACACTTCAAGTGAAAATACCACTCAATCCAGAATTCTGTCTGTTAAATATGATACCTGATGTAAAAAAGGAACCAATTAAAAGACATAGAAGTATACTGTTTTACATGGTCTCCACAGCCAGAAAAATATATGCAAGATGTTGGGGGAAAAGCTGATATACTGAATGTCGAGGGATGACTAGTAAAATTAAGAGAGACAATGAATATGGACATTTTAACGGTTTTGATTCAGAATAAACCAGTGGAAAAGATAGAAGAAGAATGGCTTGAGATAAATAAACTATGGCACAAATAAAAGGAATTTATAATATGATCATGTTTATAGCAAGATAGACTGAAATAGATAAACAGAAATAAGATGTACATTTTAAATTTTGGATATATTTTTAAATCAAAGATAGTTACGTGGCTAATCCTAACAGTAGGAACAGTGATTGAGGAATAATATAAGATACAAACAAGAAGGAGATATAGTAGTCATCAGAGGAATATAGAATTTCATTGAGACAAAATAAATGTGATAAAATTAAGGGGATTTTTCAACCAGGAAGGAAATATCAGTTTAATTTTCTATCAGAAACTTGATTCTATTCAGGTATATGTAGTTATTTTATATGTTAGTTGTCTGTGTGAATTATGTTAGTTGGTAGTAAGATTATGTGGGTGAGGGTAAGGGGTTGATGTTAGGCATTTGTATGTTTTATATATGTTTGTATTGTTTGTTGGTTATTTATGTATTTTAACCTGTTAGTAAATAAAATTAAAAAGAAAAAATATTCAAAGTAGTATTTTTAAAGCCTTAGCTTGAGAAAATGAAGGGAGTTATTGGCACCAAAAGGAGAATAATGTAAAAGCCAGGTGAACTTTCCCCACGTGAGATTGTTCAAAAAACCTTTTTTCCAGCCCTGAAGACTCTTTTCTTCCATCATGACCCACAAACTCTTCAGGAGATGACATATGAAGGACATCAAGAAAACATCAACAGTATTCAGTCATTTTTCATGATGGTACATTTCTGAGGTCTTTCGGATACCTAGGTCCTGTGTCTCATAGGTCTTGAAAGGTAAGCCCAGTGCTTTAAGTGGTGTGGGAAGACAGAAAGGCAACAAAGGTTCTAGTTTTTAAAAGCTGATGTATTCCCTTCTGCCAAGCCCAGTCAGATGTATTTTGGACTAACTGAAGTTTGTGAGATGTCTTCAAAAGTAGCCTTATGTATGAAACATAACAGTATTGTAAAATAGAGATTACTAGAGCATGGAAAGTCAGGCTACCTCAGCCCAGAACATTAATGCAGCACCCTTAGGTAGTGAAAGGAACTTCTTATCACCAGTGCTACCTGTCTCTGTCCCAGGAGTCAAGCTTTATTGATCAGGACCTCCAAATATTGATCAGGACCTCCAAAAACTTTTCTATATTTAGAAAGAACACAAACCCATTCAGACTAGGTTGAAACTATCTCTGGCATCAACAGTTCCCCCCATCTTGGGAGGATTCAACTTCAGTTTATTGGCCCTCATCTACCTTATTACTGATCCCCCATTTTGTGTGAATGCTTAGAAACTATTTGTTTGTTGTGCGCCTTCAAGTCATTTCCAGTTTATGGCAACCCTAAGGCAAATCTATCATCAGGCTGTCCAGGCAAGATTTTTCAGATGAGGTTTACCATTGCTTTCCCTTGAGGCTGTGAAAAAGTGACTTGTTTAAGGTCATCCAGTGGGTTTCTGTGGCCAAGTGAGGATTTGAACTTTGGTCTCCCAAAGTCCTAGGAAATTACTACATGTGACCTTTAAAAGGCAATTACAGTCAGGGGGAAAAAACACCTATAGTGATACTTATCACCCCATGACACCTCCAACCCATAGTTGCTGAAAATAGTGAAAATAAACAGAAATAAACATTAAATTAAAAAATACCAAAAAGCATGCTGGGTAGGACATAGGAGAGGGAGGTGGAGCTAAGGGAGGGTCAGGAAGAGAGTGTGATAGCAGAAGCAGCCCCAGTTGTGTAATTCAGAAGATGTGTGAGAATAGCTGCTCACAAATAGATATAATTCTGTTTTCTTCAACAAATGCAATTGCGGTGAGAACAGGTCTTGTGTGGTAATGTTTCTAGTCTGACACTCAAACACCACACTGGGTCTTCACCAGAAAAACCATATAGACAATCATATGAACACTCATAGTTTGGATATCAACAGCTTGATCCCATGTTTCCTTTCTCCACCTGTGTATTCAGTCTTTGAATAGCACTTTATTAAACGCTGACATTTACTAGTAATTCTTAAGACAGAAGGAAACTGCAGCATCCAAAATATGTAGGTATCGAAAGTACTTTGACAAACACATATGTCCACACACACATCCTAATGTTCAAAAGAAAGAAAACATAAATCATTACACAGAGTCTCATAAGTCTAAGAAGTTTTAGGAACTGAGGTTTTAAGAGGTTTATTGTAGACACATAACAAAGGACTTTATCACATGAGGAAAAGCTGGTATTAAAAAAGGCATTTTTCCAACAAAGTCCCAAGATTGTGGCAAAGATTTTCAGACAACACTGTGATTAGAGAGGACTTATCCCAGGAATAACCAGGGAATAACCAGTAACAAATCATTCACGAGAAAATCCCGTGAATGATTTGTTACTGGGTATTCCCTAGTTATTCCCGGGATAAATCCTCTCTGATCCCAATGTATCTTGCCATGATCTCAGGACTTTGCCAGGGAAATGCCTTTTTAATCCTGGTTTTTCCTCCATGTGATAAAGACCAAAGATCACTAAACTTAGATTAATCATCCCTTAAAAACCTTTTTAGTTATACTGTCCTGCAGGAATCTACAGAGACATAAAGAGATTGGCTTTGTAATGGCTTATTATTGATTATTCTAATCTATGGACCTTATCACACGTGGCCCACAAAGCGATAATAATCCTGAAATGACAGATTCCGAAAATAAACCGAAAATAAACCTTCATTCCGCAAATGGTTTTCACACGCAATTACCTTCATTGCGCATTTAAGGAAAGCGCTTCCGGGAACCGTATTTGCCGTTCACACACAAGTGAGAAAATCTCGTACATGAACAAGCAATGATGTTCTTGCACATGCTCACTATGCTCGCCGCGGCTCACTTGCCGCGGCTGTCACCCTTTCCCAGGTCGTCCTCGGTGCAGCCGGCCCTCCGCATGGCCAGCGCTCCAAGGAGGACCTCCCGCCACAGTGTTCACCAAGGAGGTCCTCCTTGGAGCACCGGCCCTGCATCGGATCGGCTCTCCAAGGAGGTCCTCCTTGGAGCACCGGCCCTGCGTCGGATCGGCGCTCTGAGGAGGTCCCCCTTGGAGAGCCGGCGCTCCGAGGAGGTAATGACAGGGAAATGCTCCCCAATATGTATTTGCCGATACGTATTTGGTGATCGTACTTACGGTAAAAGCGAAATGATTCCCGTCGCGCAATTGTAATTCCTGAAGAAACCGAAATTCAAAAGATCTCGGATCATTCCGCATTCTGTCAGGGTTCTGTGCGACATCGTGTGGAAACACGGGAAAATAATACGTATTAGGTCAGGATTTCGATTGGATTCTGTCTGGATTGGGCCCCGTGTGATAAGGTCCTATGTCATTAACAGGAAATGGGGACCCAGAGAATGTTTGCTGAATTCTGAATTCATTAACATGGAATTTAAGACCATGGTCAGGGAAATATTATTATTATTATTATTATTATCCCGCTTGTCCCCGGGAATCGAGGTGGGGAAGAACAACAAACCAACAAATGTTTACTATTTCTTTCATGCTGAAAACTAAAGGTGATTACAAGGATGTAGCAAAGGGGAGTAAAATTAGCACATTGTCCCCTAAATAAGGATTCTGTCCCCAATGAAATTTTCCTCCAATCCCCAAATTTTTAGCATTGCACAAAATGAGACAATGAAAATAATTTTCACTTAGAACTCTTATATTTTGCCACTTTGTCTTTCAATACCTACCCCCACTTTAGCCACAGATTTTGCAGGTAAAAAAGTAGTCTTATACGCAGGAAAATAAGGTAAACTGTATTTCTGAATGCTCAACTTTCAGTTTTTGCAATGCTAGACATTTGGTAACTGAAGGAAAATTTTGTTGGAAGGGGAATAATTCTTATTTGGGTGGGCTCATTTTGCCTCCCCTCCCGCTGTAGCTACACCCCTATGAGAGACATTTTGCATCGACCAAGATTGCCTGCACTATGAAGAATGCTGGTGATGATGGGATTTCAATGTCAATTGCATCCCTAACCTGTTGGACTGTCTGAAAGCAATTGTCCCTTTTAAGATCTGGAACCCAGCCAATTCTCCCTGCTCACTTTGTTGCCAAATGCTCCAAACCTCCAGCCAGTTACACTCAAACTAGCAGGTCACAGGAAGGATTGCCAACTGGCTGCTATATACAATTTTTAAACCCAGCATTTGCAGCAGCCTTATTCCCCCCTGCCCAACAATGACGGATGTCAGTCTGCTCATGCTTTAACATTATGACTGCTTCCTAACTGTTCAATTTCCAGCTGTCGTCTTCTATCAGGAAAAATCAAAGAGGTCGAAAGCCTCTGGTACCCATTACCAAAGGCAAAGAGGAGCAACCTTTTCTTTCACTGCTCTTGAGGTATTTGACCATAACTCTGTAGACAGATAAATTGACTAGATCTTCTGTTCTGAACAGTGTTTTACTTAGGCACAGGGATTGTTCATTATCTCACATTCTTGTCACAATTTTCTCCACTCATACTCCTCTCTTTGTGTTCTACAAGTCAGCTATTGATCTGGATCAAGTTGTTACTGTGCTCTGTTATGATATTATATATATTACACCATGGCCTTTTGTCCATGTTTTCATTGTTACAGATGGTGGTAATTTTTGCCCTAGATAGAGCTGTTCCAACTCATCTCTACATTTATGGCACTCTCTTTCTCTGGGTAGAGTATATGTCCTCTATCTTGCAGATCACGTTGTGACAAGGGATTAGCTATTTCTGGAAAATGCTCCATTCCCTGGCTCAACTAGAATTTTGTATTTTGGGAAGTGACTCCTGCTACAGCTATTTATATTTTTCAGCTATCTATGCTACAGGTGTCATAATAACCACAAAGATGCCATAGGTTATAGATCCTCATGTTTGTTTGTCAGTTCTTTCACTAGAAGGAAGAAAATATAGCAGGAGAATTTTATTTGGAAGATTCCATCATTATAATCAGGTTACCTGAGAAGAATGAAAGAAATGATACAGTTCATATACCATAGTATTGACATAGATTCCCTGTTTGTACAGCCAAAATCACAAATAATGCTTGGCGTTACTGATGAGCAGCAGCTAGGAATCTGCACAGATACTCAATAAAGCTTACCTTCTACATGAATAAAAATATAAACTTGTTGTTTACTTGTGGCTTGGTTCATTCATGTGTCAATTTCAGATATGGGGTTCACACAGCTCCTTCCTGTGTTCCATGAAGATGCAGAAGGCATCTCAGGACTTGGTGGACTAGTTCTAATCATTGACTGAGTTATCTCCCTTCTTTCCTCATGTACATCCAATGGATGTCCATACAGAGGTATACACGGGAGGTCTTACATTCAAAGAAACAAGCTGGTTTGCTAGGGTATCTCCTTCACTGTTAAAGCTCTCAGTGCCTGCAGAGAACTGATGAACATCTACCTGACATTCAACAGAGACGAGAACACAGTCCTGGTGGAGGTGAAGGGGGGGCACCAGCTGGAGTCATAGGGAATTGTTCTGTTTTACTGGGTCTCCAGGAAAGAAGGGGGAAATCCAGATGGAGAAGATACTGAATAAGAGAAAGATTGATTTTTATATGTGAAGGGGCTTTAAAGCCTGGGCACCCACCTCTACCCATTGTCAGTTGCATCAGGACTCAGTGAGTTAATCCGTTATGTGTGTTGTTTGTGTAATGTCAGTGTATCAAACAAAATAGCCAAGGATGAGGGAAGAAGACTGCAAAGAGAGTCAGTGGGTGCATCCACTTGGGCCCATTGTGCCATTTAGAGCAAGGCAGGAAGTGAAGCACTACTATCATGACTCATGAGCCTTCTTCTTGTATAGCCCTGGAAAGAGTGATGCCTGGTATAGGGGGATCCCCATGCTTCAGTGGTGAGCCTGCCACAGGCCCAAGTGGCAGCATAGGCCCTGGAATAATTCCCCATGTGTCATAAGCAATTTAGGCAAAGTTCACACATTCCAAGGAGGAATGACATCAACCATTGCAGCTACTGGGAACATAATGATGCCAATTTTTACCCAGCTTCTGGTCCCATTTACCTGAATTACCCTCCTGTCTCTGTCCACAATCAGCTGGTCCAGATGGAATCCCAAACCATCTGCCAACCTTTATCTGCCCTGCCTCTGTGACATCACAATGGCCCATCCATCTGACGATAAAGACCAGCCCCCTGAACTCATGTGCAGGCCCTGAAATCCCAGGAAATGAAATGTGGCTGCCCTGGGAGCCCTAATAGATAATTGAGTTTCAGCCATCAACACAGAATTGAATGGCAACTATTTACTCTTGTGGCAGAAAATAAAGTGCAATGGATGGGTATGCCCTTGTGCAATGCTTCTCAGGCTATCAGGCTATTATTTTCTTTTTCTAATGTGCCAAGGATTGGCACCATATTCATCCCCATTGATCACAATTCTTTATTTTTTGGAAACTTTCCAGGAGTTACAGGGACCATAACTTTGAGAAGTATTGTTCTTGAGGACAGGAAAACACAAGCCAGCCACAGCTCAGCTATATACAGGCACAGCTCAAGTCCTCTGACAAAGAAGCTTCTTTTTACAAAGTCCATGACCTCTGTCTCACTAGAAGGTTTTTTAGTAGCATTAGCATCTGGCGGATGGAGAGGCTGGAGAGACACAGACCTCAATGTCAGGTTGCAGCAGTATGTCTGCATTAATGCAACAAAGGAGTTTATCACACAGGGGAAATCCCGTGTGGAAACGGGGGTTTAAAGTAGAAAAAACGCAAAAGCAGATGTTTTTTCAGACTCCGTCACTGTTAAACTGGGGTTAAACTGGGGTTAATCTGAACGGAAACCCCTCATTGACTGCTTCTTTTTACTTTCAGGTTTTTCCAAAAGTAAAAAGAAGCAGTTTCCGTTTGGATTAACCCCATTTTGACATCGCTTTCACTTTTCACACTGGGGAATCCCGTTAATAAATTGCTTCCAGTTTTGCGGGTTTTTTCTACTTTAAAGCAGGGTTTCTGCACAGGACTCCCCGTGTGATAAACTCCAAAGCTTGAGTAGGGGGAAAGTGAAGATGTTACTATAGCCAATCCTAATGTAGCTATGTGTGCCTGCCTACAACAAGCAAGGTAAACAGCAACTGCCCCCAGTATCCTTTACTGAGCATGTGTGAACAGCAAAACATAGAGAAAGGAGAATTGATAAGCCTGCCTCACCAGTTACTCTACCCCCAGCATCTTAAAGAAGCACTGGGCCATAAAAAATTGACATCTAAGAAAACCACAATCTTGTGGAGCAAAATGTTATCCCTGACTGCCTTTTGGAAGAAGTCTTCAAGTGATCTCTAAAAGTTTCAAAATGTTTGTGTTTACCTGACCTAGTTATTTCATTTCATACATGCATATTAGTTTTGGGTAAAAGGTTTGCTGAAGCATCTTGAATCACTCTCCTTTTTTGTAGTGTAGGAATCTATCCCTATTTTTTCCATGTTACTTTTTAGTCTAGTACCAAATTTTCTGTTAAAGACATAATGCCCAGTACACATTGACTTAATTAATTGAGGCACAAAGAGGGCCCTTGGTATGCACTGTGGTTTAGTCCCATAAATACCAAAATTTGAGGATACTCAAGTCCCATTATAATGGCATATTAAAATGGTGTCCCCTATGTAGAATGGCAAAATCAAGGTTGGCTTTTTGAATTTTTTAAAAAAAATAAATATTTACAGAGGACTGACTGTCTTTGTATCTCAGGTCTTTCCCCTTTGTAGGGATTTTTTCCCCCACGTGTCACCGCTGTTACCGTTATGCCCCCGTTTATATATATATATATATATATATATATAAATTACTCCTTTCTCTATGTCAGCTTGGATGGCAAGGATCACATTAACATTTTTCACACACACAATAAAAAATCTAGAACATTTCATTGAAGCTAAAGGAAAAATTAAACCAATGTATTAAAAAGTGCATTGTAACACACCAGGTGGAAGTGATTTCTTCCACAGATTTCAAAGTGATGAATTCTCTTAAAATCTCAGCAGGATCATCACCAATCTGTAGACACTATACCTCAAAGGTCAATCGCAAAGGGGAAATTCAGAGAGTAACATGCTTACCATATTGAATGTCCTTTTTCAATACAAAGAAGAACTGTATTCTGATTATAATTGCCATTGGCTCTCCAGGAGGGAAAATTCACAATATGCCCGCAAGCAGCAAAGGTATCCCTCAGCAACACTGTTGCTATGTTACAGAAAGGAGAGAAGGAAGCAGAGACAAAGAGCTTTGTTGCTCAAGGGTTAGGCAATGCCCAAAGCCTGAAAAGGCAATGTTTTAGGTTCAGAGTTTCCAGAATCCCCTTGCCAGCATGGTCAGTGACATGGCAACATTGCTCTCTATAAATAACGGGGGGAGGAGGGGAAATCCAGAGACTGTAGTATATAGTTTCTGCAAGAAAGCTCTCTTGAAGATGTTGAAGCACCATGCTACTATCAGGGGCAAAGGACGAGATGTTCTCCCCACCCACAACACATTTCATTGTAAGTACAGAATCCCACAGTTAATCCTCCCTTCAAGAGGGGCAATAGGCTCAATTTCTCCACCATACCCAGACAAAAGAGGATACCTTGTAGGGCACCAAACTACCCATGTGGCACACTTCTTTCTAACCTCCAAAAGATTGGTGACCAGGGAGGCTCACCATAAACGGTTGGGGCCAATCTTGCTGCCTGAAAACATCTGTTCTCTGAGTCAAGTGTCTTGCCTTGCCTAAGGTCTGTACTTATTCCCTTAGGAGAAGCAGCCAGAGCTTGTAATCTTTGCTGTTACTTTTAAAAATCAGAATGTTGAGAGTTGCAAGCCTGTGATGCAAAATAAATTTCCCTCCCATCCACTTCATCATTATCTCAGGACCCACAAAAGAGCACAACTATAGTACAAACCAAGACGTGGATCATGTTATATTTCCATTTAACAGTTTAGTAAGGTCACATCCCCTTGACTTTACAAGTCACAAAATAGGCACAGTTATGCAGCAAAAGGAACAATGTTATCTCTTGTTATTGTTGTTACCTGCTATCAAATTAACTTTGACTTATTACAACCCTATCAATGGACGTTATCACACGTGGGCCATTTTTGTTGTTAAAGAGATAATAAAGTGACTTCCAAGACTGTTGTTGTTGTTATTGTTGTGTGCCTTCAAGTCGTTTCCAACTGATAGTGACCCTAAGGCAAACCTATCATGAACCCATCATTTCTTGCCTATGTGTTTTTTCAGACAGGGTTTGCCTTTGCCACCCTCTGAGGCTGAGAGAATGTGACTTATAAGATTGTTGTTGTTGTATGCCTTTGAGTCATTTCCAACTTACAGCAACCCTAAGGCTATCATGGTGTTTGCTTGGCAAGGTTTCTTCAGAGGGGAGTTTGCCATTGCCTTCTCCTGAGGCTGAGAGAGGGTGACTTGCCCAAGGTCACCCAGGGGGATTCCATGGCTGAGCCAGGATTCGAACCCTGGTCTCCAGAGTCATACTCCGATACTCAGACAGGGTGACCAAATGTCTTCAATGCAAAGGAGGGCAAGTCACTACAAAAAATATAGGACATACAAGAAAAAAATGTAGAGAAAGCTAAAAACACTAATATAAATGTAAATCCATGCTTCTTAGCCGTGCTCAAAATGGAGGACATTTTGGAATTCCTCCTGGACAGAAGATTGACATGGAGGGCATGTCCTGGAAAAGAGAAGGCTAAGTAGCTCACTGAACTACAAATCCAAGAGCTCTCATAATATGGAGCCATGGTAGTTAAAGTGGTGTCAAATTGCATCAGTTCTACAGTATGGATGCAGCCTGAATCTGCACTGCAGAAATAATGCAGTTTGACACCGCTTTAACTGCTATGGCTCCATCCTATGGACTCCTAGGATCTGCAGTTTGCTTTGTGGTACCAGAGCTCTCTGACAGAAAAGGCTAAATATTTCACAAAACTGCAAATCTCAGACTTCCATAGCCTTGAGCCAGGGCAGTTAAAGCGGTGTCAAACTGCTTTAATAAATTTCTGCAATGCAGCCAAAGTTGATGTGTTGCTTGGGCATGGCTTCTTTAACAAATTATTCTGCAGAATGAGAGAGAGAGAAAAAGAGTACCTTTGAAGATGTATCTAAAGAAGAACCAAGTTCCTTAACTTGGAGGTTAAATGTATATGTTGTGTGCCTTCAAATTGTTCCTGACCTATTGTGATCATGGGGTTTTCTTGGCAAGATTTGCTCAGTGGAGGTTTGCCACTGCCTTCCCCTGAGGCTGAGAGTGTGTGACTTGTCCAAGTTCACCCAGTGGGTTTCATGGCAGACTGGGGAATCAAACCCAGGTCTCCAGAGTGGTAGTCCAACACTCAAACCACTACACCATGCTGGCTCCTATTCCCATGTACTACCTATGAAACAATTGCAGACTTTTTTGTTGTTCTTGTGTGTCTTCAAGTCCTTTCCGACTTATGGCGACCCTAAGGCAACCTTATCATGGGGTTTTCTTGGCATGTTTCTTCAAATGGGGGTTGCCATTACCATCCTCTGAGGCTGAGAGTGTGTGACATGCCCAGGGTCACTTACTTGGCCACAAATTGTACATACCCCAGAATGCATCACCTAGTATATTGGCAGTCCTTCTCCCCAATACTTTCTCATTTCCCCCCAACCATCTCATAGCTGGGAGATGGAAATAATTTTAAAGCAGCATTGAAATCTGGACTATTTTTTAAAAAGTAAGGTCCAAAACACACTGCAGAAATAAATGCTAGGGAACACGGGAGCTGTAGTTTGTTGTGTTTCTAAGTGACAGTTTTCCTGCTAAGTACCTGCATGTCATAAGCATTTGAATTAAAATTACCATATTGAAATCAAATCTGATTTTTTAAAAATTTTATTTGGTCTGCGTTGGAAGAGAGGTAGTCTTATACAGTGAGTATATCCCATACTATATATTTTAACTGGAAAAGTTGGGGGTCATCTTATATGCCCAGCTGTCTTATACGCCAGAAAATACAGTACCCAATTCAGTGTGAGCTGGCTCTACTCATATACATATACAGAAGTGCCATCCACAAATGCATGGTGCTCCTGGGCTCTGGCTATTAGACGACTTGCAACTGTGGTGGACTGCATATCTTAGCTTGCTTCATCAAATTCAGTGAGATGTTAAGAGAGAGAAAGTCAATGAAGCATGCAATGAAATTGTTAAACAAAGCAGATAGTTTTACTGTTACTGTATATCATCATTGCAATCTGTTTACCAGAATAAGACAACTCTGAATGTGGATATTGAAGCCAAATAGTCATACAGTTTGAGTTGCAAATCAAGGAATATACAGTGAGCTATTACAATAAAATTCATTATTCCAGGAACATCCCTAGATGAATTCTTTATACACTCATTTTCTTATGAAACACTGCTGAACATACCTAAATTGTCCTAACACAGTTCTCTACCTAAATAAAATATTGCTACTTCTGTTCAAAGTGTCAAGAATAATTGCAGACATGGGAAATAGGACTGCTCATTTTCATATAATTGGGTTTTCAGAAACAGTTCATTCATGAGACTCCACTCATTAACAAATTGAGATTTGAAAGCAATGCTTCCTTTCCTTCCTTCTCTCATGCACATGTCCTAAACCAGAGTCCCAGAACAGCTTGATTAGGGTCTTATAAGCATGAGCAACCCCATTAAGTTTGACTGAGCAAACATATCTTTGCACACAAAGAGATAGGCATGTAAATAAGTGTGGATGCCCTTATAAACAGCAAGTCCATCTGCACAGCAGAGATACCAGGCATACAAGGAATAATTGCTTTGAAGCATGTAATCAGAAGTGCTGTGGACCAATCGTGCTGCTAGAGTTTTGGAAAATTATGTTTTGGTCTGTAACTCACAAAATTCCCAGCGAGAATCTCTCATGATTTGTAGTCCACAAAGTACAAGGATATCTCAATTAACAAATCCTCTAACAAAGAAACTCATTTTTAATAAATTGTTTTATGCCCACACAGCCCTCACCTTTCCTTGTCTTCTGTATACTGGTAGGCTTCTAGTGGCATCAGCATTTGGGAGATTGGTGAGAGTCAGAGAAACACAGATTTTTTTTTTTTTGGTACCAGATTGCAGTGGACTGTCTGTAGTAAACAATTCAACAAAGCTTGAGTTGGAAAAGAGCAGGATTCTACTCTAGCTTATCCTATTGTAACTGTGTGCCACTCTACAACAGGAAAAGTAAACAGCAGCTGCCTACTGAGCATTTATGAACAGTAAACAGAGGCAAGGAAAGGTAAGAGAAGTTAAGCTACCCTTAGCAGCTACTCCCAAAAGGTGTTTTTTAAAGCACATATGTATACACTTGGCCACCAACATAGAAATCATAAGAAAAGTGGAGGCTGCTGAAAATAAAATTATCCCTGGATGCATTTTGGAAGAAGAAAGCCTTAACAGGCCTCTGTATGTTTTAAAATGGTTTTGTTTATTTTTACAAGGCTTATCTGCCCTGGTTGTTTCATTTCACTCATGCATATAGTTAGTTTTGAGGAAGATGTTTGCTAAAACGTGTTTCTCTGCTCTTCTGTTTTGTGGTGTAGGAACTTTCCTCTGTTCTTTCTATTTTATTACTGCCTCTGGTACCAAATGTTCTGTTAAAGACATATGTCCAGGAACACATTTACTTCATTAACTGATATATACCTATAATTTTTCCTCACTCTAGGTACTCAGTTTTTTTCAATTTTCAGATAACTTTCTTAAAATTATATCCATAGCCTCCTTCATGACTTTGACACACTATTTTTTTTCCTTTCACAGAATAAGTATTGCAGAGATGGATCTGATAGCAGTTACTCCCAATTACACGATCTATTGACTGCAAACTGATGTTGCAAATTTTCCAGGATATGATTTATTAAAAAAAAAAACACTGCAATTAACAAAAGGCCAATTGGACAGGTCATGATTGCCAGATTTTCCTTCTGCTGCTTTAAAATAACAGCACCTGGGATGCCTGTGCTAAACTCTTAAAGTCTGCTCCTGCACCCTACAAAGTATGGGGCATCATATACCCTAGGCAACCTTTTCCCTTTAAGGGCTGAGGGACTTCAGCTCCCAGAAGCCTCAGCCATGTTGGCCAATAGTCCCATGTTGGCTAATAGCTCCTGGGATTCTGGGAGCTGAAGTCCCTCGGCCCTTAAAGGGGAAAGGTTGCCTACCCCTGCCCTAGAGCTAACATGGTATAATCCTTTGAGTGTTGGACTATGACTCTGGAGACCAGGGTTTGATCCCTCACTCAGCCATGAAACCTACTGGGTGACCCTGGGCAAGTCACATGCTCTCAACCTCAGGGGAAGGCAATGGCAAACCTCCTCTGAACAAATCTTGCCGAAAAAACCCAATGATTGGTTCGCCTTAGGATCACTATCATCCAGAAACAACTTGACGGCACACAACAACAACAATCATATGCCCAACACAGGGCCTGAACAGAATGCCAGAAATAATCCAGCTTGAGACCACTTTAACTGTCAAGGCTCAGTGCTAGAGAATTATGGAAATTGTCCTTCTGAGACATTGAGCCTTCTCCATCAAGGAGCTCTGATGCCACTATAAACTACAGTTCCCATGATTCCCTAGCATTGAGCCAGGGCAGTTAAAGTGGTCTCAAGCTGGATTGTTTCAGGCAGTCTGTTCAGGCCCAAAGTCCCTAACTTGCCACAATCCTCGCTCAACCATCAGAAGAATTGTCTTTCATCTTAAATATTATACCTTCGTCTCTGGATTTAATATCTATGATTTCACCTGAGGCCCAGAATGTGAAGGGGACCACTATCGGAGTTGCGTTGGGGAATGGGAGGTATGGCTGGAACAGGAGGAACATATGTTACAAAAGAAGACGGGATCGCTATTTAGTAGCCATCCCACCTTCAGTTCCTTCTGTTTCTCGGAATGACTTGGAGAGCAAACCCACCATTCCACAGAACCTCATCCTGCTCCTCTGCAATGCCAGGTCAGTTAAAAATAAGACTCACATCATCCAGGACCTCCTCCTGGATGAGGATGCCGACCTGGCTTGCTTCACAGAGACCTGGCTGGGAGAGGATAGCGCTGCTATATGGGCGCATGCCCTCCCAGCTTGTTCTCTGTTAGTGAGCAGGTGAGGGGAAGTGGGCGGGGGGGAGTGGCCTTAGTTCATAAAAACCATCTGACCTTGACCAGGATACCTGTCCGGAACACAGTCCACTTCGAGTGTATGTACCTTAGCCTGAAGACCAGGGATAGTTTGGGGATTCTGCTAGTTTACCGACCACCCCATTGTCTAGCAGACTCCCTGACCGAGCTGACGCAGCTGGTCTCTGAGCTGCTGTTGGAGACCCCCAGACTTTTAGTTTTGGGGGACTTCAACGTCCCGCTCGAGACCAGTTCAACAGGTGTGGCTCGGGAGTTCATGGAGACCATGACAAACATGGGCCTATCCCAATTGGTCAACGGGCCCACACATTATGCAGGTCATACACTCGATGCGGCCTTTAGTACGGATCAGGAATATCCATGGGCGGAGGTGGTAAGTACCTCTGCATTGTCATGGACGGATCATTTCCTGGTCAAGATGCAACTTAAGGCCTACATCTGCCCTGCCGGGGGTGGTGGACCTATTAAAATGGTCCGCCCTTGAAGGCTAATGGAGCCAATTGGATTCCAGAAAGCATTAGAGGGTCAAATGGTGAGGAATGCCGGTGACTCTGTCGACGCTCTGGTTAATACTTGGAACATCAATCTTACCAGGGCCATCGACACAATCGCTCCCAAGCATCCTTACCATCCCGCTTCAAACCGGAAGCCTTGGTATACACAAGAGCTTAGGAGAATGAAGTGGTTTGGTCAACGACTAGAGCACAGGTGGCGGAAGACTCGACTCTTATCAGACAGAACTCGCCATAGGAACTTTCTTCGTTCCTATTGGGAGGCAATACTTGCAGCGAAGAGAGCTTTCTTCTCTGCACGCATTGCGTCTGCAGAGTCCCGTCCAGCAAAACTGTTTAAGGTGGTGAGGGAGACGACGCAGATACCTTCTGCGCCGAATCCCTTACTTAACCCGACCACAGCCTGCTGTGACGCATTTAATAACTACTTTGCAGATAAAATCTCTCAGATAAGAGCCGACTTGGACGCCACTTTTGAATCAGAGTCAATAGGCGAGGCGTCCAGTAACTCCACCGATGCAGTTATACTGGATCAGCTTCAATTGGTGAGTACCGAGGACGTGGACAAGCTGCTTGGTATGGTGAGGAAGACGACCTGCCCTCTTGATCCTTGCCCATCATGGCTGGCCGTCCGGGGGGGATGCATTGAGGAGATTCCTTGTGGATATCATCGATGCATCCTTCAGGGAGGGACATGTTCCATCTTGTTTGAAAGAAGGACCGGAACCACTGAAAAAACATATCCCTGGATATGAGAAATTATAGGCCGGTGTCATTGCTGCCATTTTTGAGCAAGGTTATTGAGAGGGCGGTCTCTCTTCAGCTCCAGGCGGTCTTGGATGAAACCAATTATCTAGACCCATTTCAAACCAGCTTTAGGACAGGATTTGGGGTTGAGACTGCCATGGTTGCCTTGACCGACGATCTGCGTCTGAGCATCAACAGGGGTAGTGTGACCCTGTTGGTGCTCCTGGACCTCTCAGTGGCTTTTGATACAATAGACCATGGCATCCTCTTGGGCCGCCTGAAGGGGTTAGGTATCGAGGGCACTGCGTTGCAGTGGTTCCGGTCCTTCCTCTCGGGCAGGTCCCAGAGGGTGCTGCTCGGGGACTATAGCTCCAGTAAGAGGGACCTCACTTGTGGGGTCCCTCAGGGAGCTATTTTGTCCCCGACATTATTTAACATCTATATGAAGCTGCTGGGTGAGATAATACGGAGTTATGGTGCTGGGTGTTATCAGTACGCTGATGACACCCAAATCTATTTCTCCGTGTCTCGTTCGTCGGCCTCGAATTCCAATGGCATCTCCTCTCTCAATGAATGCCTTCAGGCGGTAATGGGCTGGATGAGGAAAAACAAATTGAAGCTGAATCCAGACAAGACGGAGGTGCTCACGGTAGCGGCCCCGAAACCAAGAATTGGGTTGCAACCTCCAGTCCTTGACGGAGTCACACTCTCCTCCAGTGACTGTGTTCGCAGTCTGGGGGTGCTCCTTGACTCGTCGCTCTTGATGACAAATCAGGTGAATGCGACGGTCAGGAGCGCCTGTTATCAGCTTCGGCTGATACGCCAGCTGCGCCCTTTTCTGGAAGAAAGGGATCTCGAGACAGTTGTGCACGCACTGGTAACCTCCCGCCTAGACTTCTGTAATGCGCTCTACATGGGGCTACCCTTGTGCCAGGTTCGGAAGCTACAATTAGTTCAAAACATGGCAGCCAGGCTTGTTTCTGGAACATCTAGGAGGGACCACATCACTCCGGTTTTGAGGTCCCTCCACTGGCTGCCTATCTGCTTCCGGGCCCAGTACAAGGTGTTGGTTATTACCTTTAAAGCCCTAAATGGCTTGGGTCTAAGTTATATCAGAGACCGCCGCCTCCCGTACGATCCCCCCGCGCACTCCGTTCCTCTGGGAGGAAATTTTTGGAGATAAGAAAAACGAAGCTTTCTGCAACCTCCCCGAGGGCTTTTTCTGTACTTGCCCCCAAGCTCTGGAACGATCTGCCGAACGAAATCCGTTAGCTAACATCTTTGGATAGCTTTAAAAAAGCTATAAAGACGGATCTCTTCCGGCAGGCCTTTCCAGACTAGATAATCAGCCTCGGGTGATTCTATATTCTATATCATACATTCATCCTGCGGTACCTGGTTCCCCCACTGCGGAAAATTGAAATATCTCAGGGGGTCATTGAAATTGTAATTAATTGATTTTAGTGTTGTTGTTATTGATCTTAAATTGAAATTGTTTAATGCTGTTTTAAGGGTGGGAGGGATGTGTTTTGTATTGGTTTTATGCTGTTAACCGCCCGGATTGGGAAACCATTGGGCGGTATACAAATAAATTTTATTATTATTATTATTATTATTATTATTATTAAGATGAAGTACAGAATTAGCGCTCCTGTGGTGCTTCGTGTATTAGCATCCATACTAATATGGTGGGCAAGGCAGATGCAGCTAGGACTTCATTGTGCAAGATTGTGGAGAATATTTGTTTTTATGCATTTCCTGACCAAAAGAGAGAGCACAGAAGTGGAATCCTTCATATTCTGTTTACTCTTTTAGGGAATTATTTTGCATAGAAATATATATATTACATCCTGGCAATGCTCAGCTATGTCATGTCTTTACATTTCTTCATCTTAAAATTGACTTTCCAAGCAGTCTGTCACTGAGACAATAAACTTATGTCAGAGCTGTAGCACTTCAGACTAATTGTGGAAAATTGCATAATGAAAATGTGGCATTTTAAAAAAAATCCCCCTGCACATAGAAAGTTAGCATATCAAAATAAAAATTAAAAAGTTAGCACATCAAGAAGATGGATAGCCTGTGGTCCTTCCTCTTAACATTCTAGCTTTCTGTATGCTTGAGGTCTTGAAAGTATGTTCAGTTTTTTAAGACCCACAGCACCTTTCTGGACACTCTTTTAACATCTTAAGGATCTATGTATTTGGGATTTGTTTGTTTGTTTAAAAGCATTCATGTAATTTAGTTTACCGTAGTTGTTTCAGCCAAGGAAGTGGGGAGAAAGAGACAAGCACGCACTGTGGGCCCAGCTTGCTTTTACAACTTGCCTGCCCTTAGAACAAATTTGTCCTTTACAAGATTAAAGTAAACTGCAAAGAATATGAGACATCAAAGAGGAAGAAATCCTTTACAGGAGTGAACATGGAAACAGTGAGGACTGGCAAAAAATCAAGAAGACTAAAGTGACAAGAATGTTTGTAAAAGGTGTGCCAACACTCATATACCTAATGCTTGTTAGTTTCAAGTTCACTAACCTGAACACAGAAGGTCCATTCTGTTTAGATCATCCTTGTTTCATCCATTTGATCTAATGCTTTTCCTTATTGCCTTGGATGGCACTTATCCCTACAGATGCTCTCTTAAGACCAGTAGAGCTGCCATTAGAGAAAATGAGGTGCCTGTCTCAGCCATCAGGTGCTGGGGACACTGGGAGCAGCCTCCTGCCAGTTCCCCTTGAACCCTCTGATCATTCCCTTCTCTTGGAGGGCAAAGCTGTATCTGCCATGAAACCTGTCCTGGCCCCATAAATGAGCCAGTTGCCTGTGATGACAGGCATTATTCCATCACTGGTGTCAAAGTCTTGTTCAATTGCACATCCAGTGAAATTCTTGTCAGAATCCTCTTGGTGATATATGCTAGCATAACCATGGATGATTTCAGTGTAGCTACTTTCTTCAGCATTGCACAAAGAGGTATCCAGTACCTTTTTGTGCAGTGGTTTTCCGCAGGCTGTGCATTGGCTGCCAGAAAGCACCGATTGCCATTCCACCTCCCAACCCAAATTTCCTGGGTAGTGCTGCAGAACAGCCCCATCATACATGCATCAACCATCACCTTCCCAAATCTACACTACACAATTAAGCAAGTGGAGCTTTGCCTAAATACCTAAACAGGATCTTGGGCTCTGTATAGGGACTGGAAAGAAGGCACCATCTTACTCTTTGTCTCAGGCAGAAAAATATCTTGAGCCAACCCCACTCATTAGTAAACATATTTAGCTCTTACATCAGGACATCACATCCAAATATATTGGATTTCCTGCATGACAAGGGGTTGAACTTCATGGCCCTTGAGGTTGCTTCCAACTCTATGATTCTGTATTAACATTTCCCCTTTCTCTGAAATAACTGGGGGAAAGAAGACAGAAAGAATGACTATCTATGATAATGTTATTTTCCCTTTGTTAACATCATCTCAGTATAGTCAGAAGGTTAATTCCTGAGGCATTTCCACAAGCTTTTAATCTTGAGTCCTTACATAGTCATAGTACAGACGGGGAAGAACTACATGAGACTAGTTTTGAAATGCATAACTCAGCTGAACAGGCCAGCTATGGTTTTAGTGTAAAGGCTCCCTGCTTGCTTTTCTTCTTAGGCAATTGGCAGCCATAAAAACATAGTTTGAAACCTCCAACTACCTGTGCATCTTTATCCATCAATTTGGAATTACGACTGTAAAGCCAGATGTGTTTAGAAATAAGTGCCACATTATTCAGTGGAACTTACTTCCTAATAATTGTACTTATGTTCACAATTTTTGAGTAGGATCCTATGCATTTCTACCAAGCAGCCAGTCCCACCAACTTCAATAGGACTTGTTCCTACACTGATATTTGGTTATATAATTGTGGCTGCAATCTTAAAAGTATTTACTAGAGAGTTAAGGTTCTTAAATACAGAAAATAGAACCCATCTGGTATAGTGGTTGGGGTGCTGGACTAGGACTCTGGGCAAATCAGTGCTTAAATCTCTGCTCAGCCATGGAAACCCACTGGGTGACCATAGGCAAGTCACACTATCTCAGCCTCAGAGAAAGGTAATGGCAACCCCCCTCAAAATCTTGCTAACAACACTCTTTTGTTGTAGTTGTGTCTTCAAGTAGTTTCTGACTTATGGCAACCCTAAGGTGAAGCTATTGTGAGGATTTAGTCAGGGGAAGTTTGCCATTGCCTTCCCCTGAGGCTGAAAGTGTTTGACTTGCCCAGGGTTACCCAGTGAACAACACCCTACAGTAGGGTTTTCTTAAGTTAGAGTTGACTTGAAGGCATATAACAAATACAAGAAGCTAGGCCATTATTTATATGTTATCTGCTAAAGGTAAAGGTAAAGGTATTCCCCATTGACAAGGATGTCAAGTCATGTCCGACCGTAGGGGACGGTGCTCATCTCCATTACTAAGCCAAAGAGCCAGCGTTGTCAGAGACTACTCTGTGATCATGTGGCCAGCATGACTGCCCAGAATGCTGTTTACCTTTCCACCGAAGTGGTACCTATTTCTCTACTTGCATTTACATGCTTTCGAACTGCTAGGTTGGCAAAAACTGGAATTAATGATGGAAGCTCACTCCATCATGCAGCACCCAGGCCTCGAGCTGTCACCATGCCAATCTTGCAATCAACAGAGGCAGTGTCTTAACTACTCTGCTACTTCTGCATCCCCCTGTTATCTGCTACTTCTCAGTAAACCTAAATAACATTGTGCCAGTTTTGGCCTACATACACAAATAACCATTTGGAGTGCAATATACTCCTACTGGCAAAACATTCCCTAATTTTAATGATATGGGATTAGATCCAATGACATGTCTCAGACAGTCTATTTTTGTATTATCTGTTGGCCTACACTTCAGAATGTCATCCAACTTCTCCGTTTTCTTAAGCCATTTATGACTATCTGTCTAAGAAACCAGCATCTTGCTTTTCAGCTACCCTCAGATCTAATTTCATGCCTTAGATTTAAGAATTTGGCAAAGTAGCAGAGTTCCCAGAGGTAATTTCATAGCAACACATCAATAGGGTAAATCAATTACTATTTTAAAACTTTATTATGATTGCTTTTGCCGTGTATTGACTGTATGTGTTATTCATTGTCTAGGACAGTGTAGCCGGTGTATCTGAAACTGAATGGCCATAGAGAAAAATAAAACCATGAAAGACATGTACAGAAGGGGTGTGTGTGTGTAATTATCTGATGCAAATTCCTGTCCACTTTGGCTCACTCACCCCAAGTATTGGAATGTTTATACATCCCATTTCTTGTTTTACTATACTAGTTTCCCCTGATTCATGCTTCTCCTGAAACTGTAAATTCCAGAATTCCATATGATGTTGCCATGGTGGTTGAACTGGAATTCTCAATACCCCTCTCTAAACTGCAAACCCTAGAATACCATATGATGTTATCATGGCAGTGGAATATAGCACTATAACTGTTGAGTGTGATGGTGCCCTAAACAGACGTGTTTTGCTTTGCCCAGTTCCCGAGAATAGGTCCCACTGGACACAGTGGTACTTTGGAATAATAATACATAGAATTAGGCTGTGCAGTTTTCTTGTGGAGATTCAAGATAAGAAATTGCTTTATCTGAGTGTGAATGAACACCTTCCACTACCACAAACACAAGGGTTTCCACATCAGGACCTCCGCAGGTCCTGGGATTTCAGAGTGCAAAGGCCTAGGGATGGCCCAAGACAGATAGTGATGCCATTAATCATATGATATTATCAGCCAGAGTTGCTTGGAAAATGTCATTCCAATAAAAATACAAATTCTAACAAGTGAGGCAATATTTATCTGCTTCAAATTAAACTTTCCAAGCTCTGCACCAAACAACGATAACAAAAATCCATTCTCCCAGCTCAGTATTTAAAACATTTTCTAACAGCCTCCTTTAACAACCTAAGAGGGCTATAGTCCAACCAAGGAAAGTTTTCGAAGCCATGTGTTGAACAGAAAAACCCTTGATTTTTTCCAGTTCTGTTTTTAATATTTTTGCAAACACTGATTTCAGCACTTTATTACAGAGGCCAGCAGCGCACAGTAATTCACACCCACACATGCATGCACGCGCACACACACACACATAGACACACACATATTTTTTCTTCTCAAGAAAGCTCTCTCCAGTGCAGAAACAGCAAGACATACTTAAGTGCCACTGAAATATAATTAGACTTCAGGCCTGATGAGTTAGTCATAACTAATTTTCTCTTTATTGGATCCTATGTGTTTGCACTGAAGGGTTTTTTTGCAGAATAAAATGAAAACCTGATCTCCAGTGCACCCACAGTGCTAGCATTTGCTAGTGTGGATTGCAGCCATTGACAGAAATATGCTAGTTGAAGTGAATCTTCACTTATTTTATGCAAACTTATTTTGCAAAATTTGGAACTTTTCTATGCAAATTTTGTATGTGGTTATTTGTATGGTTTCTACACAACAATGCAATATGTGGATTTTACACAGAATAAGTCTTTCACAGTTTTAAATACTTCCTCACAGGTAAAAGAAAATTGTAAAGTTACTCACTGCATTTTCCAAAAAGAAAATATGTGAAGAATTACATCCCTAGTTCTCCCCCCCTCTCTCTCACACACACACACACTCACACACACACTATTTGTAACAAAACATTTATTTTGCAAATGAGGGGTGGACAACCATTGGAGGTTTGGGGGTCATATTGGTCCCCTTAGGGAAAACTGTAGAGTGGCAACACCACTTCTGCTACATAGCATAAAGAATGCCACCAAAAAAAGTCAGATTTTATACAGATTTGCATTACAGTCCATTGTCCTCTGTTTTATTTATTCTCCATGGCTGTTGCACAAGTCTGCCCTCTGATTTTATAATAGGTAGCATCAGTAGAACCGAGTGAGCAAAGAAGACCCTGGGCTTTTCATGCTTGATTTCTTTCCAGCCTACTACTGATTTGAGTTGATATTCAAATTGTGCAGCTAAGAATAGAGCAAAATAAGAATATAGTCTTTGCACGAATTTCTACATTGAAATTGCTGTGCATTTGAATTGACAACAATGCAAAATGTCACATAGGAGCCCAGCATTCGGATCATTCTGTGAACAGTTTGGACACAAGGGAGGTTCATAAGGCCGATTACAGCAGCTTCCTTTACTCTTTCAGTCAATGTGCTGTGATCAAGATTCTGCAACACGATTGCCTTACAATTACCCCTTCCAAAGGAAACAAAGATGTGAA
The DNA here is from genome assembly GCA_026167975.1 of Phrynosoma blainvillii. Classification (NCBI taxonomy): domain Eukaryota; kingdom Metazoa; phylum Chordata; class Lepidosauria; order Squamata; family Phrynosomatidae; genus Phrynosoma; species Phrynosoma blainvillii. The sequence goes on from JANUYF010000001.1 coordinate 160,291,635, forward strand.
AACCTTTCATGATCCCCATGACAGCTACATGTCCATGTTTAAAATTTTATGTCAGATATCTGTGCAGCACTTGGAGCATTAGAGTACAACAATTTGACTTAAACTTTTTTATTCCCATAGCCAGGGGACAATTGTTCTTCTCCAGAGAGGTCATATACCTACAGTTTCTGAAAATGGAACCAAAAGAATTCACATCTCCGGCTCATTCTCAAACTCAAAATACCACAAGGCAACTGTGAAACATACAGAGCAGATCAGGCCAGTGCCCCTGACAACATACCCTCCAACTGTCCTGGTAGCACAAGGAGAGTTCCAATTAATCCTTTGTCCTCCATTTTTCAGCTTCCATTTAAAATGTCTCTGCTTGTCTCTCTCCTCCTCCTCCCACTTTCCCTCTTTGCCCTCAGCTTACTTCCATTGCTGTGAACTAGTTCAAAGTGCAAAAGTACTGTGCATTCCACTAACTCAGTGGAGAGAGAAGGGGATGCAATCTTGCCCTTCCCAGAAGGGCCAGGCAAAATCAAACTGCTGCAACTTCTCCTAGCTTGTGTGTCCTTACTCATTAATAACTTTTGCAATCTTGACCACACTCTGATGTTTCTCATCTACAAGCATCCTAGTTTTCTTCTGTGAAATCTTGGAAGATAAGTGATAATGAGGATCCGACTCCGCCTCCCCTCCATTTTGTTTAAACTTTCAGGTTGCTGTGAAAAATGTCCTCAAGAGGTTAGGAATTTTTTTTAAGTGTCAGAAGGTTTTTCCTGAGCAGAATTCTAATTGCTTTTGACATAATTACTGTATATACTCATGTATAAATCTAGAAATTTTAGTCAAAAATTGACCCAAAAAATCTGAGTCGACTTATCCACAGGTCAATGCAAGTACTGTAATTTAACCCACATAAAACCAGAAACCATCCCCTGTTGAAATGGAAGTGTAGTCTCTCCTGGAAGCACTAACCCTCCTCTACTCTTTCATCAATCCATCCTTCAGTGTGAACACAAACAGTTATGACTCCTGCAATTCTGCAAGTTCTTTGGCATTATTTTCTTTTGCTTCATCCTTTAGATCCTTTGTTACATGCCCCTAGGTTTGACCCTCGACTTATCCATGGGTCATATCAAAATCCATAATTTTGGCCCCAAAACCTGCCCTCGACTTACAATGAAATTGACTTATAGCCAAGTATATACAATATATATATTTTCCCTGATGGGTTAGCTACAAGGGAAGCAAAAGGCTCTGCCATGACTATCTTATTTTATTATATTTATATTTTGCCTTTCCCATGAGGCAGAAGATAGATCAGGATCTCCCGATACATCTCTTCTGTAGACATGAAACAAATGCCCCTTTTTGCCTTCCAAAATTATACTATTCGAATAAAAGAAAGTGTGATGGGAAAATGGCATACATTTGTGTAGGAAAGGGTTTATCTGTGAGTTGTGTGTGAGAAACTGCACATCCCAGGATTCCACAGGAGGCAGACATAGCTGTTAAAGTGGAATAATAGTGCTATAACAGAGTAGTGCAGTATTGCCAGATATTACTCACCTCTGCTTTACTCCACCATGGCTCATAGCAGGTATTCAGATTATGGGATGGCTATCTTTAAAGGGCCACAACCAGAGGCAATTCAAAAAGAATACCCTCCTGTTATTTAATGTATATTTTAAACTCTTAAATCTGATCAAGCTCTGACCACATTCAAGTAGTCTTGCACATCAAGTATTCTCTCTGGATGAGAATGCTCACCCCCATTAACCAAGCAAAAAAGCACTCACCTGCTTCAATGTGGCTGACAGAACATCACAACATAGAACATGCACCTAGATGTGTATATCTGCATCAGCCATAGCCACATGGGCCTGCTTCTATTTACAGATCTCTTGTTCAACTGGGGTGGGCATTCAGTTGCTAAATCTTACCATCTTCTAAGTGATGGCAAAGCTTTCGGGAAAAATTGTGCATGCTGGCAGAACACCAAAGACTACTGTGTTGTTTTTTTCAGCAGGAGGTCAAAGAAAAACAAACAGCAGCAAAAGCCGTTTTAACAAGAACAAAGAGTGCAAGATATTTTTTTTTTAAAAAAGGAACAAAAAAGAGATATACTCAGACAAATTCTTACATTTAATATTAATATTTCCAGTGTATCACCTGAGGATGCTGAACTGCAGCTGTAGACAAAGTTCATTTCCTTAAGCTGTTCAGAAATTGTAATGAACACACGAAGGCTCTCTTTGCCTGGAATTCTGCTAGCATTTGGGGAAACCAATAACCAAATGCAGAGCCCAGGGTTTCTGTCCCATCTCTTGTTCTGTAGTATAAAGGAAAATTTTGGCAGCTGGTCATAAAAGGTAGAATAAGAAGAGCCACACCTGCCAAAATCCCCTTTACCTAGAAAAAGAAAAGAGTTCTGTCCTTTGCATCCATCCACCTCCTTCCTTCATGTGAGCAAAACAGAAACAGAGATGTAGCAGTAGCAACAGCAATAGGATGACCAAGATCCTGTTGCAAAAGCAGCTTCTCTCAAAGGTTATATATGCATTTATAATAAAAAGTATGTCTCTGAGCATGTACAGGTTTTATTTCCAGTCCTCTAACAGTGAACCCTTCACAATATAAATTAGATTTTGCATCCAGGACTTAAGGCTCACAAGGGCGGTTTTCAGGCAGTCTTCAACCCTGGCATCTTCAACAATGCACTGCCATCTACTGATACTAACTTTTCTTTTAAAAAGAAAGAGTATAAAATAATGAATACAGGCACATGGTGAATCATATGTTTATAGATCAGCCAATGTTCAGAGCCACACAATCTCATCTTTGCTATGAAATACTGATATATTTCAAAGTCATCATGCTGGTAGTGGTGGATTCTATTTCTTGTGAGACCTTTTCTTTAAAGAGTCTAGGTGTCTTACAGATAAAATATACAACATTCAAAAACAGTAAAGACAATATATAACAATGTAAAATACAAATGTAAATTATATTGTGTGTGAGAGAGAGATGAAATAATGTTTTGTTTTGTGGGTTTTTTGTCTCATATGATATGTTATGTTGTATTTGATCTTATGTTGTTTTTGTTGTAAGCTCTGTAATTGGTCTGGTGATTTGTTTTTATTATATGTGTTGATATTCAATAAAGGTATATTTTTTTAAAAAAAATAATGAAATCAAATGTCATCAGATATCAGTTTACAACAGCAATAATGTGAGATTCCGCAATCTCACAAGTTTAGAATTTTGAGAAGTAAGGATATGCATGTGACTAAAATACTTGGGATAGATACATCATGTGACATAACTCAATGGAAAATACAATAATGCTTGGCAAAGTGGAAAGCATTAGAAAAAAAGGAAGACTATATTACAGGTGGATTAATCCAACTAAGGGCAGCACAGCCTTCAGTTTGCAAGATCTCCACAAGGCTATTGATGACCACGGCTTGTGGAGCTCTCTCATTCATTAGGGTAGCCCTGGTGGTGCAGTGGTTAAATGCTGGTACTGCAGCTACCATGTTGTGAGTTCGATCCCAGGGCTCCAAGGTTGACTCAGGCTTCCATCCCTTTGTAGGTCAGTAAAATGAGTACCCAGCTTGTTGGGGGCAATTAGCTTACAGATTTTAAACCACTTAAATAGTGCCCACTTTACTATTAAGCAGTATAGAAATGTAAATGCTATTGCTATTACTATAAGTTGACTTGAAGGCAAGTAACAACAAAATAGAATCCTGACTCATTCTTAGCCATGAAGTGGGTGTATTATAATATACCAGGGGTAGGCAACCTTTCCCCTTTAAGGGCCGAGGGACTTCAGCTCCCAGAATCCCAGGAGCTATTGGCCAACATGGGACTATTGGCCAACATGGCTGAGGCTTCTGGGAGCTGAAGTCCCTCGGCCCTTAAAGGGGAAAGGTTGCCTACCCCTGTAATATACCTTAATGTCTGCACATGCCACCATACAGTGCCAGCAGTGGTTGTCCTGAGCTGTATGTGGTGTCATGGGTAAGACCTTTGACAATCTGAGAGAGACATGAACTCAAATCCCTCCTCAACAACAAATTGAGTGGGTAAGCTTTGACTAGTCACTCTCTCTTAAACAAACATATTTTTCGGGGTTTGATGAGGATAAATTGGGAAAAACTTTCATGCCATCCTGAATTTCATGCCATCCTGAATTGCTGGGAAAAGTTAGTAGACAGAAGTGGGGGAAAATGTCTTCATCTAGTTCCAGGGTAGTTGCCATCTGATATGCTAGTGAAATACAAACTGAGACTCTTACAAGCATACTTACATAACCAAACCATGCCTTTTGAATTTTGCCCATGGCACTGAATTTTACAAAGGCAGATTCTTGCTAATTGCTACTTAAGACAGTGCCTATGTTAGCTGAGTGAGCCAAAAAGTGTCATCATAATTGAAAGCGGTTGCTTATCGTTCTGTAGCATCCAGATGGTATCATTTTCCTACACAGAGACCAGGTTTCTGCCCCTGATGTAATTCTTATCTTGTCTCTCTCTTTAATGGGATACTCACTGCCATGGTCTCTTTCTCCATGTAAAACAACCTGCACAGTGCATTTGGGCTCTAGAGATCCAGTAAATCATGGCCTGGCATTCTCCTCCTCCCCTCCCCCATTGCATTTCTCCTCTTTCAATTTATGTTCCCCTAAGAACTGCTGCTAAAGCTACATGTGTAGAGATTAAAGGCAGGTCTACTGTGGCTTACAGACATCAAAAGCCATGAGCTGTACGCGACTGGAGTAAATTGAATAGTACTGGCTTTTGTTAGGCTGCAAAATCCTCTCATTATCATGCTGGTGGTGACTGTGCTTTCCTAGTGATCCTCAGTGTCCATCAGAAGTGATAAATGTAATCTCTCATGGGAATACAAGGGCTCAAATCCTTATGGGAAAGAGATGGCGGGAATATATATGTGCCTTTAACAAAAGCAGCTAGAAAACAGCATAAAGCAATCTTTAAAGGGAATGCTGGATCCTATGAAAGACCAGGAAGGTGTGTTAGGAACCAGGACTTGGGTCTCCAACAGCCATATGTGGAAGCCTTATCTTCTGTACCACTGTGGGAAGTAGGGATCTATTTCAACACCACCAATATGGATTGACAGAAGATGTTGTAGAGATCAAGTGACAAAAGGCCAGTCAGCAAATACCTCATCCTAAAAAATGTCCAATTCCAATTTGAATCCTTCATCTGAGTAGCTCATCACTAATAAAAAGAAAGTTTTTATTTGGGAACTGGATTTTTGTAAAAATGAAGGAAAATAGTACTTATCACCGCATGTGAAAAAGGCTGTTAACTTCCTTCAAGTCAACCTCAACTCATGGTGACCCTATGGATGACACATCTCTAAGTCCCCCTGTCCTTCACTGCTCTGCTCAGAGCCTGCAGGCTCAGCTGCATGTCCTCTCTGATTGAGTCCAACCATCTAGCATGTGGTCTTCCTCTCTTTCTACTGCTCTCTAATTGTCTTTTCCAGTGATTCACACCTTCTCATATGTGGCCAAACTACAACAGCCTTAATAGAGTCATCCTGGTTTCCAGAGAGAGTACGGGCTTGATCTGTTCTGGAACCCATTTGTTGGTTATATGTCACTGTTCAGATTATAGCTAATACAGATATGTGGGCAGAAAGACAGACAGGAAGATAAGAGAGAGTTATTTGTGCATTAACAGAATGCATTTGTGCATTTACAGAATGTACAGATTTTTAAAATATGAATTTAATGCCATAGACAAATGCTTATGAGTGAATGGAATATGAAGCTTTATGTGAATATTGATAAGCTTATTAAGTCTCATGTATAACCTATTGAGTACTTTATATAATATACTGATACATTAAACATTTTTTTTTAAAAAAACTATCAATTGACAAGTCACTGTTTGACTCTGTCAGGCCAACTGCTTATTCAACTCGTCACCTGTCACTTCTTCAGGGAGAAGAGCAGCCAATTTTCTATGCTTTCTGAGCCTTCCTTCAGAAAAATACCATTTCAAAATAACAATATGGACAAAAAGGGGGCTTCTGAGTGTCCAAACAACTTTTTGGTCCTTCTTAACAGCACCTGGCCATCTCAGCATCCATGTCACTGAAATTACCTTTCCATTCATTGTGACTTAGAAGTGACACATCTAAGGAGATTAGCGTATTGGCTTTAAAGTGTCTTATCCGTGATGGGATAAAGGCACGTTTAATTTCCTAATTCATGTATTATTATTTTTTAAGTGTGGCTGGAACTAACTAGCAAAAACTGCTATATGTTTATATGTAAGCTCCTTCGCAAGCATTGTCTCCTTCAGAAATGTAATTGATTATAAAAGGAGACAGGGGATGCATGCCCCCCGCCTGCCTGTCTGGCTATCTGCCTGCCTATCTGTTGGCCTGTCAACTTTTGCATTATGTCTCAGATATGCTTGAACATTTCTTTCAGAGGAAATGTGAAGATTTTTTATTTAGACAGACCTTTGGATTAGAAAGTTACCAGGAGCTGCAATAGTCATATGTCTTTCCTCCATTTCTGGAATTACAATTTTGGAGACTTTAAAAAAAAACCTAAATATGTATTGTTTTATTCTAGTAAAATTATATTCTAGCTGCCTTGGGTTCCATACTGAGAGATAGGCAGTATATATATTAAATAAATTAAACCAATAATAAATAAATAGTATTATTTTAAAATATTGGGAGCCATTTTGAAAATTATGCTTGCAAGGGGACATTACACAAAATGATTTTAAAAATAAAATGTATATATATATATATATATATATATATATATACACATACATACACACACACATTCCTATTTTTAAAAAAATCAGATAGGATGGATCTTGTGAACTGCCTTTGGCAAGGAATTCAACATTTGCAAAATATCATTTACAGTTCTAAGTGAGTAACTGAAGACTGGATGTTTAAGGGAGCTAATCACCACAGAGAAGCAGATGGTTAATATAGTTCTTTTATCTCCTATTTGCTGCTCAAGTATGCCTTTCGCATATGGTGAGTACAAACTGAGGGAGAAAAAGGTAGCACTAAACTAATGTGATTTTTTAAAATTTAAAGCCATAGTGGGAAAATTTGCTAAGGAAACCTAGTAGAAAGAAATCTGTCAGGAGTATTTTTAAACTGTTCTGAATACTCTTTCTTTCATTCATTCATTTTTACATCAGATGATGTAAAAATGGTCACTTTGGGACTCCAAGGCCTCTTTTTTTATTATTATTATTATTATTATTTTTATTATTATTTGCATAAATATTTTTGTCATATTGGCCAGAATCCTGCTTGTGTCTTTCTCATGGGAAAGTTCTCCCATGAAAGTGGTTGGATATGTTTTGTTTGATGTAGAACATACTCATTCAGTTTAAACTTGTTTAGCCAGGGTTGCATATGTGGAACCATTGTGCATGCAAGTGAACACTGTACCTGGATGCACACACACATTGATCCACATTGTGCATTGCACATTTGTTGCACATATAAATTTGTTTATGTATTCAGTTGCATATTTAGGGTCTTGTTCAGTTGCACAACACTGCTGTTCCACACAAAGGTTGGATAGGACCATTAATGTTTACATGCAGAGAGTTACAGTAAGTAATCCCAATCTGGGATCTCAATTGGAGTGTGTTCCTGCACATCACCTTAACAATTGTTTGTTTGTATATTATATTTAAAAATATAGGCTGTTCTTTGCTTTGTTTTGTTATTGTTTTCTGACACACAGTGCCCCTCTTAACAGCCTAGAAGAAAGCACAACACAAATTTTAAAGCAACATGAAATATAACAAAATGCTAAGGCAAAAAACTAAAAGATAAATGCAGTCAACCTCACAGCTGAACAGTTTCCTACCCATGGAGACTGCATCATCAAAAACTGAAGCTCTATCAGAATAATAAGGTCTCCCCCTGCATCCTAAAAGTTAGCAGGAAGGGAGGAGCTAGGCAGACCTTCCTGTGGGGAAAGTTGCAAAATTTGGTCACAACAACACAGCAAATCAGTCCTCATAAATGGTACTTGACATAGCAATATGACATGGAGCTGTCCTGAAAGATATATTATATAAAGCAACTCTCACTACATAAGCTCTTCCTCTGGGACCCAACATGATGTAGCAATTTGAGTGTTGGACTATGACTTGAGATCAAGGTTCAATTCTCCACTTGGCCATGGAGACCCACGGGATGACCTTGGGCTAATCACACACTCTCAGCCATACAAAACCTCATGATGGGTTTGCCTTAGAGTCACCATAAGTCAGAAACAATTTGAAGTCATACAACAACAAAGTTACTTTTCTAATTGTGCTCTGATAGTGCAGTCCTACCCACACTTATCTGAGAGTCAGCTTTGTTGTGTATCAGGAAACCTAAATGCATGAAATATAAACAAGAATGAAGAATGATTATTGTTCAGGTGAATTTTAATGGTTTCAATCATAGTATGAGTAGCCTCTCTCAGACCATACAGGCAAGCAGGCCTTTCTGAAGTATTTACTCAGAGGCAAGAATTCAGTTCATGTACTATGCCAGCATAACTATGCCAGTATAAGTGGTGGCGACAGGAATAAACAGGCCACAGGAGATAAGGTACAGTGTTGGAAAAATAGGTTGCTCAGAGTAGGTTTACTTCCATTGCCACCACTGCACAACCCTAGAAAAAGTGCTAGTCACTCTTCCAGGGCACCAACAGAAATGTGACAAAAGAAAGCTGAAAAGAAAACCTAGGGTGAATTTACCATCCCACTGACATGGAAATCGCTAGCCACAACTGGCAAAATAATATGTAACAAATATATAACAAATTCATATATAACGTAAATATAAAATTTGTTATGTATAACAAATATATAACAAAACCAGTAATTATAACAAAATATGATCTAATTAATATCTCAACAGAATTTACTGACAACATAAGAAACAGATTTGCATTACTAAGAATAACAGACTGAGAACCAGAGGGACTATGGTCTGAAGCCAGGGACATAATAAAAGAAGAATGCAGACAGACACTTTCAATAAACAAAAAGAAAGAGAAAAAATAATGGATGACAGAAAAAACACTACAAGCAATAAAGAAAAGAAGAGAAGAAAAACAAAAGAGATAGGAACAAACTAAGAATTATGAATGCAACAATACAAGGGCTTGTGGGGAAAGATAAAGAAAATTATTACAATGACCAATGCAGAGAAATAGAAGACAACAACAAAAAGAAAAGAACAAGAGATCTATTTCACAAGATCCAGGAAATCAAAGGTAAATTCAAACCAATTACTGCGACGATCTATGACAGTAAAAATAACATACCATATTTTCCGGCATATAAGGACATTATCACACATGGGCCAGTTTCGTTGTTAAAGAGATAATAAAGTGGAAATGAAGCATCCCAAAAAGAAAGCGAAAATAGAGCTTAATTACGCAAAAGCTTTTCACACGTAATTACAATAATAACGGAATTAAGTTAAAAGCGAAAAAAATATGTTTTTAACTTTCATACACAAGTGAAAAGAACCCGTACATGTACTGGTAATGGGTATGTTTTGTGACAAGACTCCTCCTTTTCCAGGGTGGGTCCTGCATTTCCCAGGAGGAAATGTCAGGCTGTCCTCCATTTGGGGTCATGTCCTCCTGCAGAGGTCCTAACCCCCTTCCGTTGGGGTTAGGACCTCTCAAGAGAGCAGAGGAGGAGGAGGAGGAGGCTGGAAAGGCAAGGGAAGGCAAGCCGAGGCAAGGGAGGGATTGGGATGGCTCACCCTCCCTTTTCTCTCTCTCCTTTCCTGGCATTGGAGGCTGTCAGCTGCTGGGGAGATGGGCAAGGAGGGCAGGATCACAGGCAGAGCTGGCAGGGAAGGAGGAGGAGGAGGAAAGGGAAGGAAGGAAGGAAGGAAGGGCTGGGTGTTCCCTGGGGAGAGCCAGAGCCTTGGATGATGCCCAGGAGAGGGGGAAACTGGAGGTAGCTCCCATGCCCCCCCCCAAGCCTTTCCCCTTTGTAGGACCTGCAGGGCAGAACGTCATGGTGAGATGGATTTCCAAGTTGCTCCACAAGCACACCCCACACTTGCACCCACATCCACCCACAGCTGCTGCAAGGGAAGCCTTCTTTCCCCTCCTTTTCCCTCCATCCCAAATGCCAAACTTCTCCTCCGTCCCAAACTTTCCTCTCCTAGGCTCCCTTCCCTTCTCTTCCCTGCATGGCATGGCAGGAGCCCGTGACTCTCCCTCCATGGAGGCCCCTCCTCCTCCTCCTCCTCTTGGCCCTTCTCCAGGTTTTAAAAGAGAATTGTCCATGCATATTTGCTTTTCAGATTAAAGTAAATGCGCAATTACTGTAATTTCACAAATGCATTTCCTCTAAACTCCCGAAATTAAAAAGATCTCGGATAATACCAGTTTCTGTCCAATTTCTGACCAGTTTCTGTGCGACGTCATGTGAAATCGTGAGGCACAAATTCGCTTTTTGTTTGGGATTTGTGTGGATTAACCAACAGATTTCCCCCGTGTGATAACGTTCTACGATGACTTTTTAACCCTGGAAAAGGGTCTCCAAAGTCGGAGGTCATATACGCCAGGTAGAGGAGGAGGAGGAGAACGGAGGGGAGAAAGAGAAGGAATCCAGGCAACAGGAGGAAGAAGAGGAAGAAAAAGGGGGGAGAAAACGAAGGAATCCAAGCAAGGGGGGGAAGAAAAAGAGGGGAGAAAACGAAGGAATCCAAGCAAGAGGAGGAAGAAGAAAGGGGGAGAAAATGAAGGAATCCAAGCAAGAGGAGGAAGAGGAGGAAGAAAAAGGGGGGAGAAAATGAAGGAATCCAAGCAAGAGGAGGAAGAGAAGGAAGAAAAAGGGGGGAGAAAATGAATGAATCCAAGCAAGAGGAGGAGGAGGAGGATGAGAAGGGGGGGAGAAGAAGGAAGCCACTTCTAAGACTGTTGTTGTTGTTGTTGTTGTATGCCTTTGAGTCATTTCCAAATTAGGGCGGCCCTATCATGGTGTTTGCTTGGCAAGGTTTCTTCAGAGGGGAGTTTGCCATTGCCCTCTTCTGAGGCTGAGAGAGTGTGACTTGGAGATTCAAACCATGGCCTCCAGAGTCATACTCCGATACTGAGACATGGTGACTAAATATCTTTAATGCAAAGGAGTACAAGTCACTACAAAAAATGTAGGACATACAAGAAAAAAATGTAGAGAAAGCTAAAAGCACTAATATAAATGTAAATCCATGCTTCTTAGCCATGCTCAAAATGGAGGACGTTTTGGAATTCCTCCTGGAGAGAAGATTGACATGGAGGGCATATCCTGGAAAAGAGAAGGCTAAGTAGCTCACTGAACTACAAATCCAAGAGCTCTCATGATATGGAGCTATGGCAGTTAAAGTGATGTCAAACTGCATCAGTTCTACAGTATGGATGCAGCCTGAATCTGCACTGCAGAAATAATGCAATTTGACACCGCTTTAACTGCCATGGCTCCATCCTATGGCTTCCTATGATCTGCAGTTTGCTTTGTGGTACCTGAGCTCACTAACAGAAAAGACTAAATATCTCACAAAACTGCAAATCCCAGAATTCCATAGCCTTGAGCCAGGGCAGTTAAAGCAGTGTCAAACTGCTTTAATAAATGTCTGCAGTGCAGACGCAGCCCAAGTTGATGTGTTGCTTGGGCATGGCTTCTTTAACAAATAATTATGTACAATGAGAGAAAGAGAGAGAGAGAGAGTACCCTTGAAGATTTATCTAAAGAAGAACCAAGTTCCCTAACTTGGAGGTTATATCTGTATGTTGTGTGCCTTCAAATTGTTCTTGACTTATGGTGATCATGGGGTTTTCTTGGCAATATTCGCTCAGAGGAGGTTTGCCATTGCCTTCTCCTGAGGCCGAGAGTGTGTGACTTATCCAAGTTCATCCAGTGGGTTTCATGGCAGAGTGGGGAACACAGTCCAACACTCAAACCGCTACACCATGCTGGCTCCTATTCCCACATACTACCAATGAAACAGTTGCCGACTTTTTTGTTGTTCTTATGGTTCTTCAAGTCCTTTCCAACTTATGGTGACCCTAAAGCAACCTTATCATGGGGTTTTCTTGGCATGTTTCTTCAAATGGGGGTTGCCATTACCATCCTCTGAGGCTGAGTGTGACATGCCCAGGGTCACTTACTTGGTCACAAATTGTACATACCCCAGAATGCATCACTTAGTATATTGGCAGTCCTTCCCCCCAACACTTTGTCATTTCCCCCCAACCATCTCATAGCTGGGAGATGGAAATAAATTTTAAAGCAGCATTTAAATCTGGACTATTTTTAAAAAAGTAAGGTCCAAAACATACTGCAGAAATAAATGCTAGGGAACATGAGAGCTGTAGCTTGTTGTGTTTATAAGTGACAGTTTTCCTGCTAAGTACCTGCATGTCATAAGTATTTGAATTAAAATTACCATATTGAAATCAAATCTGATTGGTTTTCTTAAAAATATTATTTGGTGTACGTTGGAAGAGGGGTCATCTTATACGGCGAGTATATCCCAAACTCTCTATTTTAACTGGAAAAGTTGGGGGTCGTCTTATATGTCCAGTCGTCTTATATGCCAGAAAATATGGTAATTCAATACTAGGAAGGAATAAAAAGATGTTGGATGCAATACACAGAAGAATTATACAAAAGAGATGATAATATGAAGGATACATGGAACGAAGAGCTATACGAAGATGAACCCCAAATTCTAAAAAGTGAGAAGGAAACTGCGATAAGTGAAATAGCGAAAAACAAATCACCAGGAACAGATGATATTCCATTTGAACTGCTGCAATCCACATTGACAGAGTCAAATCTAGTGCTAACCAACATATGTCAACAGATATGGAAAACAAAACGATGGCCAACAGATTGGAAGCAATCAATATACATATCCACAAAAAGGGAGACACAAGAGACTGCAGCAACTATAGGACCTTAGCACTGATCTCCCACACAAGCAAAATCAGGCTCAAAATTCTGCAACATACTCCTATCATACATGGAAAGAGAGATCTCAGAGGTCCAAGCGGGGTTCAGGAAAGGAAGAGGCACTAAGGATCACATTGCAAACATACGATGGCTAATGGAGCACACCAGGGAATTCCAAAACAAAATCAGCATGTGTTTTATAGACTATAGCAAAGCCTTTGACTGCATAGACCATGAAAGGCAATGGAACGCCCTTAAAGATATGGGAGTGCCAGCACATCTGATAGTCCTGATGAGGAATCTGTATTCAGGACAAGAGGCTACTGTCAGAACAGAACACAGAGAAACAGAATGGTTCCCAGTTGGCAAAGGGGTCAGACAAGGCTACATCCTTTCATCCCATCTGTTCAACTTGTATGCAGAACATATAAGATAAGCAGGCTTGGACACAGAAGTACGAGGAGTGAAACTAGGAGGATGCAATATCAACAATCTAAGTTATGCAGATGACACAATAATATTAGCAGAAAACCTCACAGACCTGGAATACCTACTAAGGAAGATCAAAGAAGAAAGTGCAAAGGCAGGCTGAATGCTGAATATAAAGAAAACAAAAATAATGACCACTGAGCACCTTCACAAGTTCAACCTAGACAATGGACGTTATCACACGAGGCCTAAAGCAGTCCCATCCCCGTTGCATCCCCGTCCCATTGCGGTTCCTTTTCAATCCAGAACTTACCGGCATACAGAAAGCAGCATCGTTCCGGTATCATTCTGGTCGCGGCAAAATGTAATTCCCAAAGAAACTGGCATTCAAAAGAACGGGGATGATGCCGGGTGATGTCGCAATGGGACGGGGATGCGACGGGGATGGGTGCGACGTCGTGTGAAGACACGGGGAAAGGAAGCGCAATGGGACGGGGATGGGCGGGGTTTCTCTGCAATGTTGTGTGAACACAGGGGAATAGGAAGCGCAATGGGACGGGGATGCGACGGGGATGGGACTGCTTTAGACCCCGTGTGATAACGTCCAATGAAGAAATAGGAATAGTAAAAGAATTCCCATACCTGGGATCAAACATTGATAGAAATGGGGACTGCAGCCAGGAAATCAGAAGAAGATTAAGAATGGGAAGAGTGGCTATGAAAGAACTAGAAAAGATTCTAAAATGCAAAGACATACAACTCAGCACAAAAGTTAGAATCATACAAGCCATTGTATTCTCTATCACCATGTATGGATGTGAGAGCTGGACAGTTAGGAAAGATGATAAGAAGAAAATCAATTCATTTGAGATGTGATGCTGGAGAAGAGTGCTGACACCCAAAAGGACAAACAAATGGGTCCTAGAGCAGATCAAAGTGGAAACCTCCCTGGAAGCCAAGATGAGCAAACTGAGACTGTCGTACTTCGGACACATCATGAGAAGGGAGGACTCTTTGTAAAAAACAATAATGCTGGGAAAGGTGGAGGGAAGTAGGAAGAGAGGAAGGCCACATGCTAGATGGATGGACTGTATTAAGGAGGTCACAGGTATTAAGGGGTTGCAGGAATTAAGCAGAGCAGTGGAGGACAGAAGGTCTTGGAGTTGTCTCATCCATAGGGTCACCATGAGTTGAGATCGACTCAAGAGCAGTTAACAACAAATATATATCTTTTGCTGATTTACATTTGGAATTTTATTTTAAAAGGCTCATCTCTAAGTTATTTGAAATCAAAATTTTAAAAATATATGTATCAAATGTCTACTTTTCCACGTTAACAACTACATTTGGTGCACACACATAAGAATAAAGGGCCATTATTTTTCAAGCAGGCATAAACCCTGGAAGTTGTTATTTTAGAAACCAAGCAGACCTCACACTGTTTTCTTCAAGAGACCATACTTGTTTGCTCAAGGTAAAGACAGGCAAGCCCTAGAAAATAGCACCCTCTCAGATCACTCTTTGAGAACTTTCCAAGAGAAGGTATAAGCAAACTTTTGAATTAAAATGTGTTGGTGATGTCAAAATGGCCAGGCTTCAAAGTAGAACATGCAGTTTTCAAAACTCATTTCCCAACTGTTCTTTTGTAATGAGTATTAAGAAGTATCAGTTGCAATTGATTCTGTCTTACTTCAGAAGCTAGACAGAGCCAATATTCTTTCTCCAGTACTGTCCCTTACTTCTTGAAAAGTAGACTACTAAAGAACATCAGGTGCTGTAGGCTGTATCCAGATAAAGGCAATGGCAAATCTCCTCAAAATAAAATTGGTCAAGAAACCCCCATGAAAGAGTCACCAGATGTCAGAGTCAATGTGAAGGCATGTAAGAACAAAACAAAATGATCAGTTACCCATACTGGGGGTTACATACACCCACTCTGCTTCTATCTTCAGCTTGAGTGCGCTATGCAGTGCATCTCTGACCTGCTGCCTTCTCTCCATATTGCTTTTAAAACATTTTGTTTATTTGTTGTATTAATGAATCAGGTTAGTGTACTTCATTCCAGCTCACTTTTAGGAGATTATCGCACACAATCCAACGTGACTTATCTCCAATGGATAGACACATGGTTAGCTGGCAATGACGGATCTTACGCATTCCCCGTAGGCATCTCATAGGTAGCCCATAAACAGCCCTTATGCAGCCCAGGCATATCAAGAAATCCCATTCTTGAAAAGCTGTAGGATAAGCCTGGGTTGCATATAGGCTGCCTATGGGAAATGTGATAAGATCCTTCACTGCTGGTTAAAGCACATCTATCCCATCCAGGATAAGTCATGTTGGATCACATGCAATAATCTTCTTAGAAACACACCTTGCCTGATTTGACCTGGGGTTCCTTATACCATATCCTCCAACATTTCACAGATGAAAACCAGGACATTTGTCTCCAAGCAACATCAGAGTTTCCTCAGTGTGGCAAAAAATATTAATGAGGTAAAGCAGACAAGCCTGGAAGGGCTATAGCAGTTTGGTTTTGGTTGAGCTAACTGGGAAGGGCAAGGTTCTGTCCCCTCCTCTATTCTCCCCTCTACTAAATTAACTGAGTACAAACTACTTTTGCACTTTGAACTCAGTTTGCAGCAACTGGACTAAGCTGAGGATGAAGGGGGAAAGTGGAAGGAGGAGAGAGTAAATAGGATGTTTTAAAAGCAGCTGGAAAAGTGAGATAAGTGAGGACTAATCAGGACTGTCCCTGTCAAGTTGGAACAGTTGGGAGTGTATGTTATATAGTCGTTATTACATAAATGGAGTCTGGTTTTCTCTTATTTACTTTTAGCCAGCAGGCAAGTCCTCAGACTTCACTTTTCACTTCAATAATTCCACTTGTTGTTGTTATGTGCCTTCAAGTTATTTCCAACTTATGGCAACCTAAGGTGAACCTATCATGGGGTTTTCTTGACATGTTTCTCCAGAGGGGATTTGCCATTGCCATCCTCTGAGGCTGAGAGAATGTGACTTGCCCAAGCTCACCCAGTGGGTTTACATAGCCCAGCCGGGATTCAAACCCTGGTTTACAGAGTCCTAGTCTAAGAAGATTTTTGCACAGCTAAAAAACCCAGCTTACCTTTTCCAATTTGAGTCCTATTCGAAGATGCAGCCTGGTATTATCACACCAATAGTCACCGCTGATTCTGCCAGCTGAGTGCATCCAGCTGCATCCCAGGTCCCAAGTGCACTTCAGCAGCCATTTTTCCAAGCCGGTAGCTTTCCAACTTTGAAAAGCAGCACCTGGGACCCAGGATGCAGCCGGGTTGCACTCGGCCAGCAGAATCAGCGGCAACTATTGGTGTGATAATACCTGGCTGCATCCCAGAAGAGGATTCAAACCAGGAAAGGTAAGCTGGGTTTTTTAGCTGTGCAAAAATCTCCTAACACTCAAACTACTACACCACACTGGCTTTCGATTATTACAGTATTTAATTAATATATTACTATATAATATTTCCACAATTCCATTCCATATAATTATTATATATTATTATATTATTAATAATATGTAATAATATCACAGTTCCATTTAAATGTACAGCTTGTAATATATTTTAACTTTTTCTTTTACGTGTAGGTCACAAGTTTCCGGCAGAAATCCTATCACATAGCACAAGACTTGAAAAATAAATAACTGGCCCACTCACCCAAGAAGTCCTGTTTAAGTTTCCTTATCTTTCTCTCCGCTTGAGTTTACTATGTCTACCCTATTCCAATTCAAATGTATATATCTGTTAAAGTGATTGCCTTAATTCTACCAGAGACATATATAAAAGGTATAATAATGTGTCATTGACTCCCCTACACAATGTGTTCTGCATAAATGCCTCTAAATTAAAACACCATATTTTTTCTTACATCTTTATTTTAAAAAATGGGTCTTGCTTCTCATCTCAAGATTTCATGTTTATTCTTTTACATTATCAGAGTGTCATTACGATCCTTATATTTCTTTGAACAGGCTCAGTTATATATTTCTACAATTTATTATATATCCAAACAAGTGTATGTGTATGTGCACACACCTTCAAGTCACCTGTCAACTTATGGTGACTACGTGAATTTGATAGGATTTTCTTAGGCAAGGAATACACAGAGGTGGTTTTGCTAGTTCCTTCCTCTGAAATATACCCCACAGTACCTGGTATTCATTGGCAATCTCCAATCCAAGTACTAACCAGGTGTCCCGCTTATAGCCAGGGTGCACTGGGAGTGAACACAAATCAACTTTAAAATTCAATTTACTTTAAAAATTGTACAGAGTGGAGACAATGGCTAAACCCAATTACTCATTCCAACTACAGTAGACCTAGTAAATGGATTGCTGAAAGGTAAGTCAACACATAGGTAAATTCCAGTAATTACGCTGGTCTACTTTAATTCAGGACTAGCAGTTAGATTTGGGCCTATAAAAGCAACTAAGGGGGGGTTGCAGACTGCCAGAAATAGTGCAAATTGAGTCCACTTTTAGGGTTAGGGTTAGTGCTAGGGAATCATGGGAATTTTTTTTTCTGAGACATTGAGCCTTCTCTGTCAGAGAGCTCTGGTGCCACAATAAACTACAGTTCCCATGATTCCCTTAACCCTAACCTTAACCCCAAAAGTAGACTCTGCAGACTGCCAGAAATAGTGCAAATTGAGTCCACTTTAACTGCCCTGGCTCAGTGCTAGGGAATCATGGGAACTATAGTTTATTGTGGCACCAGAGCTCTTTGACAGAGAAGGCTCAATGTCTCAGAAAAAAATACAATTCCCATGATTCCCTAGCATTGAGCCAGGGCAGTTAAAGTGGACTCAATTTGCACTATTTCTAGCAGTCTGCAAAGGCCCAGCACAAACCCCACACATGTAGTCAGACGTAAATTCCACTGAGTTCAATTGAGCTGACTCCCTAGTAAGTGAGTTCAGAAGTATAAATCGTATGTCATTTAAGGATGTGCTTGTTTAATTCATTCTGCAAGGGAGAACAAGTAATTTAAACCATTTTCTCCCCACTGCAGAAATGTTTTAGAAATCGGTGTAGTTTTTGAAGACATCCTGGAAGGGAAGACCAAGTCTTCTCCCTACAAATGCTGCTGTCCTTTTTCTCCCCACTCCCACTCCACCATGCAGTAGTGGGGAGTGTTGGATTGCCTGTGGCTGGCTATCGCAGTCTTGCTCAACAGTTGCTCAACTGCTCCCTACCCCTTCCTCCAGCATGGACACATAGTGGGAGATGGAAGAAGCAACTGAGCAAGCAGCCAAGTGTGCTGGATCACCTGTCACTGTCTATCATAAAAGAGACAGATGAAGCTCACTTGGCTGCCCTCCCACACTCCTGCCTACTAGCATGGACATGTAGTGGGCAGGAGCAACCAAGAGAAGAGGATCGTTCATCACCAGCTAAGTTGTGACAGACAGCAGGTAATCATGCGTGCACCTTACAGGAGTTCCCAGGGCTCCAGGAGGTCCTGGGGAATGACACTGTCTTTATTGGACAATTGGAACATAGCTAGCAATAAAGTCCTCCTCACTTAGCTTCCTCTCCCTTCCTGTAAGCTACTACATGACTGTTTCATCAGGGAAAGAAAAAGGTGATTCTGGGCTGGAGCAGGGGGACAGGAGTGAGTCAAAGGAGATCCCCCTTGTGTCGTTGGAGATTATCACACTGCACTTTCCCTTCCTTTCCTTCCGAGCTAGGTGCAGGATGTAAACTTTTAAATGTGCATTTTATCTCACACCTCCATGCCTAGGAGGTATCCCCTGCCTAGGAGGTATCCCCTACCCAATCATGGCATCCCGTACCTGATCTGGACTTCTCCCACACCTTGCAAAGAATGGGAAAACCCTGTTCTTTCAAAAACCATGTTTCTTCTTTGTTTTGCCCCATATTTCAGTACTCTCTACCAAAGCTAGTATAAAAATATCGGCAGTCAAATTTTAAAAAGTGAGGGGGAGGGAATAGATGTACATTTCTGTACCCAAAGATGTTTTTAAATGATAGGACTAGAAAGTGCTCTTATCACAGTGTATAGTGGTGTGATCATTTTATCTCTAGGAAACATGAAGCACAAAGAAACCTGCCAGCTTTTAGAGATCTGCCAGAGCCATAAAGGTCTAAAGCTATTTTGAAAATATCTGCTGCATCTGATATTTGGCAACAAGATAGTGGAGTTCAAATTGAAAAGGGGTAGAAATTGTACAGCTTTCTAGGAGTGATCAGCTTTAGCTCAGAGATGAGGAGTCCAGAAAGTGGATTAGTTTCCCTCAATAAATCATTTTTAAGGTTTATCTTTTCTTGTAACCTCACTTAGTTCTTTACAATAAACAATATTGGATTTTATTCGGATAGAAAATAAAATCAACTACCTCATATTCAGTTTCAAAATTATTTCTGCTTCTTCTAACTTATATATTGAATATATTTAATAGATTTGTGCCTCTCCTTATTTAAAAAAACTGTCCACTTTGAAAAGAAGTCCCATGGTAATGTAGAGCCACTTAGATATAATACTTAATTTACATTAAAAGAGTTGATAAGTAATGTATTAAGGCTTAAATCCAATTGCCAGTTTTAACTGGAGCAGACCCTCTGTGAATTAGTGGGATATACATAAGTGTTGACTTACCATTAAATAATTAATTCAGTTTAATATAATTAATTCTAGTCTAGTTAGTGCTAAACTGCCAGTAATAAACAATCATATTTCCCTTTCATTTCTATTGTAACAAAAAGAACAAGAACTTTAAATTTTTTGAGAGGCAGGTATAACATGCAACACAAAACCACTGGGAAGTGACTTCTAATAATTAAATCATATCCCAGCTGCTACATTTTTTGGCCTCTGTATAATGATCAAAAAACCAGTCTTTCCTTTCAGCAAGACAAGTGGGGAGGAAAAACCAAGCTAACAGAAGATAAAAGGGAAACAAGAGATGAGGAGGAGGAAGAGAAAAATTCCATTTGTGATGTTGCACATAAATATGTATAGAGCAGCATTCAGATATGAAGGAGGAGGATGTCAAACACGCTTTGGGTTCAACATATCATCAGTCGTCTAATCAGCTGTCCATGGATTTCCAGAGATAACAACACTGATATCTTATCTGCCCTGCTTGTGGTCACCTTCCTTCTTCTATTTAAGTCTCTAAAGATTCTCACATCTTGTAAAACTAAAATGATAACTATTCAATGCTTCATGCATCCACAGCAGTAGGCAACAGTCCTGAGTTCCGAGATAGCACAGTTCTGCCCCTTGACTTAATATATCATGTTGGCATGGAAATGTCTTTTTTGATTTGCAGTTTGATCCTTTGTGATGGCAAAGTCTATTACACATATGGGACTGCACATGCATCCTTGTAGACTGAGACACTGTTGCCATAAACAGGATTTGTGCTGGCTGGGGGGCTTGGGGGATTATATTCAGCTTCTATCATCAAATATTTTACTCTAGAAGAATCATATTGATTTTGCTGGATGTGCTTCAAGCAATTTGTGTCTTAAAAGCCTTCAATTCATGCTTTTTCAAGCATTTAATCCAAGGACAGACAAAAACATGTATAAAATCATTGTCAGAATAATTACAGGAAAATGAATAAAAAATGCTCAAGCATAATTTTGGCAGTGGGGTTTATTGGGACTGTGATGAATCAAATGCCACTGTTTGTTATACATTTATGCAGAACCATGTGAAAAGAAGATTTTTCTAACCCACCAGAATTCTGTCTGAAACCCTGGACAGCTTCTGACAGTCAGAGCTGCCATTGCTGGACTAGATGGGTCCATGTCTGACTCAGTACAGCAGAGCTTTCGATGACTTCTGTTTGTTACCCTCCTCTTCCCCCCCCCCAGCCCTGCCCTTCCCTCCCCAAATGTGTTCACTGTGGTCCTGCAGCCAACAGTGCAGCTCTCTGGCAGGGTTTGTTTTCAAGGCCTCTTTCTACTTGTTTGTTGCTACCAAGCCATCAGGAGGGGGGAAATCCCTGGGATTGTTTCCAAGTGAATTGAAGTGCACCTGTGTTGCATCTGCTGGTATTAGTAGTACAGAGGAGGAAAAGAATATGCAAGTATAACCGCTAAGTGTGCAATCCAGCTGTGTATTCATTGCAGTGAAAGGGCTAAATGCCACATTCCAGTTATGGCTTGAGTCAAACCTATGTGTCTTGCAAAAAGCAACAAAGCAAAACCTATACTTTCCAGACTCGACTTTACCTGTATTGTGTGCTATTGCTATTCCTTTTGTTGTTGTTATCATCAGATGGCATAGTCCTATCCAGTTTTGGACAATTTCCACAATCTTTACAGTCCAGTCCTGTACATGTGTTCACGGAAGTGAAAACTAACTGAGTTCCCATGTAACTGGCTGTAAGATTCCAATCTTGGTGGATAAGTCCTTGCGTTGCATTGTATTGTACTGATTGAGCATGGTGTAGTGGTTTGAGTGTTGGACTACGACACCAGAGACCAGAGTTCAATTCCCAGCTCAGCCATGTAAACCCACTGGCTGACCTAGGGCAAGTCACATGCTCTCAGAGGAAGGCAATGGCAAACCTCCTCTGAACAAATTTTGCCAAGAAAACCCTATGATAAGGTTGCCTTAGGGTCACCATAAGTCAGAAACAACTTGAATGCACACAACACCAATAACAATTGATTTGAACTCTCCCTTTTCTCAAAAGGTGGAAATAAAGGCAGTTTATATAGGGCCTTTGCAGACTGCTAGAAATAGTGCAAATTGAGTCCACTTTAACTGCCCTGGCTCAGTGCCAGGGTATCATGGAAATTGTATTTTTTTCTGAGACATTGAGCCTTCTCTGCCAGAGAGCTCTGGTACCACAATAAACTACAGTTCCCATGATTCCCTAGCACTGAGTCAGGGCAGTTAAAGTGGACTCAATTTGCACTATTTCTAGCAGTCTGCAAAGGCCTATAGTCCTCCTTAGAAAGGGCTGACCACACTGAGCTGTATCCCAATTTTGTTCAATAAAGTATTTGAGACATCAGAATTTAGATATCAAAATCAAATCTGAATTTAGTGATATTTAGATGTTTTGTTTTCAGATGATATCAGCCTGAATATTAATCTTACTGTGGAAGGCCCAGAAATTTCTTTCCTAAATAAATACTAGTCTATGAGATAGATGACTGAGAAACTTATCACATTGTTAAATAAAGCGACTTACCTGATCTATGTTAGGAAGGATCTAATTAGGGAATTTATAATTAGCTCAAATATGCAAGAGTGGGGTCCTAACAAAGCCCCACAAGACCAGGTACCGTTATGTATACCAGAGGACTAAGGAATCCCACAATGGATGATACTGAGACAGGCTTCTCCAATTAAAGTCTAAATATTTATTAAAGGGGAAAACTGCACACACACAAATGTATCACACACACACTGCACACTTAGGAATAAAGGAGTAAAAGAGGGGATAGCTTGAGATGGGCCAGACTGAGGGAGCTACTAACTTCCGAAGGCTTCTCCGGGATCTGCTGTGGATGTTGATGTTGATGATGCTGATGATGCTGACGATTATGCACGGCCGCCGAAAGGGGGGGGGAAGGATGGCTGAGGGAGCTATGATCAGAATACAGATCGATGTGGAGTCAGCATGCACTCTCAAGATAGCACATGGAGTCTAGAAATCCAAGGGTTCTTATAGGGAATTTCTGCCTTCTGGCTATTGACTAAACGGCTTGGCTAAAGCCAGGACAAAGGCGTCGATAGTCTTAGCTTTGTCAAACCTAGGTGTGAGAATAGCCTAAACAATGCATTTGGTTTCAAGACTATCAAGGAAGGGAGGCTAGAGAAAAGAGTGCAGTCAAATCTGATCACTGCCCCATTAAGTGTGAGACTCAAGACAAATAAACACTATTAGTGTCTTTTCCAGTATAATGGTTTTTCCCTTTTGGCAACTCCCAAACCTGTCTGGAAGGGAATTTCCAGTTATCCTGGGCAGATCTCTCAGTGCCTACATGACCTGCCATCTAGGGGATTATGGCTGACATCCCACAGAGGTCAGTCTGGGGTCATAGAGGGAACTCCACATGTGTCCAAAATTTTATGAAAAATCACATATGCTAACATCTGGCTTAAAATTTAAATCAGGGGGCATCCTGATATTATCACAAGTATTTAGCCACCAAATTTGCCGCCCAAATGCAGCCCAGGTCCATCCCCGCTCCCATGGCCACTCCGACAGCCATTTTCTCAAGCCGGAAAATTCCCAGCTTCAAAAAGAGCTGCGCTGAGTGGCCCTGGGAGTGGGGATGGACCTGGGCTGCATTCGGGTGGCAAATTCAGTGGCTAAATATTTGTGATAATATCAGGATGCCACTCGATTTAAATTTTAAGCTGGATCAGGTAAGTCACTTTATTTAACGATGTGATAAGCTCCTGAATTGTCTCCATTGTTAGCACATGCTAATTGATTGTTCAGCATTCTGGCAGACAGGCCAGTTTAAGAAATGAGGCTTTTCAATTATTTAAACCAGGGGTAGGCAACCTAAGGCCTGGGGGCTGGATGCGGGCCCCCTGAGGCCTTTGCGGGCCCCCTGCCGCCGCCGCCGCCGCTGCCCCACGCCATGATGATATTGATTATTGTTGTTATTACTTGTTCTTGGGGTTTTCTTGGCAAAATCTCCACAGGGGGTTTGCCATGGCTTTTCTGGGGCTGAGAGAGTGTGCATGCATATATATTTTTTATTTTTTTAAAAATATATTTTAATTGTCATTTATTTATTTATTTATTTTTGGTGCTTCGGCCCCCCAATTGTCTGAGGGACAGCAACCCGGCCCCCGGCTCAAAAAGGTTGCCTACCCCTGATTTAA
The DNA here is from genome assembly GCA_026167975.1 of Phrynosoma blainvillii. Lineage (NCBI taxonomy): Eukaryota > Metazoa > Chordata > Lepidosauria > Squamata > Phrynosomatidae > Phrynosoma > Phrynosoma blainvillii. The sequence goes on from JANUYF010000001.1 coordinate 160,315,909, forward strand.
ACTATACAGCATCCCATCACTATCAGTTACCAGTTATCCCTCCTGAAGCAAAACTCCTCTTCTACTTCCATTCAACTTAGCTTTATTAAAGGAGATTCTCAAGCAACAAGGGACAGGTTACTATAGGAGCTAAAAATGACTGTGCACATTCACAAGGCAACTTAGGATTTTGAAGAAAACTTGTGAAGATCTTGGAGCCAAAACAAAACTTAAACTAGTTCTTTAAAATCTCCCAAGTCCATCTAGAGGAATGGAAATATCAAATCTGGTTATCTTACTGACTGTACCATTCCACTTCAACAGCACAAATGACAGAGATCACTATTTACATTTGTGGTGGTGGTGGTATGCCTCCAAGTCAATTTGACTTTTGGCGACCCTAAAACAAACTTATCACAGGATTTTCTTGGCAAGTTTCTTCAGAAGAGGTTTGCCATTGCCTTACAAGGCTGAAAGAGTATAACTTGCCCAAGGCCACCCAGTGGGTTTTTATTGCTGAGTTGAGAACTGGTCTCCAGAGTCCTAGTCCAGTGCTCAAACCACTACACAACGAGTACATCTCTTTCTCCATATTGGATTGCCTCAAGAGATTTTTTATTTCTAGAGCTGCTGTTCTATATAGTAATTCTAGCCATTAACAGTGACCATGTTTGCATCTAAGGACGTTTTCACACGGGGCTTTTGGAGGACGCTAGCTGGCCTCCGTCCGGCCCCACTCCGGCAAAATGTCAAATTTTTCATACGACGTCGCAGCAAGCCCCGCCCCTTCCAGTGCCATCCACGGCATTAGCCGGCGTCAGTCCGGGGCTTGCTGCGCGTGTTCACAGCAAGCCCCGCCCCCTTTAGTTCTAACTCTGGCATCAGCGCCGGAGTTGTAATTTCCTTTTTAAAAGGAATTAGGTCGCTGCCACCGGAGCCATTCCAGAGTGAGCGGAAGGCTCCGTTCCGGAATGGCTCCAGGCGGATGGGACGTTTGTGTATGAAAACGTCCTAAGTGATGTAAACAATACTTCACTTATAGGAATCAGAATTCAGTTTCATTTTAACAGATTTCTGGCTTGTCATTACACATGAAGCAAAAAAAAAATGTGATTAAAGTGCCAGCAAATAGCCCCTATTTTGTTCCTAGATTGTTTAGAAACCAGCTAGAGTTCATCTGAAATTCCTGCTCATGTGTAAAAACAAGCCAGGAATATATTAAAGTGCAACTGAATTCTAGTTTATCCTTCCTTCCAGTAATGTATGAGAAGCACAAAGGGAGCATAAGTGAGGTTCATATGCATAACTAAGGGCCTTTGCAGACTGCCAGAAATAGTGCAAATTGAGTCCACTTTAAATTGAGGCACTGCCCTGGTTCAGTGCTAGGGAATCATGGGAATTGTATTTTTTTCTAAGACATTGAGCCTTCTCTGTCAGAGAGCTCTGGTCCCACAATAAACTACAGTTCCCATAATTCCCTAGCATTAAGCCAGGGCAGTACCTCAATTTAAAGTGGACTCAATTTGCACTATTTCTGGCAGTCTGCAAAGGCTCTAAGTTTCCTTGAAAACTAAACATGGAAATATATCATTCTTCCTACATGCATAGCAAATACAGGTTATAGGTCTCATCCCCATCCCATGATATACACATACTTTCCTCCTCCCCCTGAGGAAAAAGAATAATACTCTAAATACTTCCTGAAGTTTTTCTTTTAAAAAACAAAGTCATTGTCAAGGCAAACAAAGTTCATGGTATCTGTCTAAGGCCTAGCAAAGTAGAGATAACTGACAGACAGCCATTAATCATTCACAAATTACAAAGCAATCACCATACCAAGTCAAAGGTAAAATCAATAGTAATGACAATTGAAGTAACCAGACATCAAATGTGAAAGCCCAACAATTAATAGGTGTTGGTATGCAAGCTAAGAGAAAACCCCTTGGTCTTAAAACAATTTTTTTTTAAATCCAACCAGAAATTATATTTTTCACCAGGTGAAATTAAGCTCTTCATAAGCACAATTAGTGGTATCTTGAAGTCCAGTACACACAGAGAGATACAAAGAGGCACAAAATACATAGAGAAATTTCTCTTGTTATTTGTATATGACCTCTTCCCTGTGGAAACAAATAATTTATATTAACCAAAGCAATTCTGCATTAGTAAGGATTGTCACAACCTGTACCTCTAGTCTGGTCTTCAGGAAGGTGAAAATGCAAATGAGTGGAAATAAGAACCTGGTTTTAAATGTATAAGGGTAAACATAGTTAATGCACTGATCAAACCCAAACTCTTATGAACATAATTTGCAAAAAAGCATTGAAAAACCTTGCATCTTCAGATGTTCAAGGGTATATATGTGAGAGGGCATTTGTCCCTCAGTTTACTTCTGTCATCACTGACAACTCCTGACAACAATCAAGTAATGAGTAAGTAATCTTGGATTAGATCATATGCATCCCTTGCTACCTGTCTGGATCTCCCTACACTCCTTCTGTTGTTTTTTCATTGTCTATTTTAGACTGTGACCTCTTTGGAAAAAGAAACCTGTGTATTTTTTCACAAGGGCTCTTCCAGAAATGACTCCCATCTTTTGCGTGCCCATTTACAGACTGCAAAAAGGAAGAAGATTTAACTATTTTCTTAGTGGTGGAAGAAGTGTTGTTAACTTTCATCACTTTATCAGGAAAGCAGTAGTATTGCCTTTTTAAACAAAAAACTTTTTTTGTATACTTGATTGCCATAATTGTCAATCATCAGGCCACTTCCGTCTCCCCATTTCTTCCCCACCATCCTTTGAAAGATGGGTAGCATCATTCCAAAGTCCTTGTGGGAGGGATTAATAGATCACAGAGCTGATGCAGACTGGCACTATAGGCCAGACCCGGGGTGGAGTTGGGGGTGGAGAAACTGCATGCCAGCTGCCCCGACTTCACCCCAATGCCACGCACCTGTTCGCACGGCACACAGTGTCAGGACACGCTGCACCAAAAGGGCACAAAAGAGCTGCAGCTGCGGCTCTAAGGGTGGCCTTTTGCCACTCCCAAAAGAAACAGCATTTTGCCACTCTTTTGGGGGCAGCAAAAAGCAGGATCAGGGCCACAGCATGTGGTTGCCGTGGCCCCAATCCACCACTCCCGGGGCAGCCCAGAGCTGCCCCAAATGGGCCGTCTTCATCGGCCCACAGTCACTTGCAGCAGCAACCAATTAAATCTGATGCGAAAACAGTAACACTTCAAAAATGCAAGTTGTGCCATTGCTATCCCAGGCCCAGTCTACACTATTTCTCATTCAAGAACTACACTAGGTTACTTTTTAATCATTTTTGCTCCTCCTGGGAAAAACAGATTTATTTACTGTACATATGGCTATCATGTAACCCTCCAGAGGTTATTGGACAGCAAGTCTCTAGCCTGAAGAATGCTGGGAGTTGAGATCCAACAAAGTCTGGAGGGCTTTGAATCTGCAGTTGGCCACAGAAACTCACTGGATGACTCTGGCCAAGTCACACATCCTCAGGCCAGGTCCACATGGGCCAGAATACTCCGAGAACAGCCTGGGGTATTCTGGCCCTGGAACTATCCCAACATCCCATTGTTTTCTGAGGCCCTCTGTTGCAGCGCTGGGCAGCTGTTCACATGTAAATCACACTGTGGCACCCAGTGCCACTGCCACCACAGCAAGTCACTCGCTCTGAGGTCAAAATGATGCACCAAGCATCAGTCACATGGCTGGGCACTTCATTCTGACCTCAGAGTGAACAATTTGCTGCAGTGGTGGTGGTGGTGGTACTCGTCACCACAGCAGAATGCATTGTAAAAAGGTGCCTAGCATCACAACGGAGGGCTCTGGATTTTCCTGGAAGATCCAGTGCAAAATGTGAAATGGCTTTTTTAAGGGAAGTATAGAGTGAGTTCAGTGCTGAACTGTCAGGATGTTGCTCAGATAGCTTACACCAAAACCAGGGATTGGGTTGTGTATCATCTGGACTCCCTGCCAAGAGAACAGGGGAGGATGTTTTCTTTGGCCCATGTGGACAAACCTTAGCCTCAGGGGAGGGCAATAACATACCAGTCTTCTGAACAAGCAGACTCCATGATAGGTTTGTTTTAGTGTTGTCATAAGTCAGAAGCAACTTGAAGGCACACAACAACATACATACATACATATGTAGTTAATACAATCAACTTTATATTTTAAGAGTTTTTTAAAGATGTCATAATCTCAATATCCCATTGTCCTAAGCCTCTTTTGATCCAGTTGCAGTCAACAAATGGTCGACTGGAGGATTAGTTTAAAGTTTACAATCAGTAATTTGTTTGTTTGTTTGTTTCATTTTTATACCACCTCTCCCAGAAAGGGACCCAAGGCAGCTCACAAATAAAAACATTGTTTAAAAGTTTACAATAAAAGTTTTAAAACAATTTAAAACATCTAAATAAATGTATCCTCTTTTTCTCAAAGAGGTTTGGCAAGGATTTTTGCTACCAGCTGTTTCAATGGCAGTAGGGGGAGATGTCCATTTCTAACTATAGTACTCACTATAGTGATTTCTATTCCAGTAAAATAAAAAATCAATTTATCTAGCATAGGTCAATTCTGACTTGTAAAGAAATCCAGCAAAAATTGACAAACATTTCCAAAGTCTTTGTTCAAGACAACAGTTCTTGAAACTGCCCACACAGCACAGCTTATATTGACTATAACTACAAACAAATAAAGGAAAGAAGTGAGTTGATTTCCCCCCACAGCTTTCCATGTTTCTTGGAGACAGTTGAGTCTGTTGACTCATAAAAGAAAAGCACAACAGGGTGGTTGGCTCAGACTGTATGCAAGGAGACTCACAGATCCTTCAGAGTTAAATAAAACGAAACACTTCAACCGTTAGGATATGTCATTAAGTGCTTACAGAACTTCACCTGGGACCTTATCATACGCTGGCCACGAAGCGAAAAGTAACAGAAAAGTAACCGAAGTGAGAATAAATTCAGTTCTATACCGAAACAAACTGAATTTCGCCCTGGCGGCCATAGCGCAATGAATACAAAGGCTCCAAAGGGGATTTAGCGATCAGGCGCCGCGGGATGCGGTTCACGTGGGAAGAAGGAAAACACACACACACACACATTTTCTTCTCTCTCTCTCTCTCTCTCTCTCTCCCTTCCCGCCACCCAAAAAGCCAGCGTCGCAGAAGGCGCTTCTGTGGATGGCAAGGATGGGATGAAGGAGTCGGGAGGAAAGGCAGCCAAGGGGACCGAGGAGGAGGAGGAGGGCTGGAGGACTGGAGGAGGGAAGGGGTGTTGGTGGGGAAAAATGCGAGAGAGATGGAGAGAGAGAGATCGCCTCCCTCTTCCCTCCTCCTCTCCTTCTCCTCCTCTTTCTCAATCCGGTTTGCCTTTCACCAATCCCTTCCCCTCACCGGGATTTTCTGCTTGGGAGAGCTCTCCCTGCTTCCCCGCCCCGCCCACCATTGCGCAATGAATACGAAGGCTCCGCTTGTACGGACCTTATCACATGGGGTCTAGAGCAGAGCTAATCCAAAGGGTACCTGCAGCTAATACATATTATTTCCCCGTGTTTACACACGACGCTGCCCTAGAACACGGAGCTAATCTGTATTGTTTCTCCGCGTGTACACACGACGCTGCCCCAAAACTCCACAGAACCCGAAGCTAATCCGTAGCGAGTAGGGAGATTTTGACATTCGGTTTGTTGGGGAAGTACAAGCGGAGCCTTCGTATTCATTGCGCAATGGTGGGCGGGGCGGGGAAGCAGGGAGAGCTCTCCCAAGCAGAAAATCCCGGCGAGGGGAAGGGATTGGCGAAAGGCAAACCGGATTGAGAAAGAGGAGGAGGAGGAGAGGAGGAGGGAAGAGGGAGGCGATCTCTCTCTCTCCATCTCTCTCGCATTTTTCCCCACCAACACCCCTTCCCTCCTCCAGTCCTCCAGCCCTCCTCCTCCTCCTCGGTCCCCTTGGCTGCCTTTCCTCCCGACTCCTTCATCCCATCCTTGCCATCCACAGAAGCGCCTTCTGCGACGCTGGCTTTTTGGGTGGCGGGAAGGGAGAGAGAGAGAGAGAGAGAGAGAAGAAAATGTGTGTGTGTGTGTGTTTTCCTTCTTCCCACGTGAACCGCATCCCGCGGCGCCTGATCGCTAAATCCCCTTTGGAGCCTTCGTATTCATTGCGCTATGGCCGCCAGGGCGAAATTCAGTTCGTTTCAGTATAGAACTGAATTTATTCTCACTTCGGTTACTTTTCTGTTACTTTTCGCTTCGTGGCCAGCGTTTGATAAGGTAATTTCGCCCTGGCGGCCATAGCACAATGAATACGAAGGCTCCAAAGGGGATTTAGCGATCAGGCGCCGCGGGATGCGGTTCACGTGGGAAGAAGGAAAACACACACACACACACATTTTCTTCTCTCTCTCTCTCTCTCTCTCTCCCTTCCCGCCACCCAAAAAGCCAGCGTCGCAGAAGGCGCTTCTGTGGATGGCAAGGATGGGATGAAGGAGTCGGGAGGAAAGGCAGCCAAGGGGACCGAGGAGGAGGAGGAGGAGGGCTGGAGGACTGGAGGAGGGAAGGGGTGTTGGTGGGGAAAAATGCGAGAGAGATGGAGAGAGAGAGATCGCCTCCCTCTTCCCTCCTCCTCTCCTTCTCCTCTTTCTCAATCCGGTTTGCCTTTCGCCAATCCCTTCCCCTCGCCGGGATTTTCTGCTTGGGAGAGCTCTCCCTGCTTCCCCGCCCCGCCCACCATTGCGCAATGAATACGAAGGCTCCGCTTGTACTTCCCCAACAAACCGAATGTCAAAATCTCCCTACTCGCTACGGATTAGCTTCGGGTTCTGTGGAGTTTCGGGGCAGCGTCGTGTGTACACGCGGGGAAACAATACAGATTAGCTCCGTGTTCTAGGGCAGCGTCGTGTGTAAACACGGGGAAATAATATGTATTAGCTGCAGGTACCCTTTGGATTAGCTCTGCTCTAGACCCCATGTGATAAGGTCCCTGGAGTGGGTCTGCATTTTAGCCAGAAGTCCTCTGCATTTCACAACTCAGCTGGAAGTATTAAGCAACCATGCTGCTGATTTTCTTAGGACCTTATCAAACCACTGGCCACGAAGCGAAAGGTAAGCAAAAGCTTACCGAAGTAGGAGTAAATGCAGTTCAGTACCGAAACTGCATTTCCCTGCATGCCAGCATCCGGAGAAGAGGAGAGCCAGTCCCTAGCCCTTTTTCCTCCCTCTCTTTCTCCCCTTTTTCTCTTCTCTTCTCTCCTTCTCCTTCTCCTTCTCTCCTCCTTCTCCGTCGGCTGGCTGCCTCTGCCTCTGCCTCTCTGAGGAGGGAAGACTGGCTCGTTGCCGAAGGGAGGCAGGAGGCAGTTTCCCTTTGTTGCCAGAGATTTCGATCCTCTGCCCTGGAATTTGGTTCCCTGCCTTAAACCGGCTTCCAGTGAGCTCCGAGGGAGGGAAGGAAGGAGGGAAAGGAGGGGGAGAGGAAGGAGGGATGGGGAAAGGAAGGAAGGAAGGAAGAGGAAAGAGAGAGAGAAAGCAGAGGAATGAGGGATGGGGAAAGGAGGAGGGAAAGAAGAGGAAGGAGAGAAGGAGAAAGAGGGATGGGAAAAGAAAATGAGGAAAAGAAGAGGGGAAGAGGCGGCTCTGGCCAGGGAGGAGGAGTCGGCGGAGGCTCCCTCCCGTGCCTCGCTTGGTAATCCACAAAAATCCGAATGTCAAAAGATCCCCTTTGACTTCGGATCAAGTGGGTGAAATACGTTTCAGCTTTGGATATTGTGTGGACACAAGGAAAGGAAAACGTTTTAGCTTTGGATTGCCTTTGGATATTGTGTGGACACAAGGAAAGGAAAACGTTTTAGCTTTGGATTGCCTTTGGATATTGTGTGGACACAAGGAAAGGAAAAACGTTTTAGCTTTGGATTGCCTTTGGATATCTTCTGCTTGGGACCCCGTGGGATAAGGCCCTTATAGTTGCCTGAGAAGGAATCATGCTGGTTTCTTTTTAATCTGAAGTCAGCTCTACCAGTCTGAACTCTACTGGTCTGAGTCGCTTTCCTGATAATTCCTTAGATATTGTCAGAAAGTTATTCCACCACCACCCCCAGCCCCCAAACAAGTACCAAGCCCAACAGTATAAGTGAAATCTGTTTGTCTTCATAGCATATAGAACTACTTGCAGTTTGAATGCTCCAAACTGAGTCTGGGTGCATCCACACCAGCAATTCCCAAACTGACAGTCTTCCAGGTGTTTGGACTTCAGCTTCCAGAATCCCAGATCATTAACCAAGATGTCTGAGGCTTCTGGAAGGTGAAGTAAAAAAACACTTGGAAGACCAGAATTTGGGAATCACTGATCTACCCTGTAGAAATAATGCAGCCTGATACCATTTCAACTGCCATGGTTCCATCACACAAAATCCTAGGATTTGTAGTTTTGTGAGGCACCAGCACTCTTTGGCAGAGAAAGCTAAAGACCTTGTAAAACTACAAATTCCAAGATTTCATAGGCTGGAACTGCACCACTTAAACTGGTGTCAAACTGCATTATTTCTACTGTGTAGATGCACCCTTTATTTTCAAATAGACCTGCATAGAGTAGCACTGTTAAAACTGAAAAGTGTTATTCAGAGTCCTCAGAAGCTGAATGAGATCATCTGCCTCAGTCCTTTTTACATCAGACAATATACCACAGCTGGTGGCTGAGGTATTCTAGGAGTTCTAGTATAAAAAAGTTACTTTTTCAGGGTATAGCCTACTGTAATTGGCAGTGGCTCTCTCGGGTTTTAGTGATGCTATAGACTGAATCTGGGCTCATGTGCATACAAAACATGTGTTCCACAGCCCTTCCATAGCCACATGAGCTGTTGAAGCTTTGTACGGGATTCACTTTAGTAATTACGCATTTATAGCATTCATCTCCCAACTTGCTGTTGTAATGCTGAAGAGGACTTATAAAATTAAATTGCACAAAAGCAATTAAAGCAGATCAATACAAAATGCTTTCTTGAGCATATAGAAACAACAACATGATAGTAGAAACAGAGAACTTATTCTGAACCTCTCCCTAGGCTGCAGATTGCTGAAGCCTCTAAGCAATTGCTTAATTATTGCTATTTGAATGAGCAGTAATTACTCAGGTGAAGTGCCAGCCAGCCACACTATGCTCTCCTCCTCTTATATGACTGAGATGAGGGATAAACTTTAATCCAAATAGAAAATGGTAAAACATACATTTAAAGAGTTAAAAAGCAGTTTAAAACAATAGTTAAAATGATACACCAGATTCTTAAAAGCCTTCCTTTAAATACCTTCAGTTCTCAAAAGGCTGTCAGAATAATAAAATTGCTGACTGCCAACAGAAGGACAGCAAGGAGAGAGCCATTCTAGCCTCCCTAGGAAGTGAGCTCCAGAGCCTAGGGAAAGTCACTGGGAAGGACCTGTCATGTGTTGCCACTAATCATGACTGTGAAAGTGGTGAGATTGAAAGAAAGGCCTCTCCTGATGAGCTCAGGATCCAGGAAGGTTCATATTATGAGAATAATAATAATAATAATAATAATAATAATAATAATATTTATTTATACCCTGCCCCTATGTTAAAATAAATTGGGGTGGATGTCTGTCAGATAGCCTGGACATAAACTGTATAGGTCATAACCAGCACATTCTTACACACGTTCACCTTATCCCAGTTCTGTAATCCTATCCACATCATCTCAACTTATCCCGTTATACAGTTTCAGTGCTATTCTCTTTTTAATAGATTTTTATCTACTGTCTTTATGTGTCATCTTACAATCTGGTTTTTCATTGTGTCAATTGTATTTATTGCATTGTCTGCTATTATTGTCACACTCTATTGTCTGAGAGTGTACAGTCCAACCAATTCCTCACTTGCTTTAAGGATAATTTCATTGTGCAAAAGGTGGAGGAAGCAACAAGGAGATCAGTAGTTCTGGATTTCATTTTAATCAATAGAGATGAATTGTTCAATGGGGTGGAAATACTCATATCCTTGGGTGGGAGTGATCATGTCTCCTTGGGATTTGTTATGCAGAACAAAGGGGAAGCCAAACATAGGAGATTATCACATTAATAAATAAGGCGACTTATCTCTTCTGAAGTAGGGATGAACACTGGATGGGTATTATCGCATGGATTTTGCTGCTGGCTAAAATCCACCCTCAGCTGGCTGATTTGCAAAATTGGGAAGCTCCTGAAAGTGAAAAGCAGCCGGTTGAAGGCGGATTCTAGCCGGGTTTTTGCACGGATTCAGTTGGGAGGCAGCAACAGCAGCAAAAACCGTGCAATAATACCTGGCTGCATCCAGTATTCATCCCTAATTTGGAAGAGGTAAGTCACCTTATTTATTAATACAATAATCTCCATAGTCAAATTTGCATCTGGACTTCAAGAAATCTACTTTTGGAAAACTTGGGAAAATACTGAGTGAGATTCCATGGTCAGAAATACTCAAAGGGAAGAGAGTTCATGATGCAGGGAAGTTTCTTAAATATAAGATATTGAATAGTTGCAAACAATTCGAAAGGGGGGGGAAGTGAGAGGAGTCTAAAGAAACCAGGACAAAGAACTTTCAAATGAGCTGTGATTAAAAGACATGTATAAGAAATGGAAGAAGGGGGAAACCACCAAAGAGGAATACAGATGAATAGCCAGTACTTGCAGGGGTGGGGGCCCAGAAAAGCTGAAAGGATGTTGTTGTTTTGGGCTGTGTTCAAAGTAAAGGGAAGAACATGGTGAAATGCTGAGACAGAAAGCTGAATTGTTTCAATACTTTCTTTGCCTGTGTCTTCTCACAAAGGAAAATAGTGCTCCAACTGGTGAAAATGAAACAAATCATGCAGTAAGAACACTGTAGTCCAGAATAGATAAAGTGGTAGTAAGGAAATACCTAGCTACTCTAATTCAGTGAATTCAGGTCTCCAGGGCCACATGAATTGCATCTAAGAGTACTAAAGGAACTTGAATGTGTAATTTCAGAGCTACTGTTAGTAATCTTTGAGAATTCCTTGAGGACATGGGAGTTCCCAGCAGACTGGAGGAGGGCAAATGTACCCATGTTTACAAAGGGCAAAAACGAGGACCCAAGTAACTACTGACCAATCAGCTTGACATCAATACTGGGGAAAACTCTAGAATACATCATTAAACAATCTGTGCTCACTTAAAAAGGAAAAGTATTATTACTAAGCATGGGTTTCTCAAAAATAAGTGGTGCCAAATTAACCTTATCTTTATTTTTGATAGAGTTACAATCTTGGTAGGTCAGGGAAATGCTGTGGTTGCAGTGCATCCTGATTTCAGTAAGACTTTTGACAAGGTCCCCCATAATATTCTTGTAGGCAAGGTGGGGAAGTGTGGGCTAGACAGTGTAAAAGTTATGTGAATCTGTAACGGATTGACAGACTGAACCCAGAGAGTACTCATCAATGGTTGCTCTTCATCCTAGAGACAAGTAACTAGTGGAGTGCCACAGGGTTGTGGCTTGGCACTGGTGTTGTTTAACATCTTTATCAATGACTTAGGTCAGTGATGGCAAACCTTTTCAGGGCCACATGCCCGAAATAAAAAAAAATGGCACTGGATAGCACTCGGAGCTGGGGGCAGGACTTCCAGGGCGGGACTTCTCCCCCTGCCCTTTCTCCGGCCTCCAGCTATCTCTGAGAGACAGCTAGAAGCTGGGGAAGGTCCCTGGGGGGGGGGGGAGGAATAGGCATGCACCGTTTCTTCTTCCCCCAAGCTTTCCCTGCCCCCCTCTGTCCCTCTGGAGGTAGCTGGGGGACAGAAAAGGTCCCTGGGGAGGAGGGGGAAGAGGTGCATGCCATTCCATCCCCTCCCCGAGCTTTCCCTGCCCCCCCATGTCCCTCCAGAGGCAGATGGGAGTCAGGAACGGTCCCTCGAGAGGAGCAATGGGTGTGTGCCAGTTGCTCCTCCTCCCTCACCCTTTTCCTGGTTCCCAGCTGTTTCCAAGAGACAGCTGAAGGCTGGGAAACATCTGGAAGGAGGAGCAACATGTTGGAATATGGATGGGTTATACCAGGGGTAGGCAAACTAAGGCCTAGGGGCCGGATGCGGCCCCCTGAGGCCTTTGGACCAGCCCCAGGCCGGTCCTGCCACCGCCGCCACCGCCCCCCGCTGCCCCCCGCCCCCCCGCCATGATTATATTGATTATTGTTGTTATTACTTGTTCTTGGGGTTTTCTTGGCAAAATCTCCACAGGGGTTTTGCCATGCCTTTTCTGGGGCTGAGAGTGTGTGCATGCATATATATTTTTTAATTTTTATTTTTTTATTTTTTTTTATTTTTAGTGCTTCAGCCCCCCCAATTGTCTGAGGGACAGCAACCCGTTCCCCAGCTCAAAAAGGTTGCCTACCCCTGGGTTATACAGTCAAAGGTGAAATGTAAAGATGTGTGTGTGGAATTTTCCTCATGAGAACAGCCAAATAATCAACACAACAGGCACACACCTGTGGCTCCTTCTCCCCTCGCACTTTTTCTGGCTTCCAGCTTTCTCTGAGAGACAGCTGAAGGCTGGAAAATGGCAGGAGGGAGGAGCCATAGGCATGCACATGCCTGTTCCTCCTGCTCCCTGACCCATGCTGGGTGAAATGGCATTGCATGCCCTGTGGCATGCGTGCCATAGGTTTGCTATCACAGACTTAAGTGATAGGGTAGAAGGCATATTTATCAAATTAAATGCAGATGGCTTGAAAGCAGTACATTTGAAAAGAATCTAGGGGTCCTGGTAGACCACAAGCTAAACATGAATCAACAGTGTAATGCAGCAGTCAAAAAGCCAATATAATTCTGAGCTGCATCAACAAGAACATAGAGTCAAGGGAAGTAGTAGTGCCACTCTATTCTACTTTGGTCAGACCTGGAAAACTGCACCAAGTTCTGGGCAGTTCAAGGATATTAGGTCCAAAGCACATTGCAGAAATAATGCAGTTTCATATCATTTTAACTTCCCTGACTCAATGCTAGGAAATTCTGGGGACTGTAGTTTTGTGAGACATTTAGCCCTCTCTGTTAGAGAGCTCTGGTACCAAAGCAAACTACAGTGTGTTTTGGACCTAAGATGATCAAAGGTCTGGAAACCAACCCTTATGAGGGACCTAGGTCTGTTTAGCTTGGAGGAAAGAAGACTGAGAAGTGACATGATAATTGTCTTTGAATGTGTGAAGGGATATCATGTGAAATATGGAACAAGTTTTTTTTCTCCTGTTTCATAGCCTAGAATCCAACTCAATAGCTTCAAACTGCAGGAGAAGATATTCCACCTAAACATTAGGAAGAACTCTTTCACTGTAAGAGCTGTTTAGCAGTGGAATTGATTGCCTTGGAGAGTGGTGCGCTGTCCTCCTTTGGAGTTCTTCAAACACGGGGTAGATGGACATCTTTCTGGAGTGCTTTAGTTGTGTATTCCTCCATGGCAGGGGGTTGCACTACATAGTCCTTGTGATTCTTTCCAATTTTATGAATGTAAGATGTTTAAAAGCCATTCTATTGTAAACAATGGACTGCAAATTTCATAAACAGATGGCTAAAACCAAATGGCTAATTTAATGAAGCAAAGACACAGAGACTGCAGCAACTATAGGACCATAGAACTGATCTCCCATGCAAGCAAAATCATACTCAAAATTCTGCAACATAGACTCCAACCATACACAGAGAGAGAGATCCCAGAGGTCCAAGCAGGGCTCAGGAAAGGAAGAGGCACTCAAGTTCACATAGCAAACATATGATGGCTAATGGAGCACACCAGGGAATTCCAAAAGGAAATCAGCATGTGATTTATAGACTATAGCATGGACTGCATAGACCATGAAAGGCTATGGAACGCCCATAAAGATATCTGATAGTCCTAATGAGGAATCTGTACTCAGGACAAGAGGCTACTGTGTAACCAGGAGTCTAGTATGGGGGGTTTTATTTCGCTCAGTCGAGAGGGGGTTGGCTACAAGGACCCTGCAAGACCATCTCCCACATGTATACCAAGAGTCCAGTGGATCTAAGAATTAGTGTAGAGACAGAATTCTCCAATTAAAGTATTATTTATTAAAGGAGAAAAATCACACAGCAATTCACATACACGCACACACTCATGCAAGGCTCAGGAAATCAGGGTTAGCTTGCAAAAGGTTCAGAGGCAAAACTACGGGTGATACTTACTACAGATAAAGCTTTCTCTGGGATCCAATTGGGTGAAGTGGCATGAAACACAACCGTTCTGAGAGCATGGCTTGAACAGAGGTGCCGGTAACTAGATCAGACTACAGAGTGACGCAGGGTTCCCCTGAACTCAGAATAGTGACACTGAGGGGAGAAATCTAGAAGGTTTTAAGGGCTAAAACTAGCCGCAGGGCAAAAGTGTGAGACCGTCTAGGTGGGGTAATCCGGTCTGGCAATATTCAAGGGGAAATGGAAGAGAATTAAGTCATTAGCTGGCCCATCAGAGACATCTACGCCATTATCACCCATCCTTCTGATTATGGAGGTGATGATGGCCCATTTGCAACTCCCACACTATCTGCCTGACTATGGGGATTGGGGATTTTCAGGTCTTCAAAGTGACCTGGGCATGACCTCCTTGCCTTGCCATGGAGGCACTTGGTGTCCATTGCAGAGTGCATCTGGCCATGTGGAATTCATACACACACCAAAATTCAAAAAATGCACTGTTGCTAACAACTGTCAGAACAGAACATGGAGAAACAGAATGGTTCCCAATTGACAAGGGAATCAGATAAGGCTGCATCCTTTCATCCATCTGTTCAACTTGTATACAGACCATATTATATGAAAAACAGGCTTAGACACAGAAAACCTAGGGGTGAAAATAGGAGGAAGGAATATCAACAATCTATTGGCACCATAATGACAATCTATTGACACCATAATACTATCAGAAAACCTCACAGACCTGGAACACCTACTAAGGAAGATCAAAGAAGAAAGTACAAAGGCAGGCTTAATGCTGAACATTAAAAAAAAAGAAAAATAATGATCACTGAGAACCTTTACAAGTTCAACATAGAAATAAAGAAATAGAAATAGTAAAAGAATTCTCATACCTGGGATCAAACATTGATAGAAATGGGGATTGCAGTCAGGAAATCAGAAGAAGACTTAGAATGGGGAGTGTGGCTATGAAAGAACTAGAAAAGATTATAAAATGCAAAGATATACAACTCAGCACAAAAGTTAGAATCATACAAGCCATTGTATTCACTATTAGCATGTATGGATGTAAGATCTGGACAGTTAAGAAAGATAATAGGAAGAAAATCAGTTTATTTGAGATCTGGTGCTGGAGAAGAGTGCTGAAGATTTCATGGACACCCCAAAGGACAAACAAGTGGGTCCTAGAGCAGATCAAGCCGGAAACCTCCCTGGAAGCCAAGATGACCAAACTGAGACTGTTGTACTTCAGACATATCATGAGAAGAGGGAACTCTTTGGGGAAAAAAATAATGCTGGGAAAGGTGGAAGGAAGTAGGCAAAGAGGAAGACCACATACTAGATGGATGGACTCTATTAAGGAGGTCAGGGGTATTAAGGGGTTGCAGGATTTAAGCAGAGCAGTGGAGGACAGAGGGTCTCATCCATAGGATCAGCATGAGTCGAGATTGACCCGAGGGCAGTTAACAACAACAACAAATATATAATTTGCACAGCATCATGACAAAGAAGCCACACAGAAAGCACTTAATCAAGTGCCAACTTTATTTAAGAAGAGGCTCATAGAGAAATCCCTTGCAGCCAGTTAGCTGCTGTGAACACATAAACTAAAAGCTGTCAGTACAGTGTCTGAAAACTGAATTAGTACACTTCCTCCTGGCATGGCAAGCCAGGAGGCCAGTACCATCACTGACATTTCCTGATAAGGTTTGAAAAAAATTCTGCCCAAAACCCTGGAGAGCCACTGCCTGTGCAGACAATACAAAATGAGATTTAATAGAAGACACCTTCCTATGTTTCTATGGCAACTGAAACACACCTCTGAATTTCCCTCTAAAATGGGATCGTCTCTCTAAGCCCATTTTCACCATCTTTGATTCCCACTTGTATCTTAACCTCTCTTTCAATTCTTCTTTACATAATTTTACTTACTCCTTAGCCCTATTCAGTTGTTCAGAAACATGCACACAATTATCAGTCTTTTTGTTGGCTTTGTGTAGAAGCTGACTGCTTGGAATCAGTATCAAAGACCATCTTAAGTGAAGATTTATTAAATTACATTTCTGAAATATTGAGATGTAAGAGGTATACCAGCTACTGTTACTTGACTAAAACCAAGTAGAAATTAGACCTCTAAATATTAGTCCAGGCAAGGAAACAATAGACCAGGTAAGACAAGAAGGAACATACCAGGGAACCCTAACTTTGTGAAGACATGACTCATAAAAAAAAAGACAATCATGCTGGGAAAGGTTAAGGGCAGCAGAAAAAGAGGAAGACCACATACCAGATGGCTAGACTCAATTAGGGAGTTTATCACACGGGGAAAATCCCATGCAGAAATGGGATTTAAAAGGTGGGGGAAACCCGCAAAAGCGGGCAGATTTTCACACACATTGCTGTTAAAATGAGGTTAACCCTAACAGAAAGTAGTCAGAAACTGCTTCTTTATACTTTCAGGATTTTCTGAAAGTAAAAAGAAGCAGTTTCTGACTACTCTCCATTCGGGTTAACCCCATTTTAACAGCGACGTCGTCTGAAAATCTGCCTGCTTTTGCGGGTTTTTTTCAATTTAAAGCCCCATTTCTGCACGGGATTTCCCCCGTGTGATAAACTCCTAGGGAGGCCACAGGCATGGGTTGGCAAAACTTAAGCAGAGCAGTGGAGGACAGGGGTCTTGGAGAAATCTCATTCACAGGGCTGCCATGAGATGAGGTTGACTTGAGGGCAGTTAACAACAACAAGCCTTCAAGTCAACTCCAACTTATGGCCACCCTATCATAGCAAGATTTAATCAGAGGAGGTTTGCCATTGCCTTCCTCTAAGGTTAAGAAAGTCTGATCTAACCAAGGTCATCCAGTGGGTTTTTGTGGGGTGCAATTTGAGTTTCTCAGGGTGTTAACCCTTTTAAAGGGAAACAAAAATATGCAAGTATGAAAGTTAAACTTGTTATTGTTCAGCTTTCATCAGAAGAAACAGCAAAAGTATGGGTCAGACTATTTATTCTAAATCTGCCTTCCTAAAGAATAAAGACATACGCCAAAAAAACAACAAACATGCAGTTTGTAGTTTAAAAAACAAACAATAATGGCTTTAATAAATATTTACATGAAATAACTTGTGGTGGTTTGGTAAAGAGAATAAATCTCACCATCTTATAGACAGCAGGAAAAAACCTAAAACTGCTGAGTGCTTGAAGCAGTTTAGAATCTTGGGAGAGAGCTGTTAAACTGCCTCCAAGAATAACAGGAGTCACATGATAGATAGAAGTCCCTATCCATATAAAGACAGAGAGGAAAATGCAATCCATAATTCTTCCAACAGTTTTCCATGGTTAAGCAGGGATTTGAGTTTCGGTTTCCCAGAGTCCTAGTCCAACACTCAAGTACACAACACTGGCTCTCCCTGAACCCGAACAACCTGTATACCATTGGCTCTCCACATCCATAAATTCTGCATCCACAGATTCAAAAATCCACAGCTTCAATATTTTTTTTAAAAAAATCCCAAAAACAAACCTTGATCTTGCCATTTTATATGAGGGACATCATTTTACCACCCCACTGTATTTAATGGGACTTGAGCATCCACGGAGGGTCCTGGAACCAAACCCCGTGGATACCAAGGCCCCACTGTATAACTCTACTTCCCCTGCCTGAAAATATCTAAATGACCACCTGTCCAAAAGTGGTGTCCTCAGTGGAGGCCCTTTTGTGTCTCCCTTGACCCCTGATGGCCCAGTGGTTAAAAATCTGTACTGCAGCCACTCACTCACAAACCACAAGGTTGTGAGTTCAGTACAGCCAGAGACTCAGGCTCGACTCAGCCTTGCATCCTTCCTAGGTTGCTAAAATGAGTACCCAACTTGTTGGGGGCAATTAGCTTACACATTGTAAACCGCTTAGGGAGTGCTTAAGTGCACTGACAAGCGGTATAGAAATGTACTTGCTATTGCTATAGGTTGGTGAGTAAATGTGGCAAAGTTGCTTGTAGCCACACCCCAGCCATCAAACTCTATCCAAGGAAGTAAACCTGGGTCCATCATCTTTGAGCTTTCAGTGTGCACCTAAGACTGTATTATTTCACATGGCTTTTGGTCCTTAGCAGCTACACTGTTGTTGTCGTTTTAAATTGTATGTATTTTTTTTAAACTAGTTTAAGAAGTTGTCTGAGTCTCTTTGTAAATATTTTCCAGGTGTGTATTTAATGTTTTAACTATTTTTAACAACACCTCAGGGGCAAAAGCAGTCTGAGAGTCCATAGATAAATGTCTCAGATAGGTAAGTAGGTAGATAGATGCATGTTTCTAGATTTATGGCTGTTCTAAGTGGTGTAGGGAGTCTAAACTCCTAAGCCTCCCTACTGTAAAACCTCATTTCTTGGAAACTTGAAGGCTATAGAAATAGGAACATGTGGGAGTGAATGAAGACAATGCTGTTATCCCACACACTCTCCCTCATGTGATACTAGTCACATGGCAAGGAAAATGACAGTTGGCTCCCATCCTATAAAGTAGGTGGACATTCCACCCACCCATCCCCAGGATCATTCCTCCTTCTGTCCCTATGATTTTCAGCTCCATCTCATTCTGCCTATAAAATATATCACATGCATGTTTTTCCTGGGAAATGACTACATTTTCTCTAAAGCTCAGCTTTAGTCAAGTTGAGAGCTGTTGCTCCTGACATGAAGACTCCAGACTGAATGAATTTATGAACAACTATATATTTTTTTTAAAAAAAATGGAGTGCTATTTTGAAATTAAGTTAAGAAATAGAGATAACTTAAGACAACAAGGAAAGATGCACATGCATCAATACAAGATCACAAAAAAGAAGTACACTCTTTAATTCTTTACAAACTCTTTTAAAACTCTATAATTATTATTATTTATTGTGGGAAGCCTATTCTTACAGAGCCTATAAAGATATACAGAAGTATGGAGCTGAGTAGAAAAGAGAAGGTTGTAAGTAAAAAAATAATGAAGTAAATAAAGGTAAGACCACAGTTAATGCCAATCTCAGTATAAGGTGGAATGAGGCAACCACTTCAGGCAGAGGCATGGAAGGAGACTAAAATGTTATTTGTTATTATTTTGCTTATAGTGCTACAGAATGGGAGAGATGTATGAGGGTTATTCCATCTCCTATTCCAAAATAACATTGCTAGCTTTGATACTTTGCACCTTAGGTTGGGTAGGTGATGGCTACCATTTGCAATGCCACCTCCAGAAGCAACATGACCTGCCCCAGTCCTTAGAAAAGTACAAAAATTATATTTTAAAATAATTTCAAGTAAACAAATTATCAACATGAGTCTATGCATTTCATAGACCTGTTTGCTGCAAACTCTTGGAACTGTACTCCAAAAAAGTACAGTTGACTGTCGGTATCCACAGGTTTTGCATCCATGGATTCAGCTACTGATGGCATTAATATATGTATATACAGTCGCACCTCCGTTTTTGAGGATTTGGAATCTGCTTTCCTCACCCGTTCACAGGTGGCAAACAGAGGGGGACAAAATGGGGCACATGAATGGGGTGTGTGAATGGGGTGCATGCCAAAGGTGCACACCTGCAGGCGTCCACAGGCACGCACCACCATTCAAGTCAATGGGGCTTGACTATTGGCAATTTTCTATTTTCGTGGGGGAGTCCAGAATGATCCCCTCTGAAAATGGAGGGGGGGCAACTCTGTGTGTGTGTGTGTGTGTGTGTGTGTGTGTGTGAGTGTGTGTGTATCCAAAAGGCAAATCTTGATTTTGCCATTTTATATAAGGGACACAATTTTGCTACACCATTGTATATAATGAGACTGGAGCATCTACAGATTTTGGTATGCGGGGGGGGGGGGGAGTTGTGGAATCAAACCCCAGCAGATACCAATGACCCACTGTAACTTTTTCAGGCTTTGTCAATAGTCTTATATCAGGCCAGCACAATTTGGCAGCCATCAGCTTAAACATAGACTAATATTATGGTCTACAGATGCTGACTGCCTGGTTGGTTGGACAGAGACAGGAAAAAAAAAGGATTTAAAAGGTAAATACAAAAAAAAGAGGCAGGAAGGAAAAGAGGAAAAAAGGTGGAAAAATAGATAGGATATGTACACTGATCATACCAAACAAAACAAAACAAAAAAAAAAACTGGAAATGACATCTGTACCGTAGAAATTTATGTGCAGCTGAAGTAGTAAGTGCAAAAGCAGGTTTACAGCTGAATTCAAGAAAACAGAATGACCACAGAAATTGATCACCTTTAAAGCCCTACATGGCTTGGGTCCAGACTACCTGCAGGAGCGCCTCCTTCCACACAATCCACCCCGCATACTTAGGTCCTCTAGGAAGAATCTGTTACAATCAAAGAAGACCAGATTGTCTATGGTGACCCAGATGACCTTTTCATCTGCCACTCCCAGGCTCTGAAATGGCCTGCCAGACGAGATCCATCAGGTCACCACCTTTAAGAGGGCTATTAAGACAGATCTCTTCCGGTAGGCCTTTCCTGACTAGCCTTTTTAGTCTACCCTCCCCTTATCGATATTATTGATACTACTGATATCATGGTCTCTGCTTCTCTCCCCTGAAAAAGCACACCTCTCTTCCCCCTAAACTAGAATTTTGAATCTGGTATTTATTCTTTTATCTTATTCAATTAATTCTTTGTTTTAACTCTTGTTCAGTTTAATTCTCTTTCAACTGGCTGTGTTTAAAAGTTTGGGTTTTTTTTTCTTTTTTGGGTTTTTTTTGGGGGGGAGGGTTGGGATAATGGATTCTCCTTTTAATTTTGACTGTAATTTTAACCTGTTTATGTTTTATATACCTGTTGTAATCCACCTTGGTTCCCATTGGGAAAAGGTGGAATAGAATTATTATTATTATTATTATTATTATTATTTTAAAGTGAGTGATTAAGAAATTATTAAGTATTTTCTATACAGTCATTAATCAAAATGGAGGCTACAGTCAGAGGAGTAAGACTTGGAAGGGCATCTATGAAGGAATAAGATAAGATTCTCAAGTGTAAATATGTATCACTGAATATCAAAGTCAGGAACATCCATGCCATAGCATTTCTGATTGCTATGCACGGATGTAAAATCTGACAGGAAGAAATTCAACTCATTTAAAATGTGATCCTAGGAGAGAGTTCTACAGATACCATGTACCATAAAAAAAGACAAATAAATGAGTCTGACAGCAAATCAAGTCTGCACTCTCAGAAGCCGAAATGACTAAACTGAGGTTATCAAACTTTGGATATAGCTTGAGATGACATGACTCATTGGAAAAGACAACAATAGTAAAGTGAGAAGCAATAGGAAAAGAGGAATCCATTACAGGTGGATTGATTCAGTCAAGGAAGCCATGGCCCAGAGTTTGCAGGGCCTTAACAGGGCTGTTAATGACAGAATCACTTCGAAGTCTCTTATTCATTGGGTAACCACAACTCAAAGGTAACTTGATGGCACATGAAAACAATGAAGCTGTAGGGTGTTTTTTTACCTAGAGTGAGAGTACACCGCATCCAACCATATCGATCAACCATACAGTTCCAGATTAAAGGAAATCATTTTAAATATATATATATAAGCATCTAGAAATAGCTAAGATTTCCTGCTAATACAAAATTATTATGCTGAATTAAATGCAGCAGACAGGAATGACCATGGGAGACACCCACATTGGATGCCAGAAGGAAGCATTATCTGTATTACATCTTGAACATTTAGGGCCTTTGCAGACTGCCAGAAATAGTGCACATTAAATTGAGGCACTGCCCTGGCTCAGTGCTAGGGAGTCATGGGAATTGTATTTTTTTCTGGGACATTGAGCCTTCTCTGTCAGAGAGCTCTGGTGCCACAATAAATTACAGTTCCCATGATTCCCTAGCACTGAGCCAGGGCAGTGCCTCAATTTAATGTGCACTATTTCTGGAAGTCTGCAAAGGCCCTTAGTTGATTTAGCTGATGTGTGTAATTTCTTTCTTTAACAAATGTAGAAGAGTCTAATATGTACCAAATACCAACTGATGTTTGATATATCTCATTGTTTTTTCATTCCCAGTCAGGTCTGAGAAGAAGGGTTTATCAAGCCCTTAGTGAGCCACCTCATGTGGTTGTGGAACAGATTTAAATTTGGTAGTGAAACAAGCATGGTTTCCCAGCCCTGTTTCTTTAGACCAGGGGTAGGCAACCTTTCCCCTTTAAGGGCCAAGGGACTTCAGCTCCCAGAAGCCTCAGCCATGTTGGCCAATAGTCCTATGTTGGCCAATAGCTCCTGGGATTCTGGGAGCTGAAGTCCCTCGGCCCTTAAAGGGGAAGGGTTGCCTACCCTTGCTTTAGACCAAGGGATTCTGGATTCTTACAATTTCTCAGCTAATCTGGATTCTGTCTAGGATTCTGTTACCACCAACTGGTCACCTGAGTGCCCAATTTGTGATGGTGGTTAAAACCAAACAGGCAGAAGTAACATCAACACTCCACTTAAGTCTCAGAATCTCAACAGGCTCCTTGGCAATCTCTTAGGCTATTTATTATATGCATTCATAAATATACAACCATATATATTCTCCTTAGGGAGAAACACAGACATGTTAATGTCTGAGTGCTTGGTTTTGTCATGTTATATTACATTGCATGTAAGGCACCATATAGTTATTACATTATAGGATCTGGCAAGTAAGATATTAGCATTTCATAAGGACTGAACCTTTTTATCTCTTTAATGGGTGCTTTAATAATTAACACACAGAGGAGCATTACCATCCTAAACAATATAACTTAATCATTTATGCTTTTAGGTGTGGAGGCACTCTAAACAGGCATCTGTGAACACATCGGCATTCAAGAGTTAATCTTCTTGAGCATTGTTAAATCTTAATAGCATCCGTTACATTGACAACATCCTAACAGTCATCCATTATAAAAATAATAATGGCGCACATCTCTATTTTAGCTTACGCCTAGATTTTAATTATCAGTACTCTCTTTCAGCATATTTGGGCAGTTTATCAGACTATCAGTATGGCTGAGAAGCTACATTATACCTTTGTCTTCAGATGATAAAGGTAAAGGTATTCCCCGTTGACAAGGTTGTCAAGTCGTGTCCAATCATAGAGGGCAGTGCTCATCTCTGTTACTAAACCGAAGAGCCAGCACTGTCAGAGACTACTCTGTGATCATATGGCCAGCATGATTGCACAGAATGCTGCTATCTTCCCACCAAAGTGGTACCTATTTATCTACTTGCATTTGCATGCTTTCGAGCTGCTAGGTTGGCAGAAGCTGGGACTAGTGACTGGAGCTCACCCCATCATGCAGCACCCGGGCCTTGAACTGCCAACCTGCCAATCTTGCAATCAACAGAGTCAGCATCTTAACCAGATGCAGACTGCAAAACAGTCTAATCTTCTGCCTCTGTCTTGGCTCTTTTTATTTTCTCCCTAACCTCACCCAGGCTATCAGTTTTCCAATCAAAATAAATCAAAACAAAGGTGCTGACTATTCCTTATTTATGCTATCCAATCAAAATAGAGATCTTAGTAATAACCCTATCTGCGGTACTTTGGCTACCCACCATCCTAATTGCATCAGCCATGCACAGGCTGACCAGACATTCTCCTTTTCCAGGACATGTCCTATATTTCAAACTTCTGTCCAGGAGGAATTTCAAAATGTCCTTCATTTTGAGCATAACTAAGAAGCATGAATTTATATAATTATATATTATATTATATTAGTATTTTTAGCTTTTATTTTGTAATGTCCTACATTTTTCTTGAATGTCCTATATTTTGTGGTTCCTTGTCCTCCTTTGTGGTTAGGACATCTGGTCACCCTAGCCATACACCTGCTATGATGCTTTTGTAGGTCACATCTGTTCACATCTCAGAATGCTGCCAGAAGTGTTGGTGTTCTCATCCCTTGTCTTGTTTACCTTTGAAAAGGCATTTCAACCAGACTTAAGCAACCACTAGGTTCACAATAATACACACACATATTCCAATACATCTAGCTTTCTGCATTGTATTTTATACCCTATATGCTATACTTCATATGTTACACTAGGTTGTACTCTGTACTTTATACGGTTTTTCCCAGGACTCAGAGTTGGCAACAAATAATCCTGGCCTGTAACAGTAGGCCAAGCAGCACTGTGTGCTTACATAAATGGTCCAGTGCAATTCATAAACACGGTTCTTGATCAGTCACTTGAGGTAACAGAAAATGCAAGACTATCAACCCTGTGCAATTGTTTATCTGATAACTGAGGCAGAATCCAAAATTCAGCCTACGAATTACTAGGATCAGGAAATCAGTCAGAGGACAATATAAACCTCCTCAAAAAGTACCTGCTACCTTAATCTCCATTAACTGCTGGTAGTTAGTTTTGTCAAAAGAGAATTCATTTCATGTCTCAATCTGAGATGCTCATTGAATATGCCTGAAGCCTTGCCAAACATAGAATGGATTTTTTTTTGCAACAACGGCTGCTAAATGAACAGTGAGTAGCAACTTTAAATTTAATTAAGCCCTTAAATTATGGACTGCAGCTCCTAATGGTAGTTATCCCAATCAAGAAAATTCATTTGGTTGCATTCCACAGTGAGCCAACAAGACTTTGCCAACTGGATTTCATATAGGTTCCAAACTCCTCCAGACTCTGGTTTACTCATTTCATTATATGCCTTACTTGTTTACTTGTTCCACTTTTATAAATGGCAGAATTGATGACTAAATACCATTTGTATATATAGTCAGGATTCAAGACATTGCAAGGGGCGGGAAATACCTTTGCAACAATAGGATACCCACAACAGACAGTCACAAATAAATCATACCATTATGCTAAAAAAAAAAAAAAAGCAACAACGGCTTTGGTACCCAGGATACCAAAAGTATTAGAATAAAGAAGTCAAAATACAGATTTACTACACACAACAAACACACACCAATTTGCTTGGGCATCCTGACTGACCATCTCTACAGAGCCTGAGAAAAGCCCATCCTCATAGACCCTAACAGAGTTTGGAAGTAACTCGTTATTAAAAAAACAATTACTCATAATTAAATCCTTTTACCAGTATCAAATGTATAGCTACAAATAAAATTACAATTGTATTATTATTTGTTAGTAACTCACAATTAATGAATTACTTTTAAATATTTTTTCAATAATTAAAAAATAATGCCCCAAATAATATCCTGAGTTGAACAAGTAAATGTTATTTACTATTGCCATCCCCAAACACCAAATGAAATTAGTAATCCCCCCCAAAAAAATGTTAACATCTTCCAGTTACCTCTCAGCCTCAAAATGTGTTAACAGTAACACTGTTGAATGTGATGCATTATTTTCAAGATGTGGCTATGGATTCTGTCATTAGGCAAGCCTGTTCTTCAAAATGTACCACTTCACTTCTGCACATACTTACTACAAAGCACAGTTTTTACCCTCCTTGGGTTAGAAATACTTTTGGCACACTAGCTGAAAGAGAAATGCAACAGTTTAGCCCTTTTAGCAACCCTTGGTTTAGCTCTAATTCAGCTTGTTATAGAGTCCTTTAAATTAGTTTAATGCTGATAAAAAAATTAAAACACATCAGTAGCTATTTCCCTAATAACCAAGCCTTTAGGGCACAGATTCCTCATGTCTAAATGGTTACTTCTTAATTTAAGGAGTCTTATAAGAGATAAACAATAAACTAAGTTGACTGACATTTTACTGGAATGGAGTCAGTATGAAGATCCTTGTCCTAAGCAGAACCAGTACCATTGGGTGACCTGAGTTGGGGAGTGAGAAGCAAATGTCAGTCTCCTAAGACCAAGAAGGCAACCACTGAACAAGTCACTCCATTTAACATATCTGGCTTTTGAAGAAGGAGGAGGAGGACAAGGAGAGAAGATCAGGATAAGGACTACAATGTGTTGTTGTTGTTGTTGTTGTTGTTGTTGTTGTTGTTAACTGCCATCAAATTGACCTCAACTTTTGGTGATCATATGAAAGAGAGATCTCCAGGTTACTCTGTCATCAGCAGTTCTGCTCAAACTCAGTGTCATGACTTCATTGATTGAGCCTGTTCTTGTTCTTGTTTGCTGTCAAGTCATTTCTGACTTATGGCAACCCTAAGGCAACCCTATCACAGGCGTGGGCTTTTTTGGCAGAATTTGTTCAGAGTGGATTTGCCCTTGCCTTCTTCTGAGGCTGAGAGAGTGTGATTTGTCCAAGGTCACCCAGTGGATTTGAACCCTGGTCTCCCAGTGTTACAGACCAACACTCAAACCACTATACCATACTGGCTCTCACTAGGAGAAAAGTGGGATGTAGAAAAGTAAAATAAAATAAAATATTACTCTTAAAAGCATAGTTCAGAAAAAGTTACAATTTTGGATGACATCATCCAGTATTTCCTAGTAAACCTGGACAAAAAACAACAACACTACTCTGTCTGCAGCCATTGATAGTAGTGGCTGCTATGGAAATTACTACATGTGGCTTTTGAACCACAATTAGACCCAGGGGGAAAGCAGGTTTGGCTATACCTATCGCACAATATTGCCTCCACCCTGTAGCTGCTGCAACCCTGTAGTGCAGTTCGGGTGTCCCATTGCATTGACATAGGAAACCCATCAATGACTTCACAATTGGGCTAGTCCCCAGGTTTGAAACACTGTTGCATTGTTGCATTATTGGCAGTTACCTGCCAATAATGTGTCGGTATCTCCTCCTCTCCATCTGTCCTCCTTCACTCTCACTATTCCCAAGCAGCCTAATGACCTTTATTTTTCCCTATTTCTTTTCTTAAAAAACAAAAAACAAAATCACAGTAGCAGAGCTCAAAATTGCACAAAGTGAAAATAGAAGGCATGTTGTGTAGGGAATAGGGCACAGAGACAATGTTAAGGGGAAGTCAGGAAGGCAATGTGATGGTGGCATTGTGCAATTGCGAAGACATGCAGCTTTGACTTTGTTCTCCAGCACAATGCTATGGTAAACTTCCCATGGATGTTGATTTTGATGTTGCTCTAGAGGACCTAGAGATTCCTTGAAAAGTGTCCTCTCGGGGGGAGGGGGATAGCAGTTTTTTATTTGCATTTTTTCCACTTTCACAGGTATCCTGTATCCCTGTGGGACACAAATGTGGAGGTGTTTGTTTCTTCTGACATCCCAGTTAAACTAGGAAAGTTGTTGGCTTTGTAAAGATGAGCACAGAGGAGGTAATGCCATGTTTTTGACTATATCTGAGTCAGCACTTGAGTCATCCGCAAACAGCATCACATCTCACCAAGCCTTACATGAGCCACAGTGGATTGCCAGTGACAAGCATTCTAATGAATTGCCAGGAATTAAGACATAGAGAAAGCAAGAGAACGGATATGGCAGTATTCTTCAGAGTGCAATGGGTGGATATGGCAGTATTCTTCAGGGTGCAATGAAACTTTGGCTGATAATATTTGGAGATTGCAGCTTTCACAGTTAGATTCTGTAGTCTGTACAAAAAACATCAATAAATCACATACCCAGTCAGAAAATGTCAAAGATGCTTCCACAATGCAGATTAAGCTAATGTTTTTTTCCACTGACATCTGACAAAGAAAAGAACTTTCTTCCAAATATACTTCACTGATATATTTTGTACAGCTAAGCAGCAAAGTGCAAACTTATTATTAATGGGCATTCAGAACTAATAATACCAAGATTCTTTCTTGGTCTGAAATTCTGGCACTATACCAGTCTGAGTCACAAACTGAGAAATGATTGTACAGAGTAGGTTTGGAGGGAAATAAGACCTTTTGTAAATGTCTACAGGATGCAGTACGGGGAGATTTGGAGGGAAAGTATATGAACCTCATTACATTAACCTCACTGGCTAGAAGTGCTTGTACCTAATTGATTCCAGTGCTCAGACAAAATGGTACACCAGACAAGTTTCAAAAGGGAGGCTGAGCCAGTATTATAACTACCCTTAGCCATATTGGTCCATAATTGGAATGTGCAAGAATTTTTGTTCAGTTGTTTCATTAACTTCATTCAGTTTCATAATCAACCTCCCTTTTTGTGATAATCTACTAATATCACTTATTTTATTCATTTTTGGATTTATATTAATATTGCTAATTTGCCTTCATTTTCCTCTTTTTTCTATATGTGTGTGTGTGTGTATATATATATAAACATGCTGATTGTATGGCAGCAAAACAGACTACAGCCACAGTTCCTACCAGTTTTCATCATTCACACACTGAAAAACCAGGACATTGCATATTTTCAAGGCATTTGGGCCTCTACTGTTGCCATACTGCTGGCGAAAGAGAAGCCCTTCCATGCGATTTGGTGTGACTTTTTCTTCTTTAATTCATTCCAGAATGAATGTACATCCCTCCACACACACACACACTCCTTAATTCACATTAAATCAAGGTGCTTCTGTGTTCGGTGGACACTCTGCAGCAAATTTCAGATCTTCATCAGGCTTCTAAAAGGTCCTCTGCTGCCACCTACACTTACATGGATCCATTGTATTATATACTATCATGTCCTTTTCCCAGTAGAACAACAGTATTCATGCCACTTTATCGTAGTCTGGAATATCATGTCCTTTTCCCAGTAGAACAACAGTATTCATGCCACTTTATCGTAGTCTGGAATTCACCTAGGGACATACAAATACCATAAGTCACACTACACATGCAGGGTAAAAAAAAAATCACCATTGAGCAATGGATGCATCCTGCTGGTAGCAACAGAAGCAGAGTTATACAGACAGTATGTTCATCTATGCCTTGCCTTTGCAAGTTTCACAATGTGAATTGTTGCCATGCATCCTATACTTTGCATTGTGATTATGTATTGTGTTTGTGCATCCCATACTTTGCACTGTGGTTCTGCATCACGTATTGTGCATTACACAATGACACCTAGTCATTCACATGTGTTGTGCAACGTTGCTATTCTGCATATGGGTTGCGCAGTGCTGCTGTAGTGTATGTCCACATGTGGGTACTTGCACTAAACTAAGAGGATGTTGGATTGAGGCCATAGTGATTATCACCTCTGGTACACATATTAGACACACCACAAACTCCTCTCTCTTGTTTTGTGTATCATGTGTCCCTTTTCCAATGAGTATGATTTTTGTTTGAAATGTGACAGAGGTTTCTCATTCTTTTACATACCTTCCAATACTTCACAGATGAAAATTGGGGCATGTGTAGCCAAGCAACATCACAGTATGGTCAAGATGGCAAAGGCTATTAATAAGAAAGTACACACAAATTTGGAGATGCTGCAGCAGTTTGCTTTTGCCTGAGTCTACTGGGAAGGGCAAGACTGCACTCCTTCCTGTCCTCTTTCGCCACTGAGGTAACTGAGTCCAAACTACTTTTAATTTGAACTCAGTTTGCAGCAACTAATGTAAACTGAGGACAAAGGGGAAAAGAGGGAGGAAGTGAGAGAGTGGGACATTTTCTAAGAAGCTGGAAAAGCAGGACAACAGAGATTAATCAGGACCGCCCCTGACAAGTTGGGACAGTTTGAGGATATGCTTTTAGACATGCAAGATGTGATCAGTCCAGGCTATTTGAAGGACCACATCTTCCCATATGAGCCTGCCCGAGTACTGAGATCTTTAGGGGAGACATGTCTCTATGTTCCTCCTTCCCAGGTACATTTGGTGGGAATGTGAATGAGGGCCTTCCCTGTAGCTGCTCCCACTTTTTGGAATTTCCTCCCTTAGGAAGATGGGATGCCTCCTTCCATATTGTCTTTCTGGCAGCAGGTTATGACCTTTCTATTCCAGAAATCCTTTGGGAATTTATTATTAACAAGAGAAGGGTTTCTAGGTTGCTCTGCTCTCTGTTTTTTCTTTGTTTTAAAGTAAAATTGAAATCATTTTAATTCTGCTGTAGTTTAATACTATTTTAAACTCAACTTTTGTATATGTTTTTAATAATATGTGCTTTTATTCTAATGTTGTTTTATGTAAGTTACATTGAATCCCAAACTGAGAAAAAGGAAGAAAGGGGATGGATGGATAGATGATCAGATAATGGCTTGTCTTTTTAGTTCCAAATCACAATAGTTGAAGTATTTTTATTTTTACTCTGAGGTGCTAGATTTTATGTTTTTAAGTCAGACATTTAAAATATTTTCACTTGGTAGATCTGCTTCAATTTGCCTTCAGACTCTGAAGAGCAAAATGTGCTAGGTGCAATGTCACCTTTTCAATAATAATGGCACTCCTAAGAAGCAGATTTGTTCTTAAGGTTTGATATTTCATCTACGTTCTCTGCATTTAAACTGCAATCAATCCATCTCGACAGGGACAGAAAAAAAATTCAACATCTAGATGGAGATAGCTTAGCATGGAGATTGACATAAAAGATGGCTGATCCATGACAATGAGATTGTGATCTTTATGCTAAGGTGAAGGAGCTTCTGCAAAGAAAATAATGACTAGCCTGCTAGTTCTAGTCTGCAGTCTAGAAACACATCATTGAACTCAGTTGTACATAATACTGGAAATTATCAGACAAGGCTAAAAAGTGCAATTAAAGCAAAATAGATGAGCCTACGGCCAAACTTTATCAGATGATGCTGTGGCTGATCTATAACTAGTCTATCCTCCATCAGTGACTATCACACACTTTTTCATTGATGGGATTTCCCCATCCATTGCTGCCAACATCATTGCTATAGTATTAGATTTGTGTGTGATAACGCCTGGGTTCTAGTCCCAGCACTGGGCAGTTATATGGTATCAGTTTCCTCCTTTTCCCCGCACCCCACTCTCCCCCACTATTCCCAAGTAGCCTTTCTTTAAAAAAAAAATCTTTCCTCTCCCCCACCTAAACTGCATTGTAATAATGCCTAAATTGTTTTTAAAAGAAAAGGAAAAATAAAAAATAAAAATATAAAAGGCATTCTAGTAAAGCAGTAGGATAGGAAGACGGAGTTAAGGAACATGCTGGGAAAGAGATACCTAGATAGCAATGGTTGCTGCAGTGATTGCAGACACATATGATAGGGGCAGTTTCCAGGCCAGTATGCATGCATTTCCCTTCATTAATGTGATTGCGGCAAGAATAGGGACTTGTGTGATAATCACCACTTTTTTTGGCTATTGGATGTCTGAATCAAGGAAATTAGCACAGTGGGAAGTGAGGATGCTATCCTCCAGTAAGAATTCTCTCTCCTCCCTTTGAAATGTTCCTTCAGTCCCCAAATTTCTAGCATTACATAAATTTAAAACTTTAGTTGAACATTTAGAAATACAGTTGCCCTTCCATTTTTGCAGACTTAAAGTCTGCGTCCCTCACCCATTCACAGGCAGCAAACAGAGGGGAACAAAATGGGGCACGTGCCCCCATTCAAGCCTGTAGGGCTTTAATATTTGTGGTTTTATGTTTTTGTGGGGGGGGGGGGCCAGAACAGATCCTCCATGAAAACGGAGGGGCAACTGTACAAATAAAATAAGTCAAAGTTACCAAGAGAATGTTAATAGAGCAAACAGAAGAGTTCTATATGTGAATGATTTTCAGTGATTCACTCTCTGCAATGATAGAAATTTGGGAACAGAAGGTAAATTTCTTGGGGAGGGCAGAATTCCTATGGGGACAATACCCTAATTTTGTCCCCTGCCTGAATCCATCAATCTCATTTGGAACTCAGTATTTTATCTTAGTTTTATTTATTAAACATGAAGTCTACTACATCAAATTCTCTAAACCAAAATCTTGGAATTGTAGTTTGTTGTGGCACCAGAGCTCTCTGACAGAGAAGGCTAAATGTTTCAAAAAACTACAGTTCCCAGAATTCCATAGCATCGAGCCACAGAAGTTAAAGTGTGGTCAAACTGGATTATTTCTACAGTGATGATGCAGCCTGAAATTCTAACTATAATCTCTCAAGAAATATGGAAAATAAAACAATGGTCCACATATTGGAAATGCTCAACATACAGTCCAGTCCCCAAGAAAGGGGACACTAGAGATTTCAGTATCCACTGGAACACTGCATTAATTTCCCATGTAAGCAAAGTGATGCTCAAAATTCTACAACAAAGACTCTTACCATACATGTAGTGAAAAAGACCAGATGTCCAAGCCAGATTCAGGGAAGGAAAAAGCACTAGGAATCATAGTGCAAGCATATGTTGGATAATGGGGCATACCAAAGAATTTCAAAAGAAAATCACCCTGTGCTTTATGGATTATAGCAAAGGCTTTGGAGATTATCACATACATATTTTTGCCCAATCCAGGCACAGGAGGGGATCAAGCTGGGACAGGCTGGGATGGGTTTTATCACACACGAAATTGCTTCTGTGCTGCTGTCCGACCACCACCCGTCCCTCAACCGTGCTCTGCCTGCTGATTTTGGTAGTACAGAAGCTTTCCATACTACCAAAATTGGTGGGCAGAGCACAGTTGAGGGATGGGTAGTGGTTGGACAGCAGCACAGAAGCAATTTTGTGTGCGACAAAACCTATCCCATCCCATCCCAGCCCAATCCCCTCCCATGCCCAGATCAGGCAAAAATATGTATGTGATAATCTCCTTTGATTCTGTATATCATGAAAAACTATGGAACTAATGACTACAGATGATTTATGTAACTTTAAAGCAGACAATGAAGACATTGAAATAGTTCAAGATTTTCCATAGTTTGACAGTCATTAATCAGAATGGAGATTGCAATCAAGAAATCAGAATAAGGTTAGACTCGAAAGGGCAGCTATGAAAGAACTAAACAAGATCCTGAAATATCAAGATATCTCATTGAATAATAAGGTTGAGATTGCCCGTGCCATCGTATTTCCTATTTGTATGTATGGTTGTGAAAGTTGGACAGTGAAGAAAACTAATAGGAAGAAAATTGACTCATTTGACATGTGGTGCTGGAGAAGAGTTCTATGGGTACTGTGTACTGCCAAAAAGTCAAATAAATTGATAATACAGCAATTAAAGCCTGAACTCTCCCTAGAAGCCAAGATGATTAAATTGAGACAGTCACACTTTGGCCATATCATGAGAAGACACGACTCACTAGAAAAGACAATAATGCTTGCTAAAGTAGAAGGCAGCAGGAAAAGAGGAAGATTGCATTCCTGATTGATAGATTCAATCAAGAAGCCACAGCCCTGAGTCTGCAAGACCTGAGCAAGGCTGCTGATGACAAAGTGACTTGGAGGTCTCTCATTCATTCAGTAACCATAAGTTGAAGTTGACCTGACATCAGTTAACAACAAATGCAACTGAGGTACATGTACACACATCAAATACAAAGACAGACAGACAGAAGAACGTTAAACAAGATTCTCAGGTTAAACCCATTAAACAAGATTCTCAGGTTGTATGTAACATTTATACATACAGAAGCAAGGGCAGAAAGTTGTGCACAATAAATTATATCACACACCAAGAACATCACCCGCTCTTTGAGGCCAGCATTCCAACTACATTTCTTTGTTCACTTTTAAAGCTCAGTCCAAAAAGCTGAGGCCCTTTCTGCTCCCATTTTTCTTACACACACTCTTTCACTTCCTCTTCTCCCCATCCAGCAGGCTACTCAAGGGACAGAAGGAGAGAGATTGAGATTGAGATTGGAATAATTCTT
The DNA here is from genome assembly GCA_026167975.1 of Phrynosoma blainvillii. NCBI lineage: Eukaryota > Metazoa > Chordata > Lepidosauria > Squamata > Phrynosomatidae > Phrynosoma > Phrynosoma blainvillii. Next base: position 160,349,726 of record JANUYF010000001.1, read on the forward strand.
GACAGAGTTTGGAACTCATCACATGCAGAAAGCTTTTGAAATTAGACCAAGGCTTTTAAGCGTTTGAAGTTGGGCCTATGTAACTGCAGGTTGCTTTCCCATCTCAGCTTTGGAGATAGGGAAAGTGGTAATTTTAAAAAAGAAATATTTTCATTTAAGAACTGCAGCCATGACGTTTATTGACACAAGCTCCTGTTCTTGTATCTAAACATATGGAATTTGTGAGTTCTTTATCTGAATAGATTTATGAGAATATTCAACAGCACTTCAAATATGTATTTGGAGATATTTGCGTGAATTGTGTTTGGTATGTGGAAAACAGCCTTTCAGACAAGTGTTAAAACATGAAACATCTGTGCATTTGTACTGAACAAAATATGGTCTATGGAACTGGTATTTTAGAGGGGTGTTCTTCCCTATATTTCACAGAGAAGCATGAAAGAGTAGATTCACCTCAGTTGGAGTCCATTTGTATCTGAAGAAATGTATACAAAGGCTCTTAAGCACACTTGATATCTGCTGTGTTCCGAGGCTTCATGAAGATTAAATACTGAGCTGCTGCACTAAAAGTCATTTAAACGTTATTGCCCTGCCATGTTTGATTTCCTAAGATTGCTGGAAAGAACAGTGAACTAAAAAGAAATCTTGAATGTTTGACTTAGAATGGATCTGCAGTTATTGTCATTTTGATATCAATTTAATAATTACGGCTGCACCCTATGGAAACTTGCGATTTGTATTTTAGGAGGGTACTTGGTATTCCCTGCCAGAGAGTTCTATTGCTGTCATTCAACTGAGTAGACTAGAACACTCTATAGTTTTATAGATAACTCTACATGGGAAATTACAAATCCCAGAATTCTAGAAGAGAAAACCATGGTCCTCCCTATAGCCACACACACCCCTTGATTATCCAGGGGTAAAAACTGGCCCCTGGCTTCATTCCAGTTGCCCAGCCTAATATTACATGGATGGAGCCTACCTGGAGTGATCAAGGTACAGAGTGACTCTATTCTCCATTCAGCTGGTTGTTCTGGCTCTTGATTCCCTGGTCCTTGTAGTGATAAAGACAGATAGTTATAGTGCTATAAAGGTAGTTGCAGTGCTATGTAGTGACTTCAGTCTCATTCCCCTCAATCCTCATTTACCAAGCAGCAGCTGCTGTGATCAATGGGGGTCTGTTTCCCTGTCAGTCACGAAGCAGTAAATTACAATCCTGTCTCCTTACTGTGAATGATCTTCAATGTGACATGCCAGAGATTTCCCATGTGATGGGCAGTAGGACCATCAGCCAACTGCTTCCTGATCAACACCAGAAGAAAATCCTGTCAGTTGCAGTAGATCTTGCCTGGTAAGTAGGGACTAGGGGAATTTCATAGTCCCTAATGTATCTCCTAAACTCGTGATGGTGAACTTATGGCACGCGTGCCAGAGATGGCATGCAAAACCATTTTCTCCAGCACATGGAGGGCTGGGGGGAGGAGCAAAAGGCATGTGTCTGTTCCTCCTCCTTCCCAGCTGTCCCAGGCCTTCAGTTGCCTCTCCAGAACCTCCAGAGGCAGCTGAAAGCCAGGGATGATGTGGGGGGGTGGAGAGGAAGAGGCACACATCTATTCCTCCTCCTTCCTGACCCTCCCCAGACTTCAGCTGCCTCTCTGGCATGGGGGGGGGGAGGAAGAAGAGGCATCTGAAAGCCCTGAAGGGCAGGGGGAAGAAGTCCCACCCCCAGAGAGTGGCACCGGATAACACCCAGTAGTGAAAGGCCTTTTTGTTTGGACACTCAGCCCCTAAAAGATTCACCATCACTGCCCTAAACTATGTACGGATTGTGAATCCCTAGGTTGCACATTTGTAAAGCCCAGTAGGAGCACAGCCTCCATATCTTTGCTGCATTCCAGCATAACTCTGCCCAAGAATTAAGACTAGAATGAGAGGTCCTCCCTTGCAACTCACCACCATTAGAGGCAGAAAATTACTTGCCATGCTGGAAGAAAGGTTCTGGGAGCTATACTTCAAAAATAACTTTACTAAGCTATGATCAGAGATGTGGGATTTGGCACCATTTTTCTGCAATGATGCCCAGACTATGGAATGCCAGTCCCCCTTCCTCTCAAGGAAATACTGACAACCAATCTGCTTGTATATTGGAACAATTTTTGTTTCAGCAGTTTTGCTTTTCCCTATATATAATTTTGGGGAAAACCCCTCAGATTCTGTCCACCCCGAATATGAAGGTATTTGTGATTTTTGTCAAAATGTCTATAAAAATGGAAAAAAATGACCTCTCCACTGCTGTCAACAACTCTCAAAGAGATTGACTTTGGAGATTTCATGCTGCCTATTTTGCTCTTGTCCCTTACAATGGTCACAAGCTTTCTAAGACATCATATCAACTCTGTCAATAAAGGCTGGGGAGGGGGGTTCATTACCATTTCCTTCAACAGCAAAACAGAATTACAGCAAAATCCTGTACAAGACTGTTGAGTCCTAATGAGTTCAGTGTTGTTTACTGTCTAGTAAGTGGACATAGGATTGAAGGCAAAGAGACAGAGAGACGATTGATTGATTAGTTTCCTGAAACAGTCATACTACCACCGGCAGCAACTTCTAAGGGCTTGTCTACACAAATAAAATACTCCTTCTTTGAATAGAATAGTCTATGATCTGGCCACAAGTGGTTCAGAGGAATTCAGGCTTTTTGTGAAAGGGAGGAGGAGTTGCCACAAGCATACACGACAATGAACATTATCAAACATCCTGCCATCTATTCACTTTGCATGAATTTTTACTGCTGAGCATTTTTCAGGAGAGGGAGGGCATACAGATGCAAATTTGCACAGGAAAGTGAAGACAATTAAGCATGGGTGTGGATGTGCAAAAATCCACAGCTATTCACATGTAGACTAGCCCTAGGTTTGGGGTATGGACTTTTTCTACCATCACTTTCCCCTACACTAAGCTTCATAATTCCCCACTGCCTTTTAAAATATCTTATTGTGTGCTATTACATATTCATTGTCACTTATTGTCAGCCACTTGGCGGGGGGGGGGGGTTGCATTCAATCCAGATGGTAAGATGTAATGTTTTTAAAAAAAGAGGACAAGGAAAGAATGAATGAATGATTGACAAAATTTATTTGCATGAGTTTCATTGCTACTTAGTTTTGAGGGATCCATTTAGGGGAAACACCTGAAGAAATGTTAAGGGAAGGAAGATGAAGTTACTGCACCCCTATCCTGCCATTCTTGCAATAATCTCACCCTCCTTCTCCCTGCAGTTACCCTCATTGACCAAGGTTAAGAGACTTGTTGAAACTCTGATGTTTAAGCGCTAATTATAATCCCTCCATATTCAGAATATGATTTTGGTTATATCAGGTTAGCCCAGGTGCTGTGATATAAAGGGCAGAGAGGAACAGGGTTAAACCATCATTGCTCTCCAAATCGCTAAGTTAACACCTTTCTTTTTGTGATGGAGGTTTTATTGTCTTTGAACTTCATGGCAAGAGTATTTCCCACTGAAATAAATTACACACCATTTATGTAGCGCAGGCAGTTAAAATAATCGCTCATCTGCAGCCAAGAACATTTGTATTAGTGCTGATTAATCTGTGCTGGCATTAGTGGAAATACTGAACCTCAGCCAGGATTACAACAGGTCAAAACATAAAGCATATTTTTCTTTAAATGCCACAGTATGCCTAACATTTAAAAAAAAAGTCCCACTCTGATACATGCAGGGCAGCATTTCAGTCAAATGTAATTCCCTCTCGTTATAAAACTATAATACCAAACAGTAAGGCAAGCCTTCATGTGACACGTAAACTTTTCACTTGCTTACTCTGAGGCAATTTATTCATTTAAATTGAAGAGAGAACTTTTCTCCACCATCTTTGCCTGCTTTGCCCATAAGCCCTTTGCTCCAAAGTGAACCTCATGTGGGTAAGATCTAAGGACTATCCTGCCTTTTTTATTTATATTTTCTCAGTCCACACAGTAGTAACAGCATACCTTCTGAGCCAGGCAGGGAGCTGTCCAGCAGTGTCATCAGTGAAAAAAGATCTAGTAATCATAGAATCATAGAGTTGGAAAAGACCACAAGGGCCATCCACCCATGCAGGAACTCCCAATTTTCATCCTGTCCTCTGAGGTATTAGCTATTCCTCTTAATTTGGTGTCATCTACAAATTTGAGAAGCATGCCCCCTATTCTTTCATCCAAGTCATTGATAAAGATGTTGAATAGCACTGGGCCCAGGACAGAAACCAGTGGCACCCCACTAGTAACTTCTCTCCAGGATGAAAAGGAGCCATTGTTGAGCACCCTTTGGGCTCAGCCAGTCAACCAATTACAAATCCATGTAACAAACAGATTGAGACTGAATCCAGACAAAACAGAGGTACTTACAGTAGCATCCCCGAACCCAGATATTGGGTTGCAACCTCCAGTCCTGGATGTGGTCACACTCTCTTCCAAGGAGTGCGTTCACAGTCTGGGGGTGCTCCTGGACCCGTCATTTCAGATAATAAATCAGGTGAATGTGACAGTCAGGAGTGCCTGTTATCAGCTTCAACTGATATGCCACTTGCACCCTTTCCTGGAAGTTAGGGACCTTGAAACTGTGGTGCATACTTTGGTAACATCTCATCTTGATTTCTGTAATGTGCTCTACATGGGGCTACCCTTGTACATGGTCCAGAAACTTCAACTAGTACAGAATATGGCAGCCAGGTTGGTCTCAGGAACAACAAGAAGAGACCATATAACACTGATCCTGAGATCACTTCACTGGCTGCCCATTAGTTTCTGGGTGCAGTACAAGGTGTGGTTATCACTTTTAAAGCCCTAAATGGCTTGGGTCCAATCTATCTTTAGGACCGCCTCCTCCCGTATAATCCACCCCACACACTCAGGTCCTCTGGGAGGAATTTGTTGCAGCCAATAAAAACTAGATTGTCTGCAACTGCCCAGCGGACCTTTTCGACTACTGCTCTCAGATTATGGAATGGCCTGCCGGATAAGATCCATCATATTATCACCTTGAACAGCTTTAAAAAGGGTGTTAAGATGGCTCTCTTCTGGCAGGCCTTTCCCGAATAGATATCCTGGCCATCAAAAGGCAGCCATTCTGCTCCTCCCTGATTCGGCTGTAGCTATTGTTATTTGTTTCTTTGTTTTTATGTTACTATTTTAAATGTGTTTTAATTGTCATTATTTAATTGTATTTTAAATGGGGGGTGGGATTGTGGGATATGGATGTATATTTTAAAGTTGTAAGCCGCCCCGGTTGCATTACGCAGAGGGGCGGCATAAAAATAAATTATTATTATTATTATTATTATTATTATTATTATTATTATTATTTACCTTGTCTAGCCCATATTTTACTAGCTTGTTTGCCAGAATGTCATGGGGAACTATGTCAAAGGCCTTACTAAAATCAAGATATGCTATATCCACAGCATTCTCTTCATCTACCAAGAGGGTAATTCTTCAAAAAAAGAAATTAGATTTGTCTAGCATGACTTGTTTCTCTGAAACCCGTGTTGACTTTTTATGATTATGGCATTCCTTTCTAAATGTTCACAGAGTCCAACAGACACACACACCACTGACAAGGAAATGGCTGCATTTATGAAAGCAATCAGAGCCTGTCTTGTTTTCCTCCACAGTAAACTACATGGTATCATCCAGGGATGATAAAATGGCCACACTTGCTAAATGGCCAACTATTTTGAGATGTGAAAGTGTCTTACCAAGATGGTCTAGCAACTAAGAAACAATTTTGATTTTCTCTCTAGACCACTGATATCAGAAATGGTGTTTATCATCTCACTGGACAAAATTTAGGGGCTAAACAGATGGCCATAAAGGTGCGGCTTAACGCCGCCACTTTGAGTGCCAGATCAGGGCCATGGCAACCACACACCGTGGCCCTGATACAGCGTTTTTCCAGCACCAAAGAAGCTGCAAAATGCTGCTCCTTATTGCACTGGAAAAAAGGCACCCCTTTTGCCACCAATGCAGCTCTACTGCACTCCTGCAGTGTGCAGCGTCTAATCACTGAGTGTTCCCATGCTGCCTGCCATTTGGTCAGGCAGGCGGTGTGATTCCAGCTTGGGGGCAGAGTCAGGACATGTGGTATGCAGTTGCCATGTCCCCATGTCACCCCCAAGCTGGCTCTTATAACCAGTCTGCTTTCCCACCTCAGTTTCATTGATTTCAGATTCCCTTAAATAAGTTACTTCTGAGTAGGGTTCCCAGAGTGAGAACTGGAGAGAGCTCATATACCTTGTGATCATGTAGAAGAAATTTCAGAAGCTGTTACTTGTTACCTAGTTGTGGGACAAACAACACATGCTAAAATTCCCTTTTCTAGACAACCATTAAAGGTACAGGAGCCTTCTCCACTTTTCACTCTAGCAATTCTATCTAATCAGTATGTCAAAGACTGTCACTCTCAGATTATTCTCTGTACAAAGAAACAAAAACATAAAAACCCTTGGTGTATGGACCAAAATCCAACATTGTACTCACATAGATAACATGCAATGAATTCAACGAGATTAACATGGGAGCTTATAGCATTACAAAATAAATTGTCTTACCCCTGCCGTTTTGAATTCTATTATGGGATGCAACTGGGTATTATCACATGCAAAACGCTTCTGATGCCACTGCCGGCAGCATCCCACTTACAACCCAGCTAAAATCTGCACTCAGCTGGCCAATTTGCAAAGTCTGAACTTTGCAAATCAGCCAACTAGGCTCAGATTTTAGGCAGGTTTTAGGCAGGATGCAGCCAGGTGTGAGCCTCAGCAGCATTTTGTGTGCGATGGTACTCAACTGCATCCCATAATAGAATTCAAAACGGCAGGGGTAAGACAATTTATTTTGTAATGTGATAAGTTCCTGATTGATTTTTAATTCAAATCCTCTGTGTGAAAGAGATTGTTGTCCTCCTTTGTTCTCCTATCTGCACTTCACTTTCTTTACTCTCTAAATAATGGCTGGCAGGGAGTTGCAAATGTGTACCCTGCAGTTATGCACTCATGATTGTTTTGAATTCGTGATCCCTATGTAGTCCCTAGTTTAGCAGATACATAGGAAGTCTCCCAATTCCTACTTACCAAGACAGCACCAGCTGCAATTGACAGGGATCTGTTCATCTGTTGACTGGTAAGCAGCTGACTGACAGTCCCACCCCCACCACCCCAAGTGAGCAATCTCCACCATTAGGGGGAATTGCAATGGGAGTCCTGCTTCTTTCTGCCTGTCACACCAGAGATCACTCATGAGAAACATCAGTTAGGTGATTCCTTATGGATGGGGGAACAGACCCCCCCCCCCCATTGATCACAGATGCTGCTGCCCAGTAAGTAGGGATTGGATACAGCGGGATCAGATTCACCATGGTATCATAGCTGTAGTGCTTATGCACTTGTAACTCCCAACAGGATTCTGACCAATGTTTCTTTTTATATTTTCCTACAGTTTTGCTATGTGAGAACTGCACACATTTCCCCAGCTTGCTGGACACAGCTGTTCCACAGCTGTTCTGCTTGTGGTGGCAGCTTATTAGTAGTTCTTCAGATACAAGACCTTTCTGAAGAAGAGAAGCACCCTCAACTTCTATCCCCAGTTTCACAACATGATGCCTCCAAGGTGCTCCCTTTCCCTGGGGCTCATGGTGAGCTTCTCCCGTGCAGAAGTCTTGTTCTAGTCCAGCTCTGGGTTTGTCTAATGGTCTGCTGACTGTAATAAAGGTGGTTGGTTGGTTGGTTTCTACAGCCCTGGGAATTGACAGTGTGGTAACTTCCCTCACAGTAGCATCCCAAACAACCATGGTATGCATGAGACTCTTGTAAATAATGATATCTAAGGGTAGATCTACCTTGTAGAAATAATGCTGTTTGACATCACTAAGTGCTGTAGCTCCATCCTATGGAATCCTGGGATTTGTAGTTTTACAAGGTCTTTACCCTCCTCTGTCAAAGGACGTTTTCACACGGGGCTTTTGGAGGACGCTAGCCGGCCTCCGTCCGGCCCCACTCCGGCAAAATGTCAAATTTTTCACACGATGTCGCAGCAAGCCCCACCCCTTCCGGTGCCATCCCTGGCGCTAGCCGGCGTCAGTCCGGGGCTTGCTGCGCTTGTTCACATGACGTTGCAGCAAGCCCCGCCCCTTTAGCTCTAACTCCGGACGCCCACCGGCATAAGCCCCGGAGTTGTAATTCCTTTTTTTAAAAGGAATTAGGTCGCTGCCGCCGGAGCCATTCCGGAGTGAGCGGAAGGCTCCGTTCCGGAATGGCTCCAGGCGGATGGGACGTTTGTGTGTGAAAACGTCCTTAGAGTGCTTCACCAAACTACAGATCCCAGGATTCTTTAGGGTGGAGCCATGGCAGTAAAAGTGATGTTGAACTGCATTATTTCTACAGTGTAGATGCAGCCTTAGAAAAATAAAAAGATAGTAAAAAGGGGAGATTCTTCATGCAAAATACTGAGAAGAGAAAATGCCCTTGAAAATTCATTGTAGAGCTCAAAATAAATTGAAACATTTTGGAAAATGAAACTAGTTTCCTACAGCTCTCAATAGGTGGTGTTTTGGTTTTTTTCTTGTTTCTTTTGTGAGCAAGAGCAGTTCTCCTGTCTCTAATCATGTGGAAAACAACTCCTCTTTCCTTTATAAGCCTCCTCCCTCCATACAGACCCATTAAATTCTATAGGAAAAGTGATATTACATCTGCAATGGAACTAATATCTATTAAGATATGGTTTTACACTTTCATTAATCGCCAAGTCTCTCATTACAGAAAATGAGCCATTGCTAATATTACAAGCTAGAAAGCCTGATGTGAAATTGAACGAGCCATGACAAAATTTTCAGAGTTGCACAAAATATAATTGCTCTCTGCCCCTCTAAAATCATCAGGAATAGCCCTGACTTTCATTCAAGTGCTATTTTAGATGTGCAAAAGTGATTGGACTAAATCTAATGTGATATACTATGTTACAATCATAGTGACAGTCCTGGTAGATGCACTTTTATCTAATTAAAACAAAATCCAACTGTTTCAAGGGATTCTGTTTCATACAAGAATATATACTATACCAGGGGTAGGCAACCTTTCCCCTTTAAGGGCCGAGGGACTTCAGCCCCCAGAATCCCAGGAGCTATTGGCCAACATGGGACTATTGGCCAACATGGCTGAGGCTTCTGGGAGCTGAAGTCCTTCGGCCCTTAAAGGGGAAAGGTTGCCTACCCCTGTACTATACTATACTAACAGATGATGTAGAATGATTCAGGCAATACAATCTCTTTCAACAGAACCCAAAGAAAAATGTATGATCGTTGTTGGTTTGTTGGTTAGTTTTTTAAAGGTACCTTTAATATCTTATTAGCATGTACACATCTATAGCCCCCCGGAAAGAACATTTTCTGTGCATTGGATAGGATTTAAGCACATAAAAATCATTAATCACAATTGGAGGCTCACAGCTAACTCTCCATTCCAAATGCTATAAATGTAGCTTGTGAACAACCATAACTTTGCAGTGTTGTTGGGTAGGCTTTCAATGTTCTGTTGGGGCTTTAGCCCTATGATTCTCACACATCACTATGAAAATAATATGTGAGGTTATCATCCCTGTTCATTCTTATAACCTGCAATATATATCACAATAAAATGCCATCACTTCAGATCCTTTTCAGTTGCTGAACTTAAAGGCAATTATTGGCTGCTGTTTGGACTTAGCTGCCTATAGGTCAAAATAGAGGTGGCAGAGTCAGATGCAGGAGGATCTGTTCCAACCACACATGAAGTGTTTGGGATTGGGAGCCCAGTCTTAAAAGGGAGCAGATGAAAGTCACTGAACCCACTCTCAGCCCAAGCTTACTTTCTTAAAGTTAAAGTTAAAGTTAAGCTCAGGACATGGGCCACCCTATAAGTTTAGAACAATGGGAGAAAGCTCAGGGGAAAAGATTAAAATACACTCAAAGTGTATTATGTGAAAGAAAATTTTGACAAAATGTTATATAGGTGGCATCTTACCGCTTTTAAATTGGCAAAACATATAAATCTCAGAATAATAGCTGCTGGAAATGTGAGAAAGAACTTGGTACGTTCTACCATATATGGTGGAATTGTATGTTTGCAAAGAGGTTTTGGAATGAAATCCACAAGATATTAGAAAAGATATTAAAAAGTAAAGTAAAGAAAGATCCGGTGAGATATCAATATGAGGAACATATTGAGCGTAAATATGGCACTCTTATTTTTTATATGTCGAGGGCGGCAAGAATCATCTATGCTTCTAAATGAAAAGAGAAAACAACACCAGAGATAAAGGATTGGCTATTGAAAGTATACGATCTAATGGAAAGCGACAAATTGACTCATTACAGAAGAAACCTTTGGAAGATTTTGAGAATATATGGAAACCCTTTATTGTATTTTTAAAATAAGAATGGGGGCAAAATTGGACATTAGGATTGGAAAATTAAGCTTGTAAAGTATACCGCAGCAAGGATATTATTTTGTAAGAGAATCCTCCCTTGCTAAGGAAGGTAAATTGTGGGGAAGTTATATCTATGAGGTTTAGAAGGTTAATGGTTATATATCAACATTATACCAGTATACTTGGTGTTTAGGCTTCAATTAGCTTACCCTTTTATGGGTTATGATATATACTCAAAATTGACAGGAAGACCAAATAGTTAAAGAAAAATTCCAAATCAGAGATTGGGAGTGGGAAGTCATATGTATGTATGTAGAAGTGGGTTAGGTGGGGTAGGTTTGTTATGTATTTCATGTGTTTTATATGTTTTAATTGTTTTAATCAATAAAATCTATTAAAAAATAATGTTAATCTTTGAGTGTTAGCAAGTAATGGAGTGGAGAGGCAAGTGGCAGATATGGGAAGAGTTTAGGACATCTGCTTACCAGTATGCCTTTCAAAAGCAGGCCTATGGGGCAGCAGGATAGGGAACAGTATCTCTGTTAGATCTAAATTATCCCATAGACACTGATAATGCTGTTATTTGGTAATTATATTTTATACTGTTGATTTTGTTCCACTGTTCTAGGAATTGCTTTGGATTCTAACTGTTTTACAGTGCATGACTACTCAAAAGTAAACCCCACTGACTTGAGTGGCTTGTACTTCCAGGTAAATGGGTATATAGGATCTTAGCCCTAATGGTGTTTTTGTTTTCCCTTTCAACTACCTTAAAATAAGAAAAAAAGGAAATCTATAGAAATAAACATAAAAGTGTTTTGTTACCACAAATGCTAGTAATCAGTGCAGGAAGACAAACACTTGCACTCTTTTTTCATATTTTGTCCATGGAGAATTTTGAAGGTCTAAAAAGATAATATGCCACAACAAAAATGTAAAATCATAGTATATTACATCCAGTATAGCTTTAGATTAATTCCGGCATGGGAAGGGTGCATAAGCTGTACTATCTCAGAGAGTTGGTTTACTACCAAATTGAATCAGCCATTTAGGTGCAGAATCCCCCAAAAAATCTAGAGGGACGCAAGCTGCCACCCACCACCTACAGATTCACAGGCATGGGGGTATAACCTTGCAAAAAAAAAATGGCTGAATCTAAGTCAATGCACACCACTCAGTGCATACCAGTCATTAGAGGGGTGCAAGGGGTGCATCCAGCACTGGGTTGCACCTAGGAGAGAGGTGATACCCAGCCAAGTCCTCCTTCCACTATGGGGTGAGAAGGGCTGGGCAGCACCCTCCTGTCTTGGCTGCAGTGACACTAGTCTCCTCATGAGGAGGCTGGTGCCACTGCAGCACAGGAGAGGGCCAAGTGATCCCCTCCTGACTTTGCTATAGCAGCACCACTCTCCTCATGAGGAAGCTGGTATCGGCGCAATGAAAGAGGTGGCCAATTGCATCCTTTTTACAGCCCCCACCAGCCACTTCTGCACTGGGTGATACCAGGGGTGGGGATGCCACTGACACCAGTAGCAGCATAAATAAAACCAATATTATATGTCATTGATGACAATCATCTCCTCCTCCTCCTCCTCCTCCTCCTCCTCCTGCTGTGTGCATTCAAGTCACTTCCAACTTATGGTGACCCTAAAGCTAACCTATTGTGGGATTTCTCCAGCAAGATTTGTTCAGCGGGGGGTTGCTTTCCCTTGAGGATGAGAAAGTTTGACTTGCTCAAAATCACTGAGAGGGATTCCATTGCTGAGCAGGTATTCAAACCCTGGTCTCCCAGTGTCCCACTGAAACCACTATATCATGCTGTCTGAATGACAAAAGCTTAGGAAGGTATAAAGATCTCAGCTGGAGTCTTGGGCTGCATCTGAACTGTAGAGTTAACGCAGTTTGACACCACCTTAACTGCCATGGCTCAATGCTATGGAATTATGGGATTTTTCATCTTGTGAGATATTTAGCCTTCTCTGTCAGAGAAGTGTCCCACAAATGACAAATTCCAGGGATCCACCAGATGCAGCCATGACAGTTAAAGCAGTGTCAAACCACATCAATTCAATAGTGTGGCGGCAGCCTTGGTGGGGCATGATATTTGGCCTTGTGGAAGTGTCACAAGAGTAAAAATCTGGGTTTCCCTTATGTCTTGCCCTGAAAAAGAGATTCTGCTCTTCTCCAGAAGCAGAAGCTGATGTATCAAGACTATCAAGTGACAATTGGGCTGTAATTCTTGAGAGACCTTCAGCTCACATGACTGGGATTGCATGTTCTGATAAAATTAGTAACAACAACTAAAATCAGATGTCACACAATCTGCAGCTCTATCAGTCATTATGAAAGAATGAAAGAAACCCTTCTTTGAGACAGGGATGTGACAAGTGCATTTTATCAAACATAATTGAATCCAAGATGTGATTATTAACAGCAAGATAGAATTATACATTGCTAATAATAAAAATGCAGTGATACAAGCTGTGGCAGACCACAAATCCCCTTTAAAAAGAGAAGATAAACCAGTCGCACCGAGGATTGAGTTGCTCTAGCAAGAAATCTTGAAAGATTTGTATTCGATTGTTTAACAAATAAATAATTCACCGAACATAATTTTCTACATGAAGTAACATTGTCTACATGTAACATTTATGCATTTTTAAATTACTACTTCACATTGTTGGGAAACCAAGACCTAATTTGGGAAATTTATAATTAGCTCAAATGAGAGGGAAGCGCCCAACTTCGCTTCTAAGATCTTATCCAATTGTCTACCGGAGACGTAAGAATTCTGGCTAGGACAGACACTGAAACGGACCAAGCTCCAATTAAAATATTTATTTGGCAATAAGCAAGCATCCAAATGCAGCACACACACACACACACACACACTAGAAGAATAAGCGGGGGAAGAGCAAGAGCGGGGGAGGCAAAGAGGGAAAACCAGGATAGAGGGAGATATACTCACACCCGAGACACTCCTCTGGGCTTCTGGCAGCGAATGAGGATGGGTTCCCTGGAAGGGGCATGACCAGCAAGAGAGGGAGTCGCGGGAACTATCTCAGAGCACAGATCGACAGAGATTCAGCATGCACTTCCAAGGTAGCACAAGGTCTGCTAAAATCCAGGGGTTCTTATAGGGAAATTCTGCCTCCTGGCCATGAGTTAAACAATAGATGGACAAAGGCTTGATGGATTTACCATTGTTTACTTAGTCTAAACAATGCAATTAGTTTCAAAACTATCAAGGAAAGGAAGCTAGAGAAAGGGGGCAATCAAATCTGATCACTGTCCCAATAGACAAACAAACACCATTAGGTATCTTTTTCCAACATAATGGGATATTCCCAAGGGCAACTCCCAAAACCTGCCTGTCCAGGAAATTTCTAGTGGTCTTAAGCAATTTCAGCTTGCTTACCTGACCTCACATCTAGGGGATTATGGCTGCCATCTCCCAAGGGTCAGGCTGGGGTCATAGAGAACTCCGCATGGCTAAAATGTATATGAAAAATGGAGGAGGTTCACTAACAACATTTTCTACCCTGCTCCTGTGGTTAATTGTCATGCCTTATGCATACTCAGAGAAGAAGAGGTACAAACAAGAGAAACAAAATGTTGTATAAACTACTGCTTCCTAAGCTATTTGATGGAGGGGACTGGCAGATTTTTTCCCCCTCCATATACCAGGAACCAGCACCATATTTGTACCCATAGAGTACAACTTAACTTTCCTGGAAACTCACTGACACCAGATAGCTTGTGGACCACTACTTTTAGGTGTAAGCTGCCCTGACTGCTACAGCAAAAGGTGGGGTATAAATAAATAAAAATTATTATTATTATTATTATTATTATTAGTCCACAGACCACCATTTTAAGCAGCAGCAGTAGTATAAACTCACAAGGTACACTCAGCTATGTAGCCATGAAGTGAACAAATAACAATAACTATTAGTCCAATTTAAAAGTAATGGGAGAGCCAGTGTGGTGTAGTGGTTTGAGCATTGGACTATGACTCTGGAGATCAGGGTTTGATTCCCTGTTTGGCCATGAAAACCCACTGAGTGACCTTGAGAGAGTCACACACTCTCAGCCCCAGAAAACTCCATGCTAGGTTCATCTTGGGGTTACCGTTAAGTCAGAAATGAGTTGAAGGCACACAATAATAAATGTAATGGAGGTAGCACCTACTCAAGAATCATACTTTTGTTGTTGTTGTTGTTGCTGCTGTGTGCCTTCAAGTCATTTCTGACTTATGACAACCCTAAAGTGAACCTATCACCTGATCTCCAAAGTCCTAGTCCAACATTCAAACTACTACACCATGCTCTCTCAAGGATCGTACTAGATGTCTTAATTGGATCATGAACATGAGCTCTGCTCAGAAGCAAGACCCACTGAGTTCAATGAAACTTAGACCTTGTAAAACTACAGATCCCAGGATTCCAGACAATGGTACACAGCACTTAAAGTGATGTTAAACTGCATTATTTATACAGTGTAGATGCACCCTAAGATACATGGAAATTTATGTGATTTTTTAAAAAACTGCTAGGACACACAGAGGAGGGGGGAAAATCCCACTGGATATTGTCAGCAACCACTCCTGATATCCTGTCAGCATGAAAATTTTAGTTTTGTGAATCTGGATGAGGGCAGTTTTGCCAAGAGTCAAAATTAACATGTAGATGAAACTGGAACACTGCATATGGTTTTTAAATTAGTATTTTCCAAACACACACATGCACCCCAAGAAAATAAGTTGATGCTAGTGTGAAACATCACATGTACATGCTCAGACCATCAGCTTGTTTTCCTCCTGGATGCCTTTAGAGACTGTGTGTTAGTTCCATCAGAATCACTTTGAATTAAACCCTCCTGTTACCCATTGGAAGGCAGGCTAGGAAGCACCTGGCAATTTTCAAGAGGTTAAGTGGCTATGATCTGCAAGCTGCCCATGCCGCAGCCTGATGAAAAGATGCAATTTGACACAATGTCTAATCTGCTGTGACATTCAAGTTTTAAGTGACGTTCAAGGAGACGGAAGGGCTGGCGCTTGAACGTATCCCAATGTGCACTGGTATTCTGTCTGTTAACTTGCTAATGAAGCATGATTGAGTAAAGTAATGAAGAGTTTACAGAGAGCCCCAGGAAACCAATTTCCAATTTTGCGACCAGCAGGCTTTAAACTTCACTGCAGCATTTGCTAATTTTGACTAGAAGGGGACTAGGATACTAAATGCCATTTCTGCTTTGTGAGTCAGACAGACTTTCCTAATCCCCATGCACTTACTTGCTAATGAATGTCTCCTTCTTGGGATCTATTTTCTTTCCATCCATGGTTGTTATATATAGGAGGAGTGGCTTTGCGAAGCAGGGAGGAAGATTACTGAAAGAAATGAAATTCTAATCACTTCAAAAATCAGTAGTATTGCCAATCTTCTGCACAGAAGGAAATTTTAATCTTCTGCCAGCCCTTGCTGAACTCTGATGAGGGTGTATGTGGAAGAAACTAACATTGAATAAGAGGGCATGAAACATTTATGCAAACCTTTTTCTCTTCCTTTTTTTTCTGTTCTGAAGTATAGTCATCCCTTCTGATTCACAGGGGATCCATTCCAGACCCCTTCCCCTGCAAATCAGAAATATCGCAAATATTCAAATCCCCATTCTTTTTAATGGCTGTGTGCATGCAACAGGCAAGCATGCCATTTTGTCCCTCCCCACTTGCCATCCATGGAGGAGTGAGACCATGGATTCCAAGTCCGCGAACAGGGAGGGACAACTGTATATGCAGTTGCTTCAGTTTTGTTTTTGTTTGCTTTTTTGCAAAAGTTTGTGTGACAGTGACCCTCGGTCACCCAACATTTTTACTCTTGTGGCAGCCTCATGGGCTTTGTCATCCCACCACTGTCACCAATTTGTAAAGAGCACTGCTGACTTCCTTAAACTATTTTTTCTTATTTAATTGTGACCCTGCCACTGTTTTGGGACTGTCACTTTATTCTATAACGGTGTCAATATTTGTAGTTGTCAGTAGGATGGTTAGTTACTCAAGTGCCAGGCAAGCCTTTATTTGAAACAGGAATAAAACTTTATTTATAAGAATATTTGAACAATGTTCCGCTTGTTGACATGTTGCATACATTTGACTCAGGTAATACTTTCTTGGTCCTATTTAATTACATAAGCTTATCACACTGTGTTCTCATAATGTAATGAGTACATGATGAGAACAGAATGGAAGGTATTTTATCACATGGTATGATTCTCATCAAGTTCCCGTTCCATGCTCTGACAGTCTCTAGCCCATTCCAGCAGGAGAACTGTAAAAATGCATACTCAGCCAGAAGAACACTTATAGACCATTCCAGATGATGTGTGTGCGATAATCCTACCCGGTCTCAATTTGTCCTCATGTTCTGATTGGTTAAGACTGTCAGAGAATAGATGGGCTATGCAGTCAAAGGTGAAATGTAAAGATGTGTGTGTCTGTATTTTTCCACTTGAGAACATGCTTCTAGGCCGAACACAAACAACTCAGTCCAGATGGCTAGAAAGACAAAACAATACAGAAACCACTAGATGGAAAAGCAACCTTGTTTACATAAGGAAATAATATTAAAAGTTGTTATGGGAAAGTAGATCACATGGTGAAAGATGAACAACAAGAGGTTGGGTTAGCATACGTCACATACAGATCATCCAATCAACCTGAAGGTTAACACCCAAAAAGTGGAGAGGGGCTGGGCTGAGAAACTTTGTGTTAGGCATTGATATTATTGTTATTTGCTTCCATTGGTTCGCACTTTTTCTTCTCTTTACTTCGCAATGGATCTATAATATGTTTATACTGCTTCACAATGTAGCCTTAAGATCTGCAAACATGGATCTGTAGTTTTGTTCCTGTTTAGCTACATCTGCAAGATGTGATGCTTTAATAGACTGTGTTTTTACTTTGCATGTTGTTATTCTTTCTACAATAAAGCTCAATTTTTAGAAGCTTGGATTTTTGCTTCCTGATTCTGCTGGATTTACAAATACACTACTCCACCAAAACTGAACAAAGACAACCTCCTGCCCTCCTGTCCTAGAACATCCACAAACTCAACTCAACTCTTCCAGTGTTGATGCAAGGAAGGTGCCACAGGCAATTTAAAAAAAAATTATTTTATTTTTGTAGATTGAATTGTATCATGTTTACCAGAAAAAACAATGAATGCTCGCTATCTAAACCTCTTGGTAGCATTCTTTCTAATGCAGATATAGGGGTTTTCACAACAGTGAGCATGCGCCAATGAGGAACGTCTGAGGAACTACTTTAGCACCGGTACCGGTATAACAGTAAATGAAGTACGATAATATGTGTTCTCATAAAGTTACTATTGCATTATCAATAGTCTAATGCGGTAACACCCGTTCCTATATCGTTATGTTCAAGGGACTCGATGGGAACATTACAGGTACTGGTGCGATAAGCTTACTAGTTTCAGTTAACTTCCCCTCACTCTCTCCAGCAATTATTAATTATTCATACCCAGGACCCACACCATCCTGATTTTAGGTTATTTTCCTGATTTTAGGTTATTTTCCTTAACCTATTTCTACACCAGCCACCTGGCTAAGTACAAAGGAGATTACACTCCAGCAACTCCCTCTCTCAGCATTTTGGATGTGTACTCCTTCCCCGCAACCAGACTCTGATCTTAACCATCCCTACTTCAGTTCCCTCAAACCCTTTTAAGTGCCATTCTTAACAGTATACTTAGCCACTAAGGCTCTTCATCCCTCAGGGCACTCTAAAACATCAATCCTAACCTTCCCTATCTAACACTC
Source organism: Phrynosoma blainvillii (assembly GCA_026167975.1). Taxonomy (NCBI): domain Eukaryota; kingdom Metazoa; phylum Chordata; class Lepidosauria; order Squamata; family Phrynosomatidae; genus Phrynosoma; species Phrynosoma blainvillii. The sequence continues at coordinate 160,368,020 of JANUYF010000001.1, forward strand.
CCTCTCAGCAACAGCCCTCTTTATCTTCTCCAGCCTTCACTTTGATTGGCTGTCTCCAGCACTCCTCCTATGGGTTCTTGCTAGGGCTGGCCCAACTCTGCTTTCTCCACAGTTTGTCTTACACAATCTAAGATAAAACAAACATAAGTAACAATAATGTTTTTGGCAGAGAGGTTCAAATCATATTCTGAAAAACTCTGGTTTTTTTTTTAAAATGTGTTTTTATTTGATGAGTGTTTATGTTTTAATTATAATTTATTTTATCTACAGTCTATTGTTAGCTACCCTAGCATTATTTTAGTGGAAACCTGGAATACAAATGTAATACAAACTCACATATACAAAAAGTTTGTCAATGTTGGAAACAAACATCCTGGAAAAACAAAGTGCTTGCCATCAGGAATAGACTCTTGATATGACGAAAGGAGTAGGTGTTCTCTGGCTCCTTTTTTAATTCTTATGGGCCAAAAATGAAACTCGGGGTCCTTTCACACTAGACACTTGTGGTGCTGTGATTCCACTCTTACTGCCATAGAATACTTGGGTTTATAGTTTGGTGTGTTAGAGCTCTCTATTTGAGAATTCTTAATACCCGCCTCCCAAAAAATTCTGCAAATTCAACAATGCCATAGGATGGAATCGTGATCTGTAAAACAGAATCATAGTGCTATCATTGTGTAGCATGACAGGGTCCCCAGTCAGCCTAGTCAGTGCCAACACAGAGTGCAGGCCTTCAAGTTTGCGTCATTTTCTGCAGATCTGTAGGGTTCATCACCTGGCATATTAGAGTGGAAAAGATTCTCTAGGACATTTGAAAACCACTGGTAGTCTCATAACAAAGGAGCAAAGTGAGAGAAGCCATCAATAAAATGAAAATCTAGCTTCAGAGAGCCATGAATCAGAGATGCTCCTTGCAACTTAACTGCAGTTTAAAAAAAATACTTGTGGCAGCTGCATATCATGTCACCTCCATGCCACAATGAAGTAGAAGAGAAGCACTTTGCAGAGGCTTGGCCCTTGTAAGGCTGGCCCTGTCTCTTTGAATAAGAGGATTTTTAACATAACAGGATTGAATATTTTTATCTCTGCCTGTGGTATTAGCAAATGTATGAATGACAAAAACAAGGCCAGCCCCATCATTAGTAAGGATGAAGAAACTCTCTCAAACAGTAGATCCTAGGAAGCACAGAGGAATGTAAAAACTTCTTCCCACCAGAGTAAGCTAGCCTGCTCCTCAGGAGCAGTGGAGTATTCCTTCCCTAAGGAAACCTCGTAAAAATCATGGGATCACCACAAGTCAACAGACAACTTGAAAGCATAAATGAATGAATGAAATCAAATCAAAATAAGCCAGCTCACTTAGACATTGTGGGATTTAAAGAAATTTAAGAATATAAAAATAATTTCTTAATATTGAAATTGTTATCTTTCAAAGAAGCCTTTAGAACTAGAGGAAGATGACTTGACTATCTAACCAAGAATAAACAGGAGCCAACTAAAAAATTCCATTATGCTATTTCTAGAGAGACAACTAGTTGGTATATTTCTGTCTATGCATGACGTATTGTTCAACATCCTACCCTCATTTGGACGTATGTAAAGATGTATGTTGGGTCCTAAATATAGTAGCTAGTATCACTTTTAATGGTGATATTTTTAATGTACTTCTGTTGAACTCCAAATATAGTAATGATGTACAATGGTTCCACCCATGATATAAAAGAAGTTGAGAAGCTGTCATTTCTTTGCTAAGTCCTGATCTGAGTTACCAAGAACTCCAAGCTTAGTCATTTCTTGGTTTATAAATCAACAATCATTGTTTCTGTTTTTCGTAATCCTCTTACTCTTTAATTATTGGGTATTTTACTGAGCAAGAGAGAATATTTGCTTTTTTCTAGGTGATAACAATTCTGGCACCCCAGATGGGCACAATTCTAATTTGGTTCCCTCTCATTTGTCAAACCAATTGAGAATGCATGACATACTCTGTATCCTTTATACCCTCTGCTCCACAGTACAGCTGGTCTACACTCTGATTTAAAAGCATGAATCAATCTCCTGTGGTGTTATATTCTTTTTGCCCTATGTCTCTTCAAAACCCTTTGAAAAACTGGTGGTAGAGTTATGGTAGATTTATGTTCTCCTTCTGTGTTACCATATATTAAACATGAGTGTCTGCTGGGCATGGCAGTTTCTTTCTGTGGCTTCCACTGTCAATGATAATGTGTTTATACTGTGCATGGTATAGAATCATAGAATTGTAGAGTTGGAAGAGACCACAAGGGTCATCCAGTCCAACCCCTTGTCATGCAGAATGTGTGTGTGCATATGCATTATTCAAAAAACAAAGGAACAGTCTGAGGGATAAGTGGGAGAGGATATTCCCCCCAAAAAAAAAAAATATGATAGCATACTTTAGACAGCTGTTGGAGGAAGTGGAGAAGCTGTGTTGTTCATGTTCCATACACTACTACTGATTTTTACTGAACCAGAAACAGCAAGTTTGTTCATTTAGAATGAATCCTCCAAAAGTTGTGGATCTCATAAAGATCATTTATAAATACTTATGATCCAAACTGGAGTAATATGCAAGCTCTGATGGGAGCATCTTGACATCTGAAAAAAAAGACTTTGGTTGTTAATAAGTCAAAAGAAAAAAACCAGGACTGTTTTTCATGCTCCTAATTTGAAATCTCTCTTGTGATTTTAAATGTTTTTGGAAGTAGGCTGAAATTGCATACCTATTCCCAATATATTTGGATGAACTAAAACATGCTAATCCTAAAAAAGCATAATTCAAGAATTTACCTGGATTGTTTAATCAGGCTCTTGCAGAAGATTTATCTAGATGTAAAGCCTCAAGGGCTTGGGACTTTTATTCACTATGTTGATAATCTACTTGGATTAAGAAATTTATAAGGCAGTTACTATTTGATTTTGAGCATGGCTGGTTTATCTGCAAATAAACTTCAATATTCTGTTCAAGAAGTGAAATATTTAGGCTTTGTATTGTCCAAAGGGACAGAAAGCACTAAGCCAGAAAAAATGGGGCATAAGCAATTAGTTGTGTGGCTGTTTCAAGAAACAAGAAGCAGCTTAGAGGGTTTTTGGGAATGGCAGGATTCTGTAGAGTATGGATTCCAAACCTTTGTTTTGGCCAAGCCCCTGTATAAAGAGAACTTGAAAAGTTCTTGGGATGGACTACAGATTGTTGCAGAAGAGTCTGATACCATTTTAAAACAAACTGGTGAAAGTCACTGCATTAAGGCTGTCAGATTCTTGGAAAAATCATTTCAACTTTATGTTGCAAAAATGTTAATAGTCACTGGGCTGCTCACTCAGAGATTAGGTAAAGATTGCTGTCTAATAGTCAACCTATCAGAACAACTGCACCAAACAGTAAGAGGGTGGTCAGTATGTTTGCAAGCAGTAGTTGCAACTGCTATGCTAATAAAAGTAGCCTGAAGTTTTACTTTGGGAGCAAAGATTGAATTATTGGTAGACCATGATGTTAGCTTCTAATGGAAACAGTCAGCACACAACTTTGATTGAAGATGATGATGTAGACATTAAAAGCTCTGATTATTATTAATCTAGCATCTCTGTTGGCTGCAAATGAATCAGGGGATCCTGAACATAATTGTACCCAAGTGTTGGAACAGGTGTATTCTAGTCATTCTGATCTCAAGAAGCAGCCTATTCCAAACTGTGATTTAATAGATTACGCAGATGGTTCATCTTTTGTACACAATGGAGAAAGAAAAGCTGGATATGCAGTTATGACTTTGTGGGATGTTGTAGAACCTGAATAATTGCTACCTAACCCATCTGCATAGAAGGCTGAGTTGATTGCTATGATCAGAGCTTTGGAACTGGGAGAAGGAAAGAGGACTATTAAAAGCTACAGGTTCTGAAATAAAGAACACTGGGGGGGGAAATTAGATGCTGTGCAGCTGCTTTGGTATTTGCAGCGGTTTATTGTAAAGCACATTAAAAGGGAGACACTGGGTCTAAGCAGACTGCCAGAAATAGTGCACATTAAATTGAGGCACTGCCCTGGCTCAGTGCTAGGGAATCATGGGAACTGTAATTTATTGTGGCACCAGAGCTCTCTGACAGAGAAGGCTCCATGTCCCAGAAAAAAATACAGTTCCCATGATTCCCTAGCACTGAGCCAGGGCAGTGCCTCAATTTAATGTGCACTATTTCTGGCAGTCTGCTTAGGCTTACTGATGTCAATAAAGGCAGCAGCAAAAGCAGCAGGTCTTGATGCTAGAAAAAACCTCAACCCAGTTACCTCTGATTCCTGGAGTGCCTGGAAATTTTGGAAAACTTAGATGCTTGCCAAAAAGAATATGCATTGACTAAACAGTTACAAACCATATCAATTAAATGAGCTAGGATCTAACTTTCCCTTGGGTTAGCCCTAATTCTCAAAAGTGCAATTTTGAAGTGTCTAGTCATTTGAAACTTGTGTTCTGCATATCTAAAAGATGGATGGTATATGTATGTGACAAAAGAATACTTATGTCTCAACATCTTGTTTACCATTGGAAAGAAATTCATCAAAAATTCATCAAAAATACTCATTGGGGAAGGGATGTAAATATGAATTGCAGTGTCAAGAAAAATTTACATTCCCCAAGAATATAAGTACATTGAAGCTGTTGTAAGTGCTTCATCCAAGACACCTGCAAGACAAAAAAAAAAGTGGAGGAGGGGAGAGAACTAAGCCACCTCATGAAATTCTAGAGATTGGGTCTATCCCAGGAGACACATGGAAAATAGACTTTGCAGGACTTCCTAGAATAAATGAACATCGATATTTTCTTAAATGTTGTTGAAAGAAGTTTTTTTCCCTAGATTTTCAGTTCTTTGGATTGTAGTCCTCACTTTATTCACACTTCATGCATACAAATTACTAGTGCCCTACACTTCTGGAATTATTACATTATCTGGCAACTTAGAGCTGGGGCCAGGTTAAAAAGATGGATCAGACCTTTTTTTCTTTTTTCTTTTTTAAAAGTATAATTAGTGAAGATATGCAGAACACAAGTTTCAAATGGCCAGATGCATTTCAAAATTGCACTTTTGAGAATTAGTGCTAATCCAAGGGAAATTTAGGTCTTAGCTCATTTAACTGATATATGAAAGACTGTTTCCTTTGTCTTCCAAGTTTGAGATTGGTGTATGTGAGTCTGAGCATGTGACTGAAAAAAAATATGTACAGAATCTGTCCAGGTTTTGTATTCTCTTCACAGATACACCTTGCAGAACAGTGTCCTTCCATTGATGGAACCAGTACATGAGTTTCAGCCTGAGGATCTTGGTTACCCAAGAGGTTGGAAGGAGGAACCTTTACAACCTACTTAAAAAGGTCCACTTTAATCCTGCTTACTACTCACACTGCTATGAAACTGAAGGGAGTAAAGCTGTAGAACCATTACAAAAGGATTAAGGGGGGGGGAGTTGAAACCATCCAAGACACCAGAGTGGTAAAGTGGACTATAAAATAAAACCAAGCCTTGTAAGTTAAAGTTTCATAAGGACTATTGGGCTCACACCAGAAGCTGAGTTCAAGAGGAAAAGCTATAACGACTTAGGGGCTCTGCAGATGGTGCAAAGCGCTGCCTTGGAGCCAGGGAAGGGGAGGGTCAGCCAGATGCCAGACGCCCAAACCCTTTCCCGAGGACATCATTGGAGCGCCCGCCGTTGCACATGGTAAGCACTCTGATGACATCCTTCTGGCCCAGCCTCTGCACGAGCTGAGCCGGAAGAGACGTGGAAGAGCTGTGCAAAGGTTCTTCTGGTGCCCCTTCTGCCTGCTCTGGAAGTAGCACTATTTTAGCACTCCTTCCAGGGCCAGCAGAAGGGTGGATTGGGGCCGAGGCATGGGGCAGCCTCAGCCCCAATCCTGCGCTTCTCAGGGTGGTCCGTCTGCAAAGGCCCTTAGTTGTGTTTTTACTTTAATCTTTTCTGCCTTAGTATCTCTAATTGCAATTTATTTCTTGTATACTAATTATAGAATTCCTTTTTGGGCCAGCTTAGCCTAGCAGTTTCTTTACATTTGAACCATCTAAAAGTTCAAAATAGAAAGATGTGGAAATCAATGTTATCAATTATAAGGGTCAGGATAAAATTTCTCCTGAATGTTAGTAAGAGAGTTATAGTATTGGAACAACCACAGGTTCCTCCCTGTAATCCAAAAGCAGATTGAGATACATTCTCAAGGGGATCACCTGCTAATCTTGAGCCCCCATTACAAAAAGAGTCTGAAATACCAGCACCCCAGACCTTCATTAAACTCCTATGTCAACTTGTTTAGGAATTAATTATGATAATGTATATAAAGGGATTAAAATACACCTAGCAGAGATAAAAATCAAAGTAACTGCTGGGTGTATAGTCAAAAGATGACAGGTGGAAAAGGTTTCCCATGGAAAGTTATTCCATTAGAATGGTCTGAATATTGCGCTGCACATTTGACTATTCATTCTATATCAGGAACTGGTCATGATAATGCTTTCATATCTAATTGTGCCCAGGAAAAGGAGCATTTAATGTTTTAGTTTGGTTCACAAGTTCTAAATCTGTGTCAATTAAAAAGTGTATGGTAATGGAATAAAAGGTTTGTATTGTGAGAAAACAAAGTGTAGACTCTTTTAAAAAGAATCCATGGTTTGCTGAAGATAGCACTTGTTAATATTATAGAACTCCATCTGCAAATTTCACAATACTTTCTATCAAAATGTACCCGACCTATGGCTTCCTACATTACAAAATGCCAAGATCTACCCTGAGTTGGAACAAGGTGAATCACCCCAGGATACTCTTCCTAGAACATACTGGGTATGTGTGGGAATTAGGCATATAAATGGCTACCTGAACGATTGTGGGTTCTTGTTATCTAGCCATTTTTAGCATCTCCTTTTAGGTTAAGCAAGACCTTGCCTAAAGGATGGCCTCAATACAGAAGAAAATTAATTGATACATCTGATGGACCAGTCATATCAGAAGGAAAAAGATATTAGTTCACTCTGTCCAATATGTGCTGGAGCATCCTACAGAACCTACATCAATAAGTTAAGTCACTTAGTAGAAAAGACAGTAAATAAAACAAGTATTGTGTTAAGTAGTATTTCTCATGAATAAGTACAAATAAAAAATGTAGTGTTACAAAAATGGAATGTGTCATAGGATATAGTTGTTCCTTTATTAAAGACAGGTTTAAGATTCAACAAATTGGAATAAAATCCATTGAATGAACTGTTCAAGAATGGGGAAAAGTTTTCTTTTATTACTATTCCAATCATTACCAATAATTGCAAACGATAAACCTTTTAGGAATTGGGAAAAAGATCTAACTACATTTATATGGGATAAAAAGAAACCAAGGATAAAAATTAAGATACTGCAAGATTCAAAGGAGAGAGGAGGTCTTGGAATTCCTAATTTGAGATTATATTATCATGCCTATTATCTAGATTGGGTGAAGGACTGGATTCAACTAAAGAATGAAACTCTTATATTTAGAAGGTTACGACTTACCGTACGGATGGCATGCTTATCTAATGTATGACAAAGACAGAGTAAACTCTGAATTTAATAATCACTACGTAAAGAAATCATTAATAAGAAAAAATATAAAACAATGTTTATACAAAAAATTCCTAAATGGACTTCGGTCAACGAAGCTTTTTATAGAAGAGAGCGGATGAAGGAAGGAGGATGGATCTCGTATAATGATATATTGAAATTAGAAAATGGCTAATTTAGAATGAAAACTATGGAACAATTATTGGCTGAAAATTTAAAATGTAATTGGTTTCTCTACCGGCAAATGATGGAAAGGTTTAAAATGGACAATAAATTGTCTCAAATAGAGAAAGAAGAAACTAATTTTGGAAAATTAATTACACAAGAGACACAACATTTAATTTCCAAACTTTACAAACTATTATTAGTAAGATATATGGAAGATGAAACAATTAAACAATTTATGGTATCAAGGGCACAAGATGTAAACAAACACATTATGTTGGAAGATTGGGAGAAAAATTGGAAAAGAAGAATAAAACATACATTGAATCAGGAAATAAGAAAAAATTATTATAAAATTCAATATAAGTGGTACCTAACACCGGAAAAAATATCAAAGATATATAAAGCTAATAAGGACTTATGCTGGAACGGTAACAAAGAAAAGGGGACATTTATTCACTTGTGGTGGGAATGTGAACGTGTAAAAAAAAATTGGAATCAAGTTTATAATGAATTATTTAAAATTATAGAAGTAAGAATAAATTTTGACCCCACCACATTATTATTGGGAATGCTAGAGGAGAAAATAGAGGGAAAATATGGGAAAATCATCTTTTATATTTTATATGCAGCAAGAGTTACAATAGCAAAAAGGTGGAAAAATTTAGAAGAACTAACAATAAAGGAATGGCAACTTAAACTGTTAGTGTTATGGAATTTTATAAGCTAACATGTGCTCTTAAAGACCAAACAACGGACAAATTTGAAAAAGATTGGTCGCTGGTTACAAAGTACTTATCAAAGATATGGTCACAATAGAAACATGTAATAAAGATTTGACAAGTTATTATTAGATAAGAAAATTTATAATCTCAACTAGACTAAATGAATTAATGAGATTTAATGTGTAAGAGTATTGGTGATTTAGAAGAAATATGTATAGAATATAATTTAAAGGAATATTAACTAATGAATATGATGGAAAGTTGTTATATAAAAACAAAACATAAGTAAGTGTTTATAATGAAACTCTCTCTATATAAGGAAAAATAACCAAACTAAGGGAAGGGAAGTTTTTTTTATTGTTAGTATGTCTAAATGTTATGTCAGGTCTTGTCTAGGTCAATATGTGTATATGTTGTTAATTTATGTTTACTTGTTTGCTTGTCTGTTTTTAATAATAAAAAATTATTTTAAAAAAAGTTTAAATCATATCTCAGGAATCTTTTTTAAAACAACACAACACATAAATAGCAACACATAGAGGCTGTTATGCTGGAAAATGTGCTGTTCTGATCATTGTGGAAGGAGGCATTCAATACCTCCTGGCATGATGGCTCCTACCATGCAACAGACATTTTGAGCACCACATCATGGCCTTCCAGCCAATTAGGGAGGGCAGGGGTACCCTGGCAGCATCTAGCTGCAATTCTGGGTAGAAAAGCACAGATATCATCTTCCCAGACCTCCAGTGGGTCACTGGGCTTTCTTTTCCACCCACAGCAGAATCACTGGAGCATCCAGTAACTACAGGATATCCAGGAGGACAATTTCTTGGAGTTTCTTCTAGCCTCATCTCAAAATATTCCCTGACAAGGGGATCATTCTCAGAACACTGAAGACATTCCTGTGTCCAAACTGTCTATGCCACTGCTCATAACGTTGCATATCAATATTTAAGTGGGATTACAGCCCCTTCCGCTCTCTGCTCTAATAATAGAATTCAAAAACCTTTTGGGCTGGACTATGTAAAGGAAAGGAGAGCTAGTGTTCTGTGACAGGAGATGCTCCAGATTTTACTACTAATTGGGCCAGAAGATTTCGGGTATACAAGATTCTGACAGGCAGCACACTTGGTAATACAAAGATGTCAAAGCAAACTACAGTTAGTGAAATCTGACAGTAACTGTTTCCCATGTTAGGAAAGAGAAGAATTTGACCAATTATAGGCCTTGACAATTACAGCCCAGATCACTGCATTAACTCCTCTCAAAATATGTTGCCCTTACTCCCAACTTCATCTACATTAGAAATGGAAATTATGCAGCAGTCTAGATGTTACTGAGTTTCACCTCCCAGCATTCCTCACCAGCACAGCTGATGGTGAAGGATATTGGAAGATACAGAGGTGCATTTCTTACATGCAAAGGAAGAGGACAACATAGTACATTTCCTCTGCAAAGAATCTCTACACATGGACCAGAGGGAACCAGATGTCTGATGTTGAAGTTAGAGTGTTGGAACTGGATTTGCAAACCCAGGTTCAAATGCTCACTCAGATATATGAACCTCACTGGGTGACCTTTGTATAATCACTGTCAGCCTAACCTACTTCATAATGTTGTGAAGATAAAAATGGAGAGTAGGAGCCATCATGCCGTAAACATGGGATAGAAAGCAGATAAGTGAAATTTCATGATAATTTATACAAACATTAATAAATGCAGTGCACAACCGATATGCTGTCAGGATTTTCAGACAGGATCAACATGTAGAATATATATATTTGAATTTGAAGTATTCTCCACAGTATTCATGAAAGCTGTTGGGAATTAGGGGCAGTATAAAGAATAAAATCCTAATCTCACTTGTGAATTGAAAAATTATTAGTCTTTCTTTCAGTCATAACTGGGCAGTCAGTATCTACTTTGGAAATTCAGGTGGGGAGGCTGTTGTGATCGTCAAAATGTAATTATCTCTTCTTTACATTGGTTGGTATTTGTCCTCCACTAATGCTGATATGAGCAGTTTGAAATCATCAGTACTCTCCCTAGCATCAATGACTCAGATTCTATTCCCTCCCAAAAGGACATTGCTGGGATCATGAATAGAGCCGACATTACAGACATCATCCCTGCACCTGCCACTCCTGATTTTCCCATGTTGAAAGGGACCCTTTGCAAGAATACCTTACAAATATCTGTGTTCAGCTGAACGTACTTATCCTGCTCCACACTACTTTGAGATAAATCCCATTGATCAGTGGGTTTACTCTATAGCAGGGGTAGGCAACCTAAGGCCAGCCGCCCGCCATGATGATATTGATTATTGTTGTTATTACTTGTTCTTGGGGTTTTCTTGGCAAAATCTCCACAGGGCTTTTCTGGGGCTGAGAGAGTGTGCATGCATATTTTATTTATTTATTTATTTATTTATTTATTTATGTTTGGTGCTTCGCCCCCCCCAATTGTCTGAGGGACAGCAACCCGGCCCCCGGCTCAAAAAGGTTACCTACCCCTGCTCTATAGTCTGACTAACTCTGGACCCAACTCAATCCTCCTCAATTATTCGTACGATAGCTGTTTCATAAATTTTTCAAGGTAAAGTGTACAGGAAAAGAAAATGTGAAAATCAGATCTAAACAAATGATGGAACTTCTAAAATAGCACAACATTAGAACATATGGAACTCCACACATAGCCATTAAATATTTCCCAGTCCATTTACTTTCCTAATCCCCTTCATCATGTGTTTGTCAATTATTCCTAAAATCCTTTTCTTTTCCTGCTAAGCCTAAGGAAACAACAATATTTTTTTGTTGGTGGCTTGTTATGTTTTTCAAAAATGACTGCTGGCATTTTCAGATTCAGAAAGATAGAAGTTTCCAGTAGAGAAAATAAAAGATAGAATTATACCAAGGCCAACTAACATGGAATTAATCATTTTAGCATTTGAGGGGATGAGTCCCTTGTTAGACTTTGTTTTTCAACTATTCAAGAAATGCTTGAATTCCCTATTGAAGTTCCAAATATTTATTTACATCCTGAAGTCGGGATATCTTGTCTACACATGGCCAAATAAAGCCCTTCCACAGTGGGCTGTTCAGATTACATGCAGGATGATTCAGACCAATCAGGGCACCTCCAGCATCTCAAGGCTTTAATCCAGAGGTGGAAACGAATGTAATTTACTCCATGTGTAAATGAAAAATATTTGCTGATATGTGTGGGCTGTGCTCCATAGCAATGATGGTGTGGGACCAGAGGCATGAGAAGTTCTTGGTGGACGGCAACTGGTTGGGTCCAGCAAGCCTGGTGTATGTCACCATGTTTTTCTACTGCAGTGTATATCCAGCCATGAGATCAGTGTTTAGGAGTTAGACTGGAGCAACCACTCTCTTTTCCTACCCCTTGCCCAAGTGTCATGTTCATGTTTACTGCTTTTACTCTTCTCTCCTCCTCTGAATCTGCCCACAATCATTTGCTTCTTTGGAGATCTGCAATGTATGTATGGGAGGCATTAGGGGAGGAGGGATTGCATTAGATTTCTGTACTGTGAGAGTAACACTGTGACTTTACACATTGAGGTTCTCAGGTTCAACCCCTTCCCATGACATTGCCAGGCAGGCATAGAAACAATCCTGCTTGAAATCCTGGACAGTTTATGCCAGCCCATGCCAACAATACTGAGCTAAATGGATCAAATTTCTGATTCACTATTCAAAGTTGTTTTCTTCATTCTTGCAAAACTGGTGACTGAAACCCCCAAACTTACTCAGGTTGTGCTAATAGTTTTTGTACAGGACAATGTACATGGTATGCTACTCTAAGAAGAGATCATCTGTGGTGATCAAACAGCAACCCCAGGATGGGAAACTTCAGCAAATCCAGGATCCAGGTGCAGGAAACTGGTCCCGGTGTCCTTTCATATTAAACGGTTATAGAATTCTGATTCTACTTCAATTGCCATGGCTGTATCCTATGGAATGCTGGGAACTGCAGTTTAGGGAGCTGTATTTATAATCTTCAGGCAGAGAGCTCCTTTGATGCCCTGACAAAATTACAAGCCTCAGGATTTGACAGAATGTATCCACAGTCAGTAAAGTAGAATTATAGGACTATGACAGTATAGTGTGAAAGGACCACAGGACCAGTTTTTCCCTCATTGACCCTGTAAAGGGATACATCCTGTTAATGCATGTTGAAAACAATCATCAGCAGAAATTACAAAATGACATTTCCAAATATTTGCTGGAGGACAAAGCACACAAGGAACATGCAACTTGTTTTACAGGAGATACATAACTGTTAACACTACTGCTAGGCTGCTGACCTGTGGTGGTGATAGCAGTGGAGACTACTAACATCAGCAGGGAGCAGCATGAAGCCTATAGTCCATGGTGTGTTTTTCCCCACTCCTTCAATAAATACAGGTAAGATAATAGTCTACTGCCATAACTTCATCCCAGCATCTTTCCTTAAACTGATACATGCAATCAGGGTGTTAAGACATCATTGTCTTACAGATTATAGAATCATAGAGTTGGAAGATACCTCAAAGGCCATCCAATCCAACCCCCTGCCAGGCAGGAATGCATAGTCAAAGCACCCCCGACAGATGGCCATCCAGCTTCTGTTTAAAAACCTCCACCATTCTCCAAGTCAGCATGTTCTACTGTAAAAAGCTCTTACTGTCATGAAGTTCCTCCTAATAGTTTAGGTAGAATCTCTTTTCCTGAAACTTGAATCCATTGCTTTGTGTCCTAGTCTCTGGAGCAGCAGAAAACAAGCTTGTTCTTAACTCAATATGAAATCCCTTAAATTTTTTAAACATGGCTATCATGTCACCCCTTAAACTTCTCTTCCCCAGGCTAAACATACCCATATTCCTAACCCTCTCCTCATAGACCTTGATTTTGTTACCCAAAATGAAAGGGTCCCAAGAAGGCACCCCAATCTATACAAAGGGGGGTTAATTAGCTCAAATGACAGTTGCGAGAAGGCTTTGAGTAACGTATGCTGGAGTCAGACCAGAGATGTCACTAGGGGGGATGCAATAGTGCGAACTGCACCGGGTGACACCCCAGAAGAGGGGTGACACCCAGCCAAGTGGCCACCTCCCTCCCTGCTGCACACAGTGTTGTGTGGCAGGGAGGAGGAGGGCCCAGTGCACCCCCTCCTCCCTGTCCGGTGCAGGGAGGGAGAGAGCATGCCCTTTTGGCCCTATCCCCTGAAGCCCCAACCCCTGAAGCCCTGTGCCCCCATACCAGGTGACACCCCAGGCTGGGACACCACTGAGTCAGGCCTGTGTATAAAGATTCTAAAAAACTGAGCTTCCTGAATGTAAGTTCCAAATGTAGCTGTATTTATAACAGCAAAAGTGAAATCAGTTTTGACACAAAAGCGTGTACTCACACATACATTCAAGAACTAACAATATAAAGGTGGTAGCTGATAGCATCTTAGAGGTTTTACCTGTACTGGGTTCAGGCACAGAGCTCTAATTGGGGGATGGAGGGACACAGTGAAGTCTGGCTCAGCACATTGCCTTAGGATCATAGGTGGCTTGCATGTGCTGAGGAGTCAAACAGGGAATCTGTCTGACCTCAACTGTGACTGAATTGGGGCTGCCCAAGTGGGTACATACATAGGGCAAAATCTATCCCAGGGTCATTTTGGTACTTGAATGAGGTTTTCAGGTGGGAGAATAAGCAAAGAGGTTCAGAATCGCCTGGTCATCAATGAAGATGTTGCTAGACAAAGGCATCTCTCTCCAGGAGAGAGATATTCTTGAACTTCTATTTTACTTGCAAACACAACTGACAGGGGAACAGATCCCTTTTGACTGTAGTGTCTGCTGCCCAGTAAGTGAGGACTGGGGGACTTTCACAGTCTCTACATATTCCCTAAACCACTGAATACATAGGAATCATGAATACAGCCCCCCCCCCAAAGTATCACCCAGTGTGGTCCACACTCCCACACCTCCCAGTGATGCCCCTGCTCTAGGTTATAAATTTGCAACTGTCTTAAAATAAAAGGCCATATGTCTCAGAATTAAAAATAGTCCTTCTCAAGGTTGGGAATATTATGTTGCAAGGAGTGCTAGGAATTGCCAAGACAACAGAAATATGGATTCAATTGGGTTTTAAAAAACCACTTGCGTCATCTTTGGCACAACCTTAGACGTTATCACACGGGGAGCTCTGAACAGAAGCCAGCTTTAAAGTGAAAGTGCTACCACAAAAGCGGAAACAATTAATTAGCCGGCTTTCCCCGTGTGAAAACCTCCTGCACATTTAAAAGGAGGTTACTCTGAACGGAAAGTAGGCAGAAACTGCTTCTTTTCATTTTCAGAAGATCCCCGAAAATAAAAAGAAGCAGTTTCTGACTACTTTCTGTTCGGATTAACCTGCTTTTAAATGCGACGTCATCTGAAAATATACCCGCTTTTGCGGGTTATTTTCAGTTTAAACCCCCGTTTCCTCACAGGATTTCCCCCATGTGATAATCCCTTTTGCCACATTGGAGGAGCCTCTAGTTTCACTTATTGGTGCATAGCTGGGGAGACTGCTGGCATACAGAATCGCTTGTTGTGGAGATGTGCCTTCAAGTCATTTCTGACTTATGGCAACCCTAAGGTGAACCTATCACAGGATTTTCTTGACATTTTTCTTCAGAGAAGGTTTGCCTTTGCCATCTTCTGAAGCTGAGGGGCTGTGACTTGCCCAAGGTCACCCAGAGGGATTCAAACCCTACTCTCCAGAGTCAAAGTCCAGTGCTCAAACCACTGCACCACTCTGGCTTTACTTTGTTTTTTCTTGTTTTTTCCTAGAACCCTGAGATTCATCAGCTGAAGCTAGAATCAAAAATCATGCAGTGGAGATTTAAGAAGTCTGAGTCTAGGAACTGGTTCTGATCACCAGAAGCGAACAATTTGCCATTCCTACAGACAGAAATCCACTCCTGGTTATCCTTCTCCATCTTCATTTCAGCAGTATACAGTTGTCCCTCCCGATTTGTGGGGGATCTGTTCTGGACACACGCACACACACACACACACACGAATCAGAAAAACTGCAAATAATCAGAGCCCATTGGTTAAAAAGGGCACACTCGCCATTTTGTCCCTCCCCACTTGCCATCTGCGAAGGAGTGAGAACTTGGAGTCAAGTCCACAAACAGGGACTAATGTAATTAGAGGAAGGGGATCATTTTGTTTCTCTGAATGTACAAAAGCAGGTGTCTGAACTCCTTGACAATCTATTTCAACCCCTCAGAGATATGTCAGTAGATCCTGATCTGCCTAGTGTCTACTTTATACTCTCCAGTTTGCCACCTCAGTCTCTTATTCTTTAAAGAAACAAAATTGAAAATCTTTGGCAGCACAGCTGAAAAAGAACCTGGAGTGTAATAACAGCACAGAAGAATTTCAGCTGAGATCCCAGTGACCTTTGGAACAGATACACTTGTCAGAATGATGGATGATCAATTGATTTTTAGATCTAACAACTGGCTGCTTCAGTCACTTTGGACTTGTACAGAAGCATCTGATACAATTGAGCATGGGGGGCTATTTAGACAGCTGAGCATCTGTTCAGTTGTCAACAAAAATTGCCAAATTGGTCATTTCAGTCCTATCTCCAAAACTCTAGTCACCAAGCAAGGCTGGCTATCTTACTTATCATCTTCAAAATATGTGAAAAACGCATTCCTCAAGGGTTCGTTCATTGCTCAACAATATCCACTGAGACCCTTGAGCATGTCATGGCTAGCTGTATAGATGAGTGCTGTTCTAGCCTCATCATACACATAATCATCTCATCTCAGGACTGGTGGCAGTTCTGCTGTCTTCTCTGGAAGAACACCTAAATTGACATAAGCTACCTTATACTCTGTCAGGAAGGAGAAGACTGGGGTGAAGCTAGTAAGGCAACCATTGGAATAATGAGGCTGCCTTCTGCTTCCATGAACTCTGCATATTAAGGAGGTGCAAGAGAAGCTAGGAAACCAAAGTGAATTTGAGGGCAAACTTCAAACATGCTTCCTCTCTCTCTGAAATCCTCAGTATTACATAGGCTTCAAAGACATTCAGCTACACTATCCAATTTTGGAATTCCAATTTTTCTCAGGGTGATCTTGACACTCTTCTTTCTGGGGAGCATGGGGAACAACAGAATCACCAGTGCCAGTGGCAGCTGTCAAAATGATAACTGCTACTGGCTCATGTAACCTTTTGTAAACATCCTGCCTCATTCAGGAGCAACTGTGTAAAGTAGCTCTTAGTCATACTTCTGTTGACTGCAAAAAATGTGGAATTATCCTCATTGCTATTTGCTTTTTAAATAATGCAAACATACTGGAAACAGAAGGCTGGGATGTAAGAGCTTCCATTTAAAGGCAGAGGTTACAGCACTGTATTTTGATGTCACTTTTTCATTAGACCATAGCTGACAGTATATTTTTTTCCCCCAAAAGCAAGCACTGAGAGTGTGGAGGTACTCTCTAAAATCCTGAGGCCATTTCACAATACACTATTACAGGACTATGATTCTACTTTTAACTGCCATGGCTGCCTCATATGGGATCTGCAGTTTATGGCCAAATAATTGGAATTCTTAGCTAGAGAGCTCTAATGCCTCCCCACATTACAAATCCCAGGACTGCACAGCACGCAGCCATGGAAGTTAAAGCTAAACCATAGCACTATAATTCATACCCTCGAACATTTCATAGATCAAACCCAAAATGCATGTGGCCAAATACAATTAGTGTGCAGTCAAGATGACAAAAGCAAGGACACAAACATGGGAGAGGCTGCTGCAGCTTTCTTTTGCCTGAACCTATTAGAAAGGCAAGATCGCGTCCCTTCTCTCCTCTCCCTGCTGCTGAGTTTTGCAGCAACTGAAATAAACTAAGGACAAAGGGGGTAAGTGGGAGGAAAAGAAAGAACCTAGGACATTTTAAAAGCAGCTGAAAAACTGGGGCTGCATCTGCACTGCAGAATTAATGCAATTTAACACCACTTCAGCTGGCATGGCCCAATACTATGGAATGCTGAGAACTGTAGTTTTGTGAGATATTTAGCCTTTTATGTCAGAGAGCTCTGGTGCCACAACAAACCACAAATCCCAGAATTCCATAGTATTGAGTCAGGGCGCTTAAAGTCATGTCAAACAAGATTATTTCTGCACTGTGGATGCAGCCTGGAATGACAGAGGATTAATCAGCACCATCCCTGCCAAATTGGGATAGTTGGAGGGTATGATAATTGTGCAGTGTGAGGGCTCCCTCTTCTAAGCCCTAAAGATAAAGTGGTCCATGTGGCAACAGGACTGCACACTACAAAAGGTAAAAATACAAAAGCACTATGTTTCTATGTAATAATATTTAAAAAAACAAACAAGCCTTGTATTATATAATTAGGCCTACATGCAATTAGTCCCAACTACAGTAAACTCACTGAATCAATAGGAATGTGGTAAGTAACCCATATGTAAGTTCCATTGATTCAATTGGTCTACTGTAGTGGTGCCTAACAACTGAATTTAGATTTTACATGTAGTAGTTTGAGTGTTGGACTAAGGAGATTATTGCATTACAAATAAAGTGACTTATCCCTGAAGGGAAACATTCATGTTTTGGATTAATTGCTGATATTATCACATTTAAATTGCCGCCGCTGCCACTAGGCAACTGCAACCCGGCTGCAGCCCGGGTCCCAGCCACAGTCATCTGACAGCTTTTCAAAAACAGGAGCTTGCCATTTTTGAAAAGCGGCCAGATAACCATGACTAGGCTGCAGTCACCTGGGGCCAGCAGCAGTTATTTAAATGTGATAATATCAGTGATTAATCCAAAACATGACTATATCCCTTCTGGGATAAGTCGCTTTAATTTGTAATGCAATAGTCTCCTTAGACTCTGGAGACCAGGGTTTGATTCCTGGCTCGCCCATGAAACCCACTGGGTGATCTTGGGCAAGTTACATAATCTCAGGTAACGACAAACCTCTTCTAACAAATCTTGCCAAGATAACCCCTTAGGGTCACCATAAGTCAGAAACAACTTGAAGGCACACAACAATAAATCTACCTAGTCCTTTAAAAGAGACTAAATAGCATTTGGATACTTTCTCTTAAAATTTGATGAAAGCAATGTTTGCTATATGTTATGATATTTTATAAAATAAAATAAAAACTAGTAAAACTGGACAAAAGCAAGCTTTTATGTCAGGGTGGCCAAGATCTGAAGTCTAGAGGACTGAATCACCTCATTT
This sequence comes from Phrynosoma blainvillii, assembly GCA_026167975.1. Taxonomy (NCBI): domain Eukaryota; kingdom Metazoa; phylum Chordata; class Lepidosauria; order Squamata; family Phrynosomatidae; genus Phrynosoma; species Phrynosoma blainvillii. Next base: position 160,386,779 of record JANUYF010000001.1, read on the forward strand.
TGGGCTCATCTGTGACTCTGGAAAACCACAGTGCATGATCATGGCCACCATTTTGATCAACTGGAAGAAATGACATATCTCATCTGGTTACTATTGAGGCTAGTTTTATGAAGTGGCTGATTTAAGGTGGAGAGCCCCCAAACAGTATTATACAATTCTGCAAGTAGGTTGCTATGCATTTACATGTGGATATTGGGGCCAAAATTGTTTGAGGGTGTCGAGACCTTTAGGATGGGGTTGGGTGGCATGGGTCCCAATGGCTACACTGCAGCACACACCATGGCCCATACAATGCCCATTTCCAATTATATGTTTCTTGAATCTAACTCCATTAAAAACATGAATTTTGTCATTATTTTCAGCAGGATGTGCATGTATTCAACATCCCTTTTTAGCACAACTTGGCAATTTTAACATTTACCAAAGTGAAGTACTCACCATTCATTTGAGGCATGCAAGTGCTAGAGAAAATAGGTTTATCTCCTCCCCACACTGAACAAAAGAGCATAGTTAATATTTTAACAAGAATTAACTACATCTGAATTATAAGGAAGATTCTTTAAAATAAGCCGCAAGCATTTTTGGAATGTTTAATGGTGACATTAGAGAGGATATGAAGAACAAGCTTTACCCAATCCTTCCTTAGTATATACTTTCAAGTAATTACCATGGCTGTCAAGTCCCTGAATGCTGCAAAAGGCTTGCGTGATCCTGATACTGGACAGTCTGTTCTATGGGCTTGGAAGCATGCAACCTAACAAGGATTTTGAGGAGAGGTGGGTACCCATCTGCTTTGACCATGTGTACCTAGGAAAGTATTGTACCTTACTTGCCTGGTAAGAATTATAAGTAAGCCCTGTTGAATTGAATGGTGCTTACTGTAAGGTGTGTGTGTGTGGAGGGAGTTATTTTCAGTTGGGGGGGTTGTTTTGAGGTTTTGTTGGTGTTTTTGTTTTTGTGGGTTTTTTGTTTATTTGTTTTTTGTCCCTGCTTGTGTATAGAAATGGGGACATAAATTGGATATTGTTGTTGTATATCCTGGTACCATACCAACTGAACTGGTTCCTTAGTCCATTGCTGAGGCCCAGTCAAGGTTCTCAGAAATATTGACCATCAACACCTTTCAGGAGGAAATATAAAGCAATACCAGCATTGGCATTAAGAGCCTCATCTTCCTGTGGATACCCCACGATTTGAAGTAAAGCCTTTGGATATTTAAAAAAAAAACTCTTTGCTGGTTACATCTCTTATAAAACACTATCATCTACCATTTGTCCTTTCAACACAAGGCAACATTCTCTTTTCATTCTCCAGAGATCGGAGACTATAATTTTGTCTACTGATTGTTTTATGCTGATTCCTCTGTTTCTGTGATTTTTTCATATATTATAGGGGGGAGTGGGGGAGTCTTGTATTTACATTTTAGGAACCTATCCTATGTTACCTTTAAAGTTCGCTGAAGGGGTCTTTAGATGCTACCAACCTCTGTTTCTGGCCTTGTGGAGAGAGATCCGCTGCCATTATAGCAAGCAATAGCACATACATTTCTATACCACTTATCAGTGAACTAGCAATCCCTAAGGGGTTTACAATGTATAAGTCAATTGCCCCAAACAAGCTGGGTACTTATTTTACCATCCTACGAAAGGATGGAAGGCTGAGCCCTTGAAGCCCACTTTTAGGATCACACTTACAACATTGTGGCTGCAGTATCAGCATTTAACCACTGCACCACCAGGGCTCCTTTATTCCTTTCTGGAGGATAATTTATGATTTCCCTGTCTTCTTATGAACTGTCTTGAGAATATGATTAAGAAGGGGGGGGGGTTCCTTTAAAATGATTAAATAAATAATCAGTCAATCTTAGGACTTTATCATACAAGGCTAGAAAAGCAGCACTGAAACAGGATAAAAGCACCTTTGGCCAGTACTTATTGTGGCGAACCACTCCTGCCACCTTGACTATTTCTCTCTTTTAAAATTTTATGTGTCTGGCTTCATCGACCCCGTCACTTCCCGGTCCTATAACTATTAATAACACACTGGTAGCGTTCAAAATTCTCACACAGAGGCCAAAATAGGTTTTTATAAAATAGAAGAATGTTTTATTGTGTTTCAAACATACAGGCACTGCTTCTTGGTTTTCAAACTTGTTAATAATATTACCCGGTTACAGTTTCAAGTGTATTGTAGCTAATTCAAATACAATCCTTCAGTTGTTTCTATGAGTACAATCTAACCACACAGACACACTAGAGCTCTGTTGAGCCACAAAGAGTTCTTTTTTCTTCTTTCGACTCTTATCTTTGTTCCACATAGGGCCTTTGCAGACTGCTAGAGATAGTGCAAATTGAGTCCACTTTAAGGGTTAGGGTTAGGGAATCATGGGAACCGTATTTTATTGTGGCACCAGAGCTCTCTGACAGAGAAGGCTCAATGTCTCAGAAAAAAAACAATTCCCATGATTCCCTAGCACTAACCCTAACCCTAAAAGTGGACTCAATTTGCACTATTTCTGGCAGTCTGCAACCCCCCTTAGTTCCCTCAAGAACAATCCACAGCCTCTGGCTTAAGGTACTGCCTCACTGTACCTCTATCTAAGTCAGATCCAACTGACACTCTCAAAGATTCTGAGCCTTCTGTTCCACAATTCCTAACTCCCAAACTGACTCTCACTCACCGCCTGAGCTATTTATCTCCTTCCAGCTGCTCTCTCATTGGCTGGTTCAAGCTGTCTCAGGATTGGTCAGCTGTCTTCTGGTCTTCCCAGCTCCCTGCTGTCTTTCTGTTCATCACACTTATCATATGGTGTCGTGTCCATCCTGCTGCTGCCTTTGATTCCATTCATTATTGTACTGCACTTTTTGAGTGATAGCCAAATCTGTCAATAGGCTTTCAGTCTCACTGCTATTCCATGACTGCCTTTGTGTGATAGATCCCTTTGGCTGCAGTTCTGCTTCTCAGGCAGTCACGTGGTGTGAGTGGGCATGATTCTGCTCCTCTCCTCTCCTCCTCCCCCTTGCAACAATTGCAGCCACCATCCACCTCCCAAAAACAGCTGCTGTGTGCACATTCACACAGCAGCCAGCTTTGGGAGGTGCTTGGCAGCTGCGATTGCTTATCCCTCCCTTCCTCCTGGAAGGTAATGTTTGGCAGTGTGAAACAGATCATGTGGCCATGGATTGCCAAAGCGCTATCATGGGGGAAAGTGTGAAAAGAAATGATGCCAAATCAGTATGCTTCCATTCTTAAACTGGTGCAATTCTGAAGGACAGCAGGCTGGTATTCCTGAATTGCAGGGTGCAATTTTGGTCACTTTCATCATGTTCCATAATCTAATTTTGCTAATGATATTCAAATTCAGTCCCTGTTATTACCACTTTCTTTGTATATCATTCTCTGCTCCTTCTCTTCCTTGGCCTTCCCACTCACCACAACCACTTGAAAAGGAACCTTAGAGAAGCTATTTTAATCAATGTTAGAGGAACACAGATCAGATAGAAGTTCTTGAAAGAAGGCAGGAATGAAAAGTCAATGTTTTCCTTGTTCACTGTATAAAACTCCGATACATTTTAAACTAAAAAAATAAAAGAGTGAAACTTCAAACAAATTCCAGAGATCACCCTTAGTCCATATGGGCCATTTTTGACATCATTCTACATCAAAGGGTGTTTTCTTTGACATGACAGTAGGCTTTGCTAGCAAGTTGACAGATCTTTCTGCCTTGATCTGGACAGATCTGGACTTGGGTACTAAGCTGATATGTGACATTCTAATATCTACTGCTAAATCAAAACCCTAGTTAAAAACATGAACTATCACCCTTTCTGATATCCTTGCTTTTATATTATGTCTTTGTTGTGCTGACCAGTTCTTGACAGCAGTTTTTTTGGAAATTCATTGTCCCAGTAAAAGGGTTGTCTCCATAAAAAAAAGTCAGAAGAGGAGCCAGGAACTTAGGGGATCATTTAAGCATCAAAAGCAAATTTATTTCAAGTCATTATCTACCATGAATGGAAAGGTTTCTTTTAGTGCCCACAAAGGAAATTAAGAAATTGGAAAGCTCATTTATTATTAGCATTGGTATTAGTGCTAATAATGTATCTATGCTGAAACCATATTTTATTTTCTGCATACCTTTTTGTTCATGCCTTCAATTATATATACAAATTATATATACAAAATAATATGTAAGAAACATCAGCTTTGCAAGAGAGCTGGGGGGGGGGGGGGAATCTCTTCCATTGCTTTTACTGAGAATCACCTCCATAGTGTTCCCTATTAGAAAGTTTCCCTATATAATAGGAATGAAATTACCTTTTCTTTCATGAGGAACAGGAAATGAAGATGAAGAATTAAGCAAGAGACCTCTTCATCAGCAGTTCAAGATTCTGGTTTTAAATTTTAAAGCCTTAAATGGCTTAGGGCCTGACTATCCATGGGACCACTTGTCTCATTTATAAACCTTTCCAGATATTAAGATTTTAAAGAGTGCCTTTCCTGGGAATACCACTGCCTGTGTAAGCCCACCCGTGTTGCTCCTCAATTGTGGAATGCACTCTCCTTGGAAATGCAAGCAATTCCCTTTTGGATGCTTTCAAGAAGAATAGGAAACACAACTCTTTTATCTGACATTTAAAGCCTCAAACTATGTGGGTTTTGATCCTTGAAGGAATGCCTCTCCCTATAAATACCTGCCTGAGAACTGAGATCTACGAGGGGGGAGGGCTCCTCTGTGCCCTACCAGTAGAGTCAATATGAAGTGAAAGGACATGGGAGAACGCTTTCTCAGCTGTGGCACACTGGTTGTGGAATACCCTTCCCTCGGAGCCAAGCCAAAATATGGGCTTTTATTAAAGCCTTTGGGGGGCTAATATATATATGGGTTTAAACTTTGGGGGGCTAATATATATATGGGTTTAAACTGTTTCATATATATATGGGTTTAAACTGTTGTAGCTATTAAAATGTTTAATATGTTTTCATCTTGTTGAACACATTTATGGTTTTAACCTGGAAGGTTTTTTAAATTGTTTATATTTTAAGCTTCCTTGAGATGTCATGATAAAGTGTTTTAATCTTCATCATCATCATTATCTGGCCTTTCACGCTAGTTTGACATTTAGTGCAGTGACTCTAATGATGTTATTGTTTAATCTGTTTTAGCAGTTTTTGTTAGCCAATGTTTTTATTGGAACTAAAGCACTATGAGACAGAGAAACAGACTGAGTCATTGCAGTTGTTATTATCCAAGCCAAGTTTCCATACTCCATTTTAGAGATCACTTCTGACTGATCTATTAAGTCAGACTGCAGACTGTATAGCAGCCTCCCTGGACATAGTGCCCATCATGTTTTGGAACTACCACCATCTTTATATCTCCCCATTCTCACCCCATCAGGAGTCAGAAATTATATTTTCCTCAGACTTTTTTTTTGTCAGATTTTTTATGATTACAGCAAGCACAGAAACAATATATCATATAAATCTGAAGTCACAAAAGCAAACCAATCTGGGGGAGAGTGTGTGTGAGAGAGAGAGCAAATTTTGAAAAATACGTATATGGATTTCTACTGCTTTTAATGAGATTCTTATTTTCTTATGAATATTTTCATGGAAATATGCCCTCTCATATTTATGCACATGCACACTTTTTTTTCTTGGATTCAGTCTCACTAATAATTTTGGAGGAAAGGGGAGGTTGAGGTGGTCTTTTAGTGGAAAACATAATATACCACCTTCAGGATTTGCTAAGAAAACTTATATTAGCAAATCGCTACTACACTCATTTATGTGTGTAATGAATTGTTGGGTGTGTAAATTATCTGACAAGCATATATAATAAGCAAGGCTGCCAGAACCCCCTCTGTTAAATACAAACTGACAGCATCTCTCAAAAGGCTGGTTCAAATTAACCTTGGACTTTTTCAAATGCATGCCTGTATTCAATGCTCTGCCAAGAAGCTATATTTATTCTTCGTTTAGTTTACTGAATGTTAGCTAGATTTGATTTCTTAAAGCTTCTCATTATCTATCCTGTGTGTGTGGCTTTTTTTAGGATGTACTGATAACTCAGTGAGTGATTCTAGTTCATGAATCTGTGATTGGATCTGGAAAAAAATTGGCCATCTTAAATGCACACATGTAAAAATTCAAGTGTTACAGTGATCTATGACTAAGATAAAATAGAACAAAAGATTTAATCCATTGCAAGCTTAATTCTATTATTGCTAACAGCAGATATGAGCAACCTATGTATCTCCACTTGATGCATGGAGATCTTGTAGCACCTTTGAGACTGAGGGAAAGATGTTAGTAATGTAAGTTTTCATAGACTTAAGTGGACTTCATCAGAGGCATAGAATGAAGTTTTTAGGAAAATACCTTTATAGCTATGAATAAGTTGATTGTATGTGTGACTAGCAATAGAAATGCAAAACTTGTGGATATGGTGATGTGGAAACAAATTCAATTTTTAACAGTGGCTTTTGAGGTACAAAGGGCAGAGGAAAGATATTGCCTAAAGCCAAGGTGAGTAGATAAGCATATGAATGGTGGAGGGAGTTATTGGAATGCAGTATAATGCTGGCGTGGATCCAGAAAACAAATATGATAAACTGGTCATCAGACTGGGATGTTAACTAATGTTATAATATGTGTAGTGTGCCAGAAAACCATTGCCTCTGTTTAACCCACTGTCGATGAACTCGAGTTGGTGGATAGATTCAAATTCTGTTGTTTCTGTTTCCAATCTTCCTTTGTACTGTTTTTGTTCAGGCATTGCTGTTCTGAAGTCTGAGACAGAATGCCCAGAAAGACTGAAGTGTTCTGCAACTGATTTTTGTGTTTTCCCATTCATAATGTCTGATTTATGTCCATTTATCCTCTGGCACAGAAACTGGCCTTTTTGCCCAATGTAAAGTACTGAAGGGCATTGTAGACCAAGGATGGCATATATCATATTAGACCAAGGATGAGCAAGTGAAAGTATCTCTAATATTGTAGGTGATGTGATTAGTTTTTTGATGACATTTCTTGAGCAGATATGTGGGCAGAATTGTTTGTTGCAAGATCTCCACTTGATGTTAGACTGCAATATGCACCAGCTTTAATCCAACATATTTATTGGCCAAAGATAATGGAAATTAAAGATTTCAAGGGCCTTGGTTTCTAATAATTATTTGATTTCTCATCATCACCACTTCTTTCATGAACTATCTAAAGCAGGCGTCGGCAAACTACGGCCCAGTGTCCTGCCGCTGTCACTATCGCTGTTGCCGCCATGCGCGTGTGCGCCTCCTCCTCCTTTCTAGCGCACATGCGACGGGGGCACCATTTTGTGTTCCAAAATGGCACCTGTGCTCGCGCACACATGTGCACGATGTCGGGTGCCATTTTGGAACACAAAACGGCGCCGGTGTCATGCACATGCGCTCGCAATGCACGGCACCATTTTGCGTTACAAAATGGCACCTGCCATTGTGCGTATGCGTACATGAGCGCAGGTGCCATTTTGGAACACAAAATGGCACACCATGTTCACGCACGCATGCACACAACGCCAGGAGTAGTGCGCATGCATGCTCGTGCTCGCACACGTGCATTTGCACACACCTCTGGTGCCTTTTTTTTTCCCCTTCGGCCCGCCGACGATCTTGGGGACAGCGGAACTGCCCCCCCCCCCCAAAAAAAGGTATGCCAACCCCTGATCTAAAGGGAAATGGGAGGGTTTTTTTTAACAAAATATGTAGAACTTTTTGAGTGCACTAATTCCAAAATGACCAGGAAAATGCAGATATATGGGCACAGTGTTTTGAACATAAGATATCAGAGTGCTTCACAATGCTTTTATATTTAATAATGCTGGGTGTTTAGCACACATTAGAGAAATCACATGGAAGGGACTACAGTTCAGGGGTAAAGAGCACATACTTGGCATGCAGATGGCTCTTGTTCAATTCCTGGCATCTCTGTTTAATAGATCATAGCTGAGAGGCCTTTTGTCTCTGCCAAAGACATCAAGAAGCAGAGTTTGATCCCAGTTTGAGTAGACAATACTGGAAAGGTGTATTTGGCTCAGTCTAAGAGCTTATCGCTTGTCTTAATAATCCGTTTTACCTCTCCCAGTTTAAATTTCAATTCGGGCTGCATCCTGATCTTATCAGAAGGTTTTTGCCACCAAATTTGCTGCCTGAAAACATCTTGGTGCATCCCCGCTTCCAGAAGCATTCCTTGTGGCTCTTTTAGGATCAACAAGTTTTTCAGCTTAAGAAATGGCTGCCAGAGCACTCCTGGAAGTGGGGATGCACCTGGGATGTATTCGGGGGGCAAATTCAGTGGCAAAAACCTTCTGATAAGATCAGGATGCAGCCTGAATTGAAATTTAAACTGGAAGAGGTAAAACGGATTATTAAGCCAAGCGATAAGCTTCTACGGCAGCTTCCTATATTGATACGAACTTCAGAGCCCACTAAGCCAAACTAGTGAGATGTTCACATTACAGACAAATCCAAAGAGATGGGAGATATACTTCTTGTGTTTAAATGAGCAGTAGTTAAAAGCAAAAACACACACACATTAGGAAAGAAATGCACAAGCAGTATTTTCCAAGAAAATTAATAGGAAAACCTTCTACTTACAAGGAGCCCATACAAATGTAGTTTCCATTAATCTCATTTCAAAGAAAGTAACAGGGAAGTACTATGGCACTGGAGAGCAGCAGGCAGAAGATCAGTCCTTGGCATCTCCATTTTAAAAGTATTAGTAACAGGTGAGGAGGGATAATCTATCTGTTTCACACGGAAAAAGCTCCTGCCTGTGAAAGGAGACAACAGTGGGTTGGATCACAAGCAAGTAACTTATGGCCTTCCAGATGTTGTTGGTCCACAGCTCCCATGGTCCCCCACTATTAGTCATGTTGGCTAGGACTAATTGAAACTGTAGTCCAACAATACCTGGATGATCACACATACTTATTACTGGGTTAGAGGAACACAAAGTTCAGAATCCTGTTGTGACATGAACTGCTGTATCATTAAACCAGTTGTTCAGTTTTTGCAGAAGGAAGTATCCAGGTACCTTCCTCGCACAATGACAACCCCTCTCCTGTACACAATGCAATTAGATCGCACCAGAAGTCACCCCCATGCTGATCAACATCTGAGGGATGGGCCACTCCAGCACCATCAAGCTATATTGGAGACAGGGAAAGTTAATTGTGACAGGAGGTACCGGGATATTCTCTTCTGCAATGACTGGAAAAGTACAAACACTGGTGCAATAGGATGTAATGCTAGTGTAGGTCACAACAGAATTGTAGAAGAAAGGAGCTGTCATCACCCTTCCAGACCTCCAGCATATGCTACAGTACATCCAGTGTACTCACTGGATGTCCAGGGAGGTGATGGTGGCCCTTTTTCCTAGCTGCATAAGTGAAGCCAGATGGTGCTTGGAAAGCCCTCAGTCTCCAGGCCAGCTGTGGCAGTGTGGTTCCAGTGCTGACTAGCTGCATGGCATAGCCAGAAGCCTAGTGATACAGTACAAGCCAAGCATAAGAACACTGGCCACAGTTTATGCGCCCCATTGTGCCAGCTACTGTACAGGATCTCGGCCATTTTAAGATTAGGAAAGGCTTAGCAGCAGCATGCAACATAATGAGATAAAATATGTAGCAATATTAAAATACTCAATTGTTTAATTTATTTATTTTTGCAAAGATCCTTTTTAAAGCATATATAAAGCAGATGGGAAATCTCTAATAAATTCCTAGATACTGTGGCCCAATGAGGACAAAATTACAGCCACTAAGTAAATAGTGCACCTGCAAAGTGGTGAAGCTTTGTTCCAGTTCTTGAGTTCAGAGTAAATGGTCAGAAGTGTAGCAATGCATATTCCAGGGAAGATGAGCTGGCTGCACTATTATTCTTAAGCAAAAGCTCTTAATGATTACATGCCTGTTCTTCCTCTCCTTATTTGAGTGTCAAAGAAAAGAGAACAACTATGTAATATAGTAATTACTGAAGCTACATTTCAGGCCAGTAACCAGATTGGTGTGGGGAGAGAATGGGCGGGCCTAAATACCCTAAAGGCACCAGATCCCGTCTGATCTTGGAAGCTAAGATGGGTCAACTCTGGGAGTACTTGGATGGGAGACCACCAATGAATAGCAGGTGCTGTATATTTCAGAAAAAAGAACTGGCAAAACCATTTCTGAGTATGCCTTGCTAAGAAAACACTGAGATTCATGGGATTGCCATAAGTCTACAGACAACTTGAAGGCACATACACACACGCAACCAGACTTGAGGGTAATGCTTCAAAGCATGGCTCAATTGTATGTTTAATCCAGGTAAACAGGCCAGTTTCTCATGCTTCAAAGAAACTCACCAGAGCAGAGCAAACAAGTTGAGAAAAAGCTGCCTTTATTGAAATCTGCACTGGGCAATCACTTCCAATATGCTTGTTACAAAACAGTCCTGGTGTAGTGTTTTACTAGAAACTCTTGCAGCAGTGTCTAGGAAACAGAGTGACATGGTACCAAGCATCCATGGCGATAAGGTACTCTTTCAAATTGTGGAACATACTCTAGGAGCAGTGACTTACCTCATTGTATTTCTTACCATATTTTGACCCCACCCTTCCTCCAAGAAACTCAAGAAAACATATACTTCTCAACACTCCACACTGCATTCATCCTCACAACAGCTATATTTGGTGGGTTACATTAAGGGATGGTTCATGTGATGTACAGGAACATGGCTTTCTCCATTCCAAATTTTTACAGATTACTGCTAAGAAGTGACATCACTCACAACAGAGAGCCTCAGTTATTAGCAGTGGGTGCCTTTTTGTGTAGCCTCCAGATGCAGACTAATTTCAGTTCCTGTAAAAGGCTGTAGGCAGTTCAGCTAATTCTCATTCAGCTACTATGAAAATCGTCTACTTGGCCATTCAGCATGTATACCTTTTCAGTTTCTTTCCACTGAGCTCAAGTCATCTTTTTAAAAGGAACAGTACTCCTAAGATGAAAATCTTATTGGAAGTGTAAGCAGCAGTGTTTCTTCCACTACCCACCCTAGGCAGCAAGGCGGAGGAATGGCCAGGGAACACAGAATCTAATGCTGCTACAGGTGCTAGAAACTGCCACTGAATCTTCCATTATAACACAAACATTGTTTGTTTGTTTGTTTTTAAAGAAAAACCTAAGAGTGAAAATAACAAATGCAGCAGCCAATAGCAACATTTACTCCTTATGTTTACCCCCCTCTAGCTCCTTCTCCACAATATATCACTTTTCTTATTTCCTCTTGCTAATATGAAAATGTTTCTCCTCCTTTGTATACATACAATTGTGAAGTATTTCTGCTA